>JAWWLV010000011.1:7147671-7197716 GCA_035041135.1 Platyrinchus mystaceus
GGAGCACAAGGTTTAAATTTAATGTAGTTTTTATACCTCCATTTGAACATTTGTATATTTGAGATTGGTCAGAAGTCAAATGAGGAACTTTGGGAGCAGAAGCAGGTAAGGAAACACTGTTGTAATTGTGCCAGGGGTACCCTGGAAAGAGAATGCAGTTCTAGGTTATCTCTTTACTGGCATTCTGGGTAGTATATCCCCAGGGCAGACACGCTCCTGGGATACTACTTGTCAGAGCCATGGCAGAACACCTCAGTGGGGAGATGGCAGGGACAGCTTTACCTTTTTTCATTAGGTGGTAAAACCTTCTTATGTGTATGGAAGACATAGTTGTGGTCTTGGACTTTGTGTTGGATTGAGCAGATGAATCCAGGAGAAGCGGTTTTTCTCCTGGGATTTGGTTTGTAGACACCCTACCACCCTTTATCACCACGGGAGATAAGACTTTACTGAGGCTT
Organism: Platyrinchus mystaceus; assembly: GCA_035041135.1. Lineage (NCBI taxonomy): Eukaryota > Metazoa > Chordata > Aves > Passeriformes > Tyrannidae > Platyrinchus > Platyrinchus mystaceus. The sequence goes on from JAWWLV010000011.1 coordinate 7,148,130, forward strand.
GTCCTTCAATAGACATCCACTGGGGCAGTGTCAGGACTTTTCTGAAAATTAGGAAAAGCTCCAGCTGGCTCTCTTTCTTCAAAAAGAAGAAAGGACTGTGAAAGGACTTCACGATCAGGTGCAAATTCTCTCTATGCTATTGTGTTTAGTTTACATGAGCACAAATAAATTATATATATAAAAAAACCCAAACAAAAAAAAAACAATCAAGAGACCTACACACACTCAAGTTACACCAAGAATAAATAAATAATGACAGAGGCAAATATGCAAATGTAGCTGCAAATGGCAGTGACATCACATGTCCTGAAAGCTGAATCCAGTGTCAATCCCTAAGGGTTTCTGCCCTGGAGCATCTTCAAAAGGTGGATTCCTCTGCTAACCTGTGGCACTGCAGAGGTGAAGGTAGCACAAATAATCACTATAAAAATTGTGAGAAACATTAAGCACTAACATAACACTCTGCTTTCACAGCACTGAGAAATCAATGAATTGTTGGCTCTTCAAACAGCCCTGAAAGGTAAGCCCTTGCTGTGCTCTGCCCTGGGGAAATTCTGCAAATGCCATGTGATGCCCTTTCAGGCAAACCAGTTTGTGCTTTAGAATGATTTCTGAGGCATGATAAAAGTCAAGTCTGGCCATGTCTATACAAAAAGATGACTTTCTCCAAGGACAGGGCTGTCCATCTCTGCCTCCCAGCACCTCAGACACTGACTTTTATCTGGTGCTGTGTGTATGTTCTCTGAATCTTCTCTCTTTAAAGTCTGTGCTTTCTAAGAACTTTTGAACGTTGCTGTACAATCAATAGTTGCACTGATAATATTCTAGGTTCTTCATAAAATAATAACTTAGGAGTGCTCTCACATTTGTGCCTTATTAGTAAAATTTATCATAAATTAAATGAATATTGTGAAACTGCAACCATAAACACTAACTTGGATTACTATTTCACTTTTTCAATAATTCTTATATTTCTTACGCTCCATTTTCATAGATATTCCAAGAAAATATTTCCCTGATAGAAGCAGCAAGTATAAAACAAATATTGAAAGGGACTCTGCAGAATGGAAGTTTTAAATTGATGAAATATGGCATCAAAACTCTAGTTTAGAATTTAATTAATTAGAATACAAAGATCTATTTTGTATGAGTGGAATTTACAATCAATTAACATCAGACTTTGAATATTAAACATCTCCCAAGAAAGTGCAGTTGCAAATAAAGAATTACAGTTCTATTTTAGTTGCAGATTCTATCCGTGAGACCATTTCTGGGAAAGTCATTATAATTCGGGGAAAATGCGTAGGTGCATTTGCAAAACTTAGTTGCAAATACTCTCTTGTGTGTTTATCCACAGGGGTGCACAGCTTAGAGATGAATTATAGCTGTGCCATGGCTGCAGTCACTTTTGACAGTGTAAGGGACTGTAGGATGAAACTGGAGAAACACGAAACACAGAGGATGAAAGCTGTGGTGACTTCCCTCATATCCACCTTTTTTTCTAGGTCTTTTGACCAGCTGCAAAAATTTTCGTTGGCTACTGGGTTGCTCTGGGTTTACCCCACCTGACAGGTGACTCTGCTGCAGGTATCTGACTTGTACGGGGCACCTGTATGAGCAGAGCAGTGCAGGGCACACAAAGACAGGGGGACAAATATTGAGTGTGTGAAGGAGCCGTGAAAACTCAGCAAAGAATGCAAAGTTTCATTCTTTTTGTGCTGGTTTCATCTCTACAGCTCCCTGACACTGACTAACTGACTGACTGTGTGGAATTAAGGCATTGAAATATATCTAAAACTTGCATATTGCCCCATGTCTCAAGCAAACCAAGCAATAGTACAGACAGAGAAATGCTGTGAATTATCTGTTGTTTCCTCATAAAAGCTTCTGGTCAGAGCCAGAGGAATTATTAAAAATCATACTGAACAGAGATGAAAAAAGTCTCTCAGTCTATCATAAAAACTGCAGAAATATATTTTTGCTCATTTTAAAAATAGTGGGAATATTGCACATGCCATGGCTGACTCCTCTTTTAGCACAAAAAGGCAGTAATGGAAGATTGCAGTGTTATTCTGTTATGCCAGCTACCTCATTTGCTGCACAGCCCAAAGCTGGTTTTAAAAGTAATTAGAATGAATACACAGCCAAGATTTTAAGTAGTATAGCATTTTAAATTCAAGTATCTTGCAATACAGGGAAAGATATCAGCCTGTGAGGATTGGATAAATTTCTGGTCTTGGGAGCTCATAAGGGTTTTCCTGTTTTGACAAAAAAGTTTAGAATCAGTAATAGGAACCATTGAAGAGATTACTGATTTTTAACTACCCATTTTTTATACTTTGTATAGCGTCTAAACGATCAATTCTGTTGCTTAACATTTGTTTGCCACAAGAAAAAAGAGTCCAACGAAACTTCATCCATTCATTCATCCATTGGCATGCTTTTGCACATCTTTTCTCCCATTGGATTGCCTTTCCTTCTGAATAGGAAGTCTTGGTAAGTTGCTGTCACTTTCAAAGCCAAATAAAATAAAGGGTTTATCTTTGGCCAGATTGTGAACACTTTTTTTTATCAGGGAAGTCATTGAAGTCCATCTCTAGATGACTGTTCTTTTGGATATGCTTTGAAATTAGCTTCCTTTAAATGGAGCAGGATCCAGCTCGTGTGAGCTCAGCTGCAGCAACATGCAGTGCTGCCAACATCAGATGTTGGAAATGTCTGCCAGACATTTGGGAACCCCTAAAATGGCGTGAGGATTACAAAGTGTAAAAATAACAGCTTCGAGGGTTTGGCCTTCTCTTTTTTGAGGTTTGGGCTGTTGTTCAGTCAAATCATAAAAACTGGCAGGAGTGGGCACAGTGCTGGGAGAGGAGGGAGGGATTTTTCCACAGACATTTTCAAACTTGCTTTGTGGATGGAGCTTCAGACAAATTTGAATAAAAACAGAAGCTATGAAGCAGCTAATATACAATTAAAGAAACGGCAAGCAATTTTTCAGTCAGTAAGATTTTACCTTTAAATATATCTGCTTTGAATAAGTAGGACAGACTGGCATGTACTCTGGTTGCCCCTTGAGGCAGTGTGGGCACTGTCTCTGAACTGAAGTGGATGGTAAAATTCCCAATTTTGACAGACTAATTCAGCTGTTGAAGTGTGTGGTGAGGTAAGATATTGGCCACCTTTATTTTGACACATGCACTTGAGATTCAAATAGGCCACAGTACTTTGGCCAAGGCTGGCCCAGGCCAGTGGCCGTGGCTGCACTTGGGCAGCACATTTTTCCCTTGCTGCAAGCTCTGGCACTGCTCCAGTTCCTGTAATGCAGGGTTCTTTCATCTCTAGCCAGGCAGCTGTCTGAGCAGTTGTCTGGAAGAGGGTTCTGTGCTCATGCAAACTCATGGATACAAAGAGAGGAAATAAATGCTGAGTGAGAAGGAAAAAGTCCAAAGGACTGAGACAGATGTGCCGTTCAGAGCTCAGAACAGAGTGTTTGCTCCTTGAATTATCTTTGGTATTTCAGACGAGTGTCTTTGTGTGGGTGCCATCCACCTTTTAGCATTATTACCCACTGAGACACAGACTGTGACTAAAAGCAAAAAAACTAAAAGAAAAAGTGGTGGAAGAAAGGGTCTCTAAAAAACACTTCTTCTCATTCACTATTACTTTCTTTCCCCAGTTTCTCTTTATAGCCTTTTTTCAAGCAAACACACAATATTTTCTGTGCTCCAAAAGGGAATGAAGAATACGAGAGATCCAGTGAGCTGAGAATAGAATAGGATGGCTTTCAGGTTTTGTAAAAAAACTCACCATTTGTTGTTTGGTGAGTGTCATTAGATCGAAATCTTTGTTGTTCATCCATACTTAGCCACTGAACCTGTCTTCAGGTACAGGATATTCTACATAATATTTATCTAGATACTTTTTAATCTTCTCTGCCATGTCAGACTGCCTCCTGTGTGTGCCAATTGCTTTGTTTGTGAACAATGAGCTACAAGTGAGCCAGTAAACTAATAAGTAAGTTATCAGCTTACACACATAGATGGTAGTTCCTGAATTATTTGTAACCTGTTCTTCACTGCAGATTTCTTTTCAATGGCTATTTACGTGTATTCTTAAAAGTTGATTCAGAGTCTCCTTCCAGGATCACCTAGTGCTGGAGGGTCTGTGGTTTTGACCAGGATCTGCCAATGATGCTGGGAAGGTCAGAACGTCTGTTCTGGAGTCTGAGATGCCCACTGCAGTCTTGAATGGGACGTAGGAAAGTCCCCTTCCCCTCAAACCCCATGTCACTCTTCAGTTCAGCTTAGTGCTGGGGTTGCTGCTCAGTCGCTTCCTTCCTGTCTGTGCTTTTTTGTTTATCTTTCCAGGGCCACCATCCTTCCTTCTCTCCAACTCACTCCTCTGAGTTCATGAACAATGGGTTTTTTAGAGACAGGGAACCATCAATTCAAACTTCCAGATTAAAGGATAAATTTTAATCATGGCCTAGAGGCATTAGGAAGCACTAATGCATTAAATGTTGGAAGATAGCAAGAGCAGAAAAATGCTTGATTTAGAGATAAAGTGACCCAATGCTAATTACATCTGTTAAGCAATCCAAAAACATGTCACAAATTGGAAAGGACCTTTCCCAATTAGTAAAGAGTTCATTAAAAAAAGACTAAAAGCTAGCAGGAGATTGAAAGAGCTTGAACCACACATATATTTTAACTACACTTGAAAAGAGAAATGCCTTTTAGAAAAAATCCTCTGTATCTAACTCTGAACAACTGAGACAAGCACTAGGACCACAGAATCACAGAATATCCTGAGCTGGAAGGGACTTACAAGGATCACTGAAGTCCAGCTCCTGGCCCTGCATAGGGCCATTCCCAAGAGTCACACCCTGTGTTTGAAAGCATTGTCCGAACACTTCTTGAACTGTGCCAGACTTGGTACTGTGACTTCTTCCCTGAGGAGCCTGTTCCAGCATCCAACCACCCTCTGGACAAAGAAACGTTTCCTAATACCCAACCAAAACCTCCCCTGACACAACTTCATGCCATTCCCTTGATGCTGTCACTGGCCACCAGAGAGAAGAGATCAGTGCCTGCCCTTCCTCTTCCCCTCATGAGGAAGCTGCAGACTCTGATGAGGTCTCCCCTCAGTTTCTTCTTCTCCAGCTGAACACACCAAGCGCCCTCAGCCACTCCCCATATGGCTTCCCCTCAAGGCCCTTCACCATCTTCATACCCCTCCTTTGGACACTCCCTAATACCTTTCATTTCATACCAGTAAGGCCCCTGACTAACAATACCTTTTCCCAGGTTCTCAGTTCACCCTGTCAGTAAAGTATTCAAAATGTGTGCTTAGGTTCCATTGATTTAAATAGTTATTTATTATTGTATCTATTAACATTTACAAGATTTATGAAGTTGTCTGCTAGTCTTTTTCCATTTTATACTCCTACTTAGGGATACTTTTCTTTCCTGAAGAAGGGCTACTTCCTTTGCATGGTAATGGAGAATACCTAAAAATAGTTGTGTAAAGCTTACAGACATACTGTGATTTAAAAAAAAAAAAAAAAAAAAAAAAAAAAAAAAAAAAAAAGTGAATGGAGATGCCAGATTGTTTCTAATAGAAAACCCTTCTTTTGCAAAATGTTGTCCAAACTGTGAATAAAGAAACAAAATGGGCCCAGAGAGTTTAGATGTCTATTACAGAGGAAAGATTTATTTATCAGCACAAGGTGGATACAACAAGCATTTTGTGAATCCCCTCATGAGAAGTTCTCCCTTTGGAAGCTTCATTCTGTCTAGCTGCTGGGAAAGCTTACACAGGGATGGCTCAAGGGTTTGCAAGAATGTTTAGCTCATGAATCTTTACGTGACTCTCCCCCCCCCCCGGTGTCTCTGACAAGTGTCTTTTTTGTACTATCCACGGAGTAGCTTTAATTGCCTTCAGCACCAAGTAACTGTACCAATATTGAGCTCAACCCTGCTGCCAGCAACTAGAGAGAGCTGCTTTTTGAATATTGTCAATACCTTTTTGTTTTTCTGGACACCCAAAGAGTTTGTGATCTACAGTGAGAGATGCTAGTTTCACATAGAAGGTGGGTTCACAATGCTAACAAATAAGACAGACACGTATGCACATGAACGAGCATAGGATATGCAGGCATGACAGAAATCAGTGTGTGCATGTACAGTGAGCTTCAGTATTGGGATCCTGACTGTCACTGTAGTGCAAACCAGTGGAAATTATTGCAGTTAACTAACAGGTCTTAAGATAGAAGAAATCTAGTTCTTTACATATTCCTGTTTGCCTATGATTAAAAAAGAAAAGGTATGCTACATCTATATGGTAATATATGATGTAATTCTGCAGCCCTTCTCTGGCCAGACTCAGACAGGAATTCCAAGTTGCTAAGCATCCCTAGTTTTCTAGGGCAAGCAGTGGAAACATTGAGTTCTCAGCCATTCTGCAAATTTGGGTCTATTAGTTAGACTATAAATGTGGCCTGAATGGTGGCTTTAAAACCACACCATTTCACTGTTATCTTGCAGAGTTTAGCAATCTTACCTGACATACAAACATTAACTGGCACATTTGTGATCCTGCAGACAAATTCGTATCACCTTCTGGAACCCACTTCCTCCTTTAACTCTTGTATTTCTATAATGGGACACCCTAAAAAAGACCTAAATAATCTTGTGATTTTTTTTTTTCTGATATGTGGTGTCAGCTTAGAGACACATTCTATTCTATTAATGTATCTGCATGTGTTTTATATTTTGGAACCTTTCAAATTACAGCTTTCGATCTTCGTAAAATTCTTCTTTATGAATTTCTAAACTTATAATGTATCTGAGAGTATGGCTGTCAACGGGGCTGGTAAGTATATTTCTTCCTATTATATCAAAATCAAATATAGAAAGGTTATGGATCTCACCCAGTATCTAAGGAGAAAATGGAGCTCTGGGACTTCTGCGCATTGCTTTCATATTAGAGCTGAGATCTGAAGGTCTTTGTACAAACACTCTGCTCCTGCTGCTGGTGATACAAAAAAAATAGCAGTCTCATGTGTAGACATAATCATCCTTCAAATACAGGTATTTCATTTTTTTATTGCACTTGCACAGAAATCAGGGATCAGAATAATAAATTTTGGTCAAGCAACATTTTGCCTTCAAACATGACTGTTCCCAAATTAAATTAATTCAATTTTAGATGAATCAATTCATGCTTGGCCTATGGAGGGCTGTTGAGTTCAGATTCTCAAAAATCAGCTGGAAAGGATAAAGGTTGAACAATTATTTTTATGATTGGCTGCCCATTCAATTTCTGTTTCTCTAATGGGATTGTTCAGTGAATATTCTACCAAAAGTGAGGAAATTGGTTCAGCTAATTCCACTCTGCAAAAAAAGACAAAACCCATAACATTGTATTTAGCTGCTTGCTTTTTATACAGGTTCTCCCTAAGCTCTTGTACTGCATTTTAATCTGTGTAACTTACTTGAGATAGATGTGACAAAGGAAGATCAGTTCTGACTCTCCATTGAGCCCTGGTGCAGCAAAACACCTACACATATTCCTCAGTCCTGTTGCCTTTGGTGAACAAGCAGGGAGCTAAAGATATGCTGTTGCTTACATCTCTCCTTGCCTTTGACATTAAGGGAAGCAGTTATTATATATAACCTGTTGCACACTGTTATTACTTCATTGATCTGCAGTGAGCAACAAGGATTTATAGCAAGTAGGGATCTGGATAATTATCATAGGGAGAACTGTGATGCTTTTAGCCAGAATTAGAAACCTGACAAGGATCTCTGGCAACCTGTAAAATCACATTAACTAGAAAAAACAGGTTACAAAAGAAACCTCAAAAAACTAATAAAACAAAACAAAACAATCAGGAAAGTTCAGAACAGACTTACTGTAGGGTGTACTGGGCAGTAAAAAAGGGTTGTCTGAATAAAAACCTTCTCTCAAACATTAGCCTGAAACCAAAAAATAATGACTGCTTGAAGTAGAGGGAAACCAGTGAAATTACTCTGGAATGAAGGTGGGTGTGCAGTGCAGAAGGTGGATGCAGAAGCAACTCTCCCCTGTAGAAACAAGTTGCCTCAGTTGCTGCCTGACTCCCCACCTGAGACCTGCTGATTGTGGAAGCATAGCACTGCTCCCCCTTTCCAACACAAATTAATGCTATTTTAGTTCATTTATTAGTAGGAAGAAAGCTGTGGGGCAGATTTATAAAGATATAGAAGTGCTTAACTCCTGTTGTTAACAAAATGCCTTTAAAAATCAGCTATTGTGTTCTAACCATTTAATTTCTCTGATTATAATTTGAAGTATATTACTCCCTACTTAAAATAACTAGTCAAGTCATGAAAAGGAAAATTATTTCCTTACTGAATTTTAATTCCTATGTAATTATAGGCTCTCACTGCTTTTGAATGTAGGATCAGTGGAGAGTTCAGCACTTTTTAAGATATACCTCCCGAACAAAAAGGGGAACAAAGCATATTGTATCAGAGCAACAACAAATAAGTCTTAATCTTGAAATCCAAGTCCTGCCTCAGTCTTTACATCACACCTATTTTACACTCCTAAATACTGCTGTGATTGGAGTGGATGGATCTCTTTTCAATCAGGGAAGAGGCGAATTAGAGAGAATGCTCATAACCCTGGAAGAGGAACGAATCACAACCCACAAACTCTGGGGAGCATCACATTCTACAAAAATTATGAGAATCCTTGGGAAATGCAGAGGTATCTCCATGAAAAGTTGAAGCCTGTGTGGACTCTGACATCCCCTGTGGTTTATCCTGCCAGCAGGTTCCTTTGTGGCTTTAGTGACAGGGCTTTGCAAGCCACAGATATTTTTTTCATACTGGAAAGGTCTGCAGGGCCTGGACTGTAGGAAATTATGTGTTCTTTGTCTGCAAGAAAATACAAGAGCGAGCAAGTGCTAGAACTGCTATTTCCTTAATTACCAGCTACGTTCAGCTGGACTAAATCCTCTAAAAATAGAATTGAATTTATTTAAATTATCACAATAGCTTTATTTAATCTAGAGCACGTATGAGCAAACCTTATTTAAAAGCTGACCAATCTTTTTAATTATTCATTGTTCTTCAGCTACTTTGTAATGTGGGTGGAAATACACTTGAAGCTTTTTTTTCTCAAAGTAGCTAAATCCATATTCATGTTTAGCTTAGTTTTCCCATTGCTTTTGAGGGCAGTAGTGAGTTTAAACTGTGTCAGCATTTGGCTACGAGTGAATTGTAGAAAATTATTTTAATTGATTTTTATGTTTTGAATAATATGTTAACAGGCAATCATTGAATTTTGCTTTTGCACATAAACAAACAAAACTCATGGGAATGTGCAATGTTAAATCAGATGTTTTACATTTAGGCTCAAATCTAACTAATAACTTCTAAACCCGCTTTTGTATGCACATGCAAATTTCCATCTAAAGCTGTGCCAGGGACTGCGGGTTTGGCCTACTAGAATATTTTAGCACACTTTTCTATCAAGACTGAGTTCTTAGACACAGTTTTCATTTGAAAGCAGAAATGAGTCCATAGAAGTCAGTGGAATTAAACAGTTGCAAAATTGATCTCACCCCTGAGGCCTTACGCAAGCAAAGGGCAGAAGGAAAGCCTGGACTCCTGGCATCCTTTTCATGCCCTTGCCCTGAAAAGAATGGGAAACCTGCTCGTTTTCTGGCATGTATTGATCAGATTTGGAGGTACAGCAATTTAATTTGTTATCCCAGGATCCTTTGGCTCTCAAGAGGTGAAGCAAACACGCAGCACGGTGGAGTTTGGCCATGGCCTGTGTCACTGAAAACAGGCTGTTTCAGTGCTCTGCAGGCAAAAGAGGAGTCCCCGTGCTGACACTTCATCAAAATAATCTCCCCTTCTTTATGGCCCTTTTTTCACCCAAGTACTGTTAAAAGTCATTGGCATTAGAAGAGTTCAGTACTCTGAACTACAGGTTTCACTTGTAATATCTGCAAGAATCACGTACGATGTAAATACTAGAGGAAAATTCAAGGAAAGATAAATTCTCTGCTGAAAAGGAGTATTTAAAATGTATTAATTGAAAGAATCGCCAGGGAGGAAGAGATCAGCTGCACTGGAAATGAAAGATATAAAAGATAAATTCTTTCCATCACTGCAGTTCAGCAGCATGCAGGACTTGAAGGCAGATGCTGTGTGATTTATTATTTTTATGTGTGGGTAGTTCATATATGGCCTTTGTAATATGCTGTAACTCTGCAAAATGTATTTTTCCCTTCCCTTCTTTTTTCTGTTTTATCTCCTATAAAAATGAATTCTCTGTGTATTTAATGATGAGGACATTAAAAAACTTTTTGCCAGTTAAAGACAGGTATTATGAAATACTCCTTGACTCTATTGGGAATCTCTATTAAGCAGTCTCTATTGGGTGTCTGTTAAACAGGGAATATAAATCATGTAATAAGAAAGTAATAAATTTATTATTGAAGTATGATATAGCTGCTCAGAAACACTGGTTCTGTTTCCTGCATTGCCACTCTTGCTTCAAAATCCTTGGCAAATTGCTCCAAGTTTCTGGGTATCTATATTTGATTTTTATCCCATTTTGGGTTTAATTACTTAAGCTATTCATCAGGGTAAAGAATTTTTCTCTGTCTTTCTGTGTATTTTTCTTTGTGCTTTAAAACCCTGATCTAAATTTGAGTTCCAGGCACTGCTGTAGTTCAGTAATAGTGACAGATAACAGTAGCAATAAGTCAGGATTGAAAGAGGCAGTTCCTCTGACATTTGGCATTTAATGTAATGTCAATATGCTGAGAGTTTTTAAGAAAGTCGTCTGAATCATGCTGCTGTCATTCCTGAAATCTCTGTGCCAACTCAAATTGAGAGTGGCATGCATGTCTGGTATTGAGATTGAGAACTCAGAGAAAACTTGAGTGAGTTTTATTAGAGTCTGCATGAGACTTTTGACCTTCATACCATAACATTCAGCCCTTGGTAGCAATTGTGCAACCAATGGTAAGGACAGAGTCTGAGGGTTTTACAAGGATGACATTTTACAGACTCAAATATTTTATCAGTGGCCTCTGCAAAAATTTCTTTAAGCACCACTGTCATGTAGTTGATTGCAATATGAAAAAGGCAAGACAGCAGGATGCAAAAATACTCAAGTCCTTACTACATTACAGCTTTTACAGACCAGCAATCGTGGGGTCAGAGTGAATTTCAGCTTTGGAATTGACTAATAAAAATACACTCTGAGTCAATGCAGGAAGAATTTTTCTTCCTCAGACTCGATCTGGACAGTTTATCATCAGCAAAGACACCAAGAAACTTTCTGTAAGTATACAGGTATAAGATCCTGATACCTCAGGTAGCTCAGTATGCCCAGCATACACCAAAGCACAGTTTAAAGTCAATAAGGATTCCATAAAATTTGTTGCAAGGATAGGCAAAGCTGGTCCTTTGTGCAGTAGGATTTTTTTCATAAATTCTCATGGTGGTTTCACTTGGTTCATCTGTTCCTTTACCTGCTCTGCAGCATTGTGCAGAAAAAATGTTGAGAAGCCCAGCAGCTTCCTGTAGATCTCTATTGATATGATTTCTCTTTTGATAAACAGGTATTTTTCAACAAAAATTTTTATCACCTCTAATGGTGAGCTGGTCCTGATATTTCAGTGCAGAAGACAGGCATCATTTCGGGCTGTTCACATGTTTTTCATAGAGAGAAAACCCACTAAAATCCATTCTTTTCATTCTGTGTTATTCAGCCATTTGTTCTTGAGAAAATCTGGTGAAATCAACCCAATAAAGTTCAATTTTCAAATTTTAAAAATCGTGAGTTTTCTCCCTGTTTCACTGCAAGTTTGAAACCTTTCTAGAGGCTGTGTTTACACTTTAGCTGTAAGGCATTTGCTAAATGGAATCACAGCAGTTAGAGATGGTAAGATCTCACTGAGCCATTCAGCTCAAACCCTCTGGTGGGTTATAATTGAAAAGTAAAAGAAACAGCCCTTTTACTTAAGGATCCTCCTGATTCAAATGGTGACAAGTTTGCAGGACTGGTGGTAGAGGATTTTCTATTTTCTTAAAGTTTCACCACATAGGAAGCAATATCATTTCTGCTAATGATGGAAATAGAGGTTGGCCATCTAGCCTGGCATGATTTATGGTGGAGTGCAGCACGCTATAAAGTTCTTTAGCCTTTAATTCCACCAAGACTTACAATCTCTACATCTAGAATTCTCAAAAGTTAATGAATGTAGAAGCTGAATAAGTGTGAAAAGGATGCAGAAATTATTTCCTAATAACTTAGTTAAAATGTTTATTTTAATCTTCACAAGGGAACTTGCTTTTAAAAATTAAGATTCCTCATGGAGAAACTGGCTCTGAAATGGGATTGGTATATAAGATAAATTATTTATTACATTTCTAACAGAATCATGAAGCTTTACAAGTTTAATTTTATTGTACTTTGCAGAAAGAACACACTTTGAACTTCCTCTAAATGTGTTTTTTCCAGCCAAATGTGGCTACACTGAAGTGTTTAGGTGTTGCCCGTGAAGCTGACTCAGATTTCCTCATCGTTTTGTAGGTAACAGGGCCAGACAGTGCTACTGCTGATACCTTTGGGACTACTTTATTGCCAATGCAAAACAAATGGCTTAAATCTGGGAAGCAAATCTGGTGGAAAAGCAAAAACTGGAACAGCAGGTCAGCTCCCAGTCCTTCAGCTGTGGCTCTGCAGTAAAACTTTAGTTCTGTGAGTAGCAGAAAGAAGCTGCGGTCTGGAAATCCAGCAGTAACAAACCTTTGGTGTGCAAAACTGATATTCTCAAATATCCTAACTGTAAAGTAGAAAGGCATTAATTTATTTTGGTGGCTTTTGAATGTGAGGGTACTTAGTGTTACCAAGCAAGCAGTGGTGAGCTTGTGAAAAATCTGGTTACCTGGGGGCTGTATATTGCTGTGGCTGGAAATACATACAAGGGAGGATAAAATAGGCAGAGTCATACTCTTCTGAAAGTGCTGCCAAGTGCATAGCTTTCAGAAGAGTTACTACCTAAATTACTGTCTCTAAATATCCTTATTATCCTTATCCTCCATTTAAATGAAGTGCAGTAACAAGGATATGTGCAGCCCTCTCAACTGGGCACTGTAATATGCCCTTACAAGAAGCCAAGGCTGAGAAAGACAGTTATCATATGATAGGTAATATGGATCCTGTTTGCTTATTCTGTCTGTGATTGAAAGAGCCATAGAGAAGTATAGTCCTTTTTTATGGCCTGAATATTCCTCATTATGAGAGAGTCCTACCTCTTTTGCACTAAAAAGGTGCTGAATCCAGCAAGCCTATGCACAGCAAAGCAAAATATAAATGAATACTGTTTGAGAATGGAAAGATAAATATCCTATTTCTAGTCAAATTCATGGTTCAGCACAGAAGCATCCCAAATGGGCCAGTCACTACAGAGGTGAACTGCAGGTTACTGCAGTTTTGTTGCTGCAGAATTTCACCTTTAAGAAAGAACAGCTGAAGTAAAACCCATAATCGCCTTTTGGAGATACCTTCTCCAGCTCAGTTATATAGTCCTGGATGCTTTCCCTCTTCTTAGGGAGCAGAATAAACTCTGGCTCTGAACTGTATCAATAGGGCAGTGAGGTTTTATGCTAATCCTGTCCATTATCCACTTATCATTACCTCTGCAGGTCCCTACACTCAAGGCAGACCTGTGTTTTTCCTGCATCAGTGCACAACTCCATGACAGTTTTCTCAGTCTTGCTTTCAAGCTTTGTGGGAATTCTAATGGAAGCATTAAATCATTTTGCTAAGGAAATTGAATCTGCTTTGCCTATTAGTTGTAATTAACATTCACCCTTCCTGTTTTAAATGAGCACGCTGCTCTGGGATCCTCCTCTGAAGACAACATTTTGCTCATTTTAGGTCTTGCTTGTCTTTCTAGCAAATAGGTACATTGAGAATTGCTCAGAGATAATCACTATCATAGTTCATCATTCCTCATGACTAGGAGTTTATGATGAATTTGTACAATATTTATATAAACAATGGCTAACACAGTTGTGCAAATTCTTTATTTTTGTACTAAAGAATAGATTATTAGCATGTATTTTAAATCAGTTAGTTTATGCTCTGCATATTGTTATCATTTATGTTTATGAAATATGAATGTAGAAGGCTTCCAGCAACATTGCCTTTGCCTTATGCAGCTCTAGGGATTAGCTTATGAAATGCTGAAAAGTAAAGCCCACTGAGATAGGTAATGACCCTTTCCAGCTCCATCCTGCCACCCCAGTGACTAAACTTACTAAAACCCTGGTGTGTCTGGAAATTTTTTTGTTAGTGAGTGGGGTTTCAAGGTGGGAGAGTGACAAAGTGGCAGCACATTATTGTCTGCCTTCTACCTCCTGTCCTTGAAATATGATAGGGAAATGCCTGTCAGCCACGGCCTATCCTTTTCTACAAGAATATCCCTTTGGGGCTGTGCCAGCCCATGATGTACCAGAGCAGCCTCTATTAGATGGCTTTGTGCCATGAAACCAAGCCAATCTCCAGCTGAAGAAGAAAGAGAGTGCAGATTTATGGCCACTTTACCCTAAGCTGTACCTGCCTGAGTGCAGTTTGGAGCACAGAGTTGCTATAGGAACCTGGTGACAGCACCCAAGGTCCCCTCGTGTTCAAGTGCCATTTTCAGTCCCATAACAGACACATTAATTTACATGGGAAATGATAACTGGGATGATGGGCTGATGCAGTTAATCCTTGTTGGGAGAATCCACTGAAATGGATTCAGAAAAGGAAGGGTCAGTAGGAAGAATAAGAGTTTGAGGGAGAAGGGTACACACTTTATTTTTAGGGGGTTTTTTTACGCATGTTTTCTTCAGCATTTGAAGGCAAAATAATTGAAAAATTTTAAAGTGAACAAAACATGATTTGGACAGGAAAAGAAAGGCTGTGGTGAACATCCAGACCACGAGGAGCAGGAAGCTGTGCCTAGGTAGTCCATGACAGGTCAGGAAGCATGGGGTGTAAGAGCAGCAAGGTTTGGACTGGGATTTTTAAACCAACTCATCTGCTTTGCACTGGAGCAGACAAGCAATGCTCATTTGATCCATTTTGTTATTTTGCTGTAGTAAAGTCCAACAGAAGGTGACTTTACTCCAGTGTAAAGTAGCAATGAAGCACAGAGGTTGCTTCACTGTGGAGGGTGAAGCCCAGAGCCAGTGTTGATTACCACTTCAGAGACACTACCAGAAATACATCTCTCTGCCACCACAGTTACCTGACCTCTATAATGTCTGTGCCCATCTCCACTAAATTCTGACCTCTGTAGTAACAGCTGCATCTGGGAATTAGGGAATGCACTGTTTTGGTCAGCATCAATCAGGCCTGATTTGGATTAAATATTTACCAAACTGTTTGCAGACAAAGGGACTGGAATAGCTGCCTGCTCCATCTCCTGCTGTTTGCACAGTAAATAACCCAGGAATACATCTGTCCCCTACATATGCAGGTGCTCTCAATACAGGAAAGTATAAAACCTGGTTTTCTGCCTGCCTGGATGGGCTTCCAAGACACAGAAAGGAGCGAACCAATGAGGAAATATTTAGCTGTCAAAGATAACTTCTACCCTTCTGTGCTCCCGTCACATTCAGAGAGACAGCTCATCCACAGAATACTTGTTTTAGGAGAAGAGGAGGAAAGCAATTTCTTTCTGAGTGCCCAAATACTTTGGTAGGCTAAACATTAAAGTAGGCTTAGATTTAAACAGTTATCATGTACCAAAAAGTTATGTAGTTGCCAGGTTATATGGAAAGAAGCAAATCTCACTGCTTTTCCCCTTTAAACTGAAAGCACACTAGGATGAGCAGGCAAAATTCACCATTTTTGTACATGGCCACAATCCCACAGGCTCAAACAGTGCATCCTTCTCCCATAGAGGCTCCCTGCCAAGGTGATGGGCTACTGCCATGGCAAGCAGTGAAGCAGAAATAGCAGAACCCCTCAGCTACCCCACTCAGCACTTGAGCTGCTGTTTAAAAACATGTCCTTAGTCCTCAAGTATGTAGCCAGCTAAGTCAAATCTATGTCCTGAGCCAAAACTTTGTCCTGAAACCACTATTGTGACTAATCTGAGGTTGGTATTAGAAAGTACTAAATATTTATTTGGGGATTCTGATGATGATGAGCATTTTTTGCCTGTGGAAGCTCCTATCCCAGTGACCGTAAATGAAGAACAGGACTTAGATGAAGCAGATGGTTCAGCAGATGGTGACTTGCTCCTTTTTTAACCAGGCTCTTGTGTAAATGGAGTGTGGCATGGATCTCTGTATTCTTTTTGACTTTGAGAGTGTGTATGTGTGCTTTAGGGTTTTAATAAGTGTTTAGTTATGAAACCATGTATCATGATGATGGCATGTATTTTACTGCCTTTTTAAAGATTGTGGTAGTTTTTGAAAATTTTGTTTGTTCACTGATTTCTGAAGCCAACACTGTCTTTGTCAAAGGAGTATTTTGGTACTGATTTTTAATTAAATGGGAGCAGCCGTAATTCTTGACTGTGGGATTGGACAAAACAAGATTTTATTACAGCCTTTAGTTTTTTTTCTCCTCTCTGGTTTTGTTTCTCTACCGTTTGGTTTAACTTTCCTCACTGCCCAGAGCATTTAAATGAAACTGAAAGAGGTAACTGAAGAAGGATGAGGTGTGAGGTTCACTCTGCAAAGAGTTCTGTCGAGCTGTCAAAAGTTCAACAGCCCCCAGCACCTACTTACCATTCCTGTGCTGAGGTAACAGCCCCCTCAAACCTGCCAGCAGGACTGCTTGTGCTTGTACTCCCTAACCCATTTTATTCAAAATTAGATGGAGTATTGAAAAAATGTACAGTTGAACCTTTTCAACTAATGTGCCTCATTTAGACTGATAAAGGTTAAGGAAAAGTCACCTCAGCAGCCCGAGCACCAGCAGATCTGAGGCAGCATAATTTCTACCACAGGGAATCTGAGGATTTGCCATGAGGATTAGATTGAGAGTGGCAGCATATTGCCCTCTCACAGCTAGAACCAGAAGAGCATGTCCTTTTACTGCCTAAGAGTGGTTAAACCAATACAGTGTCTTCTGTCTCCTTACAGTTCATATTCCTGTAACTCATGTGAATTTTCTTCTAATTTCACATTATTTCTTAAGGCCACAGAGTGGAGTCCCAGGATCCAACTTTGTGAGTAGGAATGTAATTGAAGGTGGTCTTGTATCTCATTTTATGTAAATTCTCTATCACTTGGTATCCCAGTGTTTTGTAACCTTTCACTGGGAAAGGCAAATTTTTAACTTTTGATCTTTGTTCTTTTGCTCATTATTATCCCAGGCAGGTGACCTTGTAGGCAGAGTGGTGTTTCTGCTGCCAGAGTTCACTAGTTTAGCAGACTGTTTTAAATTACACTAAAATATATTTTGGTTTCCAAGCCAAAAGACAAGCTATTTGCAGAATTGTCCAGCTTTACTTTGTCTCCTGCTTAAAGTGTTTCTAAGCTGAATATAATGAAGATCTATTCTAAGAATTCCTAAGGGATCTCTTTACACAGAATCTGGAACTGATCCATGGGTTTCCACACTTTAACCAATGCACCGTCTAATATTGATTTCCTTCAGAAGTCAAAGCAATTTGTTTTCCTTCCCTGGAGACTCTGGGTTTCTACCTTTGGCTGCAGTTCTTGAATTAATATGGAAATTGAGAACATCACTTAGAACTAGTCTCACATGCAAGCCCAACGTGCAGTCACACAGAGCCAGGTATCCTGTGAGCACTCAGGCACTCAGAGGATGTGCTTGGTCTCCTCTGGCAGCTGGACAATTCATGCAGCTCTTTGCTCATCTCTGAGCTTCTGTCTGAGGAGCAGAGTAGTAATTGACTTCTAGCTGATCTCTTCTTTATTTTTCTCTTTTGATAGCTCTTCCTCATGTCACTCTGGGATAAAGGCCAGCACAGTTCTCTGGAAATTTGCTTAAGCAGGTAAGGTGATAAGGAGCTGATTACAAGCCAGAAAGCAGCTCCACGGAAAGCAGCCATCTCTCCCATCATTTATCCATAGTCACCTACAGGTGACTGTCCATCAAGCAAAAAGTTTCAGATTTACAGCTAAAGCCTAATACCTTTCTTCTAATCAGCGTTTCTGAGCTGCCAGTAAGTGTGGGCATCGCCCGTGTGAGGCTCCTTCCACCAGCTGGCAGCGTCAGGGCAGAGTGGCTCTCGCCTGCTTTATACCACATAAACCTAGAAATGAGATACTGGGGAATCAGATGTCACATCAGGGTGTTCCATGTTGGAATTGCTCGTGGAAGCCTCAGTATCACAGAGGACTGAGGACCTGGTGCTCCACTGTCCCCGTGTGCAGGCTCTGTCCTGTGCACATGGAGATGCAACTGAGCATGAAGGGACACACGGAGAGCACGGGCACTTCCAGCAGTACTGAGGTCATAAAATTTGCCCTTTTAAATGGCATATGTGATCTTGTGAATTTGTCAAAATGCCAAGGGAGCTGAAACAATTCCTCCTGGACACAAAGGCACGAGTACAGGCAGTGATGTAATCAGTTAGGATCATATCCAGCCTCGTTTGAAGGGTAAGGTTCTTGGTGGTGCTAAATGACAATCTGTTCTGAATTTATCATGCCCATATGCCATCAGTAACTACTTACAAAACACACCTCTCATTTTAGATCCAAGTTTGCATCTGCTCCAAGCAAAACATGTGCCATCTCCCTGTATATTCCTAGCAAGTCTATATTAGACAACACAAGAGTAAGATGAAACAGGAAAAATCCCTTTCTATATTATGGGGAAATCAATCAAAAATGACTATCATTTTTACCTGACTTTACATGAATATAAAATCTCAGTGCAGAAAATATCTCAAAATACTTCACCATATTTCTGTGACATATGAAGGGATACTGTAGCTCAAGTACTGTCCCTTATCAGAAAGATTCTGATACTTCATCTGTGATTTGTCTGTCCATGGTTCATCACTCTATCATACAGGTAAAGAATATCTTTAAAATAACAATCCAGGCTGAGAGCAATCTATCCCTGAATACTGTGGTGCCAGATAGCTGATAAGGTTTATGAGAGGTTATAATGGCTTCAAAGGAACTGATTTGTAAATGTTTTCTATTTTTAAATATGCAGCTGGACATCTAGTATAATTTACAGAAGCATCTGACTGGCTTATATACTTAATTTTCATTGACTAAAAACCAATGTTTAGGTGTTTCTATAAATCTCTCTGGCTGTTTCTCTTCATCTTTAGGCATGTAAATGCTTTGAAAAGCTGAAACAAAAAATTCAGGGCCTAATTTTCAAAATCTTGGATCTCATGTGACATCAATGGCCAGATTTCAAAAATGCTCTTTTCTCAGCATCCTTAACTCTTGCAAATTCTGCACATTTCGTGTCATTATTTGATGTATATACTCTTTCAGGAATTTTAAACTTCTAGTCTGAAAAAAAATAAGCCATATTGGATAGAAATCTGCAATCTCAGAATATAAATATGTTAACACTAGTATTTACAATTAAATGTTTGGGGTTTTTTACAGTTACAGTGATGCAGAACAAAAAAACCTTCAAAGTACAATTCTGCTCTAAATAAATATCGTTGGTGCTTTGTTTGCTTAGCCTACTGATTTTCTATATCAAAAAGATATGGAAAATATTTTAAAATTACATTTTAAAATATCTTTCCGATGCAACCTTTGTGCCTTCAGGGAGACCCTCAGAGGAAGGTAATAAAAATGTAGCAGTTCTGCTGTTGTACAAGGTAGTAATAGAAACAAATTTTCATCCTCTTAGATGCATCAATTCCAGGAGGAATGGGAGAGCAAAAGTTTACTTTTAGCATCTAAGTGAGGAGCCATGTCAGACAGCAGCTTTGTTGAACAAGAAGGTGCCATGGCTGCTCATCAGAACAAGACTGTTTTAAAGGGTTTAAATGACTGTGTTTTATTCAATATTCAGAAGAGATTTGAATTTCCAAATATTTTTCCAAGGGATGTTTCTGCTGATCTGGTGCTGAAATTCCAAGTTGTAGGACTAAGGAAGAGTTTTAAGATCCAATTATAATGAAAAAAGAAAGCAAATTATGCCCTACAGAAATGCTGACACCAGTACAAACCCAGTGACATTCCCCAGTGCTGCCTTTGTTATTAATGTTGTTATTTACTCTTTGGTGGTACAAGGGCACGTGTGACTTTTGGAATTTTTTTGCTGACATGAATATCTCGTAGAGCTCCTTCTCTTTCCCCATCATCCCTGCTTCCTGCTAACATGCCAAGATGGATCAAAACTAGGCCAAAATTATTTTGGCGATAACACCTGAGATGAGTTATAATTAAAGTGATAGAACTGCTGTGCTTTGAAACGTTTGGCCAAGCTCCCGAAGGTGGATGGAATGCACTGCGCCATTCCATCCATCTGCTTCCCAAAGCACAAGTCTTCCTAATGGGAGAGATGTTCCGGGTTTCTCGTTGTTTCACAAGGCTATAGTTAGGGCTGCAAACTCCTATTTTTGGACACTTTAGCGACTACTGTGAGAGTTTGTGTGGTAAGTAAGACTGGGAAGACAAATTCACATCTTCCCAAATTAGCAGCCTCCATGGACCCACTTTTCTGCTCTTTGTCCCATTTTGTACAAGACCAGCTGCCCTTGTGAGGGGATAAAGGAAGGTGCTATCCGTATGTACTCAGTGTGGTGTGCTGTAGGATCTAAATGGCTCCTCAGCAAGAGCTTTGGTATTGGGGTTATAGTTAGGCCTGCAACATATTTTATTTGTTTAGAAGTTTACTGGTTTTCTGATTATTGCTTTTTAACTAGAATCAATGTTTTAAAACCAGACAATATAATTAGAAAATTTTTTGAGATACATTTTTCAAGAGAAAGTAAGAAAATACTGGGGAAGTTTAAAAATCCCAATTTTCTGATATTTGAACTGCAAGTTTAGGTTTTAAAATCCCAGCAATTAAATTTCATTTTAATAAGGTTCAAGGATATTTTAAAAATTAGTAAGGACCTAGAAGTGCCTTCTTATTGCGATACCAAACATGTATTAATGTGACTTGATCCAGTATGAGATTTCCTAATTCAAAATAAGCCAAATGCAATTTAAGCTCAATTATACATGAAAATTACTCAGGAAATGTACAGTTTAAAAACTTTCAATAAATTATGTATAAAATTGAGCTATTCTGCCACATCATCAGAAATGCAACATGCCAAGGACACCACATTAAAAAAAATTGTGGGTGAACATAGAAAACACAAAATATAATTAACTCTGACTGCTTTTAGACTCACATTTTTCTACCTGATTAAAATTTAACCTAAATAAATTAAAAATCATTGGGAAAAAAAATTGCCCAGCAACCTGAAGAGTCTTCCTAATCTTTGTGCTCTTGCTCAAGTTTTCTTCCTGTGGTTGTGTTGGCTTCAAATGGATCAGGGCTGTGAAGGTTCCGGATAAATATGGCATTTTTGCAAAGGTCCCAGCAGGGAAAAGTGAAGAATATAGTCTTATCCTGGTAGAGCACAAACACGCAGGGGGATCCCCAGGCAGGAATAACAATGGGATGAAAGGAGTAGTCCCAGTCCCAGCAGCTCTCACACTGTCCGTGCCACTTGCAGCAGACAAGGTGTGTTTTTCAGCTCAGCTCATACACACCAGGACCTCTTCCCACCCAGCCCGGCCTCTTGCAGGAAAATTTAGCTCTTATTAACTCAAAATTAACAAGGGGGATTCCACTCACAGCTCTTTTATAAGCAGGCCAGTCACCTCTCCCTTCCTTCCTTATCAAACAGGAGCAGCTCCAGGGGTTTATCAGTGCTCACTGATACACCTGAGAGGGAAGAAAAGAGGTTTGTGGCAGAAACAAAACCACCTGCAGCGAAGAACTGCAGCCTAATTAAACTCAACTGTCCCCCAGTGCTTTCTTGAGAATAGTTGCTCAAAATTACCTAAACTAATCCACTTCCTTAAGACCCCCTGAGGTTTTGTTTTCCTCCCATTTATTAGGATTCTACCTTTCTAATACCCACGATTGCGATAATGTTGCTTTTGATTCACGCTGGAGAATCTGCAGGCAAAATTTGGCCACTTGGCATTAAGACTGAAGTGCTCATCTTGACAGCTCTTCAGCCTGAGGAATGTTTTCATCCCTTGCCCACCAGCACAATCCCAGAGCTCTCCATCTGACAGCACAAGTTGCAAGCTAAACTGTTTATTAGAAGTTTTTGAGAAGAACCAAAGTTAAGCACTGAAAACAAAAGTTCCCACTGAGTTAAACAGCAGAAAGAAAATGAAAAAAACTTTCTTGTTAATGAGAAAATATAATCTTCTATTTCTATAACTCCTTTTGATTCTAGAGAACCTCATCAGTTTGGGCTTGACCTTATCTTTCTCCCTATTTTGCTCACCACTTACGTATTTTCTATGCAGTGTCTCACAATTAAGCAGAATTAGGCCCTTTCTAAGTGAGTAGCAATCTAACTATAAATGAGTAATAATCTAGCACTTGGAAAAAGCCTTTAAGAGGGCAAAAGAGCACTGCAGTGTTGTATAATGACTGTCACAGCTGAGGACTAGAGGAGGAGATCCCAAAAGGAAAAGGCAGAATTTAGACAAAATGAAATTAGAAAAATGCAATTTGCCTGTGCTGGTATTACAATTTCAGCATGTAATAAGAGCTCATTGGAAATTTTCAGGTGGAATATGTTTGGCTGGTAAATGTTTGGCTGGGCTGTGTGCTATGGCAGTGCCACGCCCAGAAATCAGGCAAGGAAGGGAATTCTGCCACATCCTGCATTTCCCCACGTAGAAACTGAGGATCCTCTGATTTCTGAACATTACTTTGAGGCCTACTGATTGCAAGGGCTGTATATAGACAGTACTATTTTTACAAGTACTATTTTTATTTTTCTGCAATACCTCCATCTTGATCATCAGAACAGTTTGGTTTTAATTCAAAGTGATAGGAAGACACTTAAATGAAACAGGGCAGTTTGTGGATATACCAGATTCATATTTTTGTTACATAATTCTTTTTCATATGAATGCATATATATCTTTGGGGATTTCCTGAATACAAAGTCTTCCTGAAAAGTTCAAAGCTCTCACCTCCCTAAAGTGTAAATTATTGCTCTGTACAACAGGTTAGACTGTGTGTATCTAATGGTATTCTTAGAAGCCTGTTTTGATCATTTCAGAACATTGATGACATTTTTAATATTTTTAAAGGTGCAATAAACAAGATGTTAAATTACCCAAAGAAAAATTATATTCTATGTCTCCAGCAGACAATAATTTCAGTCAAATTCAAGCTCTGATTCAGATAAGATTTACTCCATCCCTCTTCAGAGTCAGTGGAGAGGGAATTTTTGAGCATAATTAGACCTGAGGAGCTGGGCTCTTGTTAAGAGTTTCCTCATGAGCAAGAGAGAGGTGAGCTCTTGTTGTTGGCATCTTTGTCTGCTTCTCCCAGCCAGGGATCTGGCATTAATGAGATGCTCTGGAGATAAATAGTGCCCTGGTGACACTGGATGGAACAGGAATAGCAGCAGTGGTGTTGCAGGTAACCCTCCTCAGCCTTAGGCTTCGCTGATCAATCAGCAGCGCCTTGGAGAGCCGACAGCCAGGAGGGTTTGGCTCTTTATCCCTACATGATGATTTCCCCTCTGCCTCATCTTTGGCATATTTTAGTTTGGAGCTCGTTAGATATGTGACTCAAAGCACTGTGCATCAGAACCCAAGTGTACACGGGCGGGCAATTAATAGCAGATTTATAAATGTCACTGGCTGGCATCTGCATTGTTGTGGCACACAAAAGGCTGTTCTGGACTGACTCCTTAAGGCACAAAATCAATGAGTAAAATTGTTTAAAAAATACATGTCCATAGAGCTCCTTGTGCTTCTCGCTGGAGTAAAACGCATTAGTTCCCTGGGGAACTGTGGGAATTGCACTAATTTTCTCAAGAAAAGAAAATTTAAAAGCCCTCAGCAAGCACTCAGGAAATGGCACTTTGCATGTGATGCTTGGTCATGATAAAAATATTTATTCAGTAGAAGAATAACCCTAAGAGAACATTTTTAAGAGCTTTTATAGGGATTTTTTTCCACCCGGACTTATGTCAGATATAGGTCTGTCAACCACCTGAAAAGTGCAATGTAAAAATTTTTCCAAGAAATAAAATGAAACTATTGTTTGAGAAACAGGAAACTTCTGAGTTGGATTTTTTTTTTTATGGTAGCTGTTTCCATTGTGACATTTGAATGTTCAGATATGACATTAATGGTTTGTGAGGATGAACTGGCCAGTGACTCACAAATGGCTCTTAAATTTGCTGTTCCAGGAAACAGCAGGCAAAGGAAAGATGCAGAGTCTGTTAAGAGTTCAGTTGTTTGATCTGCCTGGTAAAATCTCCAGGCACTATGCCCTGCTCTAACCTGTTTCTTATTATTTGTAGTTGAAGCTATTTTTGAGTCAGTCAGCAATTACATATTGTGCTTTCTATTTGCTACAAATCTAATTAAAATAATACTGGTACAGGATCTAGTCATGTTCATTTTTTTTCTTGGAAAAATGTTTGCCTGAGCTGAAGTAGAGGTAATGTTGAGGCCACAGTGTGATATAGTTCAGCCCTACTTTGCCACCTAATGCCATACTTCTGAGATTAGCTTTTCCCAAATGGTTCTTTTGCTCTAAGCCACAGGCTTCAAATTCAGGAATGAGCTGAAATAGCTGCAGCCTGGAAAAGTTATACCTGATACAGATACCCACTGGAACTGGATTTTAGAGAGAACATTCAGGTTATACAGACAAGAACAGCAAATTATATGTCATTAGTCATGGGTACAGTAAATGTTTTGAAAATATAATTGTGGGCTAATGCATTTGGGCTAAATCCACTGCTGCCCCAGGTCCTGTGGCTTCAGTAGTATTTGATATTGTCAAATTCTGACCTTCCTATATCAATATTTTCAGAAAACTTGTGGAAAGTGACATAGCTTTTGGAATTCATGGGGATTTCAGTATGTTTTGAGAAGGTCCCAGAACACTGCAAAACATATTCAGGGGGAGATCACTAGAGAATGCAGAGGCCATTCCTTAACAATACATCCCTGTTCAATATGTCACTTCAATATATGTTTCATCCAGAGGCTTACAGATTACAGTGTCATGCACCCTGATCTCTCCTGATTTCTTTTGTCTTGTATGTGATTAAATCTGTAGGTTCTGTTGTTACATCTGACTGAGAGATGTCCGACAGAAGAAAGCGACAGCCAGGAAAAAAGCTTCCCATGCTCTGGGTCATGAAAGGCACATCTATCCCACACAGTGAAATGGAGAGCAGTGTAACTTCTCTAATCAATGTTCCTGAACTAATGACTCTGCCTGCAAAGCTGGTGTTATTGCCTCAGATCTGGCACTGCACCAAGGCAGTTACATTGCTGTCAAGCCCTCAGTGCTCTGGGCACTGTCTGAGTGTCCCAGTGCTGGTTGGCAGTGATGGGTTCTCCTAATGGAGCACGTGGGATTTATGTGTAAAAAGGCATATCAAAGTTGAAGGATATATCACAGATCAGACTGTGTTGATCCTGAATTATGTCAGAGACCAGAGAGCTCATCAAACTTAATTTGAATCCCCTATTTCCCCTGAGGCAGATATTCCCAGGGGGCTGCATGACAGGAACCAACCACAGGTATCACTCGGTGTGGTCACGAACCAGGAGCAGCTGCACAATCCACCAGCATCACTCCAGCTCTGTGTGAGCTGTGGGCTGGGATTTCTGTGCTGCGTTGCTCAGAGGCACAGAGCAGGAGATCACCATTCATTTTTCTCCCCTGGTGTTTGGCACAAACAAATAATAGCTGGAACTAAAACGGTTAGCATAGGTTTATTAACTTTGAGGGAAACAAATCATAAAAGGGTAAATTGAAATTAACTGGGTTGAACACAGGGTAAATCAATAGGATTATACAAGGTTCACAAAAAGGGAGGACTTTCTTCTATTCTCTGACCTTTTATGAGGACAAGCTTGAGAAAACACACAGGAATGAGAAGATTCTGAGCTCTAGCTAAATAGCAGTAACCAGATGTTTTTAGCAGGTGCTCTAAGCCCTGAACAGTGGGATTTTGCTACATGATGTCTTATTTGTTTAAATCCAAAAAAGGACTTGACTAAGGACAGAAAGATGCAGGTGGCTATGGACTCTGCTTCCAAAAGCTCAGTGGCATCTCAATTGCTCTGGTGGGAATGCAGACGGAAAATTTCTTCCTAACAGACAACTGATCTAAGAATAACTCCCTCAAACCAATTTTCAGGCTTCTTTTGTATGTAGATATTAAACAGAAGTAATTCTACGACTACTAAGACAGTTTTTGTTATTGGGAATTTGCATTTGAAGTTGAATTGAATTGGGAAAAACTTCCCTCTAATTCATTTCCCTCTAATTTTAATTCCCATTTTGAATTTTAAGTTCCTGATGATTTCAGCTCACCATTCAGGGCAGCAGAATTTGTCTTAGGGCTGCATAGTGTATTATAGCAATGACTACAGCTGCAAGCTTGCCTGAGCTGTTGCTGCAGGCAGCAGTTGCTGCAGTATCTACTATATTACTAGAAACTGATTGAAACGATTTTGAGTATGAAATATAAAGTTGTCATCTGTGCAGTGAATCATACTCATTTTCATAAATATATCTGTGCATATATATATATATACCAAAATTGCAGATGTTTCCATTCCTGAAATATGATTCAACTGCTATCATACCTTTTAATGTAGCCAAACAGTTATTTGTTTCCTAAAGCTAATGATGAGTCAAGAGTAACATCAAGATGTTACTCTCAGTTTGATAAATGGGTAAATGCTGGGTTAGAATAAGGTGATTAACTGTACAGTTGAGATCACTTGTAGCTCCTGGGAAAATACAGTCCAAGACAAAGAAGTAAATCATACATTAATGAAACCTTCCATCTGTGCTTTGGATGCACTCTGGATGAGTTATGGAAAAAAGTAGAGAAAGAAACTGGGAAGCAAACAGTCTGTTTCTTGGAGGTCTTAAAAACTTGATGAAATGCAACAAAAATTGGATTTCAACCTGGGAAAATGCCATTTAATCTATCTCAAGGAAAAGCATTCAAGTTACATACTTACTGTGATGGACAAACCTGGAAAGGAGTAACGTGAAGGACTGAGAAATTGTTGGAATGTCTGTGCTTGTGCAGCATGAATAAGGAGGTATTGTTCAACAACTCTGGCAGAAGAATACATGTGTTTCTAGGTAGCTCATTACAACAAACAAATTGAAGGTCATTCGGTGTAGGGCAGAAATACCTATAAAGGGAATTTTGTATAGACAAAAAGGGAAGGTGGGAACAGATCAATATTTATAGGCTGGTGAAAGGAAGGTTAAGTGGTTGAGAACAAAGAACTGCCAACAGTCTACAAATGGGATAAGAAGCAAGAAGAAATTAAAACTTAGGCTGAATACTAAGGTAAAAACTCTGATACAGAAATGAATTTCTAAAAGTCTCTCAGGGGAACTATTTGAACCTCATTGTTTGAAGACTTGGACTAAGTATGTTTCTGGGAATAATTAATTTCCATTATCATCAGGACATGACCTTCTCACCAATTCCCATTATCTCCACTGCATTGTGTATGTGCCTTATGAGGTGGCAGCAAGGACTGGGCTGGCTGTCAGTGCTTGGCTGGGCAAAACTCCAAACAAATGCAATTCAGACCCATGACAGGACCTGGGACCAGTCCCACCTCCAGGATGAGTCTGTATAGATCTACATTAAGTACCCCCAAAAAAACTGGAAACTCATAAGTCATTTGTATTACAATAGACACTACAGTAATTAACTTCTTTATCTATAAATAACTCCAAAGTGAACTCAGATTTAAAAATAGTGTCTGTCTTTTCTGTTTGTGAATTTGCAGACTGTGGCTTTCCTTCTGGATTTACTTTTTGTCAACTCAATGACTTTCTCCTCTGGTCCCTAGGAATTTTCCTCATGGGAGCACTGTCTCACTGCCTTTGCTTGGGCTGCAGGCAAAGCTCCTGTCATTTTCTCATTCCTCTTTTGCCATATTGTGCCACTGGGACCATCTTCAGCAAACAGGCTCAGATGCTTCCACGGGAAGGAGCAGTTTCCCTGTGGGCTAGATGGGTCCATCCAACTCAGACACAGTTTTAAGGAATATTCTCAGACTGAAAACACCCAAATCAAACACTTACTGTACATTGCAACCTTCCTTGTTACTCATATCCCGCCTCTAGTTCAGGAAGGTTCAGAAAAAAAAGCCTTCAAACTGTTTGGTAACATATGTGAAAGTAGTTGTGACCTCAAATCACAGATAATCCAGATAAAAAATACTAAAAGCTACTGCTGAACCTGGCACTGACAACTCTGCTGGAAGTCACAGTTAGGTGTGTCACCGAAAGACGAATAAAAGACGGATTTCCCACAGCAGCCTTTGCAACCCAATAAGATGCTGATGGAGGGAAAGCTTTTCCTGTTTGTGCCATATGATGCCAAGACTATATTATACCTTTACATTCAAATTATTATTAAATTTAGTAAATAAAAGTCTATGCAATTATATCCCAAATCATTTGGGGTGAGTAGCGTGAAGTAGCACAAAAGCACATCACCTTTCTGTTAGTTTTGTGTTCTAGGACAGATGAAGAGATGGTTTTCACCAACAGGATCTTTTTACTTTTCAAGTATGTTTTGCCCTGTAGAAATGTCCTCTGGTGTGTTTTGTTTGGGGTTTTTTTTAATGTCACTGTGGGAGTACAGTGTGTGCCTGGGAGCAAATAATGACTCTTAAGATGATTAACATGTTATTAAACCACGGGATAATCGCTGTCCTGTCGAGTGTCAGTGTGTGGGTTTCATCAGCCCCACGTGACTGCGCTGGACTGCCTGTTGCTTCCTTTGATCTAAGGAGAGTATCTTTCATGGTCAGCTGCTAAATGTGACCCCTTTGGAACAGCAAAGAGCATAAAGAAAACAAAGGTGGATAAATATTACAAAGCCACTCAAAAAAATAATACTTTTTTTTTGTACCACTTGAAATAAGCCCAAGCTGACTTCTCACGTGGCAACATTCTGGTGGGACCGGTAACAGTGAACAGCTGGGGCATAACAAAGTGTGAACTTTGCAAAAAATTCTTCTTTTCAGAGTGGCTGATGAGTCACATACAGGCACCTGCAAGATGAAATGGACCTGTACCACCTGCTACAAGTGCTTTTGCCTGAATTCATGCCAGGGCCTTGAGTACATGTCCTTATGGAGTTTAGTTGGATGAGTTAAGGGGTTTAGTGTACCGAACTCAAGATCAGTGTCTTCACTGAGAACTACTAAGAAGAAAACCAGAAGTGAGGCCTTGCCCCTCCTTTCCCTTAGGAGTTGCTCTTAAGTTGAGGGTTTGGTCCTGTTTTTGCCATGTTATTTTGCAGCCCTGTTACAATTGTGTCTGCACCAAGCTCTGACCTTTCAGCTTGAACCTAGCCCCAAACCCACTGGCTGGTCTTCCAGCTGGAGTTGCCTCATCCCTGAGGGCTCACTGGGCTGTCACTGGACTGTGTCTGTTCCTGATCCTGGTGCTGACTTGCTGACCTGCATCCCAACTCCTCAGTGGGGTCCGTGTTTGCTGTACAGACACTGCTGTGCTCAGCACCCAGCTCACCTTCCCTTCTGCACACAGGTGTCCTTTGCTGCTCTTGGACAGTTTGTCACTTTATTGGTTTCATGCACCTGAGTAACTGGGTTAAGACTGCTTGGCTTGGGGATTCCAAATAAAATAACTGAATGGCCATAATAATTCCATTCCAAGGTCCAGCACATTGCATAGTTAACAACTGAAGTAAAACTTTTAAGTAATGGTGCATTTTGCCCCAAGAGGTGAGTGGGACTGAAGGCAGACAGAGACACCCTGTGAATTGGTACATTCAAACTACAGTTCCCCTGCTGAGACACTTTAATTTCTACCATCCTGTGGCTGCCTCTTTTCAGCTCTGAGAGCCACAGTACAAGATAAGAGAACAGTGGCTTCCTCCACTGAAAAATTCATTTGTTTTGTTTTTTGGGTTTTGCCATGGAGCCAGCTTTAAATCACTAAGATGTGTCATGCTGCTAAGCTGTGTGACAGCTTGATGCACCAAGGGATGCTCCCCACTGAAAAGGCAAACTACTTATGCTGTATATTTTTCTACCTAAGGAATCTAAAGATTTTTGCTAGTAATAGCTTTCCTTTTTTCCCGTTACAAAACAGTGTCTGCAGTTTTTTTCAATTGCAAAAAAGTGTCTGCATTTCCATTCCAGTATCAGTGAAGCTAAACACCTCTTGTACTCTTATTTTACTTTGCAATATATTTTTCTTCTCTGTGATCATTATTGTAAAGCACAAAGGCAATAATATGTTTTCTCTGGGAAAAAAATTATAAATATTTGTATATCAGACTAGCCAAGCTTCTGCTTTCTCCTGCTTTTTTCTGGCTTCTAACATAGCTCTTAGAGACCAGATGACTGTTTCACCTCCCAGCTGTGTGAGGTGCAATTTCTGAAGTTGTGTACAGAGGATTATGGCCCATTTCAGGTACCAGCAGGAACTGTTGCTCAGAGGTACATCTTAGAGTTCCACAATGGCCCTTGTTATATTTTGATACCTTCATTTGGTCTCATTGAAAATCTTATGTATCTTAATCTACTTTTCCCCTATCCTCCATTTACTTGCTGTTGAGTGGGGTTTTTTTGACAGCATTTTGCCAGAAATTATTTGTCAAAGACTCTATATAGCTTCTGACCACCTGACACTGTAAATCGTTTCTCTGCTGCCCACTCCTTACAAGAAGGCACTGCTAGCTCTGGGTAGGGAAGGCTTTTTCTTTCGTCTTGGCACTCAATGCCAAGATAAACCTTCATAACCTTCATAGTCTAGGGAAACCCCCTTCTCACATTTTGAAATTTCCAAACCTCTTTGGGATTGCAGGAGCCAGAACACTCTTTGGATGTTAAATGTTAATAAAATTAACTGATTTGAAAAAAAAACCTGTTTCTCATATTTTTCAGATGTACTTTGTGATCACTCCTAACCCAGACTTTTTCGGTTTTAGAGAAGTGAAGCACTAAATTTGCATTATGAGATTACAAACCAACTTAGAGAGGTGAAAGATAAAAAATAATAGAATGCTGCATATGAGGACCTGACAATAACCTGTTTTCCTGGCTCCCACTGACATTTCTCAGAGGCACATTCTGGCAGTGGGGGCTGACAAGGCAGTAAAACCACATCTGCTTGAAGCGTTACTTTTCAGGACCAACCTTCTCCTGGACTGTTAACCTTCTGTTTAAACCTCTGATTGCACATCTGGCATCTGGCATTACCCAAGCCTTACAGCATTTTTGAAAGTGCTTCATCATTTCCTTCCAAGTTCTCAACTAAGGAAACATTGTATTGGAGGTTTGATTTGCTTTCCCTGACAGTTAAGATACAGATTAGAACTCGAGTAGCCTGGATTGTGCCTATAAGGATTTTGTTGACATCTTTTTATAGGCAGCATGTTGACATTTTGTACAGATGGAAAAATCTGGATTTGTTTCTCCCACTTACTGTTCTCCTACACACATACACACAGTCCCTGATGTATATATTTGCCAGTTTTAGGAGGATCAGATCATCAAAATTACAAGAGGGGAGTTTTGAACACCAGTGGTTTAGATTTGTATGTTTATTCCTCACTCACAATCAACTCAGCACAGAGCTACATCTGTAATTAGTTGCAACAGCAAACAATTCCATTTGCATATGTAAGAACCTAATTTGTGGTACTAATTATCATCCTTTCTGAGCCCAGAATTGCAAAGGTATTTACATGCCTAACCTACTTTTATGGTTTTTTGAAACCTTCTTAGGTACCATTCTGTGACTGTAGCTGCCAATACCTTTAAAAACAGAATTTGGTATCAGTGTCATAGAATGTGCTACAAGAGAGACATGAATGAAACGCATAATTTGCACTTCAGTTTGTCTCTGCATTTGATTTTAGGCACTATATTAGAGGTTGGGGGGTTTTTGGTTTGGTTTGGGTTTTTGGTAAGAGAGAAATTCTGGCTCTTGCTGCACTTTTGGCAGGGGTCCCTTACTCCTACTCTAAATCATGGTGTTACCTGTGCACATACACATCTTTC
The DNA here is from genome assembly GCA_035041135.1 of Platyrinchus mystaceus. Taxonomy (NCBI): domain Eukaryota; kingdom Metazoa; phylum Chordata; class Aves; order Passeriformes; family Tyrannidae; genus Platyrinchus; species Platyrinchus mystaceus. Next base: position 7,180,415 of record JAWWLV010000011.1, read on the forward strand.
TTTCACAGCTGTATCTTTTTTTCACATTTCAAGCTACCTCCTCCTGCCTCTGCTTTAAATTTTCATCTATTTTGGAACTTCTGTTTCCTGTAATTACGTATTTGGTTCAATGCCTTTATAAGACAAGAACTGAGAGGAAATCAACAGCTGTATGTTACTTACATTTCAGCAGTCCCAGCCAAACAGTGTCTGGACTTTGACACTTGATTGCACTGATGTATTTTGATTAATTTGTAATTATAGACAGCAGGGCGAGCACAGAAAGTTTAGTGACTGATTTCTGTCTTTCATGCTTTACCTGGAACCTGCTGAAGTCAACAGGAGCCCACAAAGTCTCCATCCAAAATCCCTCAGAGGCACTAAACTGCCCATTAAAACCAGTGGCAGTTTTTACTCTCAGACTTTGTAACTTCTTCACTGAACCAAAAGGTAGAATGGAACATCAGACAACAGGTTTTATTGACAGATTTTAAAAGGTTTATGATATAAATTGGAAACCACTAATAATAAATTATAAACCTAAAGATAACTATGAAGTTCAAAGCAGATTTTTTTTTCCATGGCTTGGTAATTTATTTGCAAATCAGTCCAGCTTTCTGGATTTAACACCGTGAGGAATTTACATAATGTTTAAACAAATAAATATCATATACATACATCAGTTTGGCACTTCACTGTTCCATCTGGCCTCTGCTTTTGGTTGATTGAAAAAACAAACCTGATCTGTTGAGAGACTAATGAATGTCTACTTATGGCTGTTATTTACTGGAATTATACTGGCCAGATAATACTGGAATTAACTTATCTTTCTATTTCTAAAAGTATTTCTTAATCACTGTATTTCCAGACAATTCTTACTGAGATAAAAATTAATTGGAATCATATGACACCAATTCAACTTATCTTTAATGAGAGTTTCACCTGTTAAAGATAAAACTAATTTTTGATTAATTTTATTTGTTTTAAAAGTATGCTCATGCATTAAATGGGAGAAAACATGGAAATAATTAATCTGTGTTGTGAAGCTGCCGACTGTTTAGCTCTTCAAAACTTTATTAAAACAGTCTCAACTTTTTAGTTTTAGTGTAGTTTAAATAGTGACAAATTTTAAAGAAATGAGGAGTCTGCTAATTAGTTTGTGACAATGGTTGCACGCCTGGTTCATTGCAAGCAATTAAGAAAACAACTTCTGATATCTGCTAATTGCTGTTTAGGCAGTATTTATTGCAAATACTGCACAAATTGAATGTTAGAGCAACTGACCGTGAGATACATAAATAAGTAGGTTGTTTTACCAGGAATAGAAGAACTCCAGCTGGTTTAGATCCTCAAAATATTTTTAGAGATTTCTTTGAACATCTTCGGAAAGTTCATACATGTTCTATGGCAGCTTAGAAAGATGAAAATTGCTGGAAAAATAATTTTACAATGAAAACATGAATACCGCTCTACTATGAATAAGAGACTTAATAACCAAAAGTGGCTGCATGCTTAAAGATCTCCCTGTAGTACATGTAGCTTTGAGGTCAAATATTCATATTGTATTTTGCTACACCTTGGAAATGTAATTCTGGGTTTTAAGGAGTGATCTCCTCAGCTGACTGGAAAGTTGTGATTTTTGCAATCACTTAATCTAAAACTTAGAAACCAGGATGATGAATCCCCTTTGCTATAAAACAGGAGATACTGCCAGTCTGTGGAGTGTAAGAAGCTGGAAAATCCATGAAAACCTCACAAAAACCTGTTTACTTGGCATACCTTCTGCTGAGCCCTCATGAATCACAGGAATTTGCTCTATAGGCAGTATTTCTAGAGGTATTGCAGGCTGTACAGGTGGGTGTACATACATATTGTCTGTGTCATGATTAGCACTAAGTTGCCTGAGTGGTGTTCCTGTCAAATAAGCAAACCTTCCTTCACCACAGCTTGTTTTTCGTATTTAGGGTAAAAAATGCCAATGCCAGTGTTTCCTCCAGCAACGTTTTCAGTCTTACCTGGAGCCTTTGAACACTTGTCACCACTCTGCAGGCACAAAGCGCTGCACTAAGTGCACAAGCAGCACTGCTCACAAAGGCTCAGCAGTGCCACTGCCTGCAGCTTGGCAGAAATCGACAGCACTCAGAGGGGGTTCTCCCTTGACATTTCTTAACTATTATTTCTGTTGTACTCCAGCAGGGTCTAATTGTCAATTCAGAGCCCGGGCAGTTTGCACAGCCTGTCTTTGCATATTTATTACATGAGACTGGCTGTTCTTTGTCTACACATTTCCAGAAATCTGAGAAGTGCAAAGGTCCGTGACACCAGAAACAGCTGCTGAGCACGCTCCAGGTAACTCTACATGTTATGCATGGCCTGAAACCATACCCTCTCACAGACCATGCCAAAGCTGGACTCGTTAAAAATGGAAGTGCTTGAATGGGCATGGCTTGGGTTGTTCCCTCACTCTGAGTTTGGGGTTGTTTCCACATTTCCTCCACCAAATTTGGTGATTATGCCTGCAGATATGTTTTCTTCAAAGTAGGGCTACTAATTGGCTACCAGTTATTTTGTGCTGAACATCCCTTCATCACTCTTGAGCTAAACTAATATCTTGGCTATCATACCATCTTTGGACAGTCCCTTTGCTGCTTCATAAATTAGCAAGTCTGGGCAGCAGGACTGCTTTTGGCAGAATTTGCCAAAAGTCTGACACAGCTGGAAGTCCAGTTCTTCATGCTCATTCTCATTAGCACTATTAATTCCCTCTTTCTTAGCCCAAAGAACATATTTAGTTGAATATTTCACTTCCATTTTCAACAGGCTAAAATTTATCTTCAAATCTGCCCAAACTTGGCAGAAAATAATACTTTGACATGCATGATCTTGGAGGACCTTTTTGTCAGTGATAAAACATGGCTCTTGGCACGAAATCCTTTCCTCCATGAGATTTTTCTTGTAAGCTTCACCACTGATATTGGATACTTGGGAACATTTGAGAAGCAGCTTGACCTTGTTGCATTCAAGCTGTGCTTACTGGATTTGGATGAAAATCTGCTTAGTATTTCACATACCCACTTTGAAGTTCTATCAAGTCTATCAGTGTTTGGGTTGTTCTGGGACCATATCACTGCGAGTTTGACCCTGGGTTCAAAGCTGGCTTGGTGTAAATTCATCAGCTCTGTACTGTGGGAGTTACAGGCTGCAGGGTGGATTTTTGGGAGCTGCCTTTTATCATGCATTGACCTAAACTGTCAGAAAATCTACATCAAGTGTGTTCAGACACGTCTGGTTTCAGAGGATCTGGAATGTTCCTCCCCAAGCAGGGTGATGTGTTGACTTGTATCACTTTCTTCTGCAGAATCAGGACACTCCTGCCCACCCTCTTGGTTTATTTAGCATATGGGATCAGGCACTACTCATCCAGGCAGTTCCTAAATCAGTGGAACAGAGGATTAATAGCATATGGAGCATGCCTCCTCCTCAGGCCTGGGGTCTCTTAAGCAGTATATCTACCCTTGGGTTTATTCCATACTGTTCCATTTATCATTATCCCTGCCTGAACTGTGGTGGCTGCTATATCCTTTTATCAAAATTATTTCCTCTTGGGTAACTGAAGTAAAGCAAGCAAAGAATGAAAAGAAAAACAGAAAATCCACCACTGAAAAGATGCAGAGATATTTTATAAAGCACAGTGAATATCCAGGCAGTAGCCTGCAAGAGAAAAGGATGCAAAGGCTTATATGTGTGCTGAGTGAGGTGGAACAACACACAAAATGTCATAGTCTTGCTTTGCTTCTGAGTTTATTACTATAACCTGGAAAATAGGAAAGAAGATTACAAGTTCATGCTCAAATACCCTGCTCTGGCAGAGCTATTTCTGAAGATGGAATGATTTGAGGTATTTTAGTTGGTTGGATTAAGATAATTTCAGAATGTGTTTGGCCCACTTAAAGAACAGATCATTTTAAACACAAAGGTAGCCCTCACGTTCAGGGGTAACTAATCTACATTCTGTGTATTAATGTGGAACAACTGACTGAATTTCCTAAAATGCAATTTATTTTTACTCACAGAAGAAAATGCCTGTTAAAAGAGTCTGATATTACAGCTGGTTCTGCTTTGCCCATGATTTTTTGCTGGTGTGTTAAATCCAGAAGCCGTAACACGTTGGAAGTTTTTACTCATAACATCTAATTTCTTGTACATTGTATGTGTATATCTGCATATGAGACCAGGGAAATGCTTAAACAAGCAGAGTTTGTGCTTCAAACAACTTGTTTTATTGCTGGCTCTTGTATTTGCTAAGCAACACCAATTAACTCTTCCTCAAAATACCCTTCCCTCAAATAAAACTGCCGCTATTTGCAGTTGTGCCACACAGCTCAGGACATTGCACTTGCTGTGTGATTCACCCAGGAAAGGCTTGTTTCTGCATCAGATCTGTGCAGGTGCATTAAATGCATTAACCTCCCTATGTCAACCTGTGTCTAATCAGTGTCAATGTCCAGAAATTTCCATCTGGTGTTAATGGTGTTTTCCCACCGTGGTAACCAGAAATCTAAGTGCACACCTGGTCTCATATAGATCAGGAAGACTTTAAATCAAATTCCTGGCAGTTGTTCGGTACACAGTAAGTGTTATGCCTCCTTCATCTTCTGTTTTATTAAAACAGGGGGACATGAAATGAAAATAAAATATAAATTTGCCCTTCCAGTGTCTTCCCCAAGTCTGCTACACCAGCGATATCCCTGCTGGCTTTGAACTGAGCTTCTGAGACCAGCGTCTTTGATATGATCCTTGCACTCTCAGTCATGCTGCTTCCTAGAGGAGTCTGTGTCCCTGATCTGCTGACAGCCAGATTGCTATTTTTTCTTCAGCATTGTATTGAGGGGAGAAGTGACATTATGCTGTTTGCAGTGGGTTTTCTCCCCCTCCCCCCCCTCCTTTTAAAATTAATTATTAAATGTGATGCCAGGGACAAATTATTCTTCAGGGCTGAAGAACTGTGGTCTTTCTAATAGGCTTGGATTATTTCCAGCTGGTTTTAAGCACCTTTCTCCATTAGCTAGAGAGGTGATTAGCATGAAGAGCCTCCTGAGTGAAGTGTCTTTTTAGCATTTAAAGTTAGCGCTGGTGAACAGGAATGCTGAGCCCGGCATCAGGCTCATGGTAATGGCTCAGCTGCAGCCGCAGCCCACCACCTTCTCCTGAGGGAATTGCCCGTTTTCCCTCTGTTTCAGTGCAGACTTTCTCACAAACAGGGCCAGGACACCCCTGCCTGCACACTGCTCTGTGTCACCTGTATAAAGTGCCAGTGGGAGCCTGTTCTCCTGTGTGAACTAACTGGTGATGGGAGCCCGGCCAGGGGACAGCTCAAGGAACCAGGCTCACAAATACTGCCACCACCCCTGCCAGGGTGAGCCTGTCACCTCCACACTGCTGTGCTGGCTCACACTCTCCTGTTTATTCTCAGAATCAGTTAGGTTGGAAAAGACCTCTGAGAACATCGAGTCCAACCTGTGACCGAACACCGCCTTGTCAACTAGACTTAATGTCCAGTCTTTCCTTAAACACCTCCAGCCAGGGATGGTGACTCCACCACCTCCCTGGGCAGCCCATTCCAAAGTGTAATCACTCTTTCTGTGAAGTTCTTCCTGATGTCCAGCCTACACCTCTCCTGGTGCAGCCTGAGGCCACATCCTCTCGTTCTGTCTCTGCCTGCCCAGGGGAGGAGCCCGGCCCCACCTGGCTACATCCCCCTGTTAGGGCGTTGTGGAGAGCGAAAAGGTCTCCCCTGAGCCTCCTCTTTTCCAGGCTGAACACCCCCAGCTTCCCCAGCCGCTCCAAACGGGACTTGTGCTCCGGACCCTTCCCCAGCTCCGCTGCCCTTCGCTGGACTCGGCTGCTGTAATCCGTGCCAGAGCCCTGACCGAGAGCGTTCAGGGGTCTCTCCCTCGGCCAGGCACCGTGTGGCAGAGCAGGGCAGCGCCCCTCAGAGCAGCCCCGCGGCTGCGGCGGCACCGCCGCCTTTGCCCGTCAGAACCCGCATTTACAGCCGCTCCGGGCGGGGCTGACGGGGGCGCAGCGCCCTCTCCCGGCAGCGCCGGGGCAGGCACTGCCCGCAGGGCCGCCCCGCCGAGCCGGGCGGGACCCCCGCGGGGAACACCCGTGCGATTTGTACCTTGTGTTTAATACTCTCTCTTTCATCGCTGTCTTTTTATTATCTGGAGACGCGCCCGAAAACAGGGCGGTCGGCCCGTGCTCAGCGCGGTCCTCCCGCCCGCCGGGGGGCGCTGCGGCCGCGCGGTCGCGCCCCGTACCGGCTGCCCGTGTCGCGGTTCCCGTTCCGGGCGAGGCGGCGGCGGCGGCGCTGAGATGGACCGGGAGCTGCTCCGCCAGGCGCTGAGCTTCCACGGCCCCGCGCTGCTGTCGCTGCTCCGCGCCGAGCAGCACGACAACCCCGACTTCCGCGGGCTGCTGCCGCCGCCCGGGGCCGCCCCGGAGCCGCCCCGCGGGGCCCCGCCGGCCGCCTGGTGAGGGGCGCCGGGGCAGCGGCCGGGCGGGCCGTGAGGGGCCGCGGGGCGCCACTCACCGCGTTCTCCTTCCCCCAGGAAAGACAGGGCGAGCCTCGACACCGAGATAAAGCGCTTCATCGCCAAGAAGGCGGATCTGCTCTTCGCGCACTCGTGGAAACCCAACGGGCCGATCGAGGACACGATCGAGGAGAATGAGGGTGGGTGGGTGGGTGAGGGGGGTCGGTGACGCCCGCGGCGTGGGGGAGGACACACTGGGTAAGCGTGGGACACACTGCCTGTAAGTGTAAGGACACTGCACTTGAATTAGCGGTATCTTTAAAAACAGGCCTAAAATTTTTCGTTATTGCTTTATATGGGCTGTGCACGAGCTTCTCGTTGGCGCAAATAAGTCAGATTTTAACGTGTTTTGCTGTATTCTGTGTTCTCAGGCAGTGCTTTGGTCGTTTGTAACCGGCTCTGTGCCCTGTGTTGCAGAGTGTTACGCTGTCATGCCGCCCCTGGAGAGGTTCATGGAGGTGCCCAGGGAGGAGAGGAGGGAATTGTTCTTCCGCGACATCGAGCGTGGGGATATCGTGATCGGGAGGATTACCTCCATCCGGGAGTTTGGCTTTTTCATGGTGTTGATTTGTCTGGGAAGTGGTGTCATACGGGAAATTGCAGATTTGGAAATCACTGTAAGATACAGCTTTGGTCAATGCTCCGTTTTTGACATGTGTTAATTGCCTCTTGCATCTCTTAATGGAGTGGTGTGTGTGAAGGTGAAACTGAGCTTTGCAGTGATGGGCGGTTGTCTGACTTTGTGGGGAGCCTGTGATGCTTTGCTGAGCCAGTGAACACATCTTGGTATGACCCACACTCTTACTTTTGGGTTGAAAAGTTCATTTGTGGATGCATGAATTTTTATTTGAACCAAGCCAGTTTTTAAGTATCACAGTTCTGATGTACATTAAGCTTAAACAAATCTTTCTCTGGCTTAATCTTGTGGAGTAAAAAACACCAACCTTTTGGCTTCATTTTTGATATCCGTGCTTTCTTGTGTTGCAGGCTCTGTGTCCTGTGAGGGATGTGCCTCCTCAAAGCAACCATGGAGATCCTCTATCTTATTATCAAACTGGAGACCTTATTCGAGGTAAGTAGCTGCAAAATTGCCAGGAATTGATTTGTTTGGGGTCTGAAATGTTTCTGTACTTTTATCTTAACCTTTATGACTTCTTTAGCTGCAGTCAAGGACGTGGACCGTTACCACGAGAAGCTCACGGTGTCGCTTTACAGCTCAGCTCTTCCACCCAACCTTTCCAGTACCAAACTGGGTGTGATCACCTCCGATGACTTCCCAGTGCATTATAAGTAAGGATGTGCTGCCTCTCTGCACTTGCTGGGTGTAGCCACTGTGTCTGAAGAGCGTCTCTTGACAGGTTGTCTGTCCCTTAAACTTGTCAGTGGTGTTTCTGATTCAAATGGATAATTACATACTTCTTGTTGTTCGTCCCTTTGACATACCTGTGTCTGGATAGCTGGGTGTGGTTGGTTTTTTAGCTGCTTTCCCAAAATGTAAGGAGCAGAAAGTGTAGTGAGGTATCTGTTGCTTTGGGACTGTGTTAACAAACAAATGAAAGAATTATAAAGGTTGCTAAATAGTAGGAAAGTAAATGCCTGTAGAAGAGAATGGCTTGTGAGCAGTAATATAAATATCAATATAGGCATTTTTATTGTTAATATAAGGATGAAAAAAATTGAGGATAAAGCCTGTGAGGATTCATTTGTGTACACTGGTGCTTTTTTTAAGGCGAAGCTTGGAAGTTGCTAATACAGGAGAAACATTTGAAGAGGTTTTACATCGTTCTCCAGGGTTTGCTAATCCGTCATTAGTTGAATATTTAGCAGAAAAACTAGGACTAAGTGAGTCAAATCCACCGTCTTTGCTGAGAAGTCTTCAAATGTAAGTGATTTTTATATTGTTCCTATGCTGTAGCTCTGTGGAGATTATTCTAATCCATTGAAATAGACTTGTGAGTGGAAGTCCTAGACCACTTACACTTAAACCTTTTTCATTTTGACTTGCATGACTGCAGCTTATGTGTCCTTAAATATTTAAAAGCAAACTCCTCTACAGTATGGAATTTTCATTTGAAATTCTATTGCTCTGAATAAGCAAGACACCTTATCACACACAATGTTTGATAGTAAATGCCTTAGGAATTTACTGATTAACTCTTGTTATCTTCTTTGTATTGAAACACAGGATGCTTAAGTTTTAATGTTTTCTGACAGGTGTTTATTTTAGTAATAGATCTGACCTCTTTAGTAAAATGGGGTCAGATGTATACAATGATTGATGTTTTCAGGCCCACAAATGTTAGGCCCAAAATAAGTGAACTTGGTATGTTTTTATTAAATGTACTGCAGTTGTACTTGTTCAATTCAGCACTTTTAGTATGGTTTGGGAAAAACTGGTTTCAGAAATAAATAACTTTCCTGACTGAGAGAGAGCAGTAAGGCGTGTATGAATAATATTTCAATTTATTTCAACTGCACTACATATTATAAGTTTAACTTTGTAGACTCAGAAGGCCAACTTGATGTTTTTGTTTGTCTTTTCCTTAAAGTAAAAATTTCAATGAAGAAGATTTTGCCCCTGCATTGAGGAAAAAGCAGTCTGCATCTTGGGCCCTGAAATGGTACGTGGTACTTCTTGTTGTTAGGTCAGGTTAGGTTACAGGTTGTATTTCTTCAAAGAAAATACACATTAAACCAGTTTTTCCACCACACGTGTAGTGATGTGCCAAGTGGGTATGTAATAGATAAAGTCCAAAGATTCAGTTCTGAAATGCATCTCAGGTTTAAGGGAGAACTTCTTAGAATGTTTATTATATACTGGCCCATTCATGAGATTGAGAGCAAGAGTTGTGGTCACACCAAGTACACAATTTCCTGTTTTACTGTTGAGTGTTGAATGACCTCATACTTGTCAAGTCGTTTAAGCCTCAGACTGTAAATGTAACAAGTGCACTTGCTGTCTTTGGAAAGTTAAATGTATTTCCCTTGCTGCATTTGGAACAGCAGCCCTGGATAGGTGCTGCTGCTTTTACACTATGCAGTGTATTTGCAACTTTGATTGATTGCAAAAAAAGTTGCTTATAATGTTAATTAAATTTGAGTTTTTTAAAAAAGTCTCTAATGAAAAGTTCTGATAATCAACTTACATTATTCTCTTTCAATAAGTTAATCTCTTAGCAAATGTGGAAGAAATGTTCAGGTAAAGTGAAATTTAAAACTTCAAAATATTGTTTAAGATGAGCTGGTCCCAACGTGTGCCCTTGTCACCTTGTGCAGTTGGTCTGATGGGGTTTTTGAGCTTTGGATACAATTAAGCCTGTTCCAGGTTCATGGTGGTAGGTCACACACAGTTTTGTGCAGAAAATGACTTAAATAATCATTCCATGAATTAAAAACAGTGTAATGTAGTAGCATCATCTGCAGAAATTCTCTTGAGTGCCTTAAGATTTTGGATTAAAGACAATATATCACTGTGGAATTACATCAATATTGTATTAATTTGAAATGCCAGTGTGAAGTCCATGATAACAAGGCTCAGGTTTTATTACCTATCACTCGTTTGGAGTCATAATTTGTGAGTAACAGTGCAAAATCTGCACAGACTAACTGTACAAAATATTTTCTAAATATTTTTTCTCCAGTGTGAAGGCTGGGGTGGATTATTTCAAGGTTGGGCGCCATGTGGAAGCCATGAATGAGTACAACAAGGCTTTGGAAATCGATCCACAAAACGTTGAGGCTTTGGTAGCACGTGGAGCTCTGTAAGTCTGCTTGTTTCATTGGTTTATCTGCTTTGTGAAAGAGAAACCTCACTGCAATCTGTGCAATTTGCTGTTCTAGGTATGCAACAAAAGGAAGTCTAAACAAAGCCATTGGGGATTTTGAAATTGCTTTAGAAAACTGTCCTACCCACAGAAATGCAAGAAAATACCTGTGTCAGACCCTCGTGGAAAGAGGCGGGCAGTAAGTGTTGGGGTTGGGGGGTGGTTTGGTTGTTAACAATTTTTCTCATATGTTTTTTTAGTACCATTCTAGTTAGGATACAGAAAGGCATCTTTCCTTCCTGGCTCTGTGTTTAAAAAAAAAAAAAGTCCTTGGAAATATCCCTGCTCGTGTAGTTGTTTTACACTTTGTCCTCTGTCCCAGTTAAAATCCTGGCAAAATGTTTGAGGTTTAATCCTCAATATCCCTTTTAATCCTTTATGCCCTTTCACTGCTGGGATACCAGGCTTGCATAAAGTCCTGTGAAATGTTTGAATATATTCCAAAAGGCTATGGGGTGGGTGTTTTTTTTAAATAAAGTCTTTGTAATAAAATGGTGTACTGTAACTCTTCTGAAATATTGGCGAACCCCCCTCTAACACAAAATTTTAATTTTGAATATTCAGGGAATAGGTTTCTTTTAAGCCCTGTGTTAAGAGAGAGAGTATTATTGAAACTGGAATGGACATTTCCAAGAGCAGTGTTACTGATCAGGGTTAGGAGATGGTTATGTCAGAAACACTGTTCTGGTGGGCTGAGGTGATAGAGGTGGTCTCAGAGGGATGCAGTGGTAGTCATAGTGCAAATCAGAAATACTTGCAAATAAGGAAGTCCTAAAGTTAAGGAAAACCTGTCAAAATCTGTCTTTTAACTGTATATGAATTTTCACTTGAATTTTAGGTTGGAAGAGGAAGAGAAACTACTAAATGCTGAGAGTTATTATAAGAAAGCCTTAAGTTTGGATGAGACTTTTCAGGAAGCAGAAGAGGCCTTAACAAAACTCCGTAAGCACATGCAGGTGATTCTTTACTTTCTTTTCATATGGTGCTCTCAGTGACAATAAGTGAACAACAAAAATCATATTAAATCTTTTGAACAAGGAGGGTTTAAGTTGATGGTTTGTCTTACTCTCTGCTTCCCTACTCCACAGTAAATCTTTTCTAGTGAGCATTATGGCTGTACCTACCAGAAGAAAGGTACCTCCACTGTTTTGAAAAGGATAGTAAAGAAATGCCAGACAGTGGAGACAGGGAAAGAGCAAAGCAGGGATAAGAATATCCCATCACATGAGCATGAATAATGATGTTAACTTCAAACGTTCTGTGAATGCAAAGATGCAAAGTGTAAAACACTTCTGCAAGCCAAATCAACATTGTCACCATAAAGTGACACACCCTTGTCACTGGCCAGATTCTTGGCCTTTGGGTAATTACAGAAAGAGTAACACCAGGCAAAGTTAAGGCATGGGGAGTTCACAGGAGAGGGGAAATTAAGAGGTAATTTAAAGGAAAACAGGAGGTGGAGGGTGGGCGGGCAGACAGTTTGAATATCTCAGCTTTCTCCTCTGCTGTCTGGTGGTTTTTTCCTCTCTTCCCTTGCACGCAGCACGTTTCCCAGGTGAGCCTGGTGGGTCTCTGTGCTAATCTGAGTTGTCATCTTTTGTCTTTCATTCACCTCCTTTGCTTGTGTTGTCTTCCACAGCAGGTCAAAGAGTAAAACAGAGCACTGAGGAACAGGCTTGTTTTGTTCTGTGCTTCTGCATGTGAGGATGTACATAGGCTGAGGTAGATGACCTTAGTCAGCAGTTCTTCAGTTGGTGGAGCCATAATGCTGACAGGTTGTGTGGAAACAAGGGGGAAGAGGAGACAGGACAATCTTCTTAATAAAACTGAATTACACCATAGATAGACAGGTGTATGGTATTTGAGCAGTATTTGGCTGCTTTAGAAAGAGGTGTCAGTTAAAATGATAAAGAAGATAAATTTTTCTGCTTTAACACTTTCCTGTGGTCATTGATGCAGCAAAGAACACGATAGCTGTTGTTTGTTGGTGTGCATGGCCTTGGCTGCAACAAAGGGCTTCCGTTATTATAGTTGTTAGCACAGTTGCTAGGTTTTGAAAACTCTAATCAGACTTTCTGCTCACTCTGAATCTGAATAGAGCTGCTCTGTAGGGCAGTAGGTGGCAGAAGTCTGATCTCTTACAGACTTAAGTTGTTGAAGGATCATTTATCTGGTGAGATGCTCTTCTTCATTTACCTGTAACTTAATACATAAGTCTGATCCTGTCCCTGCTGTGCTAGAAGGGCTGAAATGACACTGCAGTGTGTTTTCCTGTAATACTGATGATGTGTTTTTCTCCAATGCATTTCCCTCCGAACGGGACCGTTGCTGCTGTGTCTGACGTCTGGTGCTGCTCGTCACCACCAACCCCCTGGATCGTGATTTCTTACGTAAACTCTGCGTCAAACCGCTCTGTCAAATGGTTACCAAACGGTTTGTATTCAAACGTGGCCAACTGGAATTCACCTCAAAATGGGTTCTGCCCTGTTTTGCTTGTAAACTGCAATATTGATAACTTTCCTCAAACTTTTCTCTCTGTTTTGTTTTGGTTGTTTGGTTTTTTCTTTGTTTTCTACATATTGGTAATACTGGGGATTTTTTGCATATTCTGCCTGTAACTTTTGGGCTCCGTGCTTCACGGTGTGCTGGATCACGGCTTCCACTGCAATGACTGGTCAAATATATTTTTTTAATGGAATAAAAACTGCAATATGGTCCTTAAATATAAACCTGACTATCACAATGGCCAATACCAAACTCCTGAACAAAAATTAATTTTTGGTAAAATACTGGTAAAATATCCCTGGTGTAATTATACATTTGAATGGGGTTGAATGGGGAAAATACCCATGTTAACACTACTAATGTGATCTTTTTTATGATGCTTGGGTTCAAAAAAGAAATCTTTGGAAATGAGGGAGAAACAAGCTGCCAAAGAAGAAAGACAAAAAGCAAAGAAAGTAGAAACGAGTGCAGAAAAATTGCGTAAGCTCTTAAAAGAAGAAAAAAGGTAACTCTTATATTCAGGGTATTGGTTATGGGGCAGTAAGTGCAGACAAGACTGTGAACAATCCATTCCAGACAGACTGTCCAGCAGTAAGCTAGGGAGAACTTCTCCCTGGGTAAGCTGCTTTTCCTCCAGGATGTTTTTGTGGGCAGTGTCCTTTAGTGCATATAACCTTTAATGGAGGTGCATGTGGAAGAATTGTTGCTTAAGGAATACTTGGCAATGTGACATATTTCCAAAGAGTAATGCCATGTGAAATTGGGAAAGATGCCTTTTATAACAAACTGTTTAGTGGGTTTAATCTTAATTTTTTGATGAAGAAATGATATTTGGAATTGTCTTGCCAGGTCAGGCTCAGTTTCCATTCACATCTTACAGTCCAGACAGGGGTATACAGCTTTGCTTTCTGCACAGAATTTTTGCCTGATACTGAAGATTATCTCACAGGTTAATTACATTTTTTTAGGTTGAAGAAGAAAAGGAAAGTATCAACTTCCTCCTCCTCCTCTTCTTCATCATCTTCCTCCTCCTCCTCCTCCTCATCATCATCAAGTGATTCATCATCAGATGAATCAGTGTCTTCTTCCTCCTCTTCCTCTGATCACAAGAAACGTAGGAAAAAGCGTCGGCATAGATCTGAGTCTGCTCGCAGCTCCAGAAAAAGCTCATCTAGAGCTTCTTCCCATTATAAAGATCAGAATAGGAAAGAGGAGTGGTATTCCCCTCCGGCTGATACCTCTGCTTCCTTTCTTAACCAAAATTTTGAAGTGGAAAAGCTGCTGGAAAGGCAGGACAGCTTAGCGTGTCCAAAAATGGAGGTAAAAGAGAAAGACAGACACTGTTCTTTTTCGAGGACTTCAGGTGATGATGAAGACACTTTCGGAGGTAGGTCTGAAGATTCAAGAGATTCTTACAGTAGCTTCAGAAATCAGCCAAGTCATAGCAGAACTGAAAAATATGGTAAACCAGAGAGATTTTTCTCCAGTTGGAGGGGTTCTTCAGGTTCGTATCATAAGTCATATGATAAACCCAGGATGCATTATTACAGGAGGTCAGAAAGGGACGTAGAGGGGAGAAGAGAGCAGTTTAGAAGACATGGCTCAGGTCAAGACAGGTATTACATGTCTCCATCAGGGTCTGACTATTCTGGCAAGTCATGGGTGAAGTACAGGTCATACTCTGGCACCTGCTCAGGTGACAAAGGTTATGACAGTGACAGGCATGTGTCAGGTCAGTATAAAAATGAAAGTGAGTCCAAGAATAGGAAAAGAAGTTCTGAAGAGACTGATAAAACAAAAGAACCAGATGAGGAAATGTCTTTGAATGGTACAGAACAAACAGAAAGTGGCACTAAAAGAAACCTGCCCCAGAACTTAGTTAACATATTCAATCAAATAGCTGAGTTTGAGAGGGAAAAAGGAAGTAAGCAGAAGAAACAGTGAAGACCTGAGAATACACTATGTGGATGAGTGTAGTTAATGAACCATTAACTGAATATCTTGTGAGGAAATGCACAGAAAGAGTGATAGAAAGGCAGGATTTCTTCTGTGTTGCAGGATGTCAAAAAATTCTAAAAGATTATGTGGTGGAAAGAGATGGAAAGATATCTTACATAAAACAGTTATTATTTAAGTTTCCTGTGCTCTTAATTTGAGGTATTCCTGTACAATATTCTGTCTGATGGGCTGAAATCCTTTGATACCCCTGGACATAGTTAGCTGTGACTCACATCAAATAAGCACTTTAACAACAGATGGGTTTGGTTTGGTTTTTCTTGTCCCTGGGGTACTACTGACTGTTGATATTTTTCTATCAAACTTCCAGCTATAGAAAAGGGATAACTGAATGAAGTCATGTGCCATCACAATGTATATAGTTCATTTGATCATTAAATTTTCTTAATTTTTCTTTTGTGTCTGGGTTTTTGTTGATGTTGCTGCGATGTTTCCTACTGGTCACTGGTCCAATTCAGTGCAACCCTCCCATGTCTGTGAAGGCAACTATTACATTCTTTAAATGTATCAAATGTTCTCTAAGAGTAATGTAAAAAAAAAAAAAACCCAACAAACCAACTGAAGTAGAAGAGAGGTTTTATAACAGTGTTTATTGTCTAGGTAAGTTTAAGTATGAACCTTTGGTTTTGAGCATTGTTGGGATTTGCTTTAGAAGCAGCCTGAAGGCAGTGGTTGTGTTACTGAAGGAGGAGGTAACACTGTTCCCAGCGAGATCTGCAAAGGTGGGGGGCAGAACCACACTAAGGAGCAAATACCTGTCAGCCCACACAGTAACAACTGTACTTCTGCTGCACTATTTCCAGGTGACTCCATGGATATAGGTCAGTTAAGGAAATTAAGGAATCTCAACTCGATGACTTACAACTTCTTTTTGCCTTTAAAAATACTGGAGGTGCTGCCTCTGCTGGGTGGCTGTGAGCCAACAGCTGCTGCTTCCTCAGAAGTGGGGAGAGGCAAGGTCAGCTCAACGACTTTGAGGGATGAACCCTGACTAGAGACTGAACTTGTTCTTCTGAAGGATCTGAAAGACAAAAATTTACTCATCGAGATACAGAAATCCCTTTATCTAAAACAGCTGCCAAGGGTGGCTCACAAAGCAGCCACCCAGCCGTGTTCATTCCAGCTTAGATCCCCTGCAAAGATCTCACTGATGGCTTCGGTAACCTCTGGGAATGTTAGAGCATAACTGGTCAGCGTGGCACAGGCACTATGTGAGCATACCTTGGGCAGGGAAAGAATATCAGTAAAAGCATATATATCTTCTCTGTTTAATCAGGAAGGGGAGCTCACACTACCAAGTGTAAAATGTGGCTCAAAATTGTGCTTTTATATTGTAAAAACACTTCTTAAATAGAGCACAGTTTGGAAATGTAAATGCGATTATTCTGTAATTACAGTTTTAAACTGATGGATGCTGAAGTAAACATCACGTGCTAGAAATATCTGGTAAACTTAAAGGACAGTGTAAGAAGAAAGTTTTTATAGAATCCTCAAAAAGTAGAGACAATTGAGAATACCCTCAAGAGTGAGAAATTCTGTCAGTTGATTTTGCTGGTTTAAACTTTATCTGAAAAAAACTCAACCCAACCCAACAATGCTAGCACGTACCTGGTAGTAGGTCGTGTGCTTTGAGAGCTCTGACTACCATCAGGAGAAGCAGTAGGAAGCTCTAAATTGGACTAGAAAATTTGGAAAGAAAAAACAAGTTGAAGTGGTGGTTGTATAATAGAACTGGGATATCACGGGGTTTTTTAGTGCTGTGTGTTTGCAGAGTTGTGGAAAATGGATGAACACTTTCTTATTTTGCCATAAGTATATTGTTGAATTTAGGAGTCGCCCTTGAAAGACACTCAGCAGTAGGCTGGAGCTGTCACTCAAGATTTTGGTGGCAGTTAAGTGGAAAGCTCACCTGGTCAAAGTACATTTGAAAGCTCGCAGTTAAACCAGGATTTGTTTCTAGAATATCAGCTATCACTTGGTTGACAGTTCTGTTGAAGCTTTTCAGTTCACGAAGATCAATGTCTCTCTCTTCCTCTGTTTTTGTTCCATTTTGCCTCAGAGACTGAATTTCTCTGGATAGTCTGGAACACTTAACACAAATATTTTTAAAGCGTTGCTCTTATGAAAATACACTTTTTCAGAACCCTGCTAAGTTAAAACCACAGAGTTTAACCCACACTACTGTCTATCACTACAAAGAAGTTGTCAGTAAATACACAAACCTGTTTTATAACCCTTTCTAGTTTTGGCTTCTGTTCTTCAATGTCCTTGTTCAGCTGCAGAATAGTATCTTGTTTTTCCTCCTTTTGCTCTTGGAAGAGGGCTTTCTGCTTCTCTGCTGCATCAAGGTGTTGTTCCATGCTCTGCAAATTCATTTGAACAGTA
>JAWWLV010000011.1:7197816-7218131 GCA_035041135.1 Platyrinchus mystaceus
TGTGGAAGGGTCTGTTGTCATTACTGCTTGTTTCTAAATGTAGCTCAAGCAATGAGTGCTATTGGTAACTCAAAGCTTTCTGTTTAGTGGCACAGACCTGGATAAAGTGACTACCAGGTAATTTACATATCTCTTAAAAATTAATTTGAAGGTACTGTTAATGAAGTTACAGGTATGTGTTTTCAGATGTGCCTCTGAACAGTGTCTGCAAATTACAACACCAGTTTACTAGTGCAAGGTATCCTAAAAAACCCCAACATTGTTTCATGTGGGAAGAGATGGATACCTTTGACTGGAATGAATAAAATCAGCTCCATAAGAGCAGCTCTGTTTTTGTGTTTGGTTTTTTTTAAATAAGTAAATAAAAAGGCAGGAAAGGGTGTGCTGTAAGATCTCATTATATCCCAGGGTCTACTCCCTGATGAAGATCTGTGTCCCTTTTCTTTACCTTAAGAAATACCATCTCTGAAATAAGAGAGATGTCCTGCTTTGGTAGAATAAGCAATAGGAACGTTTGTTGACTGTAGCCAGTGACTCAGGGCTTAGAACAATCGAGCACATGGCAGTGTTTCTCAATTTCTTCTGCCTAATAAAGTTCTAACTGAAATGTCACAAATCAGAATTAAGTGTTGCTCTTTCTTAAGGTCCAAGTGGTTTTTTGATAACCAGGGTAACCAAGAGTGAGTCCTTGCTGTGGAGCCTGAACACAAGCTCTCCTTTCCCTGTGTTTAGTGCTTGGCCTGCTAAGTTACAAGTCATCTAAATGAATTCTGTTTAAACTGAAGCACCTTTAGTGCTAATAAAACTGATTCTGTTCAAGAGAAATCCTGGGACATAGATGCCAGAGGACACAAGATGTGTGGATGTTAATCTGCACTGCTGGACAGGTTGATGCAATAGTGGTGTGTGCTGCACACCAATACAGCTGCTTTAGTGGCTGCCAGAACAGCATCAGTCGGTGCTTGTGGACTCTGGAACTTCTAGCTGTAGGTGTGACTAAAAACCTCAAGTTTTGTTGTGATTCAAGAAAATTCAAGTAAGCGCTCAGTTTTTTAAAGGAGAAGTAGAGCCTTCTAAAAGTCATATCTCTATAAAAGACCAGACAAAAATTTGTACCACAATTTCCTAATGTTCCTCTAGGATGGCTTGCATGGATTTAGCCACATGCTGCAGTCTTGTCTGTTTGACTAGAGCTTTTATTTTACCTGGAGAGTTTCCTGAAGTTCCTTGATCTGTCTTCTTTTGCATCTGTATGTTTCATCAGCAACCCTTTTCTCCTCCTCTAGTTTCAGTCTTTCCTCACGTTCCTCACCTGTGATCCCAAACAATGAGGCAGCATTATTGCTGTGTATACAACTCTATTTTCACTTGAAAATAAGTTGGACCTTGAAGGAACTGCATCACAGAGTACTACTATGTTGGTGTTGGCAGTATTTCAGCAACCTCAAGGTTTGAGGGTTTTTTAAATACTCTCCTACTAATTACAAATAACTGTGAAAAAGTAACTGGCTTCATGAGGGAGAATGATTTAAAAGCTACTGGTTCCAGAGCCAGTAGAGGGCACAAAAGTTAAATAATAAGTATTATCTGGAATTAAGTTTATGTAATTTCTCAAAATGATGAGTTTTAGACACTAAACAAAAAGTTCCACTGTGAGAGGGAGGAAGGCTATGAAGTGTAAGTGGCAGTGCAGTTATTCACTAGACCCACATACTCCAGTGGGCACTACTTCCTCCCAGTAATGATCCCCCCAGGAATCATCTTTGCTTTGCCTCTCCTGTCTGTTCCTACTTACAACTATTCACAAAGTGTATCCAGGCTTAGAGATTTTCACACAAATCTGAGAGAACAACATAAATCTTAGTTAATTACACCTTACTACACTTTCTCCTATGCTTGTTCTGCTGAGCTATTCACAGCAGCATGGGAATTACACTCCTTTTGCTACTCTCAGTTTAGTCTCTCTGATTCATTCTTTTGTGCCATGGAATTTCCCCACTACATACCCGAGCTGTGTGATCATCACTAACCCCCACAGCAAACAGCAATTCCTATTTTACATACTTGTCTCAGTGACTTCCTTGAAAGAGTTTCGGAAGTTGGTGTTGGAATTATTAAGAACACACAAAGTGTTTTCCAGAGCTACGATTTCTTTTTCAGCTTTGCAGATCTTTGCTTCCAAATCATCACCTTCTTGTTGAAGTGCTTGCTTTTCTTGTGCAGCCTGAAAGCAAAACAGGTATTTCAGGTGGCTGCACATTTACTGAAAGTATTAGGATCATTATAGAGGAAAAAATACCAGCCAGGAGTTAAAGTCACTTGAACTGAGATTTGAGTGACTAGGGAACTGGAAGGACTAGTTATTTACAGTAGTGGAAGTCCTTTGAGGTATTTCATCCATGTGCATTTCATGATGGATATTTGCCTCTCCACCTAAGCCCTCCAAGTCCTGACCAGCAGCATCCACAGTGTACAGAGCACTCTCCATGCCCTGCACTGCTGACTTGAACTGCAGCACGTGCTTCACATCTGCTTCCTTCACCCACAAAATACAAGTAAGAGTTGAGATTGTACATTGTATAAAACCACAGAGAGTCTGCTAGAAGTCATCCAGTTTGGGAATTGTAACTCTTCATTTACCTGACCAGTGAGATTGAAGAAACACCCAACAGGTGAAATATTTTGTTTTCCCTCAGAAAATATGACACTGAGAAAAATCTCTGTAGGTGTGGAGGGTATTTTATACACCCACGGTGACCACATGGGTTCTGCTGAGGGTCCTCTGCTGTGCTGGATCTCACAGTACCAGAAATACTATCATTAAGAAATTTAACACTTAAGAATGTGAAAAAGATGAACTTCAGAGCCAAGTTCACAGCTAGAAGCATTTTGTCTTAACAAGAAATCAGAGAATTTGTGAAGATCAGAAATAATAGATTCCTGTTCCAGAACCAGGGTATTGCATTATAGATAAAAACTGATATTTTTTTTCCAGTTAAAAGCTGAAGTATGCCTAAGTGATTGGGAAGTGAAAGGGGAAAGCTGACATCCTTCAAGGAGCAAACAGCATGTGATAAATACTTAGAAATAACTCTGACAAGTACAATTTAAGATTATGTGAGACTGTGATAAACTAGTTTTCAGTTCATAGGATTGCCACTTGGTCAGTAATTCTTATGTCTCTGTAAATTAATGACCCCTGAAGTGAAATGTTCAAACTGCTCAAAATTAAGGCTCCACAGAGATTCATGTGAAATGGCTGTATCATTTAAATAACCAACAATGTCAGATAACATAAAACAATTAGACTCAAAGTAAGCAGTAAGCAATGAGATTGCCTTAGTTATCTGAATAGAGCCCAGGGAAATCTAGCTTAGATACTTGAATTATAGTGAAATATGTTAAGAAAATACCTTAATCACATAGTAGGCTTGACTTTTCTGCTCCTCTCCTTCAGGGGGCATCATGGCAAGAGTAAAAATTTCATATCTGCGTCTCAGTTTGTCAATTTTACTTAGGCATTCTTGAAATTCAGCACTGATGTGTTTTGGGAGAAAAGAAATGGGTTGAGAAGGTGTTTATCTGGTAGTGTTTTATGGGCAGTTCTTGCTGTGGCAGTTTAAATTCCTGGTGTTATTCCAACAGCCTGTAGCAGGAGGCAGGCAGGGCAGCAGTTGTGCTGCTGCTGGTCTTGGTTGCTTTCTGTGTTCTCCCAGCCACAGACATCCATTGTTCTGGCTACCTACACTGAGTCAAATCTATTTTGACATTCCAGATCACTGCATCCTGGGAGGCTGTGCCACAGTCCTTCCCAAAATTTACAGGTTTGCCTTTCAATCCTACGGCTGCCCCTGCTGATGGTCTCTTAACATTGCCAGTGCTGGATGAGCAAAAGCAACAGCAGGGAACGACCCCAAATCAAATTACATGGAAGTATCAATTAGCTGGGTAATTACCAAAGGAAGAGAGGCACAGTCTGCACTCTTGGTGAGCAGTTAAGCTTCAGTCACTCTAAATCACTCTTAATTTCCCATTGTGTGGGGTGTGGTTAGCAGGGCAGTTCAGCTGCTGGAATGTTCATTTTTGGCTGGTTATTTCACTGGGATTTCAGGGCTAAAGCTGTCCCAGATACTTTGCACTGGCTATTACAGGAGGAAGAAGTTATTTTATAAGAGGGTACATATGTAATTCAGAAGATTTATTATGTTATACATTATGTTTCCACATAATGGAAAGCTCATTAGTTAAAAAGAAGAAAAAAACCCCATCCAAACAAAACATATCACAAACCTAATCCGACTTACTGTTTGAATGAAAGAAATTTGTTTTATCAAGCAGTTGAGAGTAAACACTCTTTAAAAGCAACTTTTCTGTTTTATATACTTTGCCATACCTCCAGACATGTGATTTCACATTTCCCAGATAACTTTGGAAAATGCAGGGTCACACACACTGTGAAAAGATGTCTGTGACTGAGGTTTGCCCTCAGCGCTGCACAGGATCCTCACTGACAGCACAACCTGTTCACCAAGGGGCTAAAGCTGCAGCTGCATGTCTGAGAAGGGATCTCTTGCTGGCCTCCCCTGTCTTAGGATATAACTTTGAGCAAGATTTATTTCTTCTTCAATTACTCTATGGGTGAAACTGGGTAAAATGTTTCACTTTTCACTAAGTGCCCATACAGAATGTGCTCAGAGCTCCAGGTTTAATTTACATAAGCACAGTTACCTTCTGCGTTGCCGTTCCTGCTCCACGAGTCTTATCTGGGACTCCAGCATTGCCTTATGGATCTTAATTTCCTCGGTTCTTTCTGCTATGGCTTTATTTAACTCCAGTCTTTGTTTTTCCATTGATAGAACTTTCTCTGTCTTATTACACAGAGTATCTTTAAGGCGCTTCAGTTCTAGTTTTAAGAGGTTATTTTCGACCATCATGTCCTAATAAAGGCCAAAAAGGTACCAAAATTAAGATTATTTATAATTAAGTAAATCAATATTTATTCATTATTTTACCTTTAATATATATATATAACTGTAGGACTCATTTTGCTCTGCATTTCAAAATCTTGTCATTTTCTTATTTGTCAAGTTTCTATGGTGAGTGTGACGGGGTAGATTGTTTCCTGAATGGTTTTATACAAATTCATCAGGCTTGCTAATTCGGTCTGAATTTTGGGTTGTTAGACTTTTCCATCTACAACCTTTTCAGTTTAGGTGGTTTCAAATAAATTAGGAGACCTTACAAGGAATTTTCTGAAGCAGGTAATATTTTTCTTGAACCATTAAAACTTCCTGGGAATATGTTCTAGATCCTGTAGGTCTGCAAGTCATTTTTTTACATGAGTAAACTTTTTATACACCAAAGCTTATGAAAAACAGCAAGTGCTGAACTTCCTTAGCCTGCAAACACTTGGAATCATTTTCTTCAAATCTCTTATGGGTCCCAAACGCTGTACCAATTTTTATCTGAGTTGTTTTAGCCCATCAACTTCTTTCTTTTGTTCCCCTGAATTTCATCCCCAAAGAAAAGTCCCATGTTAGGGAAAGAGTTTTCATTGAGAAGCAAGAGCACCAGTTAAGTCGACAGCAAAACTCTTTCCCCTGCTACTCAGACCCTGTTTCATTCTACTATGTTAGTGCTTCCTTGAGGAACTAAAGCTTATTGCAGGAAAAAAAGTGCAATAATTAGAGGAGCGGGAACCATATTTTTTGTTTATTAACATGGGGAAAAGGACTTCTATTTTGTTTCTAACTCCTTAAACTGGAATATGGATTGATCCAAACCATCAGCTAGAAAAAAACCCTCACAATTTAATAACAAAACTGTGCCAAACTTATTAGTAGGCATCACATTCAGTGCTAGGTAAAGACATCCTTTAACAGTAAATGCATTTTCTATTTTAAAGGTAATTGCTTCTCAGAAAAAAAACAACCATCCACTGATACTGTAGTATAACTAATGTGAGATTAAATTGATACCTCACCAAACTTTATGCTGTATAGAGAGGAGAAGCAACACTTTGCCTAGTAAGATAAGAGTGATGAGGCCGAAAGTTTGGTAAGTTAGAAAAACTACAAAAAGGATTTTTATGGATATAATGATGTAGCACTGTGGGAGGCAGACAAACAGCCCAAACAAACATATGTATCCTGTATTAGTAAAGTTGTGAAATAATACTGTACCTGCTTAAGGGCCTTTGCTTTTTTTAAATCCTGAATTGATCTCTCATTGTAAAGATTTAGTTCATCTATCTTCACCACCAAAGCACTTGTTTCTTCTCCTGTCTTGTGAATTGTTCTCCTCATGAACTGGACATCATTCTGTGAATGCAATAAATTGCAACAAAAGCTACCAGTTAATTTTAAATGAGACATTTTTAAGTCCTGGAACCAGGAACCATCATTATCATGTGTCCATATGCTGCTCTGCAAACTGCAAGGCATGGCCTCAGGCAGAGTGCTGCTGCAATACTAATGTCATTGCTTGTTTTATTTGGAGTGTAATCGTTGTTATTTATACAATATAAATTGTTCAGCCAATAAGGCAATCCTAATAAAATCATGTATTTTATTTTAGATTAAAAAAATCTGATTGCATATCTGACCATGACTTTGATATCTGTAGTTCATTGTCATAAAACCATCTGTCTCTGATAATACTCCAGAGTATGAATACATTCTGGGAGGGGAGTTTCAATGTTTGATTGTACTCCCTGCTCAATTTCCCATTTCTTCAGAACTGAGGTGTGGGCACTAGTTGCCCAACATTAAATGGAGAGGCTCTCCTGTAAGTAGTTTCTTTCCCTCACTAAGTCAAATTTTTTCTTAACTATCACTTTGAGAAACCAGTTGTTATGTTTTATTAAAAAAATGGACTTCTTTCATTCTCTGTCTTCTCTTTGAAAAGAGTTTTCTAAATTTGTTAGAATATTAATTAATTAAGCTGATTAATACACAAAGACAATACTTATAAAAAGAAATTATAAACTGGCTACAGAAGAACTAGTTGGTTTTTCTCTACAAGAAAGGTAAGTGCATTTTTAAAGAAATAATGGTGATCACTGCATAGGAAAACCAGAGGACAAGCATGTATATACACACGTGGGAATAAAACCAGGGAAACAGTATTTCTGAATTATGGATCAGCATGGGGTCAACCGTCCCTTCAGTTCAGTACTGTGACTTTGGACAACTTTAAATGCAACTGTACTTATGAATTTACGAAAAATATAAAAGTATCAGCTTCACAGAATAGCATTCTCCTATTTCTGCAAGGCCCTAACAACAAACTCAGACATTTGCAAGCAGTCAGTAAGGCCTTGATGAAAGCTGAGCTTGTCTTTCCAACATTGCAATGCTGGTCCTTCATGCTCAGGTGTGTCAGTTGGGCAGTAATAACCTATTTTTCTGGGTAGAGGGAATATATGAAGTTTTCCACATGGATTGCATAAAGTTCAGATGCCTTTTAACCTAATAACATGTTATTGATAAGACCCAATCTCCTTAATTTTCTGAGCTTTCTGGATGTTGCACAGTCAGCCCGAGGTGCTAAAGAAGTCACCTGAAGTTTCCTGTACTGTGCCTGTAGACTATCATAGGCATTTTTCTTTTCTTCTAGTGTTTTCTTAAGTTCAGCAACTTTTGCTTCCAAAATTTCTCTTTCATTTGAATTAACCTCCCCTTCTAACCGTGCCAGCCGCCTCTGTATTCGCTGGATATAAAAATCCTGTTAAAAGAAATTTTAAGAGAATTATTAGTATGAGATAAGCAATAAACTTGGATCTAAACGTTGGCTTTAGGACAGTCACCAAATTAAGCTATTGTTTTTATAATCATTTCTGGCTTATAGACCTCATTAGCAAAGTATCTCAGATGACTGATGAGCAGTGATGGTTCAGGGCTAATCTTCTAGAAGAGTAACAAAGCACACTCTGCACAGGCTGCTGTAGGGAGGCTTACAGTGGAGTTGCCATCTTGCTGTTACCAATGGATGCTGATATAAAAGAGCAAATTTTCAAAGTGGTGCATAGGAAATATGCACATAATCCAATTATTAAATAACAGGATTTTGGCATGTACCTCTTGTATTGCTTTAAAAATACACCCTGAGGTGTCTGTGGTTCAGAGGGATCAAAGTAAAGAATGGATTTCAGAAATCAGTGGGAAAAGCAGCAAATGCAAAAAAATAATGAAATACACAAGTGCAAAATGTAGGTGATACTTTAGCAAGTTTCAGTAATTTCAATGTTATCTATACATCTAGAGACAGAAATAAATGCAGACTTTATAATAAGTTGTACTGCATGGTATTTCTGAAATGGAAAGATGTTAATGATTCCAGAAGTCAAGCAACTTGCTATCAGTAGACTCAAACAATCAAGAGAGAATCATAGTATGAAAGTACATTAACATTTTACCTGGTTATATATTAATTCCTGTTGTTTAAACAGTTCTGCATCAAGTCTGTGCAGTCGACACTGAAGATTTTTAAGTGATTTTTGAGCTCCCTCAATTTCTGATAGAGCAACCTTCTCCTTATCCTTCTGCACTTTTAACTCCTGGTTCTTCTTGAAAAGTAGGTCCTTTAATTGTCTCATTTCATTTTCTTTTTCCTGGTGACAAATTGATTGTTAAGCAGAAAGAAGTAATTAATCACATCAGAAGTAATTTCTGGGGAATCACTTTTTTTTATTAATCATATATAGGAAAATTAAAAATTTTAATACTATATCCATTAATATGAACATGGAATTTCATAGGTCTTCAAAATGGTTGGCAAGAAGAGTATTTCACTTAAAGTAATATTTTTTTTTAATCTAATCCTACTGCTTTATTATATGACTTTTTCCCCAATTATGGGAATGCTACTCTTTTCAGCCTTTCAGAAAACTAAATTGCTGTCATCTTCTTGATTTGACCTTCACTTTGTGGTCTTTTGTGCGTACCTAAATTAATTTATTTGACAGAATTGTTTCTCTCCCTTTAAGTGAGGTTGTTAATAGAGATAAGATATTCAATAAGCTGCACAGTGCAACAGTGTTTTGCCAAAAATTGAAGAGGGAGAAGTATCCCAGAACTAGAGCACAAAATGGGGACATTTCATCCACATTGTTCCTGTAAATATCTCTTCACAGTAAATTAACAGATGCAGCAAATAGCCCTGTGTGTCTAATGGTGATGGAAGGCATGCTTCTGACTAATACACTGCAGACATTGTTCAAGAACAGTTCATCCTAGCTAAAATATTCCCCTGGAGCTGTGGAGCTGCCAGGCTCAATGTCATCTTGGGTTATCCGCCACAGACACAAGTAAAGAAACCCTGCTAAGGGTTTAGCACCCTGAAAACAGTCTTAAGGGGAAGAAAATAAGGTTTTAATGAAATGTTATACCATTACAACTTGTTTTCAAATTATCTGAAGACCCAAAACAGTATGGCCTGTAAATTAAGAAACTCTCTGTAACGGGAAGACACCCCATCTCTAGTTTCTGAAAGTGTATTTAAAATGTACAGTTAATGCCTGTGGAGTTAAAAAGTTTGAAAAAAAACATTCAATCTACTGCAAGGCATTATTTCACATACAAGGCATTATTTCACACACATAAACACAAAATAGGGGGAAAGAAAAAAGCATGCAGTGGTGTGCACAGATCCAGCTTTGTTGTCACTTGTGTGAGCACCTGCTGTCACATTAATTTAACCTGGTCATTCTACAGTAATGAAAGCTTCATCTTATCCAGTGTTCAATTGTCCAGCAAAATGTAAAAAATATTTCTCTCATGTTCAGTCAGTAGCTAAGTAGTGAAAATACTTCAAGAGAATTAGTTGCACAATGACAAAACAGCATAAGCATTTCCTGAAATGCAGGGAAGTTCAGATGATTGCATTACAACATTGCATTTATTCAAATGCCCTTTGCAGCTCATCAGGTGATAAAGAATTAGAATATTTTATTCCTATAATTAATTTGCAACATAAGAAGTGAGCTTTTAATTTAAAAGGAAGTACTACTAGACATGTTAAAAAAGTCACCTTATTACAGCTTGAACATGTCACTTCCCAGATCAAAATCTTTATACATCAGGAAATCTAAAGCAAGCCAGTAATTATTTAATAGGCCACAAGTCAGATGTTACACAGTGTCATGTAATAGAATTAAAATAATGAAGAGCAGACTAGGCCAGCCAAATCTTATTAAAAGATTGCTAAATCTTTTTTAATCTGTTTGTCAAAATCACAGCTCTCTGCAAGTTTATAAGTTTTGGTGGTGTTCTACTAGAGCTAAGAAGTATTCAGTGGCAATGCTACTTGAAAGTCATCCTGATAAGATCCTCACTCTTTAACAGCCTTATTGATGAGTATCAGTATCCATTGTTAATATACTCTTCTGAATTACTAGGATCTCTTATTTTCCTCCAGTTTTCTCAGCCCAGAAACTGACATATCTACGTGCAGGTTACTTCAGCATTTGATGAAACAGCTACATGTCATATTAATACTTTAATTTTAATAGAGATCATTTTAAAATAATAGAGTTGCAAATTCAAATGAATCCTCATTTATGGAAACCATGACAACATTTTACCTCAACAGCTTTTTCTTCTGCTTTCAGTATTTCTTCCATCCTCAAAGCTTTCTCTTCTGAACTGAGTGTCTCCTCAGTCACAAGCTTCAGTTTATCAGAAAGGTTTATATTTTCTTCAATAATAAAGCTTAATCTAAACAAAATGACACGATTTAACAAGTTAAATGGAGGTTGCCTGTGCAACTCTGCCAAACACAAGCAGCAAACCTGACTGAGCAGTTGCCATATGAAGTGGGCTAAACTTCAACCTGTGATAACCAAAGCCCTGATTTTTCACACCCTTTTAAAAACAAGGATTACTTTGAGTATTCTCTAAATTGCCCAGTGCCAGAAACTATGCAGGACATGAAGGAACCAGAAAGTTGGAGGCTTTAATCATCAACATTATTTAAGATTCTTCACTACCTCAAGGATTTGATTTTATTACTAATCCTCACAAATTATATTTTTAAAGGTCTGTTTCTTACCTGGCCTGTTTCTTCTGAATTTCTTTCTTCAGATTGGTTACTTGTATTCTCAAAGACTCTAGATCAGAAGCAGTTCTGTCCACAGTGGATTTCAAAGCTTCCAGCTAATAAATTACAAAATAGAGCAATTGAGCTCTTATTTACTTTGGTACATGTCAGGATATTTAAAATTGTAAGGGACATATTTATTGGAAAGTATTCCATTACTTTTTAACAGTGCTTTCCAAATGAGAAGTAAAGCTCTGTAAATTGGCACAGCTAGTAAACTCAATAGACTAATTTACATAATCTGAATACTGGGAGAAAATACTTAATAATTACAGCTACAGAATGGATCCTGAAGATTCTGTGGCTGCAATGGTTTCCCAACAGCATCTGTACAAGTGGAACCATAGTTTTATAGTGCACAGCTGCCTTTGACGAGGTTCTTTGTGAAACATGGAAACCCCTAAATATCTAATAAATATTTCTGTGTCAAACTTTGTTGGGTACATAAAATTACTTTGATTAAGATAAGGGATCACTATGACAAAAATGCACAGATATTTAATTTGGTAAAAAATACATGACACTCATTAAACACAATAGGAATACTTTACAATCAGTCACTTATTCATCTTTAAAGTATCACTTAACAGCATAAGTGTAATTGTCTTCACTTTCACTGATGAAGAAACCTGATCAAGGTCATGTATAGCAGGTTTCTTAGAATTCACAAGTTGTTGGCTGAACTGTCTCTTTCTTTCCTTTTTCTTTTTCTCACATGCATGCCACAGATGTTCTAATAATGGGAGACTGTTCTATTATCCCATTATGGAGTATGAATTGTGAAAAACTTCAAGTAAGAATCTCACAGTTTGAGATGAAAACATGCCAATTCTAGGAACTCTCAAGTTAGCATGAATGATAGGGTAATCTAATAGCCTACCCCTTGTTTGAGGTACCTACAGTTTAATTAGGAGATCAGTCTATGAACCACCTGCTACAGAAAAGCTATCCAAAGTTAAGGCAACAGCAGATGCAAGGTATTTAAAAATCACCAAGCTTGCTGAGTAGCCCAGTGTTGCCATTTTCTTGTTGAGAGAAAACTTACTCAGGTAATACAAGTGTATCCCTTCTCAACAGAGCCATGAAACTTGAATTACCTCTTAGAAATGCTTCTACAGGCATGTAAGGCATTAAGCAGTGCAGCTCATTCCCAGAGCTGCAGAGTAAGCATGGACAATGCCAAGCATGGCTTGTTCACAGGGCAGCCCTGTCCTACTGCCTCTGGATTAGAAAGCCACGTGAAAGCATTTGGTGTTTTCCCCAGGAATTTTAACCTGACTACAAGGCCCATCAACACACACTTCTGAGAGCACAGGACAGGAATTTGTTTGGAAACTGGAAGAGATTCCTCATGTTTGTACAATACTTCAGTCTATGTATGCTAAAGGCAGGACACACCTCCTGAGGCACCTAATAGTGTTAGAACATTGAAGAGAAAATTCATCCATCTTACCCCAACACAACAGAGAATACCAGCTAATCTTTTCACCACTCTCAATGAAAGGACTGAGGGTTCAGATCCCAATAATCAGGAGTAGGCTGAGAAGAGCAACATTTTGTTGAATTATTAAGAGACTAGTATAAAACCAAAAAAAAAAAAAAAAAAAAGAAATGCTATTCCTGTATTTCCTCCATCTGGACCACAGTTACAGTTTCAGTCTGTTTTTCTGAGCTGTTTGGTCATCCTTACCTCATCCTGCAGACGAACCCTGTTGGCTTCCTGAGTTTGATACTCAATTCGGAGGCTGTTGGCTTTCCGTTCAGCAGTAGAGATTTTCTTTTCATATTCCATATTATTGAGAGTTTCATTTACCAAAAAGGCAGTCTTCTCTTTCAGCACAATTTCTTTCTTTCTGATCTCCTGTTTTATCTCTGCAATTAGCTATCAGGATAAAAGTATTTTATATTTGCTTGCATTAGTTATGTTAGATTAATTAAAGGTACAACCGGAAGACCAATTGCTATTATAACTATTGTTTGCATGAGAAAACCCAGTTATCATTCTTAAAATTAATTTATTCCACAGATCCTTCACAACACCAAATACTACAATTGTTTTGGATTCAAAACTTCCAAAATATTTCAATAATTTCAAAAAACGTGACACTATAAACTCATATGAAAATAATTTTTGATTGATTGAAGAGAGGGAAAAAAAGCTAAACAAACTTTCAGATAGACTTGAAACAGATGAAATGCAAGAGGAAAATTATCAACAGTAGTAATGCTTCCTTTACCTGACAGATTTATAGCTATTCAGTGAAAATTGTGTATTTTGAAAGGTTAAGTAAAAAATTAGTTACTGGGAAAATTATACTGTAGTTTTGATATTTAAAAACAAACAAACAAACAAACCAAGCAAAAACTAGATATGGATCAGTTACAGCAGTTTTACCAAAGCACAATGGTCAATTTGTTGATCTCTTTTTTGCATCTGTTGTATTGCATTCTCCCACTGCCTGATGACTTCTTGCCTTTCTTGATGAACTCTGCGAAAATCTTCAGCTGCCCTGTCAAGCTCCATCTGTTTAAAAGAAAGAACCACCATGATTCCTGGTGTTAAAAATGTCACATATAACCTGGGATCTCCCAGAACCTTAAGCACAAACCTGAGCTGTTAAGGTCTCTGTGAGCTCATTATCAAGAGCTCTGCGCTTCTGATTTGCCTGTGTGGTCAGCTTTTCTACTTGAAAGGTTAATGCCTAAAAATGAAAGGATATGAAAATATCATGCATTTGAAAACAAATAGATCACATCTTGTTCTCTCTGACCTTTAAAATGAACCTCATATGAATTGCACTGTTGTGCTAAACTGGAAACCAGTTTAAAAGCACTGTTGTACAAAATCTTGTCTCCATCTTATCTGACTCAATAATATAACAAGGTCTTCAAATGCTAAAATGGTTTTCCATTTAGTTTCCATTTCTACTTACTCCTAATTTCCCTTCATCTTGCTGTGCATACTTCTGGATTGCCAGAGCATCATTATCTGTACGATTTAATTCCTTCAGCCAGCTCTGAAGGACTTCCTCATCACAGTTCATTTGTTCTTTTAAGTCTTCCAACTTCTGAATTGTTTTACTTATAGTATTCTAATGAAATAAGAGAAAATTAAAGGGTCAATACCAAATGTCTAACATTCATTGAATAGTAATTGAAGCAACCAGTTCAGGCTACTGTAACAAATTTACACACATCTTGACCATAGAATTGCTAGTTATTTTATTAATTGTGTGTTATACTTGAGGGCTGCTATTGGATGTCCTGGTCTCAAAGAAGAAACAAGACAGTAAGTTGCCACAAATTTGAAATGCAAATAATTTTGAACAGAAAAATCAACCTCTGGCAAGTTATACCTATATCCAGGATATTTATTCCATGTAATAAACTGATCTGAGGCATCAAAAGGTAAAATTCCTCCCTCACATGCTAACACCAAGCTCTTAGATCCTTATCCTACATGTCAATTTTCAAATGGCCCCACGTGACTGTGAAGAGACTTCCTGACACAAAAAACGGGGCAATCGGCATCCAGCTGAATAGTGAGAATATCTTCACCCTGCTACTCATTCAGAGAGACTGGAGATTACAAACAGCCTTAATCAGAAGAAATAAAGCAAATTTTAAAAAATAATTGAAATAATTCTTAGAAAGAAAAAGAGACATTTCCAAACCCAGAAAACCACCTATAATTGGATAGCATTAGATTACTTTTTACTGTAAAACAAATGTTTGCTCTTGAAATCATGCCCAGAGTTTATTTCATGTGGAGAAGATTTAACACCACCAATTTAATTTTTAAACCGTAAAGAAAATACCTGTGAGAATTAACAAGACAGTGATATGGATGTGTGGCTGTGTATCTGGCATTAGGAACAGAAGTCTTTCAATATCTAATTAATATGTGCTAAGTCTTGACCAGCCTAAGCAAGGAAATCCTCAGCATCCTTCTCTTTGCCTTCCCAGGGAAAAGCACATCCAGATCATCTACTAAAGTTCAGAAGTTTTAATTATAATTAGCTATTCTTGACTTATACTGTTGTTTCTGTAAGTGCAAGTGAGGATAAGCCATAAAATTTTTCAATACAGGTGTTCTCTTCCAAAAATTTTAAACCTTACTTCTTGCCTGTTTTTCTTTTCTCCTAAGGAAATCAACTCATCTTGCAGTCGTTTAAGGTCACTTTTGAGACGTCCATATTCTCTCTCAGCAAGGGCTTTAAAGTGTTGTTCAGTTTCAATTTCATTCTCTCTGGCACTGTAAAGATACTGCAGAATAATAAAGTTCAGCATTTTACAATAAATAAAAGGCATATATCAACAAACAAACTTTTTTCTACAAGCAATCAAATCCTGAGTCAGAGATGGTATGATTTCACAATGTAAATGTAGGAATATTCAGAGAACCTTTATCGTTTGGATTTTAGTATCTCAAATACATGTGTTCTTATATTTATATATATATATATACACACACAGACACAAGTACACACATTGTATCAAGTATCCACAGATCAACCATAATGTAATATATTGTTTTGGGCTGAGACAGACCTCCACCAGGCTGGCCTATAGCAGTACCTCTGTATTGACTAATCTTTCTTTCTTCTAATTCAAATTAAAACTTGAATCTGGCACACAAAAAAACCCCAAACATTAAGAAGTTATTCAGCTGCAGGGAAGTTTCTACGACTTTTTCACCTAGGATATTTTACCTAAGAGGGGTAAAGCTTTGACTCTTTAGAAATCTAAACTACCCATTTTGGCCAATTAACTCAGTATGTAAGTGAAGACTTTAACTATCTCATTTCATTTTTGAGCTCTGTAAATTAACTCTTCTCTAGCATTTCACCACTAATTCTTGACCATTATAAAGATTATAAATTTGCTCTTCACATACAGTGATGTTTTATATTCCTTGATCAATTTTTTCTTAATAATTTCAGAAGCCCCCATTCATGAAGAATTCTAAAATGTATCCTCCTTGGCTTTCTTTTAGGTACATTCATTTGACCTAGGGTGATCTTCTTAATGACAATCAAATACAGTTTAACTTTTGTTTCTTGTGGAAATCCTGGAATAAAGGCCTAAAAAACCTCTAACAAAGCTGGCAAAACGTACAGGGATACCAGCCACAGAGAGATGCTCAGGTTACAAGTCTGTCTGATAAAGCAAATCAGCTTGTGGTGGTGATTTACCTGAGAGAAGCCTAAGTCTTGTCTCACGTTTTTCAAATGAGCTGTCATTGCTTCCGTGCGCTCCTTCAAGTTGGTCAGCTCATTTCTCAGGTTCGCTTTTTCCTTTTGCATCTTCTGCAGCTGTTTAAGATTAGAATCGCCAAGTGACTATTTGCAGTTGAGCGTTTATTACCTGCAACTACTTAAGGATAAGTCGTTGGGATTATTAATCAAAAAATATAAGAAGCACACGCTACATTCCTCCAAAGCAGTGAAATGAGAGATTCCAGGAGAAAACCCCGAGCTTTGCTAAGGGAACGCACAGATCCCGCTCCTCGTCCCCGGGGGATGCGGGACCCACGCTCGGAGGGAGGATCTCCCGTCCGGATCCCCTCCGTAGCTCCGCGGAACTCGTAGGTTTTCCCTCCATCCGTCCATCCATCCCTCCCTCCCCGGCCGCGGGGCGCAGGCGGGCTCCGCTCCCGCCCGGCCGCAGCCCCGCTCTCACTTCGTCCTCCAGCGCCCTGTTCTCGGCGTTGGCCACGGGCACGGCGTAGGCGCTGTCCCAGCCGAGCTCGGCCAGCACCGAGGCGGCGGAGGAGCTGTCCAAGCTCTCCATGGCCGCGAAGGGGCCTCGCAGGGCCGGGGCTGTGCAGGGCCGGGGCTGTGCAGGGCCGGGGCTGTGCCGGCGCCCGGCGCTTGGCAACGGGTGGCAGCGGGAGGCAACGGCGCCTCAGGCGGCACCGCCCCCCGCCCGCCGGGCCGGGACACGGGCGGGGACAGCCCTGGGCTCGGTGCCCGCAGGAACGCGGCTGTCTGCGGGACACGGGGGCGTGGGGCCGGTTACCGTGTCCGCAGAGGAGGGTGTCAGACCCAGAGCCATTGGCAGCGCCTCAGAGACCCCTCGGGCTCAGCTGCCTTCCTGACAGAGCCAGCCCGAGCCACGGCTGCGTCGGGTCCGGGGTCACACAGCGGGACAGCTCACCTGCTGCTGGTGACACCAAATGGGTCCGGGGTCACACAGCAGGACAGCTCACCTGCTGCTGGTGACACTGAATAACAGGGGGCTGGGAGAGTACACAGTATATTTCATGTTTCTGAACTACCTCCACAATTAACAGGTGGGTTCCTGAGCCAGGTTGTGTTCAGGTGACCATAAACACTAATGCCTGTGTCTGTATGATTTTGGATGTTACCTTTTGTACCCATCTGTACTGCTGGGCTGCAAATAATCCCATGTCATTGAGCTCCACCATTCATGGATGGAGACAGGGACACCAGTCTTGTCAGGAACTGTAGGATTACAGAATGGTTTAGGCTGGAAGGGACCTTAAAGACCATCTAGTTCCAACCCTCTGCCACAGGCAGGGAAACCTTCCACTAGCCCAGTTTTCTCCAAACCCCATCCAGCCTGGCCTTGAATACTTGCAGAGATGTGGCATCCACACTTCTCTGGGCAACCTGTGTCAATGCCTTGCCACCCTCACAACAAAGAACTTCCTCCTAAGATCTACTCTGAATCTATTCTCTTTCAGTTTGAAAATATTCCCCCTTGTCCTGCTTGTAAAAAGTCCCTAAAAAGAGGAAGCATAGTCTTGATGGAGAAACCCTCTGTTGGCGACTATTGTCAGGCTGAAGCATCTGAAAAGATATTAAAGGGATTAATCAAAGCATGATTAAAAAGTGCCAGAGCAAAACAGCAATAAGCCCTGGCAAATGGTTGGGAGATGGTTTGCAGGAGCAAGGAGTTTGCAGTGAGGTTTGTTACACAACATGAGCCTGTGGCACATTAGCAACACCAGCCATAGCAGAAGGCATTGATCTTGCTGGGTATCTGCATGTGGTATGGGGTATCTTCAGAGAAGAAAAAATTGCTGAAGAACAGTGAAAGTCAGACCTGATGAGGAAGCACCAAAATGGTGACTTGCAGAGTTGTGCAGATTATTGCTGGTCGCTTCACTGATCATCCCCTGAGAAGAGTCCCACATTATTATTACTGAAGTATTGAAAGAAAAAATAAGAACAATGTGTGGAGGCAACAGTTTCTTAAGAAGAGAGGAAAGGTACAGGGTTCAGTGCCTCAAGCTACCTGTGGAACAAATACAGACCTTGTGAGGAAGATCTTTTTTGCCACTATTGTCTTACCTGGCATGCATGGTTGGCTGTGGATGCTTATAGGATGTACTGAATAACATTTTTGACCTGCTAGAAGGTCTGTGCCAAGAGCAGGTATTGCAGAGTGCAGTGAGCTGACCTGACTGAATGAAAAGGGGGAATTCCAAAGACTCTACAAGCTACTAGAAAGACATCAGAGACTACAATGACACATCACTGTGTACATGGTAGCAGCCCCTTCCTTTCCCACCCAAAACGAGAACCTCCTTTTACTCACTGTATGTGAAAAATAAATACAACTTGCCTTGCAGAGATTTTAAATTGACACCTGTAATTCAGTGTGGCATTGCAGTGATGAGCACCTGATAATCTTGAGTTGAGCTTGTGTGTGAAATAACACAAGACCATGTAGTGCCTGAGAAGATGAAAGCAAATTATTGGATAGCTGTTTGTTATTAGGAGAGCAGGCAGTCCTGCTCACTAAGCAAGGCTTCTAGTGAAAAATGGTTATTTATAATCACATGCCATAATGTATACATGCAAGAAATGTAATTAAATCAATCTTGATCCAGTTATTTTATTCACATACCAAACTTTTGAATTTTTGTAATCATAAACTTTCTGTTCACATGTTTTTGTGAGTGCAGATTTATACATAGTGTCTGAAAAGTATAAAGTGTTATATGACTAAAGAGTATTAATTCACAATTTTCATAGAAATTCCACACCCTTCAATTTCTCTTGCCTGACTCTGACTGAACAAATCTCCATGATATGCTTTTCTTTGTACAGCCTTTCCCTTCTCCTGCCTGTGGTAATGTGTTCTGTAAATGCAGAACTGTTTGCCAGCCGTGCTAATCCACCAGATGGTGCTGCGTGTCTGTGGATTTCAGGGGGGTTTTGTTGGTGTCTCTTAAAACGGCAGCAGTTATCAACTCCTCGGTTAAGAGGGAATATACAATTCCTATTCCTAAATATATATATACACACAGAAGGTTGATTTGTTTGTTTGTTTTTGAATTCTAGCTCTTATTTTTAAAGGTGTTAGAGAAACAGAAGTACTTGTAACATAACAAGCTATTTTCCTGCTAACATTTCTTATAGACTCAATTTTCACTTATGTAGATCACTATGCCCATTTGTTTAAATTACCTACATGTAAAACCACTGTTTCAGTTGTTTAAAAGACTTACAACTTCTTTTGTTCCAGCAAAAAAAAAAAAAAAAATCATTTTTGTTTCTTTGTTTATACCCAAGGTCTTTAAATGGTTATCTGTGTGAAAATTAAGATTTCAATAATGATTTGCTTTCCAACAAGTGATACTTTTGTTATTTAAAATACAGGAAAACATCTTTTCTTGACTATGCATCTGAGCTATCTACTGAAAAAAACCTCATTTAAAATGTTATTGGATTATATATAACTAACCCAGTGTAACCAGTTAGTGTCATTTAATCACTGTTTATAATAAATTTCCCATGTGAACCTGCAAGTCGCAGGGTGTTTGATAATGGGAAGTAATGGCCCACACTGTATCTTTTCTTTCAGATGGGTGCAATAAGGCTGCAGACACAATGGAAGAAGCAAAAATCAGACAGACATTGAAGGGACCACACAAGTCAGTGTGAGATAGAACATGTAGGAAGTCTGAAGGGGGGAGGATCTTGCATGATAAGGACTTGTGTATCTCATGTCCGTATTGAAATCTGGATCTCCTGACTGACATAGGAGAAACACAGTTGCCTAAAAAGGAGAATTGCTCATAATCTATGTCTGATATGTTATCAGTTACATATACTCTATTCCTAATCAGTGAATGATACACATTGACAACAATGTAATACATTGGTCTGGGGACCCCCGGTGGCCTAGCGGTTAAGATGCTGGTCTCTCAGCGCCAAGGCCACAGGTTCGAATCCCGGTCCCCC
>JAWWLV010000011.1:7218231-7278644 GCA_035041135.1 Platyrinchus mystaceus
AAAATCCATTGCGCAGGCTTGAAAGGTGGGAACACCTTTCCCAGATCTTCGTTCGCGAAGACTGGCCATTTACCTTATTACCTTTAATACATTGGTCTTAGGGGGAAAAAAAAACCCCAACAAGAATTTTGAACCAAAATGAAATACCTCTGAAGTTTAAGGAAGTTTAAATTTGTCAACAGTAGGCTCTCTTTGGCCTGTTCTCTACTTTTTGCACAGTTGTTCTGGCAAAGGCTGTGGTTTTGCTGGTACAGCCCAGTGGCTTTTGTGTGGTGGAGATGGGTGCAGAGGAGAAAAAAACCATCCTTTCGCTGCAATTTTCATTTGAAAAGTTACCACAAAACATTGTGACATAGGGTAATTTATTTTTACTTGTAGGACCTGAGTTTCCAGCAAGCCCTGCAAGGGGCTGTGCCAGCAGTGCCTTTGGGGCAGGCAGAAGTGCTCTGTGTGGGGGTCTGTGCAGCCCCTCCGGGCACTGCCTGGCAAAGGGCGCCCGAGAGCTGCCCGGTGGGTTGGGATGTGCGTTTGCCAAACACTGCTCAGAAAATGTTCATGTAAAACCATTACCAGGTTTTATTTAATAACCTCCTAACCCTCTCTCTCTCTCCTCCTCCTCCCCTCTGTTCCTCTAATGCCTTTTACAGCTCTTGCTGCACAGCGTGAAGCCTTAGAGCTGTATTCATCAATGACTCACACCCTTGCTTAGGGGCCAATTTTCATGGAAGCTATACAGGAAAATTTTGAAATGCACCTATCTCATGCAGGGCACAAGATGATTTCTCTATTCATTACTATTCCAAAAAGACTTGTTGTCCTTTGGAAATGTTCAGATATTACTTACATTTGTGTGTGCATGCATACGTATGCAGAGCTAACTTGCCTTTAGATTTGAGTGGTCTAAAAATAAAAATGTATTGTTATTATCATTGACACTAGTCAGCTGAAAGGCAACTAAGGGCCTGCTTACACTGAGTGGAAGCAGGCAAATGCAAAAGAAAATGCAGCACTGTGCTTTGGGTGAGCAAATCCTACAGACTCAAGCACAAAACTTGTTTAAAATCACCCTCTTGTTTGATGAGATGAGTACCAGCCTTCTGAGGAATTTGGGAGTAAAGCCATGGACTTACTCTGAGAAACCAAACTGCACTTTTGCCTTCAGAAGTTTTTCATGTAGGTCATGGTTGTAGTACATTTCTAAAACACTACAAGAAAACGTGTTCCTTTTCTTTAAGATATCATATGTTAACTGAAGCCTTTAACTTTGGGGAGGAGAGAGAGGTAAAATCACAAAAATTATCAGCCCAAATGACCTTTTGGTTTAAAACCCATATGGTAGAAGGGGAATCTTTACTGCAAAATTGCCAGTTATAGAATAATTGCATTCTCAGGGGTTGCTAATTATATCCAAAATTACATTAAACAGTTTTGGGGAAGAGACTGAGACTGCTTAGCATAAAGCAGTTTATTTACGCATGTACAAAGTAGCTTACATCCCTAAGGGATTAAACTAATTGCAATATTCTACTGTAAGTTGTAAAAATTGTGTCATGCAATGATTAATCAGAACTGGTAGGAAAAAAGAGGGCAAAATACACTTTTGCTTTTCATAATTTTTCCAACAGGCATTTCAAAGCATAATTCTAAAAATAGCTTTTCCCTTCTCTTTGTTTCTTAAACAGAATGGAAAAATCTCTTTTTGCACATCAAGCCCATCCACTGACATTAATTTTTGCCTTTGGTCTGCTCAGGTGAGTTCCTCAAGAATGTGTTAAAGACCAGATTTGTTGTTTCCTTATTTGTGGATGTTGTTTTTCCAAAGTGAATTTTGCTAACATAACTTTTTGCTTGGCAGATCAGTTTTGTCCATGTTAAGAGGACCTAACAAGTGAGCATTGTCTTACAAGAGTGCATAGAATTACCAGGCTCCACATATATGTTACATGTACCAGGAAAATTCATGATCCTCTCAGAGCCAAAAAGTAGGCAGAGTCCAGTGAATGCAGAAGCATAATCCTTGTTTTAGAGATGACAAAACAGAGGCAAAAAAGGAGGTTGAGTTTCCTCACATTGCCCAGAATAAAATGTAGGAAATTAAATTTTTTTTCTTTGCTTTTTATTCTCAAGTACCGCTTTAGTACTTCTATGAAGTAATTGCTGTTTTGTTTACCTGGGTAGCCTGCAAGTTCTTCCTTTCCAAGTTCCATTTTTGCTGTAGAGAATATGTAGGGATTGTAAATGTACTCCTAAGTAGCATTCCACAGTTGAACTAATTGCCAGGCCAAGCAGGAGACCACAGTAAAGGGGTGAATAATTTGATCCAAGATGGATTTGTACTCTACCAACACAGCCTGAAATCTTCTAATGCTTTTGGATTTGACTGTGAGCTGTTCATTGTTGTTTGAGCCTGTTCTTTTCTATTACCATATTTGCTCTGGATATCATTTCTGTGTACCTTATCTTTGTATAAAAGGCCACATCTTTACCATATTTCGAGGGAGTAGTCAGTAGAGGCATACAAAATTTACTGCTGTAGACCAAAATATGACAGATAAAGGTAGTGCATTACAAAGTTCTTGCCCTCAATCATGCAGAAGGCTCTCTGTGCTTCTGTGAGCAGTGGTACCTGTGGGGCTGCACTGTAATGGGAGAAGGGTTAACAGCAAACCAGGACATTTTCTGCAGCAAAAGGAGATGGAATCTTCTCTAAGCAATTACCTTTTATGTGATAAACAATGTCAGTGGTCAATAGAGGGAGTTTTCTTACCCTAATCCCCTTCTATTTAGCTTAAAATAGAAATACTATTAGTTTGAATAGCAGGTTGGTGTATCATGAAGCCTGGTCATACCTGTTTGCATGTTACATTTATCTGCCAGCAGAAGGGTTGCTACACTAGCCTTTGTCTCTGCATTCCTTAAATAAAATACAATACACTAATAAATGCATGTTACAGCTTCAGTGGGTTAGGTGCTTTTGTGAGACACATCTATCAGTACGCTGCAGTCTTTTTGGAATACAGAGTGCACTGCTATTTATTACAGATTCTACTGGCATCATGAAGTTGTAAGTAGCTTCTCCTGTACTTTTAGCTTCTACTGACTCTGAAAATCCAGCTCTAATTACTAATGGATACTTTAAAAACCAATTTCCTTCTGGTAAAGGATGCACATAATCTGTTATCATTAGATATCTGCTGGCACTACACATAGCTTGTGCTTTGACCAACCCTTAGAGAAGGGGAAGGTTTGATAAAAGAGAAAAGCCAAAAGCCTTTATATGTACTTAAGCTACTGAAGAATTTAAAGATTACAACAGCATATCTATTTGAACATATGAGCTGTGACTTTCAGTGGATGTGATGTTCCTCATGGATGTGGTGAGATGTGACAGAATGGCCACACAGCTGAGTATTCCATAGCTAAGTAGCCCTCAGCTCAGTTACAGGACACAGAAAAATCAGAGCTTCCAGGCAGCATGCTTATAGTTTTCTCTGCCTATTGTTCTTTCTAGTGGAGTGCAGCTACTGTGACCTCTTTCCTGACCACCAATTTTCTTGTGTTTTCTTTTTTACT
This sequence comes from Platyrinchus mystaceus, assembly GCA_035041135.1. Classification (NCBI taxonomy): domain Eukaryota; kingdom Metazoa; phylum Chordata; class Aves; order Passeriformes; family Tyrannidae; genus Platyrinchus; species Platyrinchus mystaceus. The sequence goes on from JAWWLV010000011.1 coordinate 7,221,805, forward strand.
TCAGAAATACATTTATTTGAAGCAGAATTGAACTAAAAAAATAAAAATGGGACACAAAATTTGAAATAAAGTAAGTCCTACTTGACATTGTGAAAGGTTATATGCAAAAGTAGTGAAAACTGCAAACAGATCCTTTTTATTTTTCTTTTAATATTGTTTTCCTTGTTTGTTTTTTTATCACTTTCTTTATAAACAGTGTAATGATAAAACAAGGGCAGTGCCTTGGAAGGCCAGAGGCCTTACAGTTACAGGGAGCTGATCAAAGAGAAGAACCTTAGGCTGGCCTTGGCCACAACCATTCTCAGCTCTTTGCTGAAGTCTCAAGCAACTGCAATTTCTTCTATTTTCCCACTTGTGTCTGTGAATCTTCAGTGCTTGAAACCTGCTGCTTCTGGCTTATAAAATCTTATGTCTGTAGAAAGTTTCTTCATTTTCTTCCCCATTTTGGCAGCACTGAAGAAATCAGAACACTTAAGTGTTTATTTCTTAGCAGTTCTGTATTTTGTGGAAGGAATTTCGCCTTCCTCCTACTGACATGGGTGGAACCAGAAAAGTCCCCAGAGTTGTCAAGGCAGCAGCTTTTGCTTGGGGAGCTGCAGAAGAGAAGGGGAAAGGAATGTCCTGCAGAGAACCAAAGTATTTTGTTGCATGTCAGAGAGACCTGCATGGTCCCTTTACTGCAATCAATATCTATTGAAGGCTTAGGGAAAACACTGAGGGCAGCATAATGAGATGAAGCTTATGCTTCTGAGAACAGCATCCTAATGTATACTCAGGTATGTAATTGCAGGCCCAAACTGGGCTTCTCTTCAGTGTATCTGTTCTGTTGTTCAAGGCCATGTTAAAGCACTGGCATAGGTCAAATGTTTGCAGATTTTCGTAAGGGAAAGTGAGCTTGGTTTTCTTTACTATCTAGAAATTTTAGCAAGCAAAAATTTCTTCTTGATACTATTCAGTGCTCCAGAAGGAGGGTGTCTATTGATCTAAACTACAAACTTTACAGTGAACCAGATCCTTAGCTAGAATAAAGCACAGAGCTCCCCTCAACCAACAGACTTATGCTACAATTTTCCTGGTGCAGCCTGTGAACTGCATGAATTCAACATGGAAAATGCCATTGTAAGAGTATGAGAAATGTGTATAACCTAACAAAAGTACCTTCATTCTGTCCCAAGGGCAGCATCCAAGGATTCTATCTGCATTGTAGTATTTCTGGGATTTCTTCTGCATCAACAGGATTTCTTCTGCTTCAACAGCCAACAGTTTCAAAATCTTGCATCTGTGTATTATAGTTGGAATAGTCCAATGTACATTTCTATGGAGGCATGAAAAATTATACATTCCCAATGAGACCTACAGTGAGGCTGTCAGGTGTTCTGTATGGCGAGATTAGATGGCCCAAAGACTTGTTACTGTGCTTAGTATTTGGCATGGAGTGTCACCATCTTCATGCAGTAGTTACTGGATATCTCTAAAGTGCATATTTGCTGTCATGTTACTGCTGTGTTTATAGTAAAATGCTATATAGGGCATAGCATAATCTTGTTTGATATTATGATCCTATAATTTTCTTTACAAAGATTAATCTTGTAAATACTGTAAATTTATATTAGTAGTTGCAGTAAGCTGTTTAAGGTTTACGTGGAGCAGCATTATTTATATTTATAGTCAGTGACCCTGATACCTTGTACTTAGAGTTGAGATATTTTTATGTTAATTTGTTTCTTTATTTCCTTGGCCTTGGTTAAAAAACCCCCCAAACATTGTTAGACTTTTGATTTTCAAAAGATCTTCCAAACCTTTGATTTTCAAAAGATCTTCCAAACTACGTAGATCTACAATCTGCACATAAATTTCAGAGGTATATTAACACTTATTGCCATTTCATGTAGTCATTTAAGTCATTGGGGGTAAGGTACACCTAGAGATACAAAACATTATCTATGAATTAGCCTCTTTGAAGTGCATTTCACTGCTGTATCAGTCATTGCAGAGAAACGTTCTGAGCCCAGGAGTACAGATGAAAATATATACAATCCCTTTAACAGGTAGAATATTTGAATTTAGGTTGCAAAATAGACAGTTGCATGAAATTATCACTCCTGTCATGTCAGCTGAAATATCAGAAATCCTATTTCTAATCCCCTCCATGCAATATGGCATGGGGACATAGATACATATCAGCCATAAAGAGAGGCAGCACAGCCTTTCCAGCAGACTCTGCAGGCTGCCTACAATTCAATCCTGCTTCTCCAGCCTCTCCACCCACTGGTTGAGCCTCTTGTTGCCCTTCCAACACCTAAAGCACTCCTGACACAATGGAGGGGAGGGCAGGAGCAGTGTGGTGAAAAATTAGGCACTGCAGACAAAAACTTGACAGACTGTCTTGCTCCCAGTGTCACAATATGAACTGGCCCAGTGAAAAGTAGTGGCCATTATCCCATCTCACTGAAGGACTTAAATGACTTACAGCCACATGCAGAGAAAGGTCTTTGCACTATTTCCATGGGGTTTTTTAATTTAATTTGCATGATAAGATGTACAAGGCAAGGTTTTTACAGTTTAAGCAGCTTCATTTTTCTCTGACTCCTGTATAAAGTAAGGATAATTTCACTGGAGTCATTGGAATAACTCCATTATCAAATGGATGTTGCAAGAGCACTTTCACAGTCCTTAGGCAACTTTCTAGTTGTTGCTTCTCTGTGCTCATGATAAGCTCCTATTTACATCTTCCCTAAGGCTGGGGTTTCTAGGCACACTGGGCACTCACCCAGCACTGTGTATCTGGTGTTCTCAGGAGAGATGGTCTTCATGGATGGTGTCAGTGTTGTACAGGACATAACTTGGATCAACATCCAAAAGCCTCATGCACCCAAGCAGCTTCTGTGTTGGCAACTATCTGGAAAATAAGTGCAATATTCTAATAAGTGCAATGTTGTATTTGCACCTTTACAAATGCTGCCTCAGGTTCACTGAAATGTTTTGTCTTTGATTTTCCAGGCTAGTTCGTGTATCTGGGTTGCTGGCCATGCCTCTCGTTCGTGCCTTTGTCAGAAATGCTGTCTTGGACTTAAGATACTTTTCTCTCTGAAAGTTTCACTAAAATTGGTAAACTCCTGTGAAAAGTTTCAATTCTGAGAAGAACAGTTTTCTTGAGGAATTCCCAGCAAGTTCTTTACAAAAGTTCTGGTAAAAGCAACTGTTCTCTGTCTCCATGTCCAGTTACTCCTGCTAATTTAAAAGCATAGCCGTGGGCTTGGGAAGAGCAGCTGTATGAGCAGAAGGAGCCAAAATGTAAAAGGAGAGGAGAGGGACCAAGAGCTGTGCAAAGCTGCAAACCTTGTACCACATGGGAATTCGAGGCACCAAGCCTGGCTATCCCCTGTTGTGTCCTACAGCTTCTGTAACCTGACCCCACTAGTAAATCCTCCAGTTACTTACAGTTGGGGCCATAATTTATGCATTCACAAAAGCCAGGAGAAGGTTGCTTGTACCTACTCAACCAGTTGCTGTTAGTGTGTAAAGCTGTTAAAAAGCACACGTGGAGCAGCCATGAGCATGATGTGCTTCCTGGGCTTTTCATCTCCCATCCACACTGCTGTCTGGAGTGCCTATGGACAGTGTGTGTGTGCTGTGCTTGGAAGGCCTTCCAGCACTTTAGGGCACAGCATGTATTGAGCATAAGGTTTTCTCTGGGAGTACCTTAAGCCATGCTTATATGAACAGCATGTCTGGTCTGAGAGCACACTGAAGTATGACTTGAGAGGCAGCGGAAGGTGCTGTTTGTCTTTTATTTGTTGCTAATACAGATCAAATGTAATGTAAATAATGACAGGCCAAAAAAAATTCAGATTGTTACAAGTGCAACATACCAGGAAATGCTTTCTTCCCTTTGCAGTGGAAATGTGTTTAGCAATCTCTTCCCAGTTATTATTTCTGATAGAAGCAAAATCTTACCACATAATTATCCAATGTTTCACCTACCTGAGTCCATGTTCATCCTTCCAGCAGCATCCGCCATCTTTTCTCTTTTCCTTTTTTTTTTTTTTTTAAATTTGTGGTTAGGCAGGGTTTATTGTAAAATAATATTTTTGTGAACTATTACTTGCATAAGATCAAATAATAACGTGTGCTTATGATCTTTGTTCTGATGTGCTAAAATCATATTTTTTGGCAGTGTAGCACTCTGTTGATGCCGTAAATGACAATATGACTGGAATTCATTATCAAGCAAAGACTGTAATGAACTTTGCACCAAATCATCACAAAGTAATCTTGCTTTTCCCTCTGGTCTTACTATAAATGTGATTTGAACTCGTGGAAAGAGGACTTTGTGCTGGTTTTGATGTTACATAGAAATGGCCTTGCTTTGTAAAATTTCCATTATGCCTGTTTACGTTTAGCAGCAGTGCTATTGATTCAAGCTGTACTGATTGGAAGGTAGAAGTCTAACACTAAGCCCCTTCAAAGTTTTTCATAAATTTGTGGCATTTTGCCAGCGTTGCTCACAAAGCAGCATAGAGCTGCTGGGAGGAAATGCTCCAGCTGCAGGGATAAGTGGAGCCAAAAAGTAACATCCAAGTAGAAATTATCCAGTTCGTGATTTCACTTTGATCACCAGATGTTTGTCATGTGACTTCAGCATTAGAGAACAGAAGAGAGGAGAAAGTGATGGTGTGGTGCTTAGCTTAAATCTGACACAAGAGCTCATAGCTCAGCAATAGATATAAACAAAGAGTTATTGGCTTTTCCTATTTTGGTTGAGATATTCCTTGTTTTATCATGATATGAATTGCAGCAAACTCTGTCCTCATGCAAAGTTTTGGGTTGATTTCTCAATTCTTTAAACTCTGAAAGACCATGGAAGCAGAGCAGGATACACTCCAGATTACTAGTATAGTTTACTCTGGTTTGGTTGGTAATTTATCTCTATCAGGAGCCTGACTGTTGTATACTGGTTAGTGATGACAGCAGAACATAAAGAGCACTATTCTTGGCTCCAAAGGGTTGCAGATATAAATTCGTATCTTTTTCCCAGTTTTAGCATTCCTTTTGATTTAACTTCCTCCAATACAGCGTACTTGAAGGAGCTTTTTTCAGCTTCTCTTGGTTAAGAATTAGTTGAGCCATTTCAAAATGCATAGAATTGAAAGGACATGTTAGAGTTTTCAAGTCATAACCCTTTATCATCTCTGTCAACCATCTCATATAATGCAAAGCTCCATCTAAAATCTCCTTATGATTTTTGCTCTTATTAACCTCATAGGATGGCTGATGCAAACTTTTGGTGCTCTAGGGATTAAAAAGTCTCTTGAAATGTCCATCCTAAACTTATCCAGGATCTATTTATAGATACTTATTCTCATAACTGAAAACTTATATCATGCATGTGCCATAAAATTTCTAAGAGAATAATCATAAATGACTTAATCTTTATGTTTGATTTATTCCAAAGCAGGAGTCCTCCCCCTGCATCCTCTCCTACCTGGCCACACATTTGTGTCCCTTGCTCAGGTACTGGTCAGTTCCTTTACTGACCTATGTCAGTACCTTTGTGTAACAGAAGTGTGCTTAGTTTTCAAGGGATATTTTTGTGCTGGAATAGTGAATTAGGCCAGTTCAGCAAGTGGTGTAGGAAGAACATAGAGAGGACAGAGGCAGGGCCTGGCAGTTACCTTTCTGGTTCAAGTTGCTTTGGAATTATAACCTCAGTTCTAGATCGATAAAGGTATGATAATTCTTTCTTTTCCAACATTTTGACCATATTATCTGTTTAGATTTTAAGTTCTACAGATCAAAGACTGTGTCTTTTAGTGACTTGCACAGTGACAACAGTGGATCCCCACATTTAGATATCAAGACAGTACATATACAAGATCACCATAAAGTCTTTTTGACTGCTGACCTTCTATCACCCTTTTTGTGTTGTGCTACAAATGTATCCAGCTTTGCTGAAAACAAATTGTATTCTCTGCTTTTTGTTTTCAGCTTATTATTTATCATTATATATGATATAATGTGAATTTTGATTATGTGGACTTCATTTTCAGTAGCGCAACATCATAGGTTTCACTAAGATAACTTTTCTTTGTAACATGAGGTTCTTTTACTTGTCAACTTCCTTGACCTACTTAGCAGTCCTAACAGCAAATAGTATTGATCCTTTTTCTCTAATAACCTCTGGAGTGTGTGATGTAGGCTTACAACATAGATTTTAATGTAAGATAAAATAATAACACCTACTAGTTTGGAATCTGGACAAAAAGTATGTATTTTATAATAGGTGCTTTTAGGCAAAACAAAATATTCTTAACATTTTTAACAATTCCTGAACGTACCGTCTCCACCCTTCACTGTAGTATTTTGCATGTCTGGTATTTCTGGGTCTGTTTCTCATAGCAGTGTTGAGAAAATTTCATGCTTTCACATTTTTCAGCTGTAATACTATTTACTTTGAAGAGAACTGAATATCCTCTAGTATTCTGCCAGGTCCCTCTCCAGACTTCCACACTGAGGTAGTTTTATTTGATCCTTTTATGTGAAAGATTAAATTTCCTCGTGTTGTATGGTGAGATACCAGTGCTTATTTTCAGGGAATAATCTCATGGAATGTTCTGTGTTACAAATTATTTTCACTGAAATCCAAAATGCCAGTAGCCTTTGTCTCAGTAACAGAACATGTGATTTGCTCTTGTAGTTCCAGGGAAATCCAATTTCCCAATATTTACATATGTTCTCCATCTTCCATTATGGAGCCAAACCCTTAATTCTTACTTACAAAACTTATAAATAATTAAGAATACTAATATTTCAAAGACAAATAGATAAACCTATATTGAGTTGATTAATGGGAAGGAATTGACTGAGGAATTGTGAATGTGTGTTGGTTTTCAGGTATGTGAGTTCGAACTGCACTTAAGGCATTCATTCCAAAACTTTATGCAATTCAGTAATTCCTGACTTTCTGAAATGTTCATTTAACTTCCCATATAAGTCCTATAAGTGTTTCAGAGCCTGATCACACTTTCTGTGTTCAGAAAAATATCTCCTGTCTCCAGTGAGGATTTTTACATTGAAAGAGGTTTCCCCTGTTATAGGAGTTGTGACTGAAGAGAGGAAGCTGGATCAGTCCCACATGTTGTAGAGAGACTTAAAATCAGGAATTAATATGCAGTAGAACTATGACAGTGGGTTTTAATTCTACTCACATTAATTTTCACTGTTATTATTAATTAAACCCTGAAAATCAGGGATTTAATGGAAACTCTGACAGACCTTTAATTATAGTATTTCAACAGTCTTAGAGTATAGGATGTCCTCTACTAGTGCACAGGACATTCTGTACTTGAGAGGGTATAGAAAGAAGTCACAGTTTTTAGTGTTCTTTATGTTCAGAACATTTTTTAATTCATTATAGGCTTTTAGTCAGTGTTGTCTGCTGCATCTGGGTAAGTTATATGAAATGAATACTTTAATTGTTGTGTTCAGGAACAGTTTGGAAACAGATTTTAATTTTTTTTAAATGCAATTGCTCATTATTGTTCAAAATTATCTGTCACTGTTTTAGGAGAATGTATTTCAATCTATGGATTTCTCATGAGCTATTTATGTAGCAGAGTGCATTATGCTCACAGATATGTCTACAATTTATATTATTTAGACTGCAAATTTCTGATAGGAAGGATGACCTCTTTTATTCTCTGTCTGTCTAACATCTACCATAGTGGGGTTCTGACCAAAATTCCTATGTGTACCTGTAATATGAGCCATAAATTACAGTAATTCAGCTCAAGTGATTTTACATCGCTGTGTTTAAAGTCTTTGCATTATGTGTGTTCCTTTAAAGCCTTATGATGAACTGCTTAGGCCTTGACTGCAGGATAGGAGTTATATCAGAGTGCATGGTGTGATTTAGAGATACTGATTGTCAGGAGGGAGAGGAAACCATGGGGAATAGTCAGATATTGTGGACAGCAATAGTATTCTGTGGTGTTTAGTACATTGCAGTTCAATTCATTCAAGCATACAACCATATAATATGCATCTTTGTGTGTGAAACTCAGTATTACACCCTACCTGCTAATTTTTACCATTTTATCACAAATTTTGCAACATATACTTGCCATTAAAAAACATTCCTGGATTCACAAGAATCTGTGATAAGTGAGATTGTCATTGAAGTGTGGGGGAAGGTGGATGTAAAGTTTTAACCCCGGAGAATATGAAGAAGCTACAGCCTAAAAGTCTCAAAACCAGAGACAAATTTAAAGTATTTGTAGCTATTAACAATAATTATAGCTAAAACAATGGAGAAGCTGAGTAATGAGTTTTTAAATATTTTTGATATTGCTAAAAACCTGACATTTAAGAATTAGCCACCTGTCCTCTTGATTATATAACAGAACTGCAAGAAACGAGAGAAAAAGATGTATATTCTAAAATTAATAGGGAAAGGAATTTGAGAATGTTCCATATCAGAAAGGATTTCAACTTTTATGTGGCTCATTCGGAGATTTCTAAATTTCTACAGTATACAATAATGTTTGGATCTATATGTTTGTTTATATATGAATCAATTCTAGAAACATTTTAGGCATTTTCATGGATGGAGATTGGGAATACCTCATTGTGAAACTATTTGCTCTTCACTGCCAGTCACATGCTCTCTCTGCTACTATTATTCCACTTTGGCATTTATAATCTCCTTCTAAATCACTTAAGGAACCTCAACTATTAGAAAGAATAACCTTACCAAAAAAGTGGATGGTTTTGTCCTGGATTGTTCCTGTGAACTGAAGTGTGGAGGTAGAGGAAGAGCAGGACAGCCCCCCCTTGGTGGCAGGTGGCCCTTAGATTTCCAGGGCTGTCCTGTGAAACAACAGCCTGAGAGCTGGCCAGCACTGTGTGCCTCTAGTCCCTGCTGGGAATGCAATGTGAAATAAATAATACCTATGGCAGATAGCAAAGAAATATGCATTTTACATAAATTTAGGGGAAAATGCCTCTGATATAATTACTTCAAGTCATTAGGAAAGCTGCTTTAGTGTAAGAACTATAGAGTCTTCTTCTTAGCAGGTCCAGCATTGCCTGGCTGGGTTTAGCAGAGCGCTGGGCGTGTCGGCCGTGGACAAAATTGTTGTTAGCATTAGGAAACTGCCTGCTGTGTGGACGGGCTTAATGCACTGTGATACGGTGTGGATGCAAATGTAATGGGCTTGAAAATAGAGAAATTGAGCCTGAAACCTGTAGGGCATGTCCTTGGCCCAAACTAACCCACACCACTTCTAATCAGTCAGTCTACCGGAGTGGAAGGTATTAAACCAGTAGCTGATTAGAACTGGGACCCAGTTACTTAAAAGGGAGCTTTGACTGGGCAGGTGACCACAACGGCTTTTTGATTGTTTTTTTTTTTATATTTGTATTTTTTTCAAGGAGCAGAATAGCTATCCATTTAAATTCACATGAAATACAAACCCAAAGTGTTAAAATGGCATTTAGAAATAGCGTAACCATACAGAGACAATATTAAAAGAATGCAATTTGAGAAGGTGTCCTTTCTCACACAGTAATGGGATTGCCACTGTTGCACAGCACATCACAAGAAAGTTTTATCTTAAAAGAGCAAAATAATATCATTAACAGAAAATTAAACTTAAAGTCACCATGAACTATGGACTTAAAAGACCCTCAAGAAATGAAAACCAATTGTCTGTTGGAAAACCAGGAGGTCAAGTAGTCATTGACCAACCAAAAGCTGCACCGATTGCTGAAACGTACAGTACTTTCAAATCCAATTAACTGTTTCAAGCAGACAGTCCTCATTTTCTCTTTCATCAGGAAGGGAAATTTGCAATCATATATTCCAATGAAAGTTAAGTTGTTTTGATCTGATAATTGTCAGATGTATTTATCTTAATTTGTAAGTTTCCAATGCTAAAGCTCCAAGCTGTTCAGATATAACAGAAGTACTGGGAAATGAGGTACAAAATGCTGGAATTCAAATTAACCAATAAATATATTTTAATATATATCAGCAGGACTCTAGAGGATTCCATTAATGTTGAAAAATAGAAAGGATTTAGGTTAATTTGGTAAGAAGGCAGGTCAGAACGTTTACAACAGTGGCATAGAATTGTATAGAGATGCAAAATTTTTCAAGAGAGCAGAATTTTTTCAAAAACGCTGACTCTAGCTGTCACAGCCCTGCCTTGGTTAAATCCAGTGGAGAGATATGAGGACTTTCTAATTTGCTTTCCCTCTATTTTAATAATAGCTGTGCATAAGTAATTTATGAAAGGCCAACCAGGCAGTGGGCAACAGAAAATTAAACTCATTTTATCTGAAAGCAGGTGGATTTCTATATATCATTAGCATGCATAGAATTCTCACAATGTTATTTCTCATACTGATGGAATGTAACCAAATAATATATGAGTTTTTTGCTTATGCACGAGTGAAATTTTTAGATAAAAGTGCCAGCCCCAATGGCAATTTTCTGCAAAACGAAAACTAATTCTGCGAAGCTTCTTATTACTGGGAAGACTCATTTGGCTTGCATTAGAGACTGACATAAGTGACTTTAGGATTTTACTAACAGATTAGATGAGATGTGCTATATGCAGTAATATCATTAGAGAATGTAGCAGCAGAAGCAGAAGAGTTTGTGGCACTTAAGGACATGGGCACAAGTAAATTGTTTTCATTTATGACAAGCTTTTAAAATTTTTTCTTTTTTTTTTTTTTTTCTCCTGATGAGGATGTGGTTTAGTTTTAGGTTTCTCTCACCCATCTCCAAGACTGGAAAAAATGCTTCTTGCTTCAATTATTCCTCATATTATTTCACCCCCTGATACTAAATCATATATGCCTGCCTTATCACCTTCATCAGCTTGAGAGAGGCTAGATTTTTATGAAGAAAACAATACTAAACCTAAATAAATGTAATGTCAGTGTTATCTAAATAAGGAGAGAGAGGCAAACCACATTCTCTACTTGCTGTATTTGCACTATTCATTAACAGAAATATATTTGGAGTCTATCCACAAAGTGTTCAAAGTACTTAAAACCAGCAACAAATATGCTGCAATCATTTGAATTAGCCAAATGCAGCTTTCCTTTTCTTACCTCGTGAAAGTCTGTTAGGAGTTTTTTCTTGTAATTATGATGACACCCAAAGGTACCTCTTGCATAAGACTTTTTTCACTCTTACATCTCATTTAACAATCAATGGCACTTGCCAAGCGGTATTTTTCTCTGAGGTAAGAAAGACTAAAAGACTGTGCTAAATCCATGTCCCATATAATATTATATCATGTTTTATAATGAGGATGAAGGAACAGGTAATTGGTCTCAAAGTGAAACATCATTTTGTTTTTCCTCCTTTAATTCAAGAAGCAATATTAGCAGCTACCAGGCATTAACAGTGACTACTGCAATGGGTTGTATTGGGTTGTACTGCCAACTTTGTAGTTCACAATGTATTTTGTTCACATTTGAATTTCAAAAAAGAGGGAAGATAGGACTGTGTTGTTGGAACCAATAACACCAACCCAAGTCATATGACAGAGATAGTCCTTTGTAACCCTGACCCATGTGAGGTGACTGTGTCCAGCTGTTCTTCAGCTGCTTATTCAGTCTCTTATATCAGCACTCATGTATGTCACACTTACATGACTTTTTTGTATTACATGACTTTTTTATTGGTTTACTCTGATAGCAAAGTTTATATTGTCCTCCACAGTCAGTACTTTTGCAGAGCTATCTTGACTACTAAAGGCCCTAAGAAATAGCAAAATAAAATCCTCAGGCAAACTGCATGGGTGTAAATGTAGAATGACTGTGTTTACCTCAGTGCAGCTAATCCGGGTATAAAGTGCTCTGCTAAAAAAGCAGAGTTTGACCCAGTGTAACCAATACTGAAAACAGACAATATTAAAGAGAACTGTAAGTCCTCTTCCCAAGGGAAAATGCTTCTGTTAGCCATACTGATGCAAAATAGTTCTGCTGAAATCAATATATTTCCTTCAGACATTGCTCAGCACAAACAGAGACAGATTTTGGCTCTGCTATGACATGGACTCAGCGAGGGTATTAAATCATAAAGATGACAATTCTAATGGTGACATTCAAACAGACAGATTGCAAGGCTCTTTACACACTCTGGTTCATAAAGTCCTTCCCTGTTGCACTTGCCACTGTTAGCAAATGAGTAAAGGAGAGAAAATAATGAGCTGAAGAAATATAAAAAAATCTGAAACTTCTGTACCGAGGTGCACAGACATTTTGGCAGCAGCTGCTGAGATGTGGCTCCTGCTGTCATGGGAGAGCTGAAACACAAGGACAGGTGTATGTCCCCATTCCAGATAGTCCTTCTCCATTCTCTGCCACTTTGTACCCATCTCAGCTCTGCAAATGAGTTGAGCAGTGCTAATTTTTATATGGTGCTAATGCCTAGCATAGAAACATAGGACAAGACTATCCGGAACATCTTAAACTACTAAATCTGTTTCTTGCAGAACATTCAAGATGGGTCATATATTTCTGATTATAAATATCTGAAATTCCATCTTAAAGCAAGTTAGGTTCTCTGCTCCCACATTCTTTGCTGGAAAGCTGTTCCAAGACATCCTTCCATGAAAAATTCTCATGACAATATAACAGCAAGTTTGTTCCAGTGCTGTCTTCTATAGGTTAATTAGCTGATCTTCCTTTGTTACCTTTGTTCAAAGTTCAGCATTGTTTATAGAAGACCAGCACACTAGACCTGGAGCTCTGCTCTGCTACTCCATGGACTGCCCAGATACTTCCTGAATCTTCTGGTGTTATCCAATTGCACATTCAGAAAAGTAACTCTTAGAAAAAACAGTTCAGCTCATTCAGTGCTAGGAAATGCTTTTTCCTATGAAATATTCCCATTTTATAAAATCCTTCAAATACTGAAAGGGGGCCTCCAAGAGAACTGGAGAGGGACTTTTGATAAGGGCATGGAGTGATAGGACAAGGGGGAGTGGCTTTAAACTGACAGAAGGCAGGTTTAGATTGGATATTAGGAAGAAATTCTTCCCTGTGAGGTCAGTGAGGCCCTGGAACAGGTTGCCCAGGGAAGTTGTGGTTGCCCCATCCATGAAATGTTCAAGGCAAGAATGGATGGGGCTGTGAGCAGCCTGGTCTAGTGGAAGGTGTCCCTGCCCATGGAAGGGGGCTGGAACTAGATGATCTTTAAGGTCCCTTCCAAGCCAAACCATTCTGTCCTTCTATGACTTACCTTTGATGCTTAACAGCCAGGTAAAGTGAGTGCTCCAGCATTTATGGCCTCAGCCATCAGACTTCTGCAGGGTAGTACAAAGTATTTAAATTGATTATAAAAGTGATCAGAGCATAGGAAAAAGACAGAGAACAGAGGAAGTAGATAATATGGTGGAAAAATAATTTTTTGCTGCAAATGGACTAAGAGAAGGTGTACATTTTCCTCAGTTTGCACCTTCTTTTTTGTCATCATATTTTATTCCCCTTCCCAGAACATTAAAGTCAAAACAGGCACGTGGATATGTCTTTATTTTCTCCCATTTTCATTTAAATATACAACTTTTGAGGGCATTCATCCATGTGCTTTTTATTTGCAGCAAGCAATCAAAAAGTATTTTCACTGTATTAGTAAAAACTGAAAAATAAATACTATATTTTTAATCTTAAGCGTTTTAAAAATGGAAGGAGATGCTTACCAGTAAGTGTCAGTAAGTCTAACTCTAAGTTGCTTGTGTTGACATACTGCTGAAGGCTAAAAACAGCTTATACAGATTTTATTTGTTTATAGGGCAAATTATAAAATGTTCCACTGAAATAAGTAATGACAATTTTTGTCTACATAAATGTGCATGTAAATGTAATGATGTTTGTTGTCATTTCAACATGACTACCATTATTGAAATAGAAGAGCCAGTACTAATTCTTGCTGTCATATTTCTTAAAAAATGAAAATAAGGCATTTAAAGAAGCGTCAAGGTTTTCAGTGTAGATCATTCATCTCCTGCATGCTCTTAGAATAACACCCTCAGCAAAACAGACAGACAAAAGCTAACTAGAGTTCTGCTTTCTAATCTTTTTAAGAAACATACATTTGAAGATGTTTTCCAGCTTCAGAGTGTTCTGGAGCTCAGTGAGACCTTAATGAATAAGATGTGAAGTTTTATCTTTGTCTTAAAGGTTGTGTAACCTGGGTATGAGGTAAAAACCTGCAGAAGTCTGCCTTTGCCTTTGTTTTCATCGGCCAAAGGAAACCTTTTTCCTTTTTCAGCTGAGTCTTAGATGTGCTGTGATGAGCTCTCATGGTGCCCACCCTCCAGTGAGACTCTCCACAAGGTAATAGCTGATAACAACACGCAGGCCAAAAACCCCTCAGCACTGAGCTTCTGTGTGATTTGAACACAGCGGTGTTTTTTCAAACCCCTTGGGAGTGTGAGCTCCTCCCCTCCCCTTCTCTCACGGTGTTTGCCCTGGGCCCCCAGTCAGCAGCGGTTCAGCAGGGCAGGGCAGCAATACTCACTGCCTGCCATGACCTCCACCTGCTTCCATGCTCCACAGAAATGTGGTGCTGTGTTAGTTAAAACCTTTCATTTTTGAATTGTGTCATGATTTCTGCAGCTCTCCTCAGCCACTCAACCCAAGCTGGTGAGATCTTGCACTGGCCACTACCCAGAGGTGCCATCCACCTTGTGGGAACATCTCACTGTGGTCTTTGTGGTTTCCCCCTTGGCTTTAGCAGTTGGCTGTAGCATGATCAGGAGTGGAACTGAGAAGTATCATTTCTAGATCAAATGGCTATTTTAAGTAGGTTTGATGGCTGTATATATATAAGAATTGAGAAGCCTTGAATTCTAATCTTGCCTCCTCAACCAAAGTGGCACATGACCCCAGGGAGGGTGGGCAGGGAGGGTGGTGTCACCTGTTTTTTGAAGGAATGTCTTAATATTTTGTGCCTAAGTAGCCATGCCTTTAAAAGGCCTGAGTATTCACACAGCTTGAAAATAATTTCAGCTAAAAACTGCAAACATGCATACTGTTTGAAACAAAATGCCTCACATGTTCCAGAAAGTAAAATCTGACTTTGAAGCATTTTCTTTTCTCCATGCCTCAGTTTCCCCCAGGTGCCAGAAGGGTGAGAGAGAACTTGTGATGTGAAGTTAAGAGGGATACTAATTTCTTAATATCTGTGAGAGACTTAGAATATATGAATGATCCTAAATATTATTACCCTGTGCTTTTCCACTGTGAGGGCTCACAAGGTGTTGGGCAATGGGACAGGCAGCAGTCCCACACTATGACATAACTGCAATGACAATATTCTGCAACGTAGGGGGTGACTCCATCCAGTGCCTTTCCAGAGCAGCAGAGCTGGGTCAGAGACAAAAGGCTGCTCTCCTCATGGAGTAAAAAGGTGCAAGATGAAGGGCTGAAAGCATAGGTTCAGTTAGATCCAGGAGCTCTGTGCTGGGTTCTGCCTATTTAATCCAACAGACCTTCTGCTTACTATAAAACAATAGACATATAACTATAAAACCTAAGACAGGCAAACACGAAACCAGCAAGCCACACGGAATTACGAGACCATTTCAGGGAAATAACTCTGATACAGGTCCCAGACATAGCTCTGATCGTAAAACTCGGGAAAAATATTGGAAAAGTTTTCTCCCTCCTTTGTAAATTGATTGACTCCCCAGATAGTGCTGTCATTATTCATGCCGGTGCGTTGCTGTGCCGTTCGGCGCTCTCTGAGAAGGCGGCACCACGGTGTGCTCACCGATTGTTACTGTCATCAGAAACTTCCCACCATCCTTCATCTTATGTAAATTTAATTCCAAACACACCACTTCATGCTTTATTATCTCACAACAGCAATTGCATTTGGCCCTTTGATTCATCTGTGGAGAATGCATTATGAAGCAAAGCATAAATATCATAAAATGGTTAGTTCATGGGGCTTCTAATTTCAGGAATATCACAAAATGCTAATTCGTAGTCTTCATACTAGCACAAAAAATATATTTCAGTGGATGTCGTGAGGGTAAATCCCTGCTTTCGTCCTTCACTTGGAAAATGCTGCAGCTTAAAGAAACTTAAAAGCTCTAATAAAACTTAGAGCAAACCAACTTGCTGGAGTGTTCATCTACACTTTGGTCTATTCTGAGTAAAAAAAAAATAAAAATTAAAGAGCCTTCAAAATAATCTAGAGGGGAACTAAAGCAATGAAAGAATAAGTTGCACTTCCTTCTCTTTTACCTGCCATATACTGTGGGGTGCAGTTGTTTTCCCATTGATGTAGTTCATCTTAAGCAGTGCTAAAACTACACCTTCCAGGTCATTTGCTAATTATAATGGTACTGAACCACAGCAAAATCAGCTTGATTATACCATGTGTTGCTCTAGACAGATATAAGCCAGTCCCTTTGGGCAGAATCCATAGGCCTCTGTGTGCATTTCCAACTGGGATTGTACAGCAGAGGTGGGAAATCTGGTCTGGAAGAAAAGAGTATATTGAGTAGAAAAATATAAAGTACACTGCTTACAAATGCTACTCATGTGAAGGATGGAGAAGGCACTCAGTGCTTTGTCACTTTAGGACGTGTGTGTGAAAGCTCCATCCACAGATGTTGCCCTATTGATTTGTCCCTGTTTTCAAGTATAATTTGTTTTGAAGGTTTGTGGACTGGGCAGACATATAGATTTATTATGGCTTATATGTAACACCACAAGTAGCAGAAAAAGTTTAGACAAAACTTCCCAGCTGCTAGAGGTGAGCATGGGATGTGTCTGTGTGAGAGAACAAGAAGACTGAGGCAGCTGAATAGCTGGCTAGGCTGGGTCCAGGCAGCCCTGCCCTGCCCAGCTGATCAATAGGTCTTAGTGCCTTGTTAGAATTTATGAATTGATCTTTGCAGAAGATAATTTCCTTTTCAGCAGTTACCAACCCAAAATGCTGAATGCTACGTTTCAATTTTCAGAAATATTTGCATTTAATTCCTTTTTTTCCCCATATTTTAAGCAATATGCTGTGTTATTTAGTGTTCTTTGTGTCTTTCCAGTAGCAACCCAAGGTAACTTCTGAGATAATGAAAAGCCCTGTCCATATGGAACAGCTCAGTGCAAGGTGAGTGAAAGTGCTTACTTAAAGAAAGACTGAGTCACTGAGACTGCTGCTGCTGCCCTGAAAGAGCAGCCTTTGGACCATCCCCAAACATGGCACGATCCTCATGTCTCTTTTGATTTAGTCACCTGCCTTGTGACGATGGGGGTTGCATTTTGGTTCTGTTGGCCATTTTTCTGTGTAGATGGTTGGCAATTTGAGGACTAAAGATGGTGCACAAACAGCAAAGGACTTGTCAGCTTCTGCTTTTCTTGCCCATTAATTACAAAACTTTTCTAAAATCAGAATTAAAGCATTTTGTTACACAATAAAATTGGGCAGGTATTTTTGTGTCATCTTCCATGTCCTGTAATTAGCATAGCAAGTTCAGCCTGTGGATGTGTATGGATGTGGTCCTTTCAAAAAAAGAAAAAAAAGCAGGTTCACCTCTTAGTTCATATTTCTGAAAGTCTACATCTGAGGTAATCTGCTCTTAACCATAATTTTCAACATTGAAATCAGCATTGTCTTCTAGCCCGTGCTCAGAATTACTTAAAAATTCATGGAGTTGGATTACTGACTGGTGTAAATTCAGCCTACTTTTGCTGGGATGCACAGAGATATATTGATTTATTTTAGTGAGGATATAGTTTATTGTCTCTCAAGACCATTTATGCAGCAGGGCCATTGTACTCCTCAGTAGGAATTCTGATAAAAGCTCCTGGTCTCCTGCAGCAAGTTGTAATTATATATGTATGTAGGAAAACACTAGCTACTCCTTTTTTAATTTTTTTTTTTTAAGTTGGGAGGGTAGCAATTGGAATAGGGAAGATATGGGGGCCCCCACCTGCTACAGGAAGTGCTATTTTTTAAAAAAAAAATTGATCATGCTTGCTTAGGATCAGAACGTTTCTTTGTGTAATGTAGCAACCTTGACTTTTATACTGGCTATCAAAACTGTTGAGTTTGTGATTTTATTCTCTGCAAATCATCATCATTATTTACTCTTAGATGAATAATTTAGATATGTTACTTTTACGAAGACTGGAAGGAAAATTGAGTCTGTATCTCCAACACCAGCAGAGAGTTTGTAAATTGTATTAGGATGGAGTTTCTGAAATCCGGTCAGTGCTGTAGATTATTTTATATGTGAATGGAAAGAGGTAAAGTATATTTATTGTAAGGTGCATTTAAATTTTCAAACCTGTAGGTAAACTTTAACTTCTTAATATTAATAACATTGCATTGGTAGGAAAACAAACTTGCTCACCTTGTGTTTTTATATTTTCTTTAATTTTGGATATTACAAACAACATAGGCATGGAAAGCCGTAATAGCCCATGATTTCTAATATTGGGTAAAGCACAAATATAAAATATACTTGAAGCTCAGCTCTAAGTAGATTATAAACATTTAATATAGAATGTTATCATAATATTCAGAGCACCAAATTGCAGACTTCTGTCACCCACTTTCAGGCATGCTTCTGAAGATCATAGTTAATTCTGCTGATTTATGGTAATGCTGTAGCACTATCATATGCAGCATCAGAAACCACTAACAAGCTTAGTATAAGCTTGGACTGAAATGGTTTGAGGTTTAAATTTCTGTAACGATTATAAACTAGAGGGAGTGAAATCCCACTTCAGCAAAAAAATAAAAGTGTCTTGTTACAATTCAATATTGCATCCTCTCTCTCTCCCCCTCTTATTCCAACCCCCCTTACTTTC
The DNA here is from genome assembly GCA_035041135.1 of Platyrinchus mystaceus. Lineage (NCBI taxonomy): Eukaryota > Metazoa > Chordata > Aves > Passeriformes > Tyrannidae > Platyrinchus > Platyrinchus mystaceus. The sequence goes on from JAWWLV010000011.1 coordinate 7,240,654, forward strand.
TCTTCTCTCTTTAGCTTCTCTGAGGAGCCATATTTGAGAAAAGTAATTTTAAATTGTGACTGGCATTTTTAAATTTAAAAATAATCCTTTTTGTATGGTAATGCGCTTTATAATTAGGAGACACAATGCTAGCATTTATTGGAAGTAGAAAAAAAGCTAGGCTGAAAAGTATTAAAATCAACTAGATTTTTTTTGCCCATTTCATTTGAAATGATAGCTATTTATAAAACAAATCTAATGACTTTGCCAACACTTTCCATAAACATTTTAATAACAGATGTCATATTTGGCTGTCTCAGGGATGCTATGGACTGCAATTACCATAAAATCTGCTTCAAAACTCACTCTGAACATAGGGTTAACAGGAAGGTGTGCAAACATTATGAACCAGAACTTCAAGGGATGTAAATCACAGTGCTGTTGCTCTGAAATCAAATCCAAGGAACCACAGTAACTTAGAGCTGTTAAGAATCCACCTTTGCTTGTTCCCTGTGCACACTGGGCTCCTCTCTGCCATCCACTGTGAGAGCTGTGCTCAGCAGCCAGTCCTGGCAAATGGCTGATACTCAACTACAAATACAGAACTTTGGGAACCTTGGTTCAGGCAGCATACTGTCATTTTCAAATTCTAGATTCCCCACTCCCATGAGCCAACATTGCTTTTTCTCTCTCTAGCCGTATGAAAATGTGGAAATCGCCCAAGATTTTGAAAGGATTTGAAATGTTTACCATGTGGACAATAAATTTGACAGCAACAAATCATGATTTCTGAGTAGCAAATTTTAAAGAAAGCTGGGTTTCAGTTATCTCAGTTTGTGCAGGTAAAAAAATTACAAAACACCGTCTTCCCTCCCACCAACCCTCCCCCCTCTGCCAAGGGCCATCATTCATCAAAATTAAGGTAAGCAAGGAAAAACATATTTTACATATTTCCTTTTTTTTTTTTTTTTTTAATGAAACCTGAACTGATTGTTCTACCTTGGTGCAACCTCTTTGACTTTGTAGCATTCTGTTACTTGTCTCCCATCTATTAGAAGACAAATCATGATAAAGCATCAATGATTATTATATTGGGTCAAATTCAGGTATAGCTCTTGACTTCAATGGGCCTATGAAGTTTTTTAAGGAAAGAAAATAATCAGTATTGAGTCTTTGTAATTCATTGAAGCTGAGCTGTGTCTTGTTTACAGTAATCCTAATTGTACTTCCATACTGCCTTTTTCATCCCAAATGATTAAAAGTAAGTATCATGACTTAAACAAAAATCCTAATCATTTTCACTAGCACTTTTCCAAGTAAATTCCATAGAATTTGCTATCTGAATCCAACAGCATCAGGACATGGTACAGTAGTTGGCTGTTTGGCAACGAGTTTTACCTTTATCATAGGGATATTGGTGCAGCCACCAAACATGTCATATGATCAGAGCCCACAAGAATCATGGGTTGACATACTTCAGCAAATTCCCCATTTAAAGAAGCTCATGGAATCCACTGCCTTTCTGTTGAAAAGCAGAGAAAGGGAATCAGCTCTTCTGGGATCTGAACCTGTGTTTCCAGGTTGTTCAGCTGCTTTGTATCTGCTGCCAAGGCTACTGATGAGGCCAGTGGTCAAAGATTTTACTCTAAAAATGGATCTAACTGGTTCTGTTTCTTTTCCTCCATCAGCCTAGCAGAGCTGTGAAAAGGAAGCCACCAGGTTCTGTAAGATTTGGGAGTGCTCATCATCCGGTGTTGAAATACCGACTCCACATGCTACAGCTTTCTTTTCAGGATGTCACTCTCCCGCCTCCACACTCACCACCAAACAAACACAGAAATCTACTACTGTTCTCCCCATGCACTCCATTTTCTTCCAATCTGAGAGCCATTTGTGTGTATAATTGAAAATTAGCAGTGCAGCTGTTTGAAGAGAGTAATTTATCACAGCACATTGTTCGCTCCTGACACTTTAGACCTGGCTCTAACAAGGCAGTGGTTGCTGGGGGTTGAGCTGCAGAAAGTGATTCGGCTGTAATGCCGCGTTTCCCCTGCTTTGTTGCTAATTGTAGCCTCTTTTTCTCCATTGAATTGGGAGTTGAGTAAAAGAGCTTGTTTGCTCTGTGCGACGAGGCTGCCAGGGCCGCTTGGGCTATTATCACAAGATACTCTTGATCTTTTGAAAAGCAGGAAATAGAATTTTTCTCCAACAGGGAAAGTAATTTGCGATGCGTCCATTAGTTCTTCATTAAAGCAAGATTAAATTGCACGGCAAATCACATCTGTGTTTGGATGATTAAAGGGTGGCATTTTAGAGGCCAAAACTAATTACTAGCCAAAATGAATGGGAGTGAAAAAACAGTCATGTTTTTACATTAGATAGTGTGGCTTGTAATTAGATTCAAGCTAATTCCACTATTTCTTCTCATTTAATGAGATGAGCCTGTCCTCATCTTTTTCTAGGCCATGCTAACAGCCCCAAATGTATAATTTTGATAATACTGAGAGTTTACTTTATTGAAATTTCTTAGCTACCTGCCACAAGTGACTGTTCTGTCTAGTGGTGCTTCATTATTCATCAACACAAGCTACTGTGCATGGCCCAAGCAACATCTCAAGCACTCTCTGTACATTTATATGCATGTATATTTACATAGCTATGAATTTGTGTGACTCTATATGTCCACACATATATAAATATAATACCCATGATATGTGTTTATGTTTTTGTTACATGAATACAGAAATGTTTGAAAGAGTTTTGAACTAAAGGGAAGTAGGTCTGGAAAGTACAAATCTCCACATAAAATTCCTTTAATTCTGGAGGTTTGTGGAGGTAGTTTTTCTTCAGGCATGAGAAGAAGGAGGTGAACAGGGGCATCAAGTGGTGAATGATTGAAATAACACAGTTATTTCCTAGATTTAAAAAAAAAAATGAGGGTTTGCTAGTTGTTTTTAAAGCAATATCTCTCTGATGCTTGGAACTGACAGATAATTCTAAATAACCTAGTAATTCATTGACTTTAGGATATATTATATTCCTAAGATCAGCAGTTCTTGTTTCTCATAAAGAGATGCTGCCAATGAATTGTGGTGCCATTTGTCCTCTTCTCGGGTGCCTATATTGAGAAGGAAGGAGATTAATGGGCCCCAAATTGAATGACTATGAGGCCCAGAATACAGGTGTTTTCTCTTGATTCTCTTCCTTGGGAATTCTCTGGAGAACAATAGTTTGGAGATATGTTACCTGTTCCATAAAATTTCATTGCAGTTACTCCCTGAGACAGACACAGACATGGCCAAGTGCCTTTTCACAAACTTCCAAGGAAACATGTTACTGGGGGTGCAGAGTGATAGCTGGAGAGGGGCAGAGGGGAAGGAGAAGTGTAGAGACTATTATTTGATGTATTTCCTTTCTCTTATGGTTCCCCAACTGTTTTTTAGAGATCACCAATGTCATTCTAAGTGGAATTTGCCCTTATCTGTATTTGTCCTGTCCTTACTATTCCCTGAACCTTTGCTGTTGGCCACAGTCAGGAGACAGAACTACAGGAGAGACCTTTGATTCAGTCCAGGATGGCAATTCTTACATTCTCAGCTCTTTCTGGTGGACTAGTCACTACAGGATGCTCTAAATATATCATCATGGAGACCTTGTGAGAAGGCTATAAAGTAATTTATAAAGTAGTGCTGTACTTTGATAGAATACTCACCTGAGCAATATCAAAGAGTTCCCACTACCTGCAAAATTCTCTTCATCCTCAGTAATTTATTAGGGCATTTCTTCCTAACTTTTCTTTCGATGCTTTACTGTCTCCTATGCAACTTAGGAGAGTCAGTTGTGGTCCATTTGTTTGCTGCATTATTTTTACTAGATCACTGGTTTATATTCACCATACTAGATTTTCATTGAAGACTGTATTTATAAATAAGAGCCATGAAAATGCCTCCTGGCAGAATCCCATAGGGGCCATCAAGCTTGCTTCTGATTAATTTCTAGAGGATTCTTCCAGAGAAGCAACAATGTAATCCATGATTGCCAGTGTCATCTAAATTTACTATTGACATTATGCAAACCAAATTGTGAAAATAATACAGAAGTTCTAGCAAAGGAGAAGGTGACCTTCTACACTGTGAACCTGAAAACAGAATTATGAAGAAGAGAAATCCCCCTTGACCATGGAGTCCTTTCCTACTTCTCACTTACAAACCTTCCAACAATTTAGCCACAGGGCTTCATTGGGCTTTGCCCCATGACAGTTCTTTTCAGATTACTTGTAGATGCTTCTTTGAGCTTCTTTGCTTTTGTCTCATGGGATTTCCAACATGAATTTTGGTGGGGGTTTTTTATTTGTTTGTTTGTGAGGGGGTTATTTGTTTTGTGTTGCTTTCTATTTTTTTTTTTTTAATATCTGACAAGAATGTGAATTTTGTGACTCCAGTTTCTACAATGTATTATTTCAGATTGATTTCTGATCAATTAATGTGAAACTCACAGCTTAATTTAAAAGATTATTTATTGTCAATGTCATAATCAGGAGTTGCACTTGGGGCAATTTTAAACCGTATTTTAAAGTTGTAGTAGTATTTCATTACATGTATAACATAATACTGACTCTACATTACATCTTATCAAACTCACAGTTACCTTTATACTGAAATCCACATATTATTAAAATAGTGTTAAAGCTTCATATTTTGAGTATTTCATCTAAACTACCTTTCTGTATTCCTTATCAGTTTTAGGGACCCATGCCATTGCACCTGCATTTTAATTCTCCTAATTATAGGGAACCTTGCTTGCTAAAACAATGAGAAATTTGTCCATTTATTGTTGCTTGTACCCAGGAGAACTATGACTGACACTCCTGCAGGTATTCTGGCAAGCTAAAAGGCTTCTTACAGATAATGGGAGTGACTGAGATTCATCTGAAGATAGAAGGGTCCCATTTTGTCCAAAAGACAGTTTATATTTCCTAAACCAAGTATTGCAGATTTCAAAACTTTTTTGAGCACTCTGCTGACCTTGAAAGCTTCCTACAATAATGGAACCAAAGCCTGCAATAACAAGCCTTAAATACTGCTTCAAAACCACTCATATATCCTGTACTTTTGGCTTCCTAACATATTTCTTTAAAATATGCAGCTTTGTGGTTTAATCTCAGCCAGCAACTCAGCCCCACATAGCCCTTTGCTGACTCCCCCAGTGGGATGGGGGAGAGAGTAGGAAGGGTAAAAGTGGGAAAACCCATGGGTTGAGATAAAGACAGTTTTAAAGGTGAAGCAAAAGCTGCATTCAAGCAAAGCAAAACAAGGAATTCATTGTCCATATCCCACGGCCAGGCAGGTGTTTGGCCATCCCCAGGAGAGCAGGGCTCCATCACCCCCAGCAGTGACCTGGGGGGACAAACTCCATCACTCTGAATGTCCCCCCTTCCTTCTTCTTCCCCCAGCTTTATGTGCTGAGCATGACAGCATGTGGCATGGGATACCCCTTGGGTCAGTTGGGATGAGCTATTCCAGCTGTTCCCCTCCCAGTTCCTTGTGCACCCCCAGGCTTCTCACTGGTGGGATGAGGAGCAGAGAAAGACTCGCTGCCCAGCGATAACTGAAACACCCCTGTTTCCAGCACAAACCCAAAACACAGCCCTGTGCTAGTTACTAAGAAGAAAATTAACTCTATGCATGCCAAAACCAGCATGGCAGCCATGGGTCATGTAATTTTTTAAGCAATTGTACTTAAAAATGAAAGATATGCAGATTCTGGAGACGTTGGTTTTGCCTGAAGCAGTTTTCTACTGCATATCACCCTCACTAGCAACTGGTGTATATTTTGGTTGATATTTCCAGACTCCTTGTGACTGGTCTATCAATGTGGCACCCTTACAGAAAAGAAATATTCCATCTTTTTTTTTTTTTCTGGATGATTAGTAAGCATCAAGTTTTGCTTATCAATCATCCAACTCTATGCATGCAAATAATTGTCCAGGTAACTTCATTACTTCATGAGGCTCAAATGCTCAAGAGAGGATAAAATACAGGTCATAAAGTTTTTATCCATAAGCAGAGGTTTAAAAAGTTACAAGTAGTTCCGAGACCTAAAGTAATAACAAAAAGCCAGATTATCTTCCTTCTCCATGTATATAAAGGTCAATCATTTAAAGTCCCCAGTTGTTTCTGATTGTTTTCCAGAGAAAGAATCATAACTGTTAAGAAGGTAACACTACAATATATCACTGTATATATACACATATTTTTGATTTTTTTTCTTTAATATAATTAGAGAAATCATTGGATTTGAGGACCTTATAGTCTAAGAGAAATACCACAGGACTTGACAAAGAAACAGATGACATCTAGCAGACAAAGAATGGGATAAATACATTCAAGACTAGTAAATCCCTAGATCTCTTCAAAAGATTATCAATTCACACAGTTACCACATTTCTGATGAGAGGAAATAACCAACAAAGGAGCTGGTAACAGTGACTGCTAAATCTTCTTGTACGATTGTGCATGTAGGATGGCTGGAAAGTTTGATCATAGCTCAAGAAGTACTGGAGGGGAAATGTGAGTTTTGAAGAGGAATTTGTAAGAAAAGAGGACAGTTTTATGACCTGCAGCAGAGGGAAAGGCTCTCTGGGCAAAGACAATGTGAGAGGTAGGAGGACAGCAGCTTTAGCAAGATACAGACAAGATTTAGCTGGAAGCAAGGAGGGGGAGGCAGCGCTGTGTGACCATCCAGCCAGTGCTTTCTTTCTCTGGTATCATATGGGAAATCTCAGGAATAAAATTTTATTTGAGACAGAATAATTTATCTAAGTCATGATCTTGGCATTTGGTGGAGACACTGTAATTAAAAAAACTTGATCACATCTTCACTAACAAACCCTGTACTATGACAAGTAATATTCAGGTCACACTTCTCCTTTGAAGTTTTAATGGCCACTACAATTTTATGTTAGTCACTCACTTATGTTTGAAGTAGGCGTGCAAAGCCTTGGCTGTCTCCATTTGTCTATAGATACTTTAGAAGCTTCTGAAGGCACTGAACTCATAAAACTGCAGGCTTCAAAGAGCTTATTCAAAGATTCCATTCTGCTGCTGCCATTTATCAAAGGGGCACTTTTAAAATATATATCTCTTTATAATAAAATGTTTTTTAAAATATAAACCTGACGGTGGGGATGATTAAAACAAAATCTCCATTGGCTTCAACGGCAGCAGAACTGAGTTCCATAGCTTTAAATATCATATTTATATTTCTACAAATAATGTTATAGTTAAGTAAATTGATAATATAATAAAGCAGAATTCAGTTTTCCTTCTTTCCCCCCCCCCCCCATATTAATTTTTTGGAACTTTATGGTGAATTTAACCTTGAAATTTAAATCAAATTTTAAATTTAACCCCATAATACAGAAAAGGATTGTCTCTCCTAAAGAAAATAGAAGCTCCTTGTTTTTAAGTAGAATTAACTCTATTGGGCAGATGCAAACCTGAAGGGTCAGTAGAATATAATGTTAGATCGTAATTTATTAAAAAATAGGACAAGAATCCTCTAATTTATCAATCCTGTGATAGATCTTTCTGAGATCTAGTACACAATTCTAGATAAATCAGATGGCATTGAGTTATTTTATATCCTGTACTAACAATACCTTCCCACGTGGCACTCAGAGTGGCATAGGCTCTTGTCCAACCCAAATCCTCAAAAAACAGCAGCAGACTTTCCATGGACTTTATTAAACCAGCCCTTTAACTCATCACCTTAACTTCTGTAAAGAATCGTGACCTGTGGGGAAAGGGGTAGTGGATGTCTACAAAATGGGTATGACATCGACCAGCACTGATTCCAGAAATGCATATTTAGGGTTATAAAACGCTCCTACTCCTGCCTTAATCCGACAGCTTGGTCCCTTGTTTTGTTTGCTCCAAGGATGGACATCGTAACACCCCATCTGTTGCCATGGGAATGGCTGTGATTTTGCAAATTCAGCTTTGTGCCTTCAAGATGAAATCAGGCAGAACAAAAGAAATGGACAGTAGGGGTAAAGCCCTTGTTTAAGGACAAGGGCAATTTGTTTCTAAATTCAGGTCTGAACTCTTCATCCTCATGAGATAACTCCCCATCGAGCACCTTTTGAAGTTACTACTATTCTGTTGTTACTCACCTGGTTTCCCCGGTTGCTTTGGGAAGGGAATTCCACATCCAGTCTGCTGGAACACTGCGTAGCAGAGTGGCCTGATTCAAGTCTCCCGTCTCATCACAGTACAACTAAATAATGATAAAATGATGATAATGATATTGTTCTAATAAATTATACCACCTTTCTCCACTTTGTATCACTTGCTTATGTAATGAAAACATGCAGCCCTCAGAAAAACTTTGAAGGTATAAGAGCAAAGTATATGAACAAACAGCTTGAGGACAAAGCTGTGATCACACAGGAGCAGTTCTCTCTGAGGCTCTAAATACATTTTCAAAGCAGTATTTTGTACCTGATTAGCTCCTGGATGTAAATTTCAAAATAAATATTGGTATTCAGTCAAAGATAATTACTAGAGGCATTATGAGTGTGAACACTTACTGTCAAAAACAAAGGCTATGTTTGTTTAATAATGTGAACAGAGAGGGAACTCTTACATCTGAAACACTTTGAATCACATCACAAGAAGATGAAAATAGCACTTGAAACAATAGAAAAGGGATTCTGTGTGAATTTGGATGGAAGAACAAGGTGCAGAAGCAAATTATCATCTATGTGTGGTGGGTAGCCCTTCTCTGCTGCTCAGAATTTGGATGCTTTTCTAAAATCTCTTCAGCACTCTGTGAAATTCTTTGTGTGCTTTTAGCAAAAGATAACACACTGACATAAATTCCATTGTGCTGATCTGGTAACACCCAAAGAAGGCTAGGTGGTTAAAATCATACTTACTGAATAAGTTCAGACGTCTCCTAAGGTAATAATAACTCACTGTTGAGAAAACAAGATGAAAACAAAGACAGTGGCAGGTACCATGAGTGCATTTTGAAATGCAGAAGTATTGTTATTTTACTAATAAAAAAAGCATTACTTTGAGTAGACCCAATTTAGTATAGGAGACTCATAAGTGTTGTGTCCATTCTTAGTAGATAGCTCTTTCCAAATTTTCTCTTCAGCCTTAACCCAACCCAGCTATTAAAAGCCACCAAAATGCCCTGACTTGAATCTTCAGGGTTCTAGAAGCAGAATAAATTCTTATCTCTGGGCTGCTTATATGAAATAAAGCTAATTAGTCCCATATTTTGAGAGACAGCCTGTGCTACACATAGCAGGGACCAAATGTCAGACAATATTCACTGGTAAATTCATCAGAGCACCAAAAGAAAGGGCTGGTTGCACACAAGGTGAGCCTTTAAAAAGGACCATTACATGCTGAGGTACCTGGGCAATGGCTGGTTGCACATTCCACTCAGGGGCTGAAGCGTGAGGAAAGGAGGACTGGCATGGGAAAAAACCTTATGAAGTTACAGGAAGAAATGATTGATTATTTTTCAAGTCTAACAAAGGACAAAACCCCCTCAAGAAGCTTGTATAGGATGAATCTTTCTGCTAGATGATCACCCAGTGGTGCAATCTTCTAATCAATTCTCATTTTAAATATTGAGTTAGAATAGAATATGCTGAATAACAAAGGCTTATTGTAATTTGGCCAAGATGGGATTCCATGCAAGTTCATAGAAAAAGGATTACAAGCTTCAACTGCCTCAATTTTGTAATTCTCTGCTGTATCAGTGGAAGTATAATACACACTGGCTTTTATGGTCACAAGTACTAGGAAAAAATGCAGCATAAATGCCAGATAAATTGATTAAAATTTTTTTTAAAGTATAAAAAAAAAAATTTCTTAAACTGAGAGTATTGCTTCTTAGAATTACCAAACCTGAGACCCGTGGACAAAGGAAAAAAAGTTGTCAGAGTTGTCAATACCTAACAAACACAAGGGGTCCCAAAATGTCACCACACACCAAATGAAACATGCTAACAAATGACCCCTATTTCAAACTGAAAATAAAAACCAAGATAAATTTCAGACTTCAGTGGTTGCTAACCCATCAATGATAACAGAGATAAGTCCCTTCTTATAAAAATCATGCATTGTCATTTATTCCTAGGTCAATTTTACAGAAAGGATCAAAGCTCCTTAGGCAAAACTCATAATAGTCTACAAGGATACACAGTATGAGCAAGAGGTTATAACAACTACTGGAAATACTGATTATGTAGTTGACACACTTTTTTTTATCATTATTCAGATATAGGTGAGGTTGGGAGATAGCAGCCTATTGGCAATTCCTTTGTTATACCTTTAACACAAAAGCTATTTCTAAGATTTCACAGGATTATTTTTCTTGGATAACCTCACACAGCCATTGCTATTCAGGGTGATGAGTACTTCAGGAAACTGCTTTTTAGGCCTTTTCTTACACTAAGCAATCTTTATATTTGCCTATCTAGCTTGCAAAGGTCCTATCCACCACTCTCCCATTCTGTTAAATTTTTGGGAACACCCCAAGGCTTCCCTTTCCTTCACTGTGTCAGACACTGTGGGTGTCCTACCCATGCTGGACATGGCCAGCTGTGAATCCTTCCTTCCAGCCTTGCAGGGGCTCTTTTCACCCCCACACCACTCGCTCTTCATTCTTTAAAAACATTGGATCCTCATGGCTCTTTACTCCAGACCTCTTTCACACCATTATTCATTCTCCTATTTCTGCGATGTGAAGACAAGGAGAGATGAGATATTTGGTTGTCACACTGCATGCTGTTAATAGCTTTTATCTGCAGTTACAGATCCTATTGTAGCTTCTGGTTCTGCCAGCTCTATATCTGAGCTTCATACCTTCCCTGTTTAGCTTTCTTTCTCGTTTAATTCTGCTTAAATCTGTAAATACCTATGCATTTATGCCTGGGATGTTCTTTGAGAAATGGTGGAACTGATTGGATCTATTATTCAAAAGTTTCCATGTTACAACCAAAAAGACAAATGACACCAACCTGAGAATAAAACCCTGCTCCATTTGGCTCCCAGTTATCTGCAGCAGTTTCCCTGGGGTGAGCTATTGGGAGGATATACAGAAGCAGGTGTGACTTTCATGTTGCTATTAAGGTGAGGCCATTGTGACAAGGGCTGTGACTAGTTTTCATAAAGGTAGTTTGAAAAGACAAAACCAGGACATTGGCTTTGCTTCACAGGTAGGTGAAAGAAGGCAAGGGGCACAGCCAGAGGAACTAGGGACCAAGAACAGCCAGCTAGAGAAAGTTCTGTGATCAAAGTCCAAGAAAAGGGTTTTTTTCATGAAATTTTCCATTAGAGATATTGAGGAGGCCTATGTATTAAATTCCTGAGTTTTGAGGCACTGTAATAGAGCTGTCAAACAAAGATATAGAAAGTGCTACTGTTTCCACCAGACATGACAACCTAAGGATTCCCAACAAAGTAAGGCCACCTGAAGAGGGATAATGAAAGTGATTACATCAGCAAAGAGGAAGGAACAATCCAGGTAAAGAGTTGGTGGATGTTTGATCTTGGAGGGTTGCTGTTACCTCCAGTGCAGTCATCCAAAGCCGTCTAAAAATTAAATAGGCTAAAAGAACAAGAATGCCTAGGATTTCTTCCAGGAATTTCTGTAGTTACCTACTAGGCATCAAAGGAGACTTCTTTTGAACCTTCAAATATACAAGGAGGTCACGTGCATTAGTGACTGCAGATTTGGTAACCTATTATTCATTATTTTCTTTTATTGATTGTTTTACAGTCCCCAAGGTATGTGTGTTGCTTTCTGTGCCACAAAAAAAAAAAAAAAAAAAAAAAAAAAAGGTTTGCAAAGCCTTGGGGTTTTTTTTCCAGGAGTAACAGCAGCTGCCTGTCCCTGTTAACGACAATAGCAGCCTATTATTTTTCCCTATTAATTCTGATTAGGAAGTCTCAAATGAATATTAAGTCAGATTTTTATAATGAATGATGCCTTGTAACCAAAAAACAAAAATTTAGGTTGACCTAAGATATTTTCTTATTTAAAGATGACCTTTAAAAACAGAAAGTTGCACCAAATTAATTACTTGGCTTAACCACTTTGTTAATTTTTTTTTAAAAGAAGAACATGGTAATATGCAATACTTGGATTATACTGACAATCAGGACAAAGAGACAAGCCAAAGCAATAAGAAAATAGTGAAAAAATGAGATTTCACCCACAAATATTAATAGCCACTAATTAAACAGATGTAGTGAGAAAAATAATCTACTTGTTTTATAACTCTAGGTGGCAGCAGTGGAACACAATAGAGAAAAATGTATTATTACGATTATGGTTATGATTATACTTGCTCCATGTTAATGCCAAATCCATTAATTAAATACTGCTGATGGTGTTTCTTGACACAATATCACTTACACACTCTAGATGGCAGCAGCATCACAAAATACAGAAAAATAAGATTAATTGTATTCGTGCTGAGTCTGAATGTGCAGTCCCTTTAAGTTAAAGTTGGAGTTTAAAGTTGGAGAGGTTAAAATGCAGATTCCCTGTAGGCATTTACCACCACAAAAGAAGAAAAAAACCCTAACAGTGATTGTTAAATATCATGTACAATTAGAGGTAAATCACTTCTGAAGTAAGGTGATATTTTATCATTCTGGGTTTTACTAAAGGAGAGCTGATGTGCAGAAAACATAAATGACAGCACCTTTCCAGCTGGGTGTAGTATACTGATCCCAAAAATCTGTGCCTGTGCATACCTGTCATGGATCTTGGTTTGTGTGTTAGGAGAATTACAGCTTATGTAAGAGAAGGCAGTGACAGTAACTGTATCATGTATTCAGTCTTTAAAGGAGAAGTTTTTGCATATATTAGTTCACAAGGATTTCATGTGCATAAGTCTTGGTCAAAGGACTTTGAGGTGAAAAGAAGGCATTGGCTTTAGAATATACAAAGTTTTGGTAAAACCCATGTTTAATATTTTTTGGCTAGAAAGAGTCATAGGTGCCAGCTCAGCAGGAGGCTGATCTGGAGGCAGCAGTAGGAAGGACAGGGGGTGGGAACCACAAGCCCTCAGCTCCTCTGCTTTTTTCTCTCCTGATGGAGACAAGGTCCCAACTGGATGAAAAGCTCAAGCAGTCCAGTAATACCTTGATATTCAAGCCATTACCTGCCAGGTGAGGTTGCACAGAATTCTACAGAGAGCTCTTGAATTACAGCAAGTCCATTGTTGTGGGTGTTTGCCCTGTGTAATTGCACTGCAGTTATGGCCGAAAGAACAAGCATCCACCAGAGACTGTGTGAGCAGCAGTGTGATGCATCACCAAGTGTAGACATGGAATTTTAAGGAAAATGGGGCACTCACTTTGTCCAGCTGGCTGGTGTGTTACCCTCAGTCTTGGAGGCTCCTTGAGGGTTAAGAAGGTTATCACCTGGTCCAGTTTAGTTGTGTTAGGAGCACATTTTGACAGAAACAGATTGTTGTCCAGTGCCATGGTAGGGTCACACTATGGAGGTGATTCCTTTGCCGTGTCCTGGGAGTGTGCCTTGCTCAAAGGTACAAATTTGTCTCACTGGGATCTGTTAGTGTGATCTATGAGTAGGACTGTGTGAAAGACCCAAACATTAACTAGGGGCTCATCAGGTTTTTCCTTTTTCCCTTGGTCACTTGATATTTACTCAATATGGAAAGGTTCTTGGTCTGTGCTACTAATTTAAAAAATGGATGTTTAATTAAATTATAATTTTTTTAAAAAAATTATTATATCTGTCTAGGAAAAAACCCTCAAAGTAGGAAACTAAAAATTTAGGAAACTAAAATTTAGCTGGTATCACCAGTATTAAGCTAAAGCAAAAGTTAAGGCAGTCCACTTACTGAGTGAATACTAGCTCAAGTATTTTTTTATATAAATATATTTGTTAGGTATTGATAAATTAGATCTGAGTTAAATTATCACATCATCGGTTCCAAAGACTGACTATAAACTTTAAATAATTCATTAGGAGCTCACTGATTATAAACCCTTAAAGATTTCATCCCCTGGATCTGTAACTCAAAAGGGGTTAGTATTTTGATAGGAAAATGAAAAAAACTTTAGCACTTGAACAAAACTGATAAAGATATGGAGTTCTCCTTTCCGTTCTTCTATAGTGGCTAATACCTTTATTTTCTCAAAGGTAAGCTTATCCAACTGGTGTTTCAGAATACTTAAAACTATTGGAAAGTTTTCTGGCACTTTGCCCATCTAGACTCCAGTTGCTTAAGATGAACAGGCCTAACTGCAGTTTCAAATCCTAAAATTGTGTTAAAAATATTTTGAGTGCCGCTCACCAAGGAAAGCAATGATAAAAGTAGACACATGAAAATGCAAATATTGAAGACTGTAAAATATTTTCAACTCTTCTTTTCTCCTGGGAGGAGAGATGAAGCATTCCCAGAACCAAGTGGTGCTGCTGGTACTGTGCTCCTCACCACAGGCTTTCCCCACAGCCCGAAAAGGAGCCCCTGCACTGGCCTGCACAGGCTGCTCTCAATCTCTGCCATTAGATGTGCTGAGGTTTCCATTTTCTGGTGAATACCAGGTGCCACTGGGACTGTGAAGCATGATAGGAGCTTTTTGTTTTGACAGCCCTGTGTACCTTCACGGTACAAGGCAGTGATGTGTTCGAGATCGGAATTTCCTGAGGATTAGGCAGAGCTTGGCCACCTGTCCTGTAGGCACAAGTACCTGCTGGGGGCCTGTTCCAGGGAGATACTGTTTACATGGAATTAGTACTTTTTTTTTTCCTGTTAAAATGAGATTCCTGTTGAACTTAAAACTGTGGCATTTATTTTGCCAGAAGTGTGTGTGCACATTCTCTCTTTTACTCCCTCCATGCTGGATCCAGATTCACAGACAAAGCTGTTCCACTGGTGGGATGAAAAAGCACAATAAAAGTAAGGGCGCTGTATCCTTCACCTGGGCAACACTTTCTGCTTTGAACAGATTCTTTTATGGCTTGGACAACTCTTGATAGTGGAGATCCCATTGGCTGATGCCAGGTAATGTTGTTGTGGGATGAGGGCAAGGACTGCTGCTGCCATCTCCCAAGTATTATGAAGATATATAGTAATAGCAGTACTGTTATTTTCTGCCCACCATTTAATTTGTCACCTGAATAGCAGCTATGTACTGCAAGAGACCAGTCAGCAGGGTTCATTGTTTTGTTTATTTCCTCATTATTGCAATGACTATGAATATTTCTTTTGAGGGGAATTCTTGTGCCTGGGACTATAACATACTTACCTGCTGTCTGACTACTGTTTAGTTGTACAGAGAAAGGACTGAGGACACATTCTAGAAAGAATACCTTGAAGTGGAGTAATGAAGGAAGAGGAATGATACAAGAAGGCTATAGAATGCATGTTTTCTTTGGAGAGGAAAAATGCATTAAGACACAAACATTTGCTGCATGTGCAGAAGTGCCCGTGTGGCTGATACAAAGCCACTTCACTGAAGTGCTGCTCTCAGCCTGGGAGGTACCAGCGTCAGCCAGAGACCTGAATCACTCCTTGCTTTGTGAACTCCTGTGACAATCAGGCGTCGAGGTGCCTTAATTTCCTGAAGTGAGACAACGACTGAAGGTGCTGAAAAGCACTGGCTGAGATTGTCACAGAACCATTCCAGCAGAACCTGGCTTCTTTGAAATGTTCTCCATCACTTTTTGTGTTATTTTTTTCTTATGATTTGTAGATCATTCCTATGGTTTCTAACACACAGCTCCTCCCTCCACCACTATAGCCTCACACTGTAGGCTACTCTGGGAAAGCAGAAATCTTAAAGAAAGTGATTCAGCAGCTCCTTGACCTGCCTCTGGCAGACTCTCCCTAATGTTAGTGCCTTGAAGGTATCACTAAGTGCAGAGAAATTCTCCAACTAATATTTAAGTAAAAAAGAGATCTTCTCTCAATAGCATGTGAAGGTTATGTAGTGAAGAGGGATTTTCTGCAGGAAATATAAACTGATCCTTATCAGAGATGATCATGGCAGGATCTTTCATTAGAAGTCCGTGAATGAAAAGCAACACAGATAAAATTATAAATTGTTGTATCAGGAGATAAAGTACAATTTGGGTGAAAGCACTGTCCTGAAACAACTGTCATATTGATCAGCATAAAGTTTTTGATAGAACTGTTCTGCTAATTTGAAATCTGCACCTGCTTTTTGCTGTAGTGGGATAAGGCAAAGCAGAGATGTGCAGCTCTGGCAGCTGTGAGTTGGATCTGCTTTCCAAAGCCCTGTAACACATCCTCCTGTCCATCTGCAGGCTGTGTCCCCCCTCCCATCATCATCCTCTTCCACACAGTGCTCAAACCCACCTTCACTGCCTCACCTGGCAGCAGCTCTCCTGCCCTGTCCACCCTGCCCAAGCCACCTCCAACCTCTGCACATTGGCACCTGCAGCAGCTCCTGGATCATCTCCTGAACAGTTTCCAATCACCTCCACTGCACAAGCAGCCAGACTCTGCCCTTGGCCAACCACTCAGCTTTCACTTCCCCTGAAAGGCCCTGCTGCAGACCTAATTTGCTGTATCTGTAGACAGCTGCTGCAGAAGAGAGGAGGAAGAAGCAGGAAAGGGTCTGGGCAGAGAAGGTGAATGGCTGCACCTAGGATGGGAATATCTTATGGACCAATTCCAGCATAAGAGCTGTCTGGACTGTAGTGTTTTCACATATGGAGAATGAAGTTGGCCTTCTCCAGCTACAGGTCAGATGTACCCTGATTGAGAGGATGATCTTCTTCAATCCTTGTAAACATCAAAAATTTCATGTATGCTTTGAACTGAAGAGCTCAAACCTGAGAGAAGAAAAAAAAACCTCAGCATTTTATACTGAAAGCAACTGTTATCTTTGAAGCTTGAACAAGCTGCACCAATAACACTCTCAGCTGAACACGCAGATTCTTAGTTTGGTTTTGCTGATAACTAAAAATTAACAATTCAACATAAGTCTTAATATAGGCATCTTTCTCTCTGGCACCTGCAAGATTTTCCTTCAGTAGTTTCTCTCTCTTAATGCTGCAAACATCAGTAATAGCAATGGTTGATTCAGCAACGTATACCTTGAACTTCTCTTAAAAGGTTACGTGTCAAAATGTCACCAGACTGTATTCCCAGTGTTCAGAAAATGGAGAGTATCAAAGTAAGATTTGGTGTTTGTTTTATGGTATTCCTACCCTGATAAGTGGATAGGTAGATATATGGGGGTTTTTTGGTAATAAAGTTAACACTTTCTTTATATTCAATCTTATCTGCTGCCTTCTAGCTGCATTTTAGTCCATCTAATTTTTCCAGACCCAACCAGGTGAGAGAGTGAGAAAGTAATTTTTTCCACATTTTTTTTGTCCTGTCAGCAGCATTATTTACTGCATTTCATGTAATTACATGTGTACAAATGTGTTGAATGAAGCTGGGTAGATGATACAAGTTGAAGTTTGAAAGAGAGATGCCTTGACTAACTGGAAGTAAAAGCATAAAATATGGATGCACATGATGAAACACTGGAAACACAAGCTCTAACTACAGTTTCAACTCCAAGGTTATGGAATCAGGTCTTGGACTGCGTTTTCTAAACCCAGTGGCATAAAAAACCTATGCCTTGCTTTTAAACAAATTGAATTTTGTGCGGAATTATTGACAGACTGTGGTAATACATCTACTCTGCAGAGAATAATATGTAGAAAATCAAGTATGAAGTGTAATCTCATTATCAAAAAGAAGACAAAGCTTTGATGTCAACAGGAGTCCTGTGGACTTTGATATAGAATTAATTTCTGTAATCTTAATTATTTTGCCTCTGTCTTTCTAACTATATGGCACCATGAAATAGTGCTTCCCTCAGAGATAGCAAACAGTTTGGGGATTTTCTTTTCTTTCTTTTTCAATTTTGTTTTTGTTTCAGTGGGAGTATTTGTTGTTGGCTGAGTTGCTGAGAAAGAAGTTAAGTGCCTCTGTCCTGAGGGACTTGACAGTATGTGTGTGTCTTGCAAGAGAGATGCTGGTGGCATATTGGTCTCATGATGGATGCACAGGATTGAAGAGTGATAATTCATTTGAAATCCCCACTTGTAACATTTTGATGTATTATGACAATATAATCTTGTGTGTTAATAACAGATTATAATATGTATATTTATGGGGCAGTATTTAGCCAGATGACATTTGCTTATGTAAATTCTACTACCTATGTTTGAAACTGATAGTGGCTGTTATTTAATAGTGCTCCAAAAAGCATGTATAGCTGCAGACTTAGGTGAGAATGTGGGTTTGGAGAACTCTCTCCATGTTTATTTGTTTCCTACTCACTCTCTCTTCTAGAGGATTTCTAAAAAAATATATTGCATCCAAGAACTCCAGTGTTCTAATTTGGTGATAGTAATTTCATTTACTTGTGTGCCCCTTTTTACAGTCTTGATTTAATGTGCCATTTTCTTCTGCCACACAGAACAGGGATGAGTGAGCAAGAACCAAAACTTTTCTGAAAACAGAAAGAAAGGCTTTATTATATGAAGCTTAAACAGAAAAGCAAGAGTGACAGGATTTCCATACAACTGAAAGATTATCTTCTTTAAATGTGTAACTCATGTTTGCTCTTTATGGGTAGATTGTTAGGCTGTATGTTCAGTTCTCTCAAGAGGCATTTAGGACTTCAAATACAGTAATAAATTAATTTGCAAGATAGAGACAATAATGAAAGATTCGATTTCAAACCAGTGACGTGAAACTTTTGTGGAATTCTCAAACACTAAAAAGCAGAAATGACAGCCTTATTTACTGGCATAAATAAATCCACCAATGAAATAAAATACGAGATTGACAGTGTTAGGAAGAGCAGCTCTTTTTTTTAGTCTACAAAGATATGTGACCTACAGCAGTGTTGTTGCCAGCTTTCCTCCACGTCACTTGGCCACCCCACTGCCCCGAGAGGCCAATGACAACAAAGTGAGGGCAGATGAGAGACCTGGTGTATGCAGGCCTTGCTTTTTCTGAGATAACTAAGGTTACTCTGGGCAGCAAGGATGTGATGAGTTGACACCCATCATCTCAGAAAGGAAACCATTAGTTTACTCAGAGGCCAGTAGAAAGCTACCAGATGGGAACAGTTTTCTGTCACTGTCTATCAAGGCTGGAGCACAGCTCTCCAGTCTTCTATGACATCAATTTTATGCTGAGAGCACAGCAGTCTCAAAAAACACTGAAGAGCCACTTACTTTTAAAGTATAAGAAACATCTGTCAGGGGCTAAAAGTGTTAAAGAAATGCTTAACCGTACATTGAGTTGGCAAATTCTTGGGCTCAGACTACAGGAAAAACATTAGCAGTGAAAGTCCACAAGATTTATCCTAATTTATCAGATTACTTCCTCAGAAAGTCTCCTTTTGAACTGCTCTTCAACAGAAGAACAAATGTGTAGACTTCAATGCTTAATAAAGCTAAAAGCTTCTCCCTGGGGTAATTGAAATTTTTCTATCAAAGGGTAGATAGACCTGGTTGCAGCTGCAACAAAGAAGAAACATATAAAGCCAAGTGGAAAGCAGTTAGACAGCATTGGTGGTGTAGGACCATTGAACATGGTCTTGCTAATTGGAATCTATAGCACAGGACATTCAACTACATGCTGGGCAAATGACCCTGAAAGTTTCAAGTCTATCTAGTATAAAAAAAAAAAGTTCAGATGTAAAAATAATCATAGGAATGATGGATTCTGTATCCTTGAATGGGCATAACCAACCAGAGATCTGGGTAACTGGCAAATTTCTTTTTTAAATAAGGCCCTTTGAGTCCCATATATGCATCTACTTTCACAAGCATTTCAAAACCCGTCTTCTAATAATTTCACACAGAGCTTTCAGAGCAGCAATGTTCAAAAGAATGAAAGTAATGAAACACAGCAAAGTTTTACATTTTTATTTCTGTACTTTGGGAAAATTCCTATTGAAGACAGAAGGCAGTTCAAATTGGAATTGCTTTACTGCCAACAAAAATGTATGACTCTTGATCTAATGAAAAATTAGAGAGATTGAAAAGCAGAAGTAGACTTAGGAAGGATTTCAGCTACAGCAGGATGCAGCCCTTATTGCATTTGTAGTTCAAACTGTGATCTCTAAGGAGATCTAAATTGCTCCAGAGTGTGGAATTTAGGGTATTTGAGACTTTATTTTCTCAGAGGAACAAGTATGGGGAGCTAAGATGTCAGGTTTTATTGTCATGCATTTAGAAAGCATATTTTATTTTAATTTAAAATAAAATGTCATTTAATGATGAAAATGTTAAAGTCTTAAAATCCCTGTCATATGAATTAAAAGTTGTTCAAAAGAGTTCCAGGAAATGGAAATTGTGAATTATTTTTTTTAAAGTTTCCAGTCCTGTAAACTGATTTGGATAAGCATCCTTTTATTTTACACAGAAAAAGCTGTTGCATTTGTGATTGTTACTGGTTTGCATGGGCTCACTGGCTCAAAACCTAAACAGTCGTTCTCACATGCTCTGTATCTTTGGGAGCTCTAAAGTATTTCGGGGAAGTGAAACAGCTGCAACAGGAAAAGCTGGAATTACACCTTTATTTCACAGTGTGCTAACACACAAGGATGTCAGAAGAAGGGACCTACCAACAGTGTGTCTCTGCTTGTTTGGTGTCCCCCGGAGGGAAAGGACCCAACTGAAACCAGGGGTATCTTAGCTTGAGTGCAACGCTACATTCCAGGCTGTGCTGCTTCCCATGCAAATCCTGCCTCATGCAGAGCTTATTCCAGTATCTTGATGTGATGTAGCATTGACTGG
This sequence comes from Platyrinchus mystaceus, assembly GCA_035041135.1. Lineage (NCBI taxonomy): Eukaryota > Metazoa > Chordata > Aves > Passeriformes > Tyrannidae > Platyrinchus > Platyrinchus mystaceus. Next base: position 7,261,477 of record JAWWLV010000011.1, read on the forward strand.
GTGGTACAGACATGCTCACACAGTCCAGACAGTAAAGGAATTACAATCAAATTCCTTCTCCAGGACGGCAAAAAAACAGATTTTAACTTTGGATCCCAAATACCAGTAAACATTATATAAGATATAAATTAGTCTATACTGTTGATGTCTTCAACCATCTCTTCTTCCATTCTTTTTTAGTGAGAAAAGGCATGTGAATATCACAGCTGACCATCGTGTATTTCCACGTATTCCCCAGAACTGTTTTCTCTCTTGCTTTTCCTCATTTATCACTTATTTTATCTATCTTCCTCTCTTACCTCATCTTTTTCATTCATCAAACCTTTCTTTATCAAAGCCTAAATTTTTAACTTTTCTTCCACTGCTGTTTGAACTTTTCTTTCTTCTGTTGTTCTTTTCCCCCTTGTCTTTCCTCTTTTTATCGTTTGTCTCCTCCTTGTTCCTATTTCTTTTCCTGCACATTTCATCCATTTGCACTAATCCTCCTCAGCCCCTCCTTTTGACAGCTCTAATGCAGCTGGTTTCTGGCAATTAGCCACTTCTTTTTCCATTGTCTAAAGAAGCATCTTAAACCTTGAACAGAGGGACTCCTTTCCAAAGTACCAATTCAGTCCAGCAGGAAAGGTCCAGGGCTGGAGATGTAACTCCACTGCGACAGGACAGAACAAGCAGGCATGTAAGGGTGTGGAAAGAGCAGGTTAAAGCAGTCGCAGCTTTTAGGGCTCAGATGATGAGTCTTATGGTAACAAATCACTGGTGAAATCATGTGCTGCAGTGTCTAACATGCCAGCAGCCTACAGCATTTGGCATCAGGGGATCAAACAAGTGAAAAAAAGGAAGTGGAATTATGCCAAAGACACGGCGTCCTGAGCACTCGTGCAATAATGTTACTGATTAGACCAAAAGGATGGTCAGTTTTGGTGTATTTATCAGAACTGTCTATTTTATCTGCAAAGTAGCTTAATGAGCTCCCTTTTTCATCTCAACAGACAGGCAGTCTGGGAAAATGCTATGCTATTAATAGAATGGTATTTTTAGAAAGATGGAAAAAAGAAAAAGGCAAGAGTCCAGATTTTATCCCACCCTCTACAATGGCATCTGTGATACAGCTGGAACACACGTACCAGGGGAAGGTCATCTCAGCTGAGAGAGCAATCACAAAACCCACAGGAAATATATTTGAACTTCTCAGTAACTCATTTCACTGGAATACTGGCTCATCGTATCCAACAGCAGAGCTGGGTTTGAAGGAATGTAGATTTGCGTGAGTTACTAGCCAGAGCTTGAAATCATCAAAATGTGCTTGCTTAATCCCATATTCTCAGTATTAGTATTTAATTCCTTAAATCATTACCTATAAGGTTCCTCTGATTTTTTGAAGGAGTTGAATGCAATCCATTTTGGGAGAAACTGATGTTGAGATCCCTCCATTGACATATCAACATTCTTAGTACTTTGTCTGTAAAATGCTTTTCTTTGCTCCTAGGGCACTAGGAGTCTGTATTTATCTGCAGTTTCTTTATATATACACATAATAGGAATACATAAAACACATACATATATACGTAATTTATATATACATATAATATATATCTGTTGCTCTGTGGGTGGGACTTCTCAGAGAAACCAGAAAATACATGTACTCAGAACACTTTACATTATTGTTCTGCCAACAGATTTGAAGAAAACTTTCTTCTTAACTCCTTCCTTTCTTGAAGAGCACAGATTAAGCTAACTATTTAAAGACATTCTTATATTCCTTCAAGTCAGATGCTAAATAAAACTCTTGCCTAAGTAATTTGCTGTATTGGGGCCCTCAAAAAGTAAAGTGTGGCAAGGCAGAAACCTGCTTTTGTAACTCCTGACGGCAGAGTGCCTTGAGCTGACAACTGATCTCTTTTTGAAATGAATTATTTTGTGCTTTAGGTTATATCAGGTTATCCTGTAGGAACACAAAGGAGCTTTTCAGTTTGTTTGCTTAGAGTCGCACACAGATGAATCGCTAACTTCTTCCTACCTGTGAGTTTCCTCCTCGCTCTTGCATACTGCATTTCCTCATTTGGATTGGTGTGCATCCCTCTGCTACTGCTGAATACACCTTCGTTTAAGTGCTACTGCTTCGTGTTTTGATGTCCTGTGGCACTAAATTCCTACAGCTCTGATCATGGATTTATGGTAGCAATGTGCCCACTGTCCATTTTCTCTCACAAATTTTGCTCAGGACTTCATTGCTTCTCTTTAACCGTAGGCCCTGACTTCGAGAAATGAATACTAATGCTCAGAACCAGGTATTAAACCTGCACATTTTGATGATTGCAGGAGGTAGCTAGTAACTCGTATCACGTACATCTACATTACCTGAAACCCTGCTCTTGTCCAGTCCAACACTAGAAATGCAGATATTTCTGTACATGATGCTGACACTAAAAGTTGGTCCAAAAGTTTCAAGTCAAGACAAAGGTACCCTGAGAATCAATCAAGGACCAAAACTGGATCAGCGACAAAGAAAAACACTACTTTCCTTTCCTGTTTTCTGAAAGTATTCAGAAGACAGAAATTATTAATTTGGGTTTGTGTGGGTAACAAGAGTGATAGGAAGGATATAACTCTTAACACTTGGAGGTGAGAACTTCTAGGCTTGGCCATCTAAAGCTAATTGTATGGCAGGTTTCCTCAGACCACTACATCACCAGGACTGCAGACTCACCACTGAGATCCCTCGGGTGCTCCGTGCACTTCTCATCCTGGCTTGGAACAAAGACAAGCACAAGGTTAGTTTTTTCAGATCAGCTGCATCCCTACCAGCATTCAAAAAAGATAGATGTAAAGTGATAATGAAATATTAGCAAACCAAGCCAACCCCATGGAAAGTTGGACTGTGAATGGATGAGTTTCCGCCCATTGCAAGAAGTCCATTAACCAGCAGTGTTCTCGTCGGAGTTCATTAAAATTTCAGAGAAATGATTTTGCAGTTTCCTCCTGGTGCCAGGATGAACACTGAGTTTACAGCAGGCATTGTCTACTGCTTCTTGGTGCTTTTAGAATGACATCAAACTTTTATTTTGCTTACTTTCCTGTGCTGCTACTGACAAAAATGGGAAGACCAGTAAAGCAATTGTAAGACAGAAGTTCATCCAGAGTGAAAAATCAAGGTTCATATGTTGTCATTCAGCGTGAAATAACTTTCACATAGTAGTCTGTTGCCTGGATGTATATTTTTCTTTTGCTGAATATGCACATTATCTTGTGGACTTTGAACAAATGAAATCTGAATGATATTGCTCATCATTACTTCAGTATAAATACAGACTGTAGTCAAAACAAATTTTCTTTTAATATAATTTCTTGATGTCTTCCTTACATAATTTAATTAGCTCAGTGACTTTTTCTTTTTTAGACTGCAGTAACAGGAAGTAGAAAATAATAGTAAACACCTACTGCATTCTGTGGATTCTTAGCACTTTTTATTCTTCTAAACTTAGGAGGATTTTAACCCTATAACTGCAAATCATTTTAAGTTCATTGTGTCTAGACAGATCAATGTAAGTTCTATCAGCTGTAATACACAAAAAATAAATTAGCTCCAAAGATTTTTCCCTTTCAACATAGGTGCAAATAACTACAAAAGTTCATTTACAATCAGAGGAACTCCTGTGATTTATTAGTGCTCTGATTTCCATACCAGACAGAGGGTTTGAAACTGCACTGCACAAAAATGTTTTTACACACACTCACTTAGCAACACCTTTTGTGGGTCCTATTTTCAGAAGCGGTGTCTGCTTACAGTACTTGCAGATGTGGCTGGGCATGGAGTACGTGGTTCAGTGAGCCTCCAGACAAATATTCATTCATTAGTAAAGGTCAGGAATGCAGCTGTGAAAGGCTGATGAAAAATGGGATGAAAAATGGTAGAGATTATTCTTCAGCTCAGTATTCCAGTAGTGCAAAAAATCACAGCGAAGGACAGACCAAAACAAAACACAAGTTTTTCTGTAGGAGTTTTCTTTCCATTTTTACAACAAACTACAGGCTCTTTACACAGCCCAACGGGACAATTGGTATCAAGGCCATATGTCTTTATATCGGTGTTGTACACTGGATATACTGGAGGTGATTTTACAAGTTTCATAAACTTCCTTCTCCCACCCAAGCACACCTTGAGGAACAAAGAAAACATACATATAAATGAGCAAACTCTATACACTTGGAAACAGGTAATTTTTCAAAAGAACTTCTCCAAGACTTTTTCTGAGTTGTAATATAGTTTTGTCATTTGGTAAGACATGAGGCCAATATGATCTTACAGTACCTTTCAAATATCCGTGTTGCTTGTCTCCACTGAGAATTAGGGATGCACAGCAATTTACACAAGGTCTTGGTGCTGCCTGTTGCCTAAGCTTCTGCTAAGGTTGGAAACCTCTGTGTGGATGTCTCTCATAGGTATCGGCCTTCTGCCAAAATTTCAGAATGAGCAATGGAACCAAAAAGGTTTTTACCCACTTAAAGGCGAAACTAGATTAATTTTTTATGCTTATTTTATTTTTTATATAATAAGTTACTAAGTGTGTCAGCATTTCCCTTCCCTGAATGGAATGTAAGACCCAGGTTGTTACATTGTGTTTGTAAGTAAAGGCGTAACTCTGAATTTAGTTGACTTTGATTTTTGCCTTTCTTTTTTTGTTTTACAAAATGTGCCAAGAAAGGATTTTATTTTACTGAAGGGTAGGCAATATGCTCAGTAAAACACAGCAGCAATGGCCCTTACTTTGGCATCAGAAAAGGCACTAAAGTCAATCATCAGCAAAGTAACTAGTAGTTTAAAGCTACAACCTTTTTTTTTCAACATGAACTCTCAGCCTACTAGTAGTGTAAGAGGGCTACCAACTTCTGCATCTTTTCATAACTAAATATAATCTTACTTTAAGAGGTAACTATTCTAAGCAGTTATGTTGATTATTTCATAGTTGTCTCCCTCTTGCCCAAGTCCCTGAAAATGGCTAAAATTTGTCAGCTTTTGGGTGAGGTGAACATTTAACAAAGTGTGATGTCAGAAGGTCCCAGAATGACAATTCCATTCCAATCCTCAGTTACACAGTTGACAACATTTCCATGAATTCATTTATGTATGAACTGGAGCAAACTCAATATTGATTTCAAAGTCGCTAGTGATAGTAATCTAGAGAGGCCTTTATATTTTTTTGTTCTTCCTGGGTACTTGTAGATTGTAGAAAAAAATAATTCTTTCAATGTATTAAAACTCTGCTATGGTACTGTTTTACAGTGAGTTACATTTTCAAAAAAAAATCTTTGATTTTATGGCTTTTTCCTGAACCCTCTCCAGCATATCCACATACTTCTTGAATTCTAGACAAGGCATTTGGAAGGATGGGAGTATGAGCTGGTTGTTTGTTTGCAGGAGTCAATACTTTCAAAGTTTTCTATCTTGGTTTATATTGCTTGTGATATGTCCCCATCATAAATGCTTTTCCCACCCTAAAAGTGGGCAGGCTTTATTAACTTTCATTATTAATTATGAAAGGCTCTTCCTGAAACTTCCTCAACCTCCCATTCTAAAGTCCCATTTCCAAGTTTATTAATGCTATTTGGGAATCTTTTTACTAGTCATGTTTTCTGCCTTTTGTAGCCCAGTCTCTCACTGAATGTTATCCCCTTTGTGTGCCTTGATGTTATTTGAAGACAACAATCTTAATCCCTCCGTGTTTAGTCCTTCACCCTTCACTTTGCTTACTCAAATAAGCAAACCTTTTTCTGCTCTTTCCAACCAAGAAAAGGATACAGAATCCTGCTATTTCCTGCTTACTGTCCTTTCCGGCATGTTCAATCTTGCTCTCCCTCCTGAGCTGTGGAAGTTTTAACAGAGGACAGAGAGTGGTTCAACCAGATTTACCCAGAGCATCTCCCTGACCAAAACGGCTCTAGGAAATGGAGGTGGCAGTTTCACATGTTGCAAAATGAAACCAAAAAAATTAGTCACCTTACCACGTCTTGTGAAAAAAGTTGTAAGTGGCTACTATCAGAGGAAGACCCCTGAGTTCCTGAAGAATAAAGATCTTGCCTTTTCTTATTTCATGAAATACTTAGAGCAATTCAATTAAGTGGTTACTTCTAATTTATATTAAGTGAAAATAAATTTAGAACAGATTCATCCTCTACATTCTGGCTGATGTAGTGCAAACTATTATGGCCCACAACTTGCTAACAGCCCTCTTCTACCCCCATTTCACCCAGGTATAGCAATTGCCTCAATATTAATATGTAAACAACCCTGCCACTTAACCACTATCATCCACACTCTTCCAGAAAAACAAATTTTATCAGGCAAATTCATATGCAGGTTGCATTGGCTCAAGCCAGTTCTCCTTATCATTAATGACCAGAACTGTCCCCCAATTCTGCAAATGTGGACCCAGGCACCTCACGAAGTTCTGGAGTGATTGCTTTTATCTCTGCTCCTGAGGACAGCAGCAGTTCATGTGTAGTTTATTCATGCTTTTTTTCTTTTTAAACCCCAGACACCGCTTTTTAGCAGTTGACACTGAGACTCTGTGTCTTGGTAGCTAAATAAATGAACCTCAGGCTATTCAATCCTGGAGTGATGAAAATTTTTGGTGTAGAATTTTTGTAGCACAGCTGTTTGGTTCATATTATCAGGTTCCATACTTATCCTGGGAAGTCCTGAGTGGCCTCTGCCGACAGGAAAGGGAACACCTACCATATTGAAGAAGGGCTCTCTTCCCCGGGCATGGCCTAGGGCACCATGGACAGAATAACTTGTGGGTAATTTATAAAGATTTAAACAATATTTAGAACAAGATGTACCCTCCAACAATCATGTGGAATAAATATTATTCAGGAATGAGAATATTCGTGCGCACAGCATGGGAAAAAAAGTCCATGATGTTGGTTGAACCTGTATTTTTCTTTCTGTTAGGGCACTTCAGAATCACAGAATCATAGAAATTTTAAGACTGGAAAAGACCTCTAAGATCATCAAGTCCAACCCAGTGCTGTTTCCCACTCAACCACGTCCCCAAGTGTCACAGCCACATGATCTTTGACCATTTTGAGCATTTGTGCCTCCTTATTCACTAGCCAGATTTCTCAGCACTTTTGGGCCTGTATCACCCGAAATCCTTACCCCTCTGACAGACATGGTTACAACTGGCACAAAAACTACAGTGGGAGATTAACATGGAGAAACTAAAACCGAAAACATCTGATGGGTAAAATACCATCATGTACCCCTGGTCATTTGGGGCTGATGTCCAACAGAAAAGATCAGCAGAAAGGGCATTTGAAAGTGCCGTTATTGAAACGGCTCTAAGCTGAGACAGGGGAGATTCAGATCAGATATTAGAAAACACATTTTCACTGTTTGGGTGGTCAGGAATTGGAATGGGTTGCCCAGGAGGTGGTGGAGTCTCCATCCCTGGAGATGTTTAAGAGGCATCTGGCTCTGGTGCTGGGTGATGTGCTCAGTGGTTTAGGGGTTACAATGGCAGAGCTGGTTTGGAGGTTGGACTTGATGGTCTTAAAGGTCTCTTCCCACCTTGATGATTTCGTGGTTCTATGTTTAAAGCTAATGCAAAAACATATGCATTTTGGCAAAGGCACAGGCCGTTCATCAGGCTCTGCATGACTAAGCTTATGTGAGCGTCCAGCTCACAGCACAATTCGCGTCCGAGTGTGTTGCAAGGGCCATCGACCGGCACAGGCATTTTATATTTTTTTATTTTTCCTGGGGAAGGCAGACAGGACAGCCCACACCGTGTGTGAGCAGGGCGGGGCAGCGCAGGGCGGGCACCCTCGGGGGCTCCGCGAGGGACAAAGCCGAGCCCGGCGCAGGGATGTCGGGCACCATCTTGACACGCCCGACCCCGGAGGCAGCTCGGGGGCCGAAGGCGTCCCCTCAGGCCCGGCCTTTTCAGCGACCGTTCGTTAGACAAGAGCAGCCCCGCTCCGCATTGTCCGCGCAGCGCCGGCGGCCGCCGCCGCCCCCCTCACGCGGCCGCTCCCGCGCTCCCCCCTCAGCGCCGGCGGGCGGGGCGGTAACGGCGGGGAGCCCTTCCCGGGAACCCCGTCCCGCAGGGAACGCCCCGCTCCGCCGGCGGCGGGGAGCCTTTCCCGGGAGCCCGTCCCGCAGGGCCCGCCCCGCCGAGGAGCGGGAGGAGCCGGGGGGCGGAGGGGGCGGGCGGTGCTCGCTCCCCCCGCGGTGACAGTTTCTAGAAGCTCGTCCCGGCGTCCTTTGCGGCCCCAACATGGAGGAGCTGACGGTGGAAGTGCGCGGCTCCAACGGGGCCTTCTACAAGGTACCGGCGGCGGGGGCGGCGCGGGAGGCTCCGCGCCCGGCGGGGCCGGGGCCGAGGGGCCGCGGGGGAGGGCGCGGGTGGCGGGGAAGGTGCGGGTGTGGCGGGGCCGGGGGCGGCGGGGATGGAGCGGGGCGGCGGCGGGGGGCGGCGGTGACGAGGCTGGCGAGGGCTGCGCTGAGGGGAGGGTGGTGTGGTGGGAAGGCAGAGCCGCCGGGGGGGAGCAGATGCGCGGCGGGGGGGGATTCCCCGAGCCTTCATTGTGGGGAGGGTGGGTGGGCGTGTGGGGTTGGTTTTTCGAGATGTTGGGGCTTTTGGGTGGCGTGGGGCGAGCCGGGGCGCTAATAACGGTTTTTAAAATATTTAAAATAAATTTTTTTGGAGATTTCGAGTTTATTTGTGCCGTCAGAAATCTTCCTTCACCATCACCCTCTCTGGAATGTCAGGATGGTACAGGATCAATGCAGAATACTCTCAGCTGTTGCCTGTCAGTCATTTTCCCTTAAGCCTAGCTTCAGATGTTTAAGAATCCCAGCTCTTTTTATGGCAATAGCCTCCTGTCTTCCTTTCCAGAAGGGCTGATTCCAGCCGGTATTGTGAGCACGCAGCGTGGCTGTGTTCTGGGAGGATTTAATCTCGGGACTCTCTTCAGCTATTGTGCCCAACCACATGCACAGCCAATGTTGCACTGGGGGGGCGTGGGGTTGTCTTTTTTCTTTTTTTTTTTTTTTTCCCCCTCTGAATTTCCTGTGTGCAGCTGTGGATTTGGCTTGGAAGTCATGTGGCAATTGTACAGTATGTGCAGGCAGTTGGTTTTAGGGGATTGTAACCAGCTGACTTCAGGAGTTAGTTTTTTCAACTGGCCATGACAAATGGGAGATACTCTTTTGGGGAAAGAATGCAGTGGGGTAGCCTGCATCCCCTTGGTAGGGAACCCTCTGAAATTTTTTACTAAAATCAGTAGATAATAAATTTTCTAAATCAGGTATGTTTTTTTGTTGAACTCAAAGTAACAAACACAGAAACTCACATTAGAATCATTTGCATCTGGATCAGGATGCTCCGAAATAGAATTACTTTTTTTTTCACCCCCCTCCGCTGCCCCTTAGAAAGCCCAGAATTTGGAAACACTCTTCTTAGCTTTGTGATCTTGGACAAGTTTACAAACCATGGATTAGTTGTTTCTTCCACTTAAGAGGAATGTGATACTCATGGGAGTATGAGCAGGTGTGCTGAATTCTTGGACTGAAGGGGTGTGTGTGCACAGAATTTATTACAGTAAGCCTGATGTAAAATCTGCAACGATGACGTCTCCTCTTAAGTCAGTGAGAATTGTCAGACTTGGATTAGCACCATCATGTGTTTTAGCCATATGAACACTGACTAACAAAAGCAGAAATTTTAATTAAAAATGGCAGAATGGCTTTGAGATCAATGAAGTGAGGATTAAGTCCAGTGTTGGCATCTTCATGGTGGATGAAGGCAGGTTAGGGTGATTGGATGCGCCATGATCAAAGCCTCAATTCAGAGTAATCCACTGTTAATGTGGAGGGGAAAAACACCCACAAAAAACCAAAAAACCCCAAACCAGATAGACCAAAGCAACACAATTTTAAAAGATTATTCTTGTGAGCTACATGCAGTGAAATGTGTCAGTGACTCCATTTTGTGAGTCTTACAGTTGAAGTAGGCAGAGGTTCTGCATGTATTTTGGAACTAGGTAACATTCCTAGTCGCTGTTTAAAGTTTCTGAAGCAAAGGAGGGAGGTGGGTCAGTCTCATTTAGGAAGCACTGATCATACTGTGTGCAAGATAATGAGAAGAGGCTCATGTTGTCTGAGCCACATGACATTGTATGGAAGGTGGCAGAAGTTTTCTGAAGAGAAAAGCAGAATTTGTAAGATGGGATGAAATTTGAGGTTTGCCCTTAGTCTGAATTCAGAGTCATTAGCACAACATACTTCCAGGTACATGAGATGAGAAAGATCCTGATATGCCAACAGAGATAAAAACCAAAATAATTATGTAAACAGTAACATGAGAGTTGTGTTTTTTTTTATGAGTTGTTACTATGGTTTGCAACTTGGCTGTAGTAGAACAAATGTAGTGTTTAAATCTGTTGGAGCGTTATAGTGGGTTTCCAGTACTTACTGCAGATATGACCATAGTAAATGATACTCTACACAGATTCTTTTGTTCCTCTAATAATTGCTCTTCAGTTTTAAGGGGGAATTCTTTTCTGTTGAAAGAACATACATTATATGTGGATACGCTATGGTTGCTATAAATTTTTAGTACAGAAAATTAGGTTCTTTATTAAAATACATGCTTTTCATGATGCATGAATCAGTGGACTGCAGTTGTGGTTATGGTAGATCCCAAGGTACCTTTTTGAATTTTTGTACAAGAGAAAGCATAATTATGATCTAATTTTAAACTTCTATTTCTAAATAACCAAACTAATTTATGCTTTCTTTTTTTTTCATTGCTTTACATAAATGATATAACCTGGAGAACAGGACAGCATTTACCTTGTGTTTTATCCCAGGTTCTCAACCAGTACACAGCAGAGCCAGTGTTCAGCCACTTCCTGCAGTTCAGAAGACTTTGCATGTATATATTGAGGATCTGTTGTCTTTGGAGAACAGATGGCACTGATGGGACTTGAAGTGGTGATGGACTTGGGAAAAATGGGAAGGGTTTGTGCTGTGGAACAGAGGGGAGAACAGACAGGGTTGCTGAAGTCTCCTAGTTAAGGGTTTGTGTATGTTTGAGGTACATTGAGGGCTTCCTGAGCCAGAACAGTTGCTGGTTTTTAGCCAAGGGCTAGATGGCAGGTTAGTTTTTGTCTTTGGGACATTAGAGTAGACTTTTTTCCTATGTGAAATGGTCAAAAATATCTGGATTTCTTTGGCCTCTGTGTGAGTCGAAGTGAGTGCAAGCTGAATATTCCCAGCCTCCTCTTGGCCTGACTGCAGCATTGGCAGGATGATGGTTCTCTGTGTCATTAAGATCATGAAGTAGTTCACAGACTCACAGAGGGTTGAGACTGGCAGAGACTGGGAAATTCATCTGCTCCACACCCCTGCTCAAGCAGGGCCACCTAGAGCCAGTCGCCCATGTCCAGTTGGCTTTGGAATATCTCAGAGTTTCAAGAGTCTACAACCTCCCAAACAACCTGTGCTTTTGCTCAGTCACTGTCATGGTTAAAAAAAAGGGTTTCCTAACATTCATACAGAAATTTTTGTGTTCCAGTTTATGCCCATTGCCTCTGGACCTGCCAGTTGTAAAGGGCTCTTGGAAGAACAAGGCTAAAGCTTCTGTTTTACACAGTATCTCCATCAGCCTGTGTGTGCTCACTTGTATGCAAATCAGAGCCCTGGGGATGCACTTTATTCATGAGGACGGATGTCAGCTGCTGTGAAATAGGTTGGGCCTTACAGTAAGATCCAAGGTACATAAATTGAACACCAGATCACTTCCTCTACTTGAGTCTTTCAGTAGAATCTGAATAGCTCTGAAATCCCTTGCATTCTTCCTTGTGGGGACTTGAATCTGCTAGAACACATTCAGTGGTGCTGCATGCCCTTGTGTTCTTCCAGTAGTAGCTCTTTAGAATATATAAGGGCATAAAACATGAATTAGAATGGAACTCAACCTTTACAGGTTTTGAAGTGCTTCCTTGTTGTTGTGTTCCTGTTTCAGGAAGTGCAGTTGTTCTGCTAACAGGACTAAGCAAAGTGCTGGTAGCAGGAGTTGGCAGTGGCCTCGAGGTAGAGAGTAGCCAAAATATGACTAAGGGGAAAAAGTGATGAATGAGAAGTACACACCATTTCTCCACACGTAGAGTTAAAACATGATGAGCAATTCTGTGGGAGAGTTTATACCTCAATAAAAATATAACTATTTTTTAATTTTTTCTTACAGTTTTTAATTAGTGGCTTTGAAAACAACTTGAGTTGTTTTGAGTGGCTTTTAGCTCGATGGCTATTAAACTAGGAACTTGTCATTAGGAGTGTAGCTTACAGTTACTCATACACAATTACTATTCCAGGGAACATAGTAACTGGAATAACCTTTGGCTTTTTCTTTGAAGGTCTCAATTGTGTTATGATGGTCAGCATTTTTTAATTACATCTAGCCCTATATCTGTATGGGTGGGAAATTTCAGACATTTTAAAGGTGCTGGTGATCTCGTGAAAGTTGTGTAGAGTCCTGCAAGAAGCAGCTGTAGTCATTGTTGCTCTTGACAAGCCATTTGCTTGAGCCTTTTAGGGAGTTGGCAGAGGCAGTGCTTATTGATTGCTGAGGTACCTGATCAGTGGAGGGTGTCTTCTGGAAGTATTGCCCTTTGGGAATATGCTTATGAAGAAAGCAGTATAAGCAATGAGTCATTTAGAGTTCCATGAATAAGCCTAAACCAGGAGATTCAGTGCTGAGGTTCTTGCATAACTGTCAGAAGGATCCTTGAATTTACATGTTGTAATGATTGTGATTGTGAATGGAAATAAGTAGTAATGTCATAAATGAAACTGAAATGGATGTGATAGTATTTTTCTTACCTAATGCCTGTTTGTAATGTTTGTGTTTTGCAGCAAACTGCAGCTGCTTGCTTTTATCAATTCCTTGTATAAGCAGGTGCAGCTAATCACTCCTGATGAAAATAATACTTCACCAAGTTCATTCTTTCCTGTCAAGTGATTTGATTATTTACAAGTTTCTTACATTTGCTTTGATTTATTTTCTTTTTTTTTTCCTTGGGGGCTCAGCATGAGATACATGAAATAATTATTACTGAGGGATGTACTTGTTACATGAAACAGTTGTGTATCAGTGTTAGTTAGAAATACGAAGGGTTCTTGCATCTGAAAAGGAGGGAAAGGCTTGGTAACTGGATATAGGCTGCTTGACCTTTATGTCACTGGTTCAGAAACAGTCCATGGTACCAGATGCCCAAGTGTTTGCTGTTTGGAATTGAGTCAGCAGTGAGTAAGGTGATATTAATATGGTTTTTAGTGTGCAGGTATGTGGGACTCAAAAGCCAGCTCAGTGACTGTCCCTAGAAAGAAAGTTTGCAGCTAAACTAACAGCACCTCATTTTCAGATTTGACCACCCTACTTGGGGGTCAGATAAACTTAAGAAAGCAGAATGCAGAGGGAACTTGGATTGCATCTGTCTGTTTTACACATTTTGTGACTTTGCCTGCAACTGGATTTAAAAAAAGTAGTGTGTTTGTGTGTGTGTGTGTGTGTGTGTATATATGTGTATATATATATATACACAGACACAGAGACATACAGTTCACTGTAAGGGCACTTCAATAAGTCTTGATCCGTTTATGTTATCAGCAGATCCTAATCCTAAATCCATGAGTAAAACCCAGGTAAAAGGGAAAGAGTGTGTCTGTTATGAAATGAAGTCTCAGCTGTAGTGATTTTGGTGGCAGATGATTCGTTCACAGTTCCCTGCCCTGTTCCCCCTGCCCTCGGTCCAGCCCTGGCTTAGATTTGCTGGGTCTCTGATCCCATCCTTTCCACGTGCTGGTGTTGGGAGCCCAACTGCTGCCAAGTGAGTGGCAGAGACAGGTCTGAACCCAAGTGCCTGTGGAGCCAGCAGGACATTAATAGCTGGAGTACAGTACAGATCCTGCCTCCTGAGCTGGGCTGCAGCGAGCAGGGCATACATGGACTGCCAGAGATCTGCTCCCAGTGCACGGAATGACTGACACCAATATCTGCACGGGCCAAATCAGGGCTCTGGCAAGATGAAGTCATGCCAATTTTTCTTCCCTTCTTGCCCTCCAGAGTTTTGTAGGTGGTATAAAACACACTCATGGGTTATGTGTAAGCTTGCTTGTTAATAGTACAGTCCCTCACTATGTGTTTTGATGCCACTGTGTTTATTGATTGTGTGTTTGGTGGTCTCCTGTTAGATCTGCCTCATTCCTCTATGTGGAATGAAGATACATGGAGTGACATGTTAGGAACATAGGACTCTTCAAACTGAGATGCTGGCATTATCTGTCTTAGGCAACACTGCTACACTGAATTTCAGTAATGGAGTATCTTGTTCATTTGAGCAGAAGTTAAGGTGATGCATGATTACTTAATTTAGTAGAGAATGTTTTTGATACAATATCAGACATGACTAGTGCAAATCTATTTATATAGGCTACCTCACTGAAAAACTCCGTAGCTGAAAAGCAGAATATTTATTTCTCTGTTTTATGTGCATCACAGCCTTTCTAAAGACATCCTTGTGAATTTATGGGATTTACTATAACTTTTGATGTAAACAAATCTGTTTTGTATTGTGAAATATCTTAATGTCATGGGGGTTTTTTTGTAAAACCTTTTTTTTAATTAAATAATCCTAGGCTCTTGGAACACTTCTTTTAAAACTACACTGAATCTCATCCCAACATGCATGAAATCTATTTCTCTTTTTTATCTCGATGGTTTAAGTGACAGCTGATAATATGTATAGTCAGGATTGTAGGTAGGAAAGTAATATGCAGGAACTTTTACTTTAAGCAAATGTTCTGATGATACTTTTGGCATCCTTCTTTGCAATAATGGAATAATTTCTTAGAAAGCTGTATTTAAAACCTATGTTGAATTCTTATTATTTCTAGTTACAAATGAACCATACAGTCTGTAGTACCTCAGAGGCTGCTGTGCTTCAGCTCCTGTAAATGTGATCTCATCCCCACAGCTATAAGGAAATTGATAATAGTAGGAAGAATTGTATTGGGATTTTTGACTTTTATGTTACTCCTTCACCGTTAGTCCTGTGTTCATCTGATCAGATTTTTTCAGGCATCACAACAATATAATTATTTAATGATTATGTAATTTTATGTAATACTTTACACGTGCATTTCTGACCTGAAGTGCATACTTCATAAATGTTATACATGATTTTGAGTATTTCTCCTGTGTAAGTGCTAGGGAGTGAAAGGGTTTGGGAATGCCAGCTGACAAAGCTGTTCAGGTGATTCCAAGGCAGTTCCTGCCCACGTGTCTGCCATGAGTCTGCATTATGTTCTCCTGTGGGAGGGGAGAGCAGCGCGCACTTTGAAGGGAAAGACTTCCCTCTGTGAAGGAGTTCCTGAAACCCACATGGGCTTGTAAAATGCACAGACTCTCTGTTGGAATATGTACTTTAGATTTTATTAAAAAGTGCCCAGTGCTCCTGTTCATGCAGCTGATGTTTGTGCAGTGTCAGCTGCTGGTCTGCTGAGAGCCGTATCTGCACTGCTGCTCCACTTCAGCTCTGGCATTCTTCAGTGGGGCTGAGCTGGAAAGGTGACTGTGAATGCTGAACTTGTTTGTGCCTTACACAGAAGGCCACACTTCACCTGGCAATGGGCTCGTTGTCTGAAATAATTTGATTCCTTTTTTGCACTTCTTTTGTCTTATTAACGAAATCTGTAGGTAGTCAATAGATTCAGGAGTTTCTAAACTGTACAGAGCATTAATTTCTGAATGTTTTTCAGATTTTTTTATGGTACCTGATTGATTCTGAAGTGTTTTTTAACAAAGGAAAGAATTGAATTCAGATCTGCAGAATAAATTTTTAGCTACTATAGGCTGACCTTAGCAACTAAATACATATTGAGTACTGTGAGAACACAAAGTAATATAAATAAGAGATGGGGTTCAGCTATGAATTAAAGCCGCATAAAGAGGTAAAGACTAACTTTGAATCACGGTCTCTTGGAATGCAGATAAATGGCTGCTAATCTCTCTCTGTACACACTGCTTTCTGTTGATAAGTTGTCATGTAGTGGAATGCTGACAGCCTGACGTTGTTTGCAGTGCTGTGACTTGGGTGTTTTTCCCCTGAATAGAGTTTGGATGAATTGTAATAGAATAACTGTTATTTCCTGCACTTTATGCCATGTTAATTTTTCCCCATGTGGAGCCTTGTTTAAAGGGGACATCTTGTAGCATGAATTTGGCAGAAATTCTGCTTTACCTCTTGCTGGCTTACACATGCTTAAGGCAGTAAAATTTTGTGTGCTCTTTGCATCCTTAAGCAGACAGAGCTCTATATTCCCATCCAGTTCACCTGTCCAGAGACTCCCTGAAAGTCCCTGATTATGGCTGTATTTTATTATCAACTGTTTCAGTTACTTACCTGTCCAAGAAGGAGATTTGCCTTCCTTCCCTTGCAGTGGCAGGATGGCCTTTGAGAGGGTTTATTTTATTAGGAGCACATTGGGTGGTTGAGCAGGATGATTTTTAGTGACCTGCTTTGTTCAGGGTTACCAGTGTGCTTTCTGCTAGAACCAGTCTTTTGTGCTGCTGACAGATGGGTTTGAGGGAAGCTCAGGGAGCAGAAAAGCAGGTTTTGAGCAAATGCCTTCACAGCATTGCCTGAGCAGAGCTCAGGTAAAAGGAGATTTGTTTTTATAGGCCCTTTGTAGCCCAGCTGTCAGTGTGGGCTCCTTTACTGTCCATCGTTACATGGAGGGATCTCCTGTGTCAAAATTTATCTTTCCCTGAGCTGACACATAATACCTCTGTGGGCTGGTTGCTCCTTGCACAGCTGATAGTTTCTTAAGTGGATATAATCCATTCAGCAGATTTCCTGGAACTTCTCTTAACATAGCTGTGCAGCTCTCTTACTTCTTTAAAACTGCAGGGTCCTGCTTGACCACCTCTGCTTGGGCAAATACCAGGCTGCAGCAAAAGCAGGAGTAATGTTCTTTTATCATTTTTTTAATTATTATTTTTTTCAGCATGCCTGCCTCCCTTATCAAGAAATTAGGAACTTAATTTTACGTTTTTGACATAACCAGTGCCCCCTAAATATGAGTGCAAAAAGCTGAAATA
>JAWWLV010000011.1:7278744-7316244 GCA_035041135.1 Platyrinchus mystaceus
TCCTGTGTCAAAATTTATCTTTCCCTGAGCTGACACATAATACCTCTGTGGGCTGGTTGCTCCTTGCACAGCTGATACGTTCTTCGTCCTCCTCAGTTGGCAGTTTCTTAAGTGGATATAATCCATTCAGCAGATTTCCTGGAACTTCTCTTAACATAGCTGTGCAGCTCTCTTACTCCTTTAAAACTGCAGGGTCCTGCTTGACCACCTCTGCTGGGGCAAATACCAGGCTGCAGCAAAAGCAGGAGTAATGTTCTTTTATCATTTTTTTATTATTATTTTTTTCAGCATGCCTGCCTCCCTTAATTCAAGAAATTAGGAACTTAATTTTACGTTTTTGACATAACCAGTGCCCCCTAAATATGAGTGCAAAAAGCTGAAATACTGTGTTCTCTTTGCTTTCCTGAGAGGTCCTCCAGGCATTTGGCCTCATACAGTCCCCAATTTAGTACCTGAAAGATGATACCATAACTAGTTCTGTGGCAGCCCCAGTTGCCAAATTTGATCCAAACTTGCTGCTATACTGTTCTGAGGGACAGTTGTTTGGGATTCAGTTTTGTGTTGAGAAGAACACCTATGAAGCAAATATTGCTATGACAGCTTTTTGACAAATGCCCCTTGCCTGAATTCGCCTCGTTGTGTTCCTGTAAAAACACTTGTGCACACCTGTAGATAAAACAGAACTTCTTGTGGTGAGTTCAGTTGTAAATGTGCTGGTCAGATCTGAGCAGTCATTGGAAGCAATCCCTGTGCTCTGCACATCTTGGAACAGCCTGCTAAGGATATCAGCAGCCTTGTGGAACAGTGGGAGTGTGTCTTGGATCTTTTCTAAATTAGAACCTTAGTGTTAGTGATGGTCTTGGCTCACTTTCAGGCTGTATTGAAATTGCTGCCTTATGTTGATTCCACATGCATTCTTATAACAAATGTGTTTTTGTTTTAGGGATTTATCAAAGATGTTCATGAGGACTCCCTCACAGTTGTATTTGAAAACAAGTAAGTATTTTATTTTAAAAATAATAATTTGTAAACTAGATTGTTATTTCAGTTTTATGCTCTTGCTGTTGGTTTTTTGTTTGATTGTTTTGCCATTAAGAGGAAGCAGATTTCATTAGAAGGGATATAGTTATAGAAGGACAGGCTCATTTTTCTTTCAGCTTCCATGAACTGCCTTCTTGAATCTCTGTATCAGAATTCAGCTCATCAGTTACACAGTCTAACCATTCTCTGGTATCTTTAGTGATGCCCATAGATGTGACAGCCAGATTTAATTAAAATAGGAACAAGTGGCACAGGTTTGATAGTCTTACATGAAAGCAGAAAAAGATGGGAAACAGTAAAGCACTTAAATAAGCAATTCTGTGTATGTGTAATCTGAGGAATACTGATCAGGGTTCTCAACCAGAGAAAACCAGAAATGTCCTGATGGTGATTCCTTTTTAACTATTAGGAAAATAAATACATGTATATATCCAGTCAAAAGACCTATTGTTTTTGAGTGGAAAATCGTGCAAATGTGGAAGCAAATCTTGAGAAAGAATTATTCACGAGGCCCTCTTCATTTAGCATATAAACACAGCAGTGCTGCTAAGGGACTTGTAGGGGCAAGCCAAGGATAATCCATGGGATGGTAAAGTACAAATGAGTACCTGTTGTTCAGTGTTCAGACTGATAACACCATGGATTACCTGGGATATTCCAGTGCTAATTCAAAATATTCTGTGAGCTACATCCTCCTTCCTGTTTCCCTTCCACTTACTAGGTGGAGATCCTATAAAATGTGTCAGCTTTTGATGTGAAAATTGTTAACTAAACTCTGCCAGCTCTAACCTGTAGATTAGTCTTTGAGCCTTTCTTCAAGAAAGATTGCTGGATAACAAAGGTAATGCTAGGGAGTGTGCAAGTGTGTCTTTATAAACAGTGTTTATAGTCCTGGTTGCATAATCTCAGGGTGTGTATATGTGTGTGTACATATATACATGTGTGTAAAAAGAAATCCTGGGGGGTAAATAACTAATCCTGGGATTTACTCTGTGAAGTCCAGTCTTTGTTTCCATTTAACCTGTTTTCTAGTCTGTCTTTTATGAAAAGAGTTGAAAGATGAGCTGGCAACTGTAATTTGTGCTAACACTGGGGTGGTAATGCTGTATCATCTCCTGGGTTTTCATACTCCGCCACAAAACCCAAAAAATGGAAAAAAATTGGGTCCTTTGTCCTAACCATGGCCTGAGGAGATGTGACAAATCTTCAGTTTCGTATTCAACATCAATATTTCTTTTTAAAGAAAAACAATTACTTTTCTTTGCTTTCAAAGTGTATACTTTTTGAGGAAGTGTGTGGAGTTGTAGTCACAATACTCTGTGATGTAAATCTGATCAATTCTTATGCTTTTTACTGAGCTCAGAAGAGCTTTAGTAGAAGTGAAGTTGGCAAGAGTGTCCTGTCCTCTCACTGTTGTGATAGTGATCATCACTAACTAAATAAACATATCTATTCTGCAATAGGCAATCCAAACTGTCACTTGCATTTTCTGCTGTTGTTAGCCAGCCTTTATCTGCAGCTGCTGTAAGGACTAGCACAGACTGCTAATGATGATTTTGTGGCCACAGCAATACTTAATTAAGAGACATTTTTGGAGAGTAAGGAGGCAAAGAACAAATGCAGAAGTTTCAGGAACTGGAAACTTTTACTGCTGTATAAGACAGAAAATGGATGTTAAGGTGCAGTTTCATAGAGGCTCATTGGAGTTTGAAGCAGCCAAAGCCTTCCTCCTCCTTGGAAGAAAAGCATCTCTGTTGTAAGAAGCAGGGACCTCCTTTTTTTTTTTTTTTTTTTTTTTAATTCATGCCTTGGAACTCAGATGTCAGTTCTGTCAGGTTGTCTTAGTAGGTAATCTGCAGCCATTCACAAGTAATTTGTTAAAACATCTTGTTTTGCATTTCACCAGAGAGATGTTCCAATTTTGGACTCAGAAAGTTTTGCCATCAGAACTTTGGCTCATGTTCTGAGAACTGAGCCTTCTGTGCACTTTTCCACTGTGGACTTCCTCCATTGGCAGGGAGGGGGAGGAAAAACCCAAAGCATGAGATTAGCAACCCTGACTTTTGCAACAAGGGCAGTTTATTTGCAAGTGGCTTTTTGGCAGCCCCATTCACCATTTCTGTGAAATAGAATGTGTTTTAAATAACATTTTATAACCAAAATATCTTCCATCCTCCACAAAAACTATCCATGTCGTAAAATCCTCGAGGCTGGAAAGGACCTCTAAGACCAAGTGCAGCCATTGACCAGCACCACGGTGATCACCACTGAACCAGATCCCAGGTGCCACATCCATGTGTCCTTTGAACACTTTTGGGGATGGTGATTCCACCACCTCCCCTGGGCAACCTGTTCCAATGCCTGACCACCCTTTTTAGGGAAGAAATTTTTCCTAATACCCAATCTAAACCTCCCCAGCACAATTTGAGGCCCTTTCCTCTCATCCCATCGTTTCTTACCTGGGGGAAGAGACCAATCTCCACGTGGCTCCATCCTCCTTTCAGGTGGTTGTAGAGAGCAGTAAGGTCTCACTGAGCCTCCTTCTCTCCAGGCTGAACACCCCCAGCTCTCTCAGCTGCTCCTCATCAGACTTGTGCTCCAGACCCTTCACCAGCTTCCTTGCCCTTCTCTGGATGTGTTCCAGCACCTCAATAATAATCTTCATGGATTTTTGTTGTTTTTCAAACTGTAGTTAAGAGAAAAAGTTCATAATAATTTCTAGAGCAAAACTATATGATACATCACCTTTTCATGAAGTGAGGTGCTTGAGGTTGTCTTTTCTGAGCAAACATGTAAATGCATCCATCTTTTCATCTAGAAAGTTGCAGAGGTGCCCTTTGCTCCTCATGCTCAGACTTGTTCCACTAATTTAGGCTGCTCTGTCTGGGTATATTAAAAGTAAGCAAAGCAAATGACTTGCAGTGGTCCTTCCAGTTACAGGTTGGTTTATGTGTTCTCTTGGTATCTGATACAAACTTGAAGATGGGCAGAAATGATGGACATTGCAATGCTCTGACAGATATCGTCAGAATCTCAGATATTCTAAGTTAATAACTTCTTTGGGGTGTTCTTTTTTCCCCTGGTTCCATTTCAACCTGTGTAGAGTCTCCAGTTGGGTTTCTGCCTGAAAGAGTGAGGAACAGCTGATGGTATTCTATAGATTTACAGAGTAGGAGGAAAAGGAATTTCAGGAGAAAACAGGATATGAATTGCTCCGGTAGTCTTCATAAAATGCACTGAAAATACACACTTCTAAAAGTAAAATGCTTTGGAGAGCCAACCACAGTAAAATAAATAACCTTTCTGTACAAGAAGGTAAAACTTTAATTTTATATACCTAGAAATAATTGGTATTGATAAGCAGATATAAAGGTATGTTTGTATTTGAATCCGTTTGCCAGACAATGGGGAGTGTCAGCAAGTTTGCAGGTAGAAATAAAAAGTTTTCTTAAAGATCAGTTGGGAAAAAGTTGAAATGTTAAATATGAGGTGGAGAAATGGATGAACCCCATGGTTGCATTGTGGACTGCAAAGCAGAGCTTGCATCTGTATAAAGGCTCTATGACTTGAACAGAAGAAATATTAAGTACATCATCTAATAATCTTTCCTTGGGTTTGGTGAAAGCCATTAGTGAGCCCAGTCAAGTTAAATTTTTCAGTTAACTTAAAAATCTTGTCATTAAATATCTTTCCAGCTTATACTTTTGTCTTGACATGATTGTTTCATTCCTTTGCTTATTAGGTTTGCTTTGTAGCAATAAGGAAACAGACTTGCTTGTGTGGAAAGAATGAGTTTAGTTAAAACTCAGAGTTCTAAAATTAAAATGAAGAAAACAATAGAAAAATAATATTTAATGCCTCTTCAACTTTCAGTTGGCAACCAGAGCGCCAGGTGCCCTTTAATGAAGTCCGATTACCACCACCCCCTGACATCAAGAAAGAAATTGGTGAAGGAGATGAGGTGGAGGTGAGTGAATCCTCATGGACCTGTCCCGAGCTGTGACTGGCTGTCCATGCAGGGCAGTGTGATGATTGTAAGTGCCTTACCAAGGTGAAGGTGTGAAGTGGAGTGTGCCTCTACAAGTGATTTATTAGAATTTTAGTGAAGCTGTGACATTTCAGTTTTTCCACAAAACTACTAATGGAAGCTTTTCAAAATCTAAAACTTAAAAGAGCTGAGAAGGTTTTAATTCTGAAACAAAAACTAGGCAGTTTTAATTTTTGACCTGGAATGGAAGTGTTGGAAATGTTTTGATATGAAGATGTAATAAAGCTCCTCCAATAAGAAGAGTTTAAACCCAGTTGAAGTATCTGGTACAATCTAAGAGGGAATTGTGTGAATTACACAGTTTCTACAGATAAACAGTGTTAATTAGAAGTGATGTATTAAACCAAGAAATCAAAAGGTGCATATTCTCTTCCCAGCTCATTGTAGTATCTTTAGGGATTTAGTAATTACTTTAACTTCTGATTCCTTTATTTGTCCTTAAAGTAACGAGTTTCTTTAGGATACCTTCATAGTTTTGGGCTGTTAATATAAAAAAATGTAGTATAGATGCTGGGATTTTTTTCAATTTCTTTATTTGAAATACTTGCTATTTTTTGCCTTTGTTAGAGGTTATATGTAAAGAGTTATTTTCAACGTCTTTGCTATTGTAAAATTTGTTTAGTCTGTTTGCAAATGACTTTGGCCTATCAGAAGTGTATAAGAAATAAATAAAACTTGCAGAAGATGAGGAAAGTGAGTTTCAGGAGCCATCTATTCTATATCTGATCTTGATTTACTTGGTAGCATTTGTTTAATATGGAATATGTAGTCATGTGGTGACTTGCTTCATTCCAGTAGTCCTTCATATATCAAGTAAGCCAAGGACAAAACAGAAATCTGAATTGTGGAGTTATTCTATGTGTGAACTTCCAATGGGAATACAATGTTTGAATTTACTGAGGAATTGCCCATGAAGAAGTATTTAGCCAAGATTTTATCTTCCTTTAGAAATTTCTATTGAATTGTCAGTAATATATGCAAAGGAAATCTGTTCATAGTCCTTGGAGTGCAAAAAGCATGTGACTGGATAATTTACACAAAAATGACTTCTGTGTAGAATAGTGTTCCATTTTAATGAAAATCAGAAAAATTCTTACTTCATTATATGTGCAGGTAAGTGAATTATATTTGTGTGCACTTTCAGTGTTTCTTACAACTTTCATTTTCAGGTTTATTCCAGGGCAAATGACCAAGAGCCTTGTGGCTGGTGGCTGGCAAAAGTTCGAATGATGAAAGGAGAGGTAAGTGATTATTTTAAAATCTATTGATTTTATGGCATCACATTAAATACAGTAAATAGAAGGTTATTTATCATGAAAAAAAACCCCTCTGAATAAACTACTACAAATAGAAAAACGCGACAAAAGAGAATTATAAGTTGAGAGCACTTTGAAATGACCCATCTTGCACTGCACAGCAGAGGGTTGTGTCCTTACAGCAGAGTAGTTTAATTGCTTGGAGAATTGTGTACATGTACAAGGACAGGACTTAAACCTGCTTTGTGAACTGAACTTGGTGCTAAAAATGAAGTCAAACACCTGTGGTTAAAATCTGTTCATACTCCATAAGTTAAGCATGCTGTAGCTGTTGCTGTGTGTTGCTGTGGGTTGTTTTTTGTGTGTGTGTTTTTACTGAGTGTAGTGGAAGGACCCTGGTTGTTTTGCTTTTACATGTGGCAAGTTTATTTTACCATAGATAAATGGTGAGTTGCAGCTGCCAAGTAACTGGCAGATCCAGACACTTCAGTTTATGGAGCTGTGTCAGTGTTTGACATGGTCTCATTAAAGCTGTATTTTGTGATATGACATGAGAATTTAACTTCCTAACAGGAAGGGTCCTATGTTTTGATACTTCTACTGTATCAAGTTCCTAAAACCAAAGGAAGCAATGCTCAGGAAAAACAATTGCCCAATTTCTAATATTGTTTAAAAACTGTTAACAAATAGCAACTTCTGTTGAGCTCTGTAAGGACAAACGGTGGTAAATGGATACCAAAGGAAGTTTGTGTATCTTGATCCTTGTGGATAAGCAGCTTGTTAAGAAAACGAGATAAAAGGAGGCAAAGCAATTCAAATGATAGTTTATCTTTTGGGGCTCATGTGCTTTTCTGACATGTCACAGAAATGTGAAATTTTGCTATCAGTTACCTTGATGCTTATTTTCAGAAAAAGTCATAAAAGAAATTTTTTTAATTCTGATTTTAATTTCATTTTTATCCAGTTCTTAAACCCTCAGATGGCTAGTGTCTTTATATAGGATTGTCAAATTAGTTATTTTATGGAATTGTCCCCCAAAAGAACCTCACCGCTCAGCTTCTTTGTACAGTCTTTAACATGGTTCCCCATTCAGATTTCTTCCTCTAAGTATAAATATGAAATTTAGAAACAACCCATGTGTCTAACGATAGTTTTTTTTGTGATTGTTCTGATATGCAGAATTGTCTTTGACTATAGTATTTAAGATTTTAGAGTGTGTAGTGGAAGATCTCTTAAGTTCAGTTGTCTGTTTAAAGTTTATTTTCATTATCATTACTGGGTTTTTATATGTTTCAAAGCAGCCTCATGTGATTAGGATGATACTTCAGCTAAAAAAACTTGAAACTGGAAAGTAGCATGTGGGAAAGTGTCACAATTGTTGTGATTTACTTTTTCCAGGTACTTCAGTAAATTGAGTGTGTTGACAAAAACAGATACAAAAACAGATACAAAAACAGTTTTGAGGAGGAAGAGGAGAATGTACCACTGCACTCCTAAGTTGTGTGCAGGTGGAAGGGAGGGAAGGAGAAGGCTGCATCCCTGACACAGAGTTAGGCTTCAGGGATACTGTGCACAAGCTTCTTTATACTTGCTTGTGTTGGGTGGAAGTGTAGGAGTAGATTATTGGTAACTGTTAAATCTTCTTAGTTCTCTTGCCTTCCTAAATTTGGCATAGTGTGTGTCAAAAAGAGATTGAATTTTTGTTTGCTTTTTGAGGTTACATGATTCACAGGTAATTTGCCCATTGAATCAGTGGATCTGCCTTGCTTGTTTGTTTTAAGGTGTTGCAGAGTAGATATTTCTGAGAAGGAAGGTTCTCTGTTAGGTATTACTTAGAATTAGAGCTCCAGTAAACATTTTGAATTTTGGAGCTTCAACTGAACTGCTGATGGTATTTGAAAGAGGGATGGATATGGGAAAATTAGTCCAAGATGCTGCTGTGGGGGACTGAAAGTGTGCTGATAACGGTGCTCTGACTTCACTGAGGAATCAGGTGCTGAAATATGGTCAGGCTCATTAGTGAGCTTTATGTTCTTGTCTATATATTCATATTTTGTACTTCCTTGGAGATGCTGGTAATGTTACTGTGTCTTTGTTGGCCCTTACTGAAGTTACCATTTTTTAAAAAAACCCTCTTTCCTAGTTCTATGTCATTGAATATGCTGCTTGTGATGCCACTTACAATGAAATTGTCACATATGAACGACTCCGACCTGTGAATCAGAATAAGACTGTCAAAAAGAACACCTTTTTCAAGTGCACAGTGGATGTTCCAGAAGACCTGAGAGATGCGTGAGTAGCTCTGCACACTCTAATAAGGCATTTACTTACAGGAGGCAGAGAAAAAACCCTTGGCTTGTATTTTGGAGGCCAGTTTGCAGGTCTGTGAGGAACCTTAAGGGTTGATAAGGCTGCAGTAGCTGGTTTAGAAACTGCTGAGTGGGATCCCTGCTGAGCTTCTGGGGTGGGGACAAAAGGCAAGTTCTGAGATAGGAACTTTGGGCCTTGTTTTGTGCCTGTGCAGGTGATGCACTTCATAGTGGGGCTGTTACTGAGACTTGCCAGATAACCACAGTGGCATAGAATCCACAGAGAAACAAGCTCTGGAGAGTGGGAATTTCCCCGTTTCTCAACAGTCTTTCCCATAAACTACTGAAACATTCTTGGGTCTGATCGTGTTTTTACATGTTCAGTTTTGATGCAGCTTGTTGAAATAACACTCATTTTGTCTCCTTAGGTGTGCTAATGAAAATGCACATAAAGATTTCAAGAAAGCTGTGGGAGCATGTAGAATTTTTTATCATGCTGAAACTGCTCAGCTAATAATACTGGTAAGTAATTACTTCTATGTAAATGTTGCATGAATTCTCAGTATTTTATTTATGGGCAGTGTACAGCCAGCTGTGTGTGTACGGAGAATGGTTTAACTTGTCAAGCTATATAAATTGTGAGAGATTTAATGTAAGTAGGTGTATTTAAATTTAATCTTTGGGGGTAGGCCTGCACTGCATACAACCTAAATTTAGGAGCAGCTTTCAGTGTAATTGTTTTTATGACTTTTGGCATTCTCAGCTGAGTGCCAGCTCACTGATTTTAGCAGGTGGCTTGGCGGTAACTCCAGCTCACTCCACTCTGGAGCAGTAGCTTTCCCCCCGTGCTGTATTGCACTGTGCAGTTTGACCCACAGCTGGGTTTCCACATGGAGAACTGCACCAGTTTAATGTGGCTATTAAGGAATTGTTCACTTAGATTCTTCTGTGATGGTTTTCTCTTACTACATAGATTTGCCCCAGCATTAGTTTCTCTTCACGATTCCATTATCCACTTGAACCTCACTCTGCAGAATTGTGATGTCCTTGATTATTTCCTTAGCTTTGTCATTCAGACAGTGAGTGGCAAGCATGTATAATGGTAGAAAGATATTTAATTTGTTTGTCTGGGCAACATCGACGGGAAAGAGTTACTGTGTATATTCAGAAGTAAAATCTTTAATGTGAAACATGCTGTGAGTGAGAAGAGATAATTGTTGGTGGTGGTGAATTTCTTGTGCTTTGTTTTGAGGAAGAACAGTGTTCATGTAAGGTCTGGAAATTGAGATCAGGCTCAGTTGGTTTCAGTCGTTTCCCAATTTATCCTTTAAATGTGGGTTTGCTTAAAAAAAGCTAAACTTCATGTTCCTTCTGTTTTGTAGTCTGCCAGTGAAGCAACAGTGAAGAGAGTGAACATTCTGAGTGACATGCATTTGCGCAGCATTCGCACCAAACTTATGCTCATGTCGAGAAATGAAGAAGCTACAAAACACTTGGAGGTAATTCATGGCTCGTGATTCTTGAAACTCAGCTCACAGTGGTACCTTACACTGAGTGCATGTGGATGAGTCTTCCTTTGTTTCCCTTTCAGTGCACAAAGCAGCTTGCTGCAGCATTTCATGAGGAGTTTGTAGTCAGAGAAGATTTAATGGGTCTTGCTATAGGAACACATGGCAGTAACATCCAACAAGCCAGAAAGGTTCCAGGAGTTACTACCATTGAACTTGAGGAGGATACCGGTACTTTCAGAATCTATGGAGAGGTAAGGGGGAACTTTGTATGAGTCTTGGGAGCATTTCACTCTGTAGCTGCTTTTAGAGTGGTGAGAGCTGTACCTAGAATTAAGAACTGAAAACACCTGAATAGTCTCGAATGTCTGTGTGCATTTTCATGCTTTGACAGCTTCTGCCACCTGTATTTGAAAAACCTTTGTTGCATCAGGTGTGTTCTCTCCTAATTACTGTGTGCAGATGCACAGAGTCTGTACCTGCACTGTGTATTCTTGTCAACCTAAGAGAAGCAGCATTTGCTACTATTTTACTTGATCTTGGATTTGTTGTTGGGGTTTTTTTTTTCTCCTTCAGAATCTTGTTGGTTCTTTCCCTCCTCCATTTCTAGTTAATGTATGTTTTGCTGTGTGGTGTCTGCTCCTCTGAGGTAGCCAGGTGTATATGCTGCCTGTATCTGCTGCTTCTAACCCTTTTATTTTAGCAATTTAATGCTGTCATTGGCAAAACAATGGTTTGCTCCAAGTTAAATTTCATAACAGCTTTGAAATGCAGCTGATCTTTGGACCAAAACAGTGATCCATTTAGGAAGCAGAAGAGTGGTGTAAAAGATGCCACTGTCACCAGGGCCCAGTGAGAACATATTTTGAGGTTTTTTTATCTCATGTTACCAGCTCTACAGGTGCCACTCACTGAGTCTCTGATGTTAACACTTTTAGTAATCTGTGGTTGTCTACTGTCTCAGGCATCTGAGGTCTTGAATTCTGCTGCATCTTTGTCAGGAGTAGAAGTTGGTTGTGATCCAAAAGTCAGATGAAGTTGATTCTGTGGAGGGGAGGTTGAACTCCTGTACTCTTCAGTATCTCTGAAATTCTGTGTCCTGTTTTTTGGATACCTTAAACACTTCCAGGGGACCAGGGTGACAACAGATCCTTCTCTGATCTACTGTTACCAGTAAATTGCATCTCAGTTCCTGAAGAAGAATTGGACAAGTTTGAAGGCAGTGGAATGTCTCGTGTATTCCAGTTTTGATCTCTTTCATGTGAATGATGTGATGTGGGAACTTGTGGAAAGGTTACGACTGTCACCAGCCTCTTACAGAGGTGCATAGCAATGATTATAAATACCAGATGTCCCCTAAATAAAAATGCCTTTAGACACATCCAGGCTTGTCCTTGCTGGAAGTGATAACTGCTTCTAAAAATGCCAGGCAGCTTAAATATTTTGATGATAAAGGTTTCAGCATCCGAGTGTACTTGTCTATTCTTTTTGCCTTTTTTTCAGCTGAAGTGGGCAAGCAGCCAGGCCCCAATGGCTGAGTGCACGGGCAGACAGTTTTAGGCTGAGATGTGGGGCAGTAGTGAAGCAGTGTCATTGACACTGCAGTTGGGGTTTGAGGGTTTCCCACAGCTTATGTTTTGCATACAGATAAAACTTCAGTGTTGCTCAGTGCCAGACTCTTTGAGGGGAAGAAACACGAAGATAAAGAATATTGGAGATCTCTATGGAGAGAAGGAGATTAAACTGTAGGGATGCTGTTTGTTCTTGTATCCCTGTCTGGTCAAGATCACTTTGGTTGCAAGACCCTTTCCTGGTTGTCTGAACATCTTGTGATGCCTGTATGGACTGTACAGCAACGTGGACATGTCTTCATTGTATGGGCTGCTGGGTGAAGTAACCAGGGCATGGGTGGATGTGTAGACTGTAATTCAAAGTTAAGAAAGGTAGTTGCTAGCAGCTGGAATCCTTTGAGGTCTTTAATCCATGTTCCACTACAGGGAACTGAGAAGGCATTGTTTGAACCAGCTTTATGTGCTCTCTTATGTTGGGGTGTGGATGAGTCACACAGGTTGTACTCAATTACAAATCCTGAGTGCTCCTTGCAGAGTGCAGATAGAGGCTTGTGGGTGCACTGGAGAGCTCCAGCTCTGGCAGTTGTATGTTCTCCTGTTACTTCACCTTTATTTGGAAAAGAATTGATAAACATACCTGAGGCAGGAACTCTGGTTAATTGTGTCCTATTTCTAGAGTTCATTGAAGGTGAAAAATTGCTAATTTGTGTTAAGTTTGTATCATTTGAGCAGTTGCCTTGAGGATGCAGCATAACCTCTGCTCTCCACAGTGGCTTCCTGTTCATCTCTTTCCAGTGCTTGATCACTGCTTTCATTATCTTGAAATCCAATTTGCCCATGTTTCTTTTGCTATCATTTTGACCTCTGCCAGAAGTAGAGGTTTATACATTTTTTTATTCTTCTAGGATTTCCCTGATTTGATAGATGTCAGAGCTGGTGGTACTCTTATGTGTTGCCTAAAAAATATCAGATGAAAGGGCTGGGATGTTAGTCTAAAATGGAAATTGTGCTCAGAAGCTGTCCTGGCTGAGTAGATGCTGATATTCTTCCTTTAATTCTACACTTCTGCTGTTGCTGAATTGAAGCCTGGTTTCTTCAGCATCTGTATAGCTTCAATTAACTCAGCTGATTTCTGTCATTTAATAATAAATCTGTGAGAGAACATTTACAGGTGTTCTCCCTGTAACCAGAGCTGCTGACCTATCTTGGAAAATATTGTAGATGAACTGGTCAGAAACCATCATTCTGGAAGGAGAGAGCCCTGGTTGTAATATCACAGTGTTTGTTCAAAGCCACGTCCAACCTGGCCTTAAACACTCTGAGGGATGAGGCATCCATTTTAGTATCTTAAAAACTCTTAAAATGTTATTTCAATGTGGAAAAATATGTTTTATTAATTACTGATGCTTTGCTTTTCTACTGAATTTTGTCTTTGGGTATTTTATTCAATTTATCATTTAGTTCGAAACCAGAATAATCTTGTATCTGTTCCTCTCTTTTTGAAAACAAGTTTGTTTGGAAGACTTGCAGCCATTGCTACAATGTTTTGTTTTTAACATGCTACATTCACAAATGAACTCCATTTTTTAAATTCATTTCCAGACTGCTGATGCAGTAAAAAAGGCCAGAAGTTACTTGGAATTTGTGGAGGATTTTATTCAAGTTCCCAGAAATCTTGTTGGTATGTAATACTGCTAAAACTTGAAAACTTGGGGAAAGGGAGCCTAATCAGCATGACCCTGCAAAGAGGATTTAGATGCCAGTACAATATTTGATTTCTCTGTTTAAGTAGAAAGTGATTAATCTTCTAAAACTATATGTATCAGGGAATTATGAAATTGGATATATTGTTGTTAAGTAATACTTTGTCAGGATTTTAGCGCTTAAAGTGGCTTGATTACAGACTCGTACTAAATGGTAATATTTGAAGTTCAGATTCTAGTAAAAAAATACACTTTACTAAATTCACTGCTTAAAAGCACAGAAACTAAATGCCAAAATTGAATATGGAAATACTGCAGCTGAGTTACAAGAATGACACCAGACAGTGCTCCTGTTACTGCTCCCTCCTGGGCTGAGGCTCAGCAGAGGTG
Source organism: Platyrinchus mystaceus (assembly GCA_035041135.1). Classification (NCBI taxonomy): domain Eukaryota; kingdom Metazoa; phylum Chordata; class Aves; order Passeriformes; family Tyrannidae; genus Platyrinchus; species Platyrinchus mystaceus. The sequence continues at coordinate 7,292,571 of JAWWLV010000011.1, forward strand.
GTGGCTGGGTGGTGATGAGCCCCTGTATAGATCAGCAGTGCTCATCCATCTCATCCTCAGTCTGATACAGAGGCATTTTTCCATGTTTCAGCTTTATGAAGGTGTAGTTTCTTAAAGCTAAAAAAAAAATGCCTATTCTGGTAGCTTCTGTATTAAAAGTCACCTAAAGATGAGGTTTACTGTGCTCCCCTTCAAGAGAGACAAACGTGTCTTTCACAGGGGACTTTTTTCCTTTTCCCTCGTTCTACTTCCTTTAGCCTTCCTTTTTACTCCAGTCTGGCAGCTCCCTGCTCCCCATGGCCAGCCACAGGCAGTGTGGGCATGAAGGCACTGTCCAGGGTGCAGGTGTTGTACCTGATTCAACACCAGCTTGAATTATCCAAAGGAGAAATTAAAACCTGGGCTTTAACCTCCTGTGGTTTGGGGTTTGGAGCTCGCATATTTTAGCAGCGTAATTTAAATAATTCATGTGCAAACCCCTAAAACTTAAACATTCAAGATTTTAGAACTTGAGCAGGTTAAGGTATAGTGGGGTTTTTGTTTGTTTGGTAGGGTTTTTTTAATAGGACTTCTGCAAATTGTGTATGTTGATGGTTCTCTTATCTACCTCACGTTAAAGCTCTTTTCAACATTCAACAAATTAATTGTTAGTTTGTACATGAATACATTTTTTTTCTGCAGTCTTGTTCAGCAAACCTAATTAAACTAAGGAACTTCACTAAATCTAATACTTTACAACTTGGGTTTTTGGGGAGGTTCACTAAGGTGAACATACCCCATATAGGAATAAGGGCACTAGTCATTGCAGTGTGTGTAACTGAAAATGCTGCTTTTAAACAATGACAATAGCACTTCATGACAAAGGCCCAAATGGCCTGTGGGAACACATGTGAGCAGATATTCAGCTACACGTGATGAAGACACTCAGGTTAAAGAAGTGTAGTGCTCACCAGTGACTTGAAGACATCATGCTGTGCCCCTGCATTTCTTTCTGTGCCAGATACTGAATTGGCAGCTCATCCACTGAGGTGCCAGGGCAGCAAGGAATCTCTCCCAAACACTGGCTGACCATTATCATGGTTTATAATGTGTGACTTATTTTAGTAGTAGTAATGAGATCATTGTGCAAAATGGAACTGTAGGGATACAGAATGATAAGCTGTAACATATTTTTTAAGGCAATAATATAAAATCCCAAACCTGCTGAGCTATTTGAACTGTTGAGGACGGGAAACAATTTTTAATGCTTTTTGCAATTTACTTTATATCATGTTGGTATTTGCTGTAAAGAACATTCCTTAATGGAGTATTCTGTCACACAGTTCTGGCTGGTACCCATTTTTTAGTTGTTCCACCTTCATTTACTCATAATTTAAACCTGTTTTTAAGCACCAAGTATCTGTAGCTGGGATGAAGAAACATTTCCACATAAGTTTATTTTAAGGAAGAGTCTTTTAGTAAGGGAGTGAAAGAGTTGATTTTTTTTGAAATTTAAACATACAAGTTCTGAAGAACCTTTTGGTTTAGATCCCATACATGATCTCAAGTATTTTGAAGGTAACGTGGGAAGCATTGGTAGTACACAAGTCTGTTGTAAAGGCAAAATTGCTTTTCAGAAAATAATTATGTATTATTTTACTTCGTCTTAAGAGGCTTCCAACAAATGTATAAGCCTGTCACAGTGTCAGGAAAGGTTGAATGAGGGTATATGTGGAATCAGGGGGGCCAAATAATTTTGATACATAAATGTTAAGAAGCATTTGCAAAGCTCTTGTGCCATTTTACTCTTGGTCTGGTTCTATTTTAAGCTTTTGTGTAGTGGTGATCTTCATCACAACTTGTCACTCTGTGCTTATATATAGAGAGAGAGTTTAATTTTGGAAATTTTCACCTCTTTCCTCTGGCACAGTTTGGGGTATTTGGGGTTTGTTACACATAACTTAAAATATCAAGAAACACATTAAATATTCTGCAGACTGGAGCAAAATTAACTGTTCTTGCCCTCTGAAGGAAAAGTTATTGGAAAAAATGGAAAAGTGATTCAGGAGATTGTAGACAAGTCTGGAGTCGTCAGGGTGAGAATTGAAGGAGACAATGAAAATAAGCTGCCCCGTGAAGATGTGAGTACTTTATTCTTTCTTGCTATGATTTAGTTTTTATTTTAAAAACCAGTTTTTATTCCAAAACCTGTGGATGTAGAGAGCACTATTTTTAAGCTGGCATATTGCAGTAAATTTTATATAAAGCAATTCCAGTTTTTTTGCTGCTGAAGTAAGACTTCTTTTTTAATCTTTCTCCTGTGTGTACTTTAGCTGCATAACTAATTTGGGATTGATAATGTTAATAGTGCCCACATATTTTAAATAGATGAGAACATAAGATAAAATCTTCTAAAGCTGCTTAATCTTGTAAAGTTGCTTTAATGAACCACTGGACACTTCTTGGTTAAACTGTGGATACTTCTATACAGCTACTGTGATAAACACATGGAGCATGTGTTGCATGGGGGAATATAAACACTGTATGTCAGGTTATCTTAACTGCCAGAATAGGTTGTTGGGAAAGCTGGACAGTCTGAAGCTCCTCCCTTAACCCCAGTCTGAGCTGGAGTTAGTTTGTCTTTGCAGCCCAAGGCTCAGTTACTGTCTTTTGTTCAGCTCTCTTTTGTAATTTAAAACAGATTTATTTTATCATTTAAACAGAAAGCATTGTTTTAATGATGGTGTTCTTCCTGATAAAAAGCTCTGATGCTTTGTTTCCATAGGGAATGGTACCATTTGTATTTGTTGGTACTAAAGAAAGCATTGGGAATGTCCAAGTTCTGTTAGAATATCACATCGCATATCTAAAGGTGAGTGTATCCAAAGGGAGAAAGGATCTGTAGAGGAAACTTGAGTTGGAGTAACAGAATTTTTAAGCAACAAAAATTCCTGGGTTTATATATAAATATACACTGTACCTCTATATTGGGATTTTAAGGTTTGGTGCCTTGAACCCACCCCTTTGCCCATGGGTATGATGTAAGTGTTCAAACACCTTGTCATGGTTACTTAGTGCTGTTGGGGGGATCAGATTGTGAAAAGGATCAGAACAGTGGTTAAAGGGGCATTTGGGAAGTAATGCCCAATTTTTTTGTGTCTGTTAGTGTTCTGCTGTTCTGAGCTTAATGCTCTGTTGGGGTAGGCTGGAATTTTTAATAATAACACCAGTGATGTGGTATTAGAACAATATTCTGTTTAGATTAGTTGGCTTTGTGGTGTTAACTGAAATATTGAATTAATTTGAATTGTGTTACTTTTTCAGTTTGCCCTTTTTTCTTTTTTTTTATTTGACTAGAAAATGTGGTGAGATGATGATGATCTTAAAGCAGTCTTTCTGCATGGGCATTTAAGAGAAGGGGTTTAGATTTCTTCCAAAACTCTTGAGATAGCACAACTTGTACTTGAATTCTGTGATTTGCAGCTGCCTTCAGGGTGGTGTTAACTTTGCTACAGTGATGTTAGTTTTCGAGATGACTGGCTGGGTGATGATGTTTTGTGAGGGACATTTATCAGCAATGTGTTTTGTTTCCTGTTATGTAGGAGGTAGAACAACTAAGACTGGAAAGGCTCCAGATCGATGAGCAGTTGCGTCAGATCGGTATGGGCTTCAGACCTTCTTCTGCTCGAGTTCCTGAGAAGGAAAAGGGTTACACAACTGATGAGAGCACTCTCTCCTCAGTGCAAGGCTCCAGGTCCTACAGCGGGAGAGGGAGAGGCCGCAGAGGCCCCAATTACACATCTGGTTACGGTGAGTGTTTTGAGCATCTGTTGAGCAAGTCCTCAGGGTGCTTTTGAAACCAAAACTGTCTCTTTGTGTTCAGCATAGTTGAGTGAATTCAGGCAAGGTTGAAAATTCAGGATTGCCGTTTTGTTTTGTACACAGCTCAAACCACCTCATTAGGTTTGCAGTCTTGTTGATGTTAAGTTTAAAATTGAAAAAAATGAGCGAACTGAACTCTGGTAAGGCCTTGTCCATCAGTGTTAGTAGTTAACATCATACAAAACTGGGAAAGAGAAGGAACTACAGATACTTTTCAGGAGACACAAATTAAAAAGGAATAAATCTGAAATTGGCATTATCTGTTTGAATTGAGGAGGAGAAAAAACACTTGTCTGTGATCATGCCCATCTTAGGAGTGTATTTTTGAAAAGTAAACTGAACTGATTTAAAATGGAGGCAGCACAAAATCCTATGGGTTTTTTAATTCAGTCAGGAATTTGTTTAAGGTGAAGTGAGGTATTCTGATGCATTTCTGAATTAACAAGGCACTGCTGCTCAGTCCAGAGAGGTGTGCACATCCCCAGCTTATCCAGCAGCAGCATCCAAATGGAGACACTGCATTTCAATGTTTCATGTTCCACAAAGAAACACGGCTGCTCCAGTGAACAGGGACAACATTATTTATTCAATACAGTTAATTGCTCTCAGTAATGTAGCTCACTTTTGATACAAAATGGACACCTTTTGGGTTTTACAGTCTGTTTCTGACTTTAGGTTCCTGGATCACACCATGTTAGTCCTGTTGATTCTGATGATAGTGTTTGTAAATACGTTTTTTATTGTTTTCCAATTAACTGATTAAACTGTAATGAAAATTTTGCACTTTGTTTGCATGCACAGATTTTAATTTGAAAACTTAAATTATTTTTTTCCTCACAAAATAGCAAGACTCAGATGTTAGAGCCATATGGGTCTAAGTCTCTTTATTCCAGAATGGTTTGTAGGGGGAGTTCCTGGATGCTTAAAATAAATAGGTGTTTAATTTTCAGGTAGTAAAAAGCTGTGTGGGTTTGATTAGCTTGGAGATGGCCAGGTATTATGGATGCTATTTAACATAAACAGGGAAATTGCTCAGCATTACTACAGCCAGAAGGGGTTGCTTAGCAACAGCCATCGGCTATAAGGTGGCAAAGTTGTCCTTGGGAATTTCAGAGAAGTTGCCTAGAAACTGCACCAAATGTCTGCAGTGTGTAGACAAAGAGAGGAAACAGTGCTTAATCCTTGATTTATCTGTGTACAGAAATCACAGATTTGGTAACCTTTCAATCCTTGTTTCACATATTATTAAAAACAAACTTAGACTGAGAATCTTAGAAATTTAGATAACTTCTGCTCTATCTATATTTACATGTGCATGTATTTTTATATATGGGTATATATAAGTATAAAATTATAATTATATACTTGTGTAACTGTATATTAATATTTTAAATATTTATTCATGTATTTTTAAAATAACATATATATATACCAGCCATGATGGTTGGAATACTTCTGTGAGGATATGAAACCAGAATATAATCCCAAAACTCATTAATTTCCAATTTTCTTCTTCTTGTACAAGGTACAAACTCTGAGCTCTCCAATCCTTCTGAAACAGAGTCTGAGAGAAAAGATGAACTCAGTGACTGGTCCTTGGCAGGAGAGGATGACAGGGAGAGCAGGCACCAACGTGACAACAGACGACGGCCTGGGGGACGAGGCCGCAGTGTGTCTGGAGGCCGCGGGCGTGGTGGACCTCGCGGTGGCAAATCCTCCATCAGCTCTGGTACTGCCTTCCAACTGGCTTTTGAATTCAGATTTTTTTCCTGGCAATCTTCTGTAATCTCTTACTAACCTCTTACTGCTATCCTCCATTTTTACATTATAATCTTTAATACCTTTGGGATTTCAGTACAGTTGTGTGATAGTTTCGTGTCATACACTGTGTTGTTACATTTTTGCTCATTTTCTGTTCATGGCAATCTCCATTTCCTTCCTCTACTGCTCACACGTAATAATGTTATTAGCAAAGTTGATAAATCTTTGGCATGTTGCCTATGGCTGCCTTCTGAGTTAAGCTTATGTTTAGATACAGAATGAGAGAAGAAATCATAGACTGGAAGTTATGTTTTGTCAGCATCTGACTGTGCTAATGTAACACTGCAATAGTGTCAGAAGTACCACAGTGCCATGAAGGGAAAGGTGTTTTATGTGTTTAACAGTTTTGAGTAAAAGTTCTTTAAATGTCACCTTGGAAATATTTGTGGTCAAATAATGCAAGTGCCCCAGAATTGTTACTGGTGGGTTGGAGTCAGAGAGGAGCCAGGATGGAATCAAACGCTGCAGTTCTGCGTGTTGCACCTTTTCCTAAGGTTGTTCTGTAGTTTGAAACTTTAAGACACAGATTTAAGTCAACCTGGAAATGAAGTTACACATTATTACAGAATCTTATATGGAAAATTCCTGTTTGTTTAGTGCTTAAAGATCCGGACAGCAACCCTTACAGCTTGCTGGATAACACAGAGTCAGACCAGACCGTGGACACCGACGCCAGCGAGTCCCACCACAGCAGTAACCGCCGCAGGAGGTCACGCCGGCGAAGGACTGATGAAGATGCTGTTCTTATGGATGGAATGACAGAGTCTGATACAGCTTCTGTTAATGAGAATGGTTTAGGTATGTAAATGGTTGGATGATCATCCCAGAGCAGGCTAAGAAAAAGCGTGTTGTCCCTGTAAGTGTAGTGAAGCCCTTGTTTGTTTTTGTTAGTGATGAATTGTTGTTCTGTTCAAGGTTGCTGTCTGATTAAAGAAAGACTTCCTCTGTGGCTGTGCCACGGAATCTCCTGTTTACTGAGCTCCACTAGCCTTTTCATGTGCCTTTTTTTGTAAAAACTGTCTGATGGAGACACCAAAGACTTGATTTGTTGTTTCCCATTGGTACTGCTGCTTTGATAGAAACAGTACTGTCAGATCACCGTTCTGTTTTGTCCTTGGTAACCTCAGTCTCAGTGTGGGAAAGCTACTTAAGTAGCTGTTAATTTGTCTCTGCCCAGATTCTGCTTAAGTACTTTCCCTCAGTAAATTCTCTTGATACTCACTGGGACAAGACTATAATCTGTTGCTTAATGTAGAAAAAACCCCTGGGTTATGTTGGTAAAATTTGACGTATGGTTACTTACTTAATAAATGAAATCTGAGGTCATTAAGCACATGCCTAAATGTTTTAATGAACCAAGAACAAAAAGTAAAATCTAGCTTTTGTGTTACTGTGTATGCTTTCAGTATAAAATTTTCTTTTAGCTTTTCTGTCTTATTTAGTCTCTGTCTTTAACAGAAGCAATTTTAAATGCCCCATGCTAAAACTGCTGAAGAATTTATTTATTTTATGATCAGAAATAGTTCATTATAAACTTTGCAATTGCAGATGATAGTGACAAAAAACCCCAGCGACGCAATCGTAGCCGCAGGCGTCGCTTCAGGGGTCAGGCAGAAGATAGACAGCCAGGTAATTCGAGTGGAGCTGTGGGTAATCTCAGGTCAAAAGCATGAGAGAATGTTGTGTCTGCTGTTTTACATAGAGCTGCATAATATCAAAAGGTTACTCAATAACTAATAAGACTACTAGACAAAGATGACAGACATTCCTTCTACTAGGAGAACTTCTAAAATCTGTCTAATGAAACTAATCGATGTCTAACTTTTTGCTTGGACATACGAGTTGTGCTTCTGATCCAGCTCTCACTGAAGTCAATGGCCAAAGTGCTGTTGAGTTCTGTGGTCCAGGATCAGACAAACATGAAGGTTCATGGTCTGCACTCACCTGCATCTGTGCGCTTGCACTGACTGGGACACAACCTTTTCAGCACCGGCTGAGCAGCAGCGTTGGAGGGGCAGGATGTGGGTCCTGGCAGAGCTCTGAGAGGGAACTCGCATGGGATTTGCCAGCCCCACACCTGCATCACACTGCTGCTGTCAGTCCTTGGCTGTTGGGAATAGTTTAAGTCATCTGCAAATTGAGGGTGGGAAGGAGGAGGAATTTCAGTGAAATTGCATGTTTCCAATTTTTTGTTGTGGCTTGTTGCATTTCTTTTGTGTGTACTAACACTTGAAATGTTAAAGGTGAACTGGCTAATTTTCAATATAATGCCCTGTTTAGAAAATGCTTGTACATACACGGTGCAAGGTAGTAACAGAAGGTCTTCTAGATTGACAGGTTCAAAATTTACCCATATTTGTCTTCCTTATATCTATGGTGCTCATGCAACATTTGATTAAGAAGAAAAAAGTTGTTTCATTATGCCAACTAAAACTTGGGGGAAGGAAAAAACCAACCACCACACCCTCTTAGAAAAACTCAAACCCACCCAATACTTCTCAACATTCCAATTTTGTAAGAGTGATACGAGTTTATAAAAGGGGCAGAAAAAGTAAAAATGGATTTCAGCTTTTACTTCTAAGAAACTAATTTTGGCCAGCAACATAAAGAGATGTTAGGCATTTCTACAAAACCATAGGAATTCTTTTAAGTCTAAGTATTCCAAGAACAAAACAAAATTTCCCAAACAAGATTCTTCAGTTTTTTCCTGTTGATGTCTTTGTTCAAGATACAGTTTTCAGTTTGCATAATAAATACTTAAAATAAGGTACAACACAAGGAGCATTGGTTGATAGTTATACTGTCTTTGTTAGAAATGCTCTACTTTAATCTCTTCATGAATACCTAGTAAATATATAGTGAGTGAAGATAAGACAGAAGGAACTCTTCCCTTCCTGCCCTCCCCCAGTGCCAACCACTGTATTTCACTCATTTAGTTGTATTATTTGATTTACATTGCTATATGTTATGGGTCCTTATATTTAGGTGAATATTAAGAATGCACTGTGTGCAGGAAACATGCTTCCTCTTTGCATTAGAGCAGTTGGGTACAGAACCTCATTTTAAAGAAAAAAATTTTTGTGCAGAAACTCTAGACAATCTGGAAGGACCCAGTTGTAAAAAGTCCAATTACTATAACAGGAAATTCATGTGTTGTACTTCCCAGTCTGATTTGGGTTTCATGCACAGTCATTCCTAAATCCAGAAAAATAGTTCACGTGAATGGATGATACAATAAATATAATTGACTGTACCGTTCAATAGGTAATGCTTGCCAACCTTAATGTGCTTTACCTCATCAGATCCACAAGTGTATATTTAAATTTGCAGTACTCTGTATTCTAAAAATAGAATTGACTCTTGGTGTGGTTACAAGAGGGCAGGATCAGACAAAACCAGGCTACAGGAACATGTGCTGAGGTGGTAAGAAGAAAAGAGGTCAGAGAAGCCCTGGCCGGCACCCAGTAAGTGCAGCCGTCCGGCACAGACACAGCTGAGCTGCTCCTGAGCAGGGCTGGCTCAGGCAGCACCACCCCTGTCCACACCACCCCCCGGGCCAGGGAACCAACCGTGCTGCTGGTGTTCCCAGGACCTCGAGGAGGGCGAGTTCTCTCACCAGTCGCTTCATGGCATAACACAGATTTGAATTCCGCGTCATCGTAAGTGATTCACATTCCGAACCTCCCCCAGTTCTGGGCACAATTTAACTTGCCTTCATTTTATTGCTGTGAAATTCTTCACTACGCAAGCTATTGACAAACACGGTCTGTAGTTCAAAGAGCCTGCAGCCTGATCTCTTCAAACCTAGTACAGAAAGACCTTATTTTCCAATCAAATTTGCAATTGGACCAAAATATTAAGGGTCCACCTTCAGATCATCACGTTACCACTGATTTTAGTGCAAATTACATTTAACAACAGAAACAAAATTGATCCTTGCTGTGTGGTTGATAACCTGTAAGTGTGAAGGCCTTTTGTGAGATGTCTCCCAGTTAGAGCGTAACTTGTGCAGAAAAGACATGAAGGTTCGTGCTGAATTGACTGCTGATGTGAGCATCACTGTGATTTTTTTCCTTGAACAGTAACAGTAGCTGATTATATATCACGAGCTGAATCTCAAAGTAGACAGAGAAACCCTCCAAAGGAGACACTAGCCAAAACCAAGAAAGAAACGGTAAGACTTTTTAATGTGCATTTCCTTTTTTCCTTCCTTGCAGCAGAACAGTAAAGGAATGAAGGCTTTAGTTAGCTTGCCCTCATTTGGCTACAAGTAAATTTGAGTTCAAGAATAAATCATTAAAAGCAAAAATGGCCCAGAGTAAACAGAGCTGACAGTGACTCGTAGACTGTCATTGCAGACTTCAGGGACCAGGGTAATGCTGAAATTAATTCTGTACACATTTTAAAATACTACACTTAGCAATGTTGCATTATGTAATAAAATGTGAAAACTGTCCCTAGGGAGTCTTGAGAACTAATCCTTAGGGATAGAGGATATTAGGTGGCATTTTTATTGACTTATATAAACTATTTTAAAAGGAGTTAATTTTACAAAGATTGTATATTTGAGATCTTTTCTCCTTAAGGGATCAGAGATCAGCATTACATATCCGGAACAATAATGAGAACTGAATAAAGCAGAATTTATTTCTAAAGTAACAGTGAACATATTGCCACAAGTTATGTGTGAGATCAGCAGAACAAGAAAGATCCATTAACAAAATCTGATCTTGCTGTACAGACTTGCAGGGTGTGAAACCAAGTTTTTCAGCTGACTCCTTCATGGGCTTAGACAAATAGGAATAAATAAAGCATTCTGGGTGTGCTGGGGGCGAGCGGTCCCAGGGTTACCTTGGCATGATTCCCTTGGAAGTGTATGATGCAGAAGTGTTCTATAAATTAGAAGGTAAGTAATAGGATTCTCTAAATGACAGAATACAGACAGGCACAAGAGGTGTTTCCTCTTGCAGAGCTGCTGTGTGAGCCAGAGGGAAACTGAGATTACACTCTGTATTGTTACGGAATTCTTGTATTACCCTGTTCTTGTTTTTACAAGGCAAAAGACGCGATTGACGAAAACAGCCCTTCTGAAAAGGCAGTGAATGGTCCTGCCACGACTTCTGGGGATGAGCCTTCTAAACTACAGCACAGCCCTGATGAAAAGAAAGTCACTGTTCAAGAGGATGGAAATAATCAGGAAGAAGCAGTGCTGAATGGTGTTTCATAAACTGAAGTTCCTAGTTTACAGTTCTTTTACATTACATTTAAAATAGTGCTTGTATAAGCTTGCCAAAGATAGAATATGGATCGCCAGTCTTGACACCGCACTTTCAGTTCCTCCATTTTGGAATACAGAAAGGGGAGGGATCCTGAAGAAATCATATGTTAAACATACTTTGACACCTACTGTGTTATAAATATATCATCAGATGTGCCTTGAGATAGTATATGTAACATTTAAATAAACAAAATTGCTGGCTATAGGAAATGTTATTTTGTTTTCAAAATACGGCAAAGATGTGAGGGGGATCCCTAACATAATACTCTTTATGAAAGCATTAGCTGCTTTTGTTACATTTTTAATAATATGCAACCACTTCTTCACCTGAGGAATACTAGAAAGAAATGCAGTCTAAAATATTTTGCACTGAAATGTAATTTCTCCATTAGTTTAGTCTGGAAACTGGTCTGTTTTAATACATGTTTTTTAAATGCTGTATGTAGAGGAAAAATCTGCAGACCACTGGAATACATTTGTTAAATTCTCATAATCTGCAGGGATACTGGGTGACATTGGCAGTGACTGTTCTACATTGAGGCTTTGTTTGGTTTATTTATTAAACTGTACAGTATTTAAAAATCAAACATAGCTTTAGTTAACACTAAGCTGAATTAGTCATGTCCATTAAGACATAACCTGAACTACTGAAAAGATCAATTTCCAGAAAGTTTATTCTGTATAAACTACATATGTTAGTCCTTAGTAGAGTATTTTTATTTTTGTTTTGGTTGTTTGATGTGCAATATGTTTTTTTTGTATGCTGGTAGTAAAAGAAAATAAACTTTGATCTTCCATCTGTTGACTGTTTCTATCAGAAATTTAAATTACTGTTGACTTCAAGGTTTTCAAGCTGTAACTAACAATTGGAACTTGCGAGGCAGCTTGAACCTTTAACTCTTATGAAAGAGTTTCTGATGTGCTAATCTTCCTTTAAGGTGACTATGTCAAACATCAGTTAACAAGTCTAAAACCAAACTCCTTATCTTGGAGAATCACTAACCTGACTAACATATATAGGAATTAATGCATATGTAGTTTTTGATTGAGAAGTTAAAGCATGACACACGCACCCATCTTTTCAGACACATGAGCCAGAGCAGTGAAACACAAAACAGGTACAGAAAAACATCTGGGTAGGAAGGAGCTGTTGTAAGAAGTCACAGCACAGGGTAGTGCTGAAGTTGTACTGACTTAAATGAAAAAAAATTGTCTTACCTGATTTTGTCAGAAGTGAATAAGGACAAAAGATGAGTGTTCTGAATCACCTGTGCCTTCAGCTGCTTTGCCTGATACAGCTACAGCAGAGCTGTCCCAGCCAGGCCAGGGTGTGTGTCAGTTCAGATGTGCAGTTTGTAATATGACTTTAGTGTTGGACACCCAAGCACAATGTGTGTTCTCCTAGAGAACACACACAGTTAAAGTGTTGTAACTCTGAAGTGTGCTCAAGTATCTCAGCTGATCAGGCAGACACAGGACTGGAGAAAATTAAAAAAACATGGAAGGGAGAAAAAAAAAAGAGCTATGCTTAAGAAGTAAGTAGCAGTTGGCAGGGAAAAACTTGAGTACAGAAACATTCTGCATATGGCTTGGAATGTGCAGACTCTGAACTGCACAGCAGTGTTCTAGCTGTCCTTCAGCCTGCTTTGAATTCTGTGGCAAAGAAAAGTTATTCACCCTTTCTGTAGGTTCTAAATGTTACCTATTTGATCCTCTCTCCTGAGGGCACAGAACTCTTCCTAATTTTTGTGGTAATCCTAAACAGCCTAGAACTAGTCCACAGCAGGCAGCACTCACAGAGAATGTGAGATGCTTCCAGCAGCACTCCCAAATCCATATTCTGGGACATGAAAGCTCTCAAGGTTATGAACAGGGGGATGTTAACTCCCACAGGTGCTGGGCAGTGGTTTTTCTGTAGTTCAAGAAACACTTGGGACGATTCTTGGATACAACAGAGCTCCTTGGCCCGAGCCGAGATCCTCACAAGGACACAACTGCTGGTGGGTGTGGGGCTTCACCCAGCACAAGTCCAGCTCATGTATCCTCACTGGTCTACACAGAGTTCCTGTTTCCTAATCCCTATAAATGCAAACTTTATGGAGTGAGTTCTAGCTTTGTAGTATACGATAATGTATAAAACTACAGTACTTCTACTAAAAATAGGGAATTTATTAAATGCTGTAAAATCCATCAAAACCTGAAAGTTACTGAAAAAATCTGAGACATTGCAGACTCATCAGTAACACTTAAGAAACTCAATCAACCTTGTTTTTCACAAGGCAAAGGCAAGGGAGTACATTGTTTCCTGAACTTTATTTCTTCAGTCAGAGACAACCACACATCTCTCCCAGCTCTTTCCGTCAAAAAATCCTCTTGGTTTTTTCCACCCCCTCCCCAAACCGGTTCACTGTGCTAACCTTGGCAGATGGAAGAGCAGCAGCACTTTAAACTCAACTAATTTAACAGAAATTAGGCAAGAGCATGTAAGTCTGCCTGGTAACATGCACTGGTCACACCAAGTTATTGCTCTCTATACTGAAAATATTTCTGAGTGGCAGATTGTGCTGTTTAATAAAGAACAGCTATGAAAAACTTAAGTCTCACTCCCTCACACATTTCCCAAAAAAGTGACTGAGTAGGGAGGGAAGTAGCTCCCTGGATTCGTATTTCCAGCTTCATTTATACAAAGACTGACATTAGAACTTTTCTTAAGCCGTTTATCAAAAATAATCATTTGCAGGGACAAACCCTCTGACAGATTTTTCTCATTTTTTAGCTTGGTCTTCCAGTAGATCTTTAGCTTCATTGATTTTGGCTGCTACATATGGAGAGCCACCTAGAAAAAAGAGAACCTTACATCAGATGAAAAGAACCCCCACATTTTTTTCTGTGTTGTTAATAATGCCACTGTACACAGGAAAAAAAAGTGAGGATGGTCTGAGGGTTCTGCCAGTTAAAGAACAAACCGGTTATGACTGAAGCACAGTCACTGCAGGAGCTCAGCATCACACGGTTCCTGTTAGGTTGGTTTTAGTTTACTGGAGTGGTTTCTTCTTCCAGTTTTATCAGTCATAAATGAATTGGTCACTAATAACTTAGCACAGTCTGTGGTGAATACAGAAGTGTTGAAGTAACGTCTGCAGATAACCGTCCTCCTCCTTCAAGGCCACCACACAAACTGCTGCCGTCCTAAGGGACTGGTTCAGGTTTTAAACATGGCAAACAAATGACTGAGGGAGACACTGAAACAGAATTCACAGTGCAAATGCACCAAAACTGTAAAGCCCATGAGATGCAACAACTCTGTTTCTAGCATATATACCCTTTACTGTAATTACTGTATTTACTTGAAGCTTAATTTAACTTGTTTAGGTAATGTAAAACATGAAATGCTCAGCAGTCTCTGGATAGCTATTTTTAGGTTCTCCATATATTCAGTGAAGTTAATTTTGAAATTAACTTCTGCTCAATATTATCTATGAAAGGCATATCACAAAGATTATTTTGGATTTTGGGTGCATAGAAGTAATGAATTCAACAGCCATTTTAAAGGAAGCCATTTTACCTTTTAAGCAACGATTAAGAAGGTAAATGCTGAGCACCAGCACATGACTCTGACTCACTGAACAGAATTTAGAACAGGTAGAGATGCCTGGAGTTACTAACTTTGAGCACAACTCAATTCTGAGCCCCCAGAGTACCACAAGTGGGAATATTCCATAGTTTAATGTCTTCAGCACCTGCAGAAGACTCAATACTTGCCATTTGTACTGAATTCCCAAGGCACTCACATAAACTCATATACTTGTGGTATATGAAGTCCACAGGTATACTCTGGGCTTTCACCTAAAATTAAGGCGATTTTAAGTCTCATTTTAACAAATCCTATTCTGATCTGATATTCACAGGAAACTGAGGAAGTAACAAACTGACCTGCTGAATCTGTCTGCTTGCCTTTAAAACATTCACATAAAACTATGCTCCAAACCCACATGAAGTAAGGCACCCTCAAATTTGTTTTCAGTTTTCTGTGTTTTAATAGCTGGGGTAGTCATGTATCACTCACTTCTTCCTACGCAGTTCCATTAATCTATGTTAAAAACATGTATTAATTAATCAACATGACTTAATTTCCTTACCTTTATCTGGATGATTCAGAAGCATGATCCGTCTATGAGCTTCTCTGATTTTACTTCTGTTGGCTGTAGGGCTTTAAAAGAGAAAAACTGAGTTAAAGGATGCTCATGAGATCCCCCAGATTTTCAAAAGCTGAGACCAAGTGAGTACTCTGTCTTATCCATAAACTCTTTGGCTAACTTCTTTGCTTTTCCTTCCCTACTCTTCATGTGTAGTGTGTAAATCCTGGAGAGGGTTTCTAAGGTTTTTCCAAAACACTATGCTGAAAAAGACATGCTACAGCAGTCTAACAGGGTGGGAGTCATCCAGGTGGTTGAAAAGAAACAGAACTATGCTGTAACGTTTCTATTGGGAAAACTTCCTAAAGGCTGGAGGAAAAAAAATCATTTGCTCTTGATTTATAAAAACTAAGAACACAAAAAATCCCCAAACAACAAACTTCTCAGCTGGAAGTTTCCTTCAAACCTGTAATGCTCTAGAAGCGACACAGATGCAAGCAGTGGGTCTGCAGTGCCCACACGCTGCATCCATCTGAAATTCCCCAGCAGTGACAGGAACCACAGCAAACAGCACAACCGTGTTCCTCACACTGAGGGAACCCCAAGGCTTCCTGAACCCCAAGGAACCTGTGTTTTGCATGTGCTAGCGAACTGCAGATGTCTGGAAGTCCAGAGGGAATTAGCTTCAACCAAGCTCAAGTGCAGCAAAAAACACCCAATAAAACACCAAATAAAATCCTGAAAGGCCACTCCCTATTTCCTGACTTGGCAGTGACATTCCCAGGGGATGCTGGGCGTAGGATGGCCTTAAGCACTGAGGATGACATCCCTTCCAAACAAGGGCAGCAGCAAGGAAACCACTGCCTCCTTTTCACCTTTCACTTCTAATAAATTTCCTTTACCTCACTCCTAGTATTAAAGCTGCTTCTCGTTTAGTCATTTTGGGTTCAAATCCACCCCTGTAATAACCACTGAAGGCCTAAAAGAGAAAACAAGTTAGTTTATAAACCACTAATTTTTAAGTTTATAAGTTAACTCATTATTGCCTTAGAAGCTGCTGAGATTTTTAGTCTGTAAAAATAGCAAAGCTTCTGCTCCTGTAATGAGAAATTTACTTGGAGTATCATTGAGTACTTAAAATTGCCAGAAAAAACTCACTATTAGCCAATCACCAGCAGAATCACTGAGATTGTTATTACTGACAAAATTACGTTTAGCATTAGAGGAAAATACAGCAGTGCTACAAAGACAATAGTCTGTAGTTATTTCACCAAGTAAACTTTTAAATAAAAAGATGCTACTGATAAATGAAAACTTACAGGTGTTTGTAGATTCTGAAGTGCTTGTTTAACCTGTGGCTCCATCTGCTTCATAGCTTTTACTGCATAACGACCTGAAAGAGATCAGTGTCGATCAAGACTAAGTACACGTCCATGAAGACTTAGCAATTCAGTCCTACTGGTAACACATGGATTAGAACGTGGAATGAACATTTTTGGGGACATAAAAGAGTAAGAACTTTAACCTTTTATTTAATTACAGCCATTAATACAGGTTCTCCCGAAAACAGTGTCCTGTATCAGCTATTAAACTACCTTAAAACCAGTCCTGAAGCACAGTTAATTATAACTGGGTGTTCGGTGTCCTCCCGTCACTACAAACCTGCGAATCCAGCCGCTGCTACGGCCAGGCCGACCGCCACCATCGTACTGGCCTGCACGGGGAACACAGAAAGCGGTCGTTTGCCAAAGGATAAATTTAAAAAGCCACCCGGCAGCGCGAACAGTGTGAGCACTGGCGCACACGGTGCCACCAGCCCGGCACGGGGCGCAGCGGTCACGGCACGCCGCGCTCGGGGTGACCGCGGGGACACAGCGAGGGCCGCGGGGCCAGCGGGAACCCCCGAGCTGCGGGGACGAGGCGAGCCCGGCCCGGCGGCCCCGCGTTCGACCCGCGGTTCGGCTGCGCGGCCGAGGCCGGAGCCAGCGGCCTCCCCGGGCCCCCTCGCACCGCGGCCAAGGGCGAGCGGAGCCGCCGGGCCCGGGAAGGGCCCCGGGAGCCGCCGGCCCGCACACCGGCGGCCACGGACACACTCACCATGTCCGCCCCGACCGCCCGGCCGAGCCCGGAGCCGCAAACACACCGCGGCCGCTGCCGTAAAGCGGCGGGGCGGGGAGCGAGCCGGGACACCGCCCCGGGAAGGCGAACACGGGCGGGGCGTGAGGGACGGGGAGGGCAGAGCCCGGCGGGGTGAGGGATCGGGGACAGGGCGGTGAGGGATCGGGGAGCTGGCAGGCTGTGCCCTGAGGCGGCGGCTGCTGCTGCTCAGGAGCTCTCACAGAGCGCAGTGTTATGGCGTTGTAAAAGCGATAGTACAGAGCTTATTAATGTAAATAAGGGAGTTCGCCCCTGATCCAGAGGCTTCTCGCGCGCCAGCTTCGTGTTTTTAGGAAAAGTAGTTTTTCAGTCCTTCCTGCAGTGAATGGAGTGGTGTGTCCAGGTCTGGGCTCCTCAGTGCAAGACGGACAAGGAGCTACTGGAAGGGGTTCAGCAGAGACCACAATGATGATGAGGGGTCTGGAGCATCTCTCTTACGAGTTGAGACTGTGGGAGCTGGGCCTGTTCAGTCTGGAGAAGACTGAGAGGGGATCTCATTTAACGCGCAAGTGCCAAGGGGTGCCAGACTCTTTTCGGTGGTGCCCAGCAACAGGACAAGGAGCAATGGCTGTAAACTAAACCACAAAGAAGTTCCACCTCAACATCAGGAAGAACTTCTTTTCATTGAGGGTGTCAGAGCACTGCAGCAGCTGCCCAGGGAGGTCGTGGAGTCTCCTCTCTGGAGACATTCCAAACCCACCTGGATGCGTTCCTGTGTCACCTGCGCCAGGTGACCCTGCCTTGGCAGGGGGATTGGTTGGATGGGATGATCTCCAGATGTCTGTGCCAACCTTGACAGTTCTGTGATTCTTGCATTTGTTTTGTCTTTTATCCCAGTGATCTGCTCCCCGTGTGTGACTGCCCCATTTTCCTGTGGGCTGGGCTCTGGCTCCCTCCTTTCCCCGTGCTAATGGAGCGTCCCCGCTGTGCTGTGAGCGCAGCACTGACCGCTCAGGGTCTACAGGCACTCCAGGCACCGGCTCCACATGGACAGCCTCAGGGATTTGATTGCTGAAGATTGCTATGGAATGAGGGAGAATTACAGGCATGACACTTGTGTTTGAATATTATTAATAACATAGCGTCACCTGTTAATAACACGGTGTTGCATGCAGCACAACAGTCGAGTGTCTGTCTGTCTGTAGCTCTGGTTTGAAGGCGCAGTTTTGGAACCTGAGTAACGTGGCAGGGAGACCACGCCAGCCTTTAGCTTCAGTTGATCACAGCTCAAGGCTCAGAGTTCTACTGTCTGACTGACACTTAGTGAAAGCTTCATTGTCATCCTCTGTGCTTGTGGAACATGTCAGCGACCTCATGGACTCCCGGAGGACCCAGTGACCAAAGCCCTTTGGCTGCTTGAGGTCTAGGACTCACAAGCCCTCACATAAGCAGTTTAGTGTCAGAGCTGGCCATTGGCTAAGAAACTTGTAATTCTGCTGTCTCTTGCACTGGAAGACAGAATTTTCCTTTCTTGCTGAGTATTTTCTGTGTGTACTGAGTTCACTTTGAGTGTATTGTAATTTCTGTTTGATCTTGAATTGTTTTTCTTGCTAAAATTTCAAGTGTCTGCTTTAATATCTTCTAAGGTAATGTTTGGAGATGTGTCCTGTCTCTTTCTTTCCCTCTCATTTTAGTAACACTACAAGAAAATAATCTGCTGACTTTTGTAAGAGATGGAAGAAAGGTTTTGGTTAAGGCAGTTGTACTGTTGTGCAAGTATTTCATGAGATGAAAATAAAAGAAAACTTTTATATTTGATAAAGCAATTGAATCCATTCATTGCAGAGCATAAGGCTCCTGACAGCCTGTAAGACCTGTTCAAATATGGCAAGAGGAGTCAGCAAGTGGAAAAACCCCCAATGTTTGTTTTATTAGGGGGAAAAAAGTCTTTAAAGGTGTCTGGGTCTGGTAACTAACTAGATTCTCTTCATATTTAGAAGACTATTTGGTTTTAAGATGGTTTCCTCTTTGTCCTTTTTCTTTCAAAAAATGCTGTTTAATAATAAAGAAGTTAATGACTTTACCAGGACATGGCTAGAATTCATTTTTTCATATCATCTAAACAAGAAGTCCCTGTCTCTTATTTACATGAGGTTTTATTCTTCCATCTTGAGAGAGCTTTTGGCTAGATCCATATCTTCAGGGGCTTTCAGGAGAAAACTGTCTCCTGAAATTTTATTTTATTTTATAATATATATAAATAAATTTATTTCATTTCCTTCCTCACTTTCCCCAACCCCTGTTTAGAAGAACTGGTAGCTCTACTGGCAAAGGGGCTTTTGCAAATTAGAGGTTCTTTCTGTTGTGAAATTTCTGATTTTTAGAGAAAAAGACAGATGTAATGAAATGTGCAAACTGAGTTGGGAACAGGTAAATAATGGACCTAATTCTTCTCCTATGAAAGCCCTTTAAAGGAAAGCCAGAAAGATCTTGGGAAGCCTCTGCTTGCTTAAGAGAGAGTTCATCTTTATTGAGGAGAAAGGAAAATAAGTGGGAAGGCCTGGCAAGAGCGGAGGTGGGATGGAGGAATTTGCATTATTGGTACATGTTAGATAACAGCAAAACGGACAAGGGTGTGCCTAGGGGTGGAATAATTTGATTTTCATTATTAGGTAAAACAAGACAGCATTTCTAGATTAAATTTCATAATTCCTTTAAAATACACTGTATCTATTTTTTACTTCTTCAGACAACTCGAGCTTTGTTTCTTCCCACAGTTTGTTGCACTTCCCTATTAGATGTGTCCCAGCTTGGACATCACTGAGAGTAAAATGAAAGTTCTGTTTGATTTGCCTAATGAGTTCATTTTATAACATCTTATTCCTCTGCATCTTCTCTAGCTAAGCCTTGTGCTGTGGAGGGAAGGTCATTCACCAGGGAAAATTAATAAGCTCTAATGGGCTCAAGTGAAACAGGTGCACTACAGTTTTTGTCCTTTCTGCAAAAGGTCTGTATTTGAAATCAGGAGGAAGGCAAAATTATTGAGTATTTAAGAAATATAGTCCCAGTTGGAGTACAAAACCTTTTATTTTGCCCGCTGTGTTCCTAAACTGTTCCCTTTCTATAAGCCAGAGAAACCCTGAAGCTTTTCTAGTTTCTTCTGGCAAGTGTTTTATCCTACTGCTATCTTCAGGTTTCCACTCTGGGGTTAAAATGCTGCATGATAGAAGATTAAATTTCTTTTAGAAGCTTCATGTCCCTGGATGATCCAAAGCAGCTGGTATGTAAAACATAAGTAAACTTTTCGACTTAACAGACCCTTTCTGCAGAAATTTGGCTGTACTTTCACTTAACTGTCTCTTCCACAAACTGAACAGAAGGTGAAATAGTTATTTGTGCTTTCAGAAGGTTTGTGGTGTAGCTGTTAAATGCCTATAAGGCTGTTAAACATTGATTTAAATAAAAATCACAGTTCTGTGTTGTCACATGCACAGCCAACCAGACCTTACACTGCTTATTCTTGGCTATGCAGTGACTGGACTACCAAGCTGTCAAAGGCTTACTGACTTTCTACTTGGGGGACCAAGGTATGGAATTTTTAAACACATTATTTATTAATGTTTTAAGATACGTATAGTAAAAATTAAACATAGGTAGAATATCTTGGGGATTCCTGCACACTTTATTCCTGCTTTTGCCCATACTCCACTTTCTTCTGTCAGCCTGCCAGTTATAGTTTTCATACCTCTTTTTCTTTTCATTTGTACCTTCTCAAATTCTTTTTGTGTGTCCAACATCTGAACCATAATACAATGCCACACTCTCTTACCTGTGGCTGAATGACCTTGATATAGGGAGCATCACTCTGTCATTAAACTGATAATCATAATTAGGAGAATAGTGTGGATGACACTAATTATAAACTGAGATTCTCTCACTTGGTAAGAATGGGTGTGGATTTTTTAATTCAACAAAGCAGGATTTCACTGTAATTTGACAACAGGTGTGAAGTGTGTATGTCTGGCAGATATCATATCTGTGTTCATGGTAATCACAAGAAAATCCATCTGACTTATAGTGGGCACTATTTGATGGCTCAGTTATAAAACAAGTGAGATTATTGGAACATGATGGACGTACAAGGTTTGTCATTGTTAGTAAATCAGTCAGAAAATCCCCTGAAGCTGAGCTAAGGCATACAGAATCTAGATGTGAATATGCTCTCTCAATAATTTCTAAAGTCAGGTTTGATACTTACCGTCTTTTACCTGCATTGTCCTGGCTTATGCTTCTTATTTAAGGAAAAAGCAATGAGATAATTCTGATGTGTTTATTAGAGCTGTTGTTATTTCTGGTTTTATACTGATTGTTATTACTCAAGTCTTCATTTTTGAAATTTGTATTCTACCTGGGCTGGTGCTGAAACTTCCATGTCTGTGCTGCGAAATTCTATTTTAGGAAAACAAGCTTGTGGTAGTTGTAGCAAAGAATTTGGAGAGCGTAAAACCTTTATTTGCACAGACAATGAATTGTAGTGAGCAACAGTTTTAAAAACAAAGGTACTAATTTATAGGCTTCCCTCACATTGAGATTATCCCAGGTCCAAGGTCTGACACAGCTAAGTTCTGGTCTCTTTGTATGATGTAAATTCAGATTTGCAACAGAGTCTGCTCCTCTCCTGCATGAAGATTACAATGGCAGCAAAGAAAATTTGGGCAGAGCAGAGAGCAGAATGTGGGGGAAGAGCAAGAAGCAGGAAGCTACAAGCCTAGGAGAAACATTATTCAGCTGTGAGCTCTTGGGAGATTTCTGCAGACATTAAAGGATTTTCTGAGGAGAGAGTATTTGTATGTATATGAGGAGAGGATTTGTAGTTTTGTTGGTGATGGTAAGGTTTCAAGTTGAAATTGTAATGCACAGGTTGATGATGGAAGCTGTAATGGGCAGCGTTGGGGTTACATTTTGCTGTTGGTTAAATGTTCCACTGCATTCGAAAGAATCACTGGATTAGGCAGAACCAGCAGCAGAAAGGGGGAGATGGCTCCTTTTGTTCAAGAGCAGCTGACTGACTTTGGGAGTGAAGATTCAAGACCATAGGCAGAACAAGAAAGAAATAATAATAATAATAATAAAAAAAACCAACAAAAAAATGAAACAAACAAACAAAAAAACCCCCAGCAAAGAACAGGGAGAAGTTTGCTCAAGAGAGGACATAGCTAAGGATGTTGGAGGGCGTATGGTCAGGCCTGTGGATGGTAAGAAGGAAAACTTCCTAGAGACTGTGCAGAGACTGTTTGAACCTTCAGGGTGGGTCTTCACACCAATGGCAGGAGAAATAGCACAAAATCAGAAAATTTGCTCTGCCAATCTCTTGCATTTTTAGCAAACATACCACACCATTTCTTAGTGTACTGACATTGGGACAGTTCTCTTCTTTCACTTAGGAGTGTTTCTAATTTGTATAAATCTTTGACTATTTACCAGGTGCTTGGCTTTTGTCATGCTCCCCTATGGGAAGCCCTAAGAACTCGCTTGTGGGATGGACAGAGCCTTGTTTCTGGGTTCCAGTTAATATTTCTGAAGCCTCTTCTGAAATGTCAGAGAATGTCACCACTGACTAATGTCATAAGCCTCACTTTGGGCATCTCTCTGTCCTTTGCCCAGGCTGATTCATCTCTGTCATAAACAGGATTTGAATTTTCCTGCCACGATGGAAAAGGTGTGATTGTGTAGCACAGCACAATGTAGCACCTCATGACAGAATACACCATACAAGTTTGGGGTGGGGTTTTTATTTTTCCTTTGATTTTGTTTTTAAGAGATTGCCAATAAGGGCAGGTAAGGTCAAGAAATAGGTATTCATTTTGTTCTTGAACTCAAAGGAGGTAAGGAAATGCCTTTCCTTTTGAGAAGAGGACTTTTCAGCGTTCTTGCTGGCAAAGTTTTGGCTCAAGTATCCCTTTTGCACATAAGTTTGCTGTCCCCAAGAAACTGGACCCAGTGAGGGGCGTACAAGAGCTACATAATCTGATATTAATAAGAAGTTTGTCAAATGCCTACGAGACTGGAATTGTGCATAACAAGGAGTCTGGAAAACTGCAGATTCACGCTGGAATGATATTCAACTGGTATGGGGCACTCACTCAAAACCCTCTAGTTTCAGTGTCTTTTGCCAGGGACCTGTTTGTGAAATAAAAAAGCCACAAAAATTTTTAGGGTGCACCTAGGCCTGCCTTCCAATGGTATGTGAAATGTTCCTTCAGGTGCTGACTGTGACATCCCTTCTGGGAATACAACGGTTTCCATCTGAAGCAGGTACAAGAATTTTAAGCACTTGCAGCTGCAGCAGAGCACAGGACACTTTTGTCCTTCCTTTTGCACCTCTAAACCAGTATTTGCTTCCCTCACACTATGAAAGGCAGCAACACTGTAAGTCCTAAGTGTGGTATAGCATAGATTATAGGAATAATATGGAGTGAGT
>JAWWLV010000011.1:7321244-7337281 GCA_035041135.1 Platyrinchus mystaceus
AAAGATTTTCTGAGTAATTAAATTCCCATACCTACATAATCTATCTCCACAACACTTCATTTATATGTTTTTGAGTAATTGAAATATGTGCATCCTTTGTAACATTATCAAGTGTATTCAAAGAAACAGATGCTTTAAACTTGCAACTATTCCATTTGTGGAAATAATTTACCGTGTTTTAATGTCAGTAAGTATAGAGTACTTTTTGTTGTCTCTGTATTTGATGCTAAATATACCCATACTTAATAAGGGCATCATAGTAAGTGCAGCATCAATGAACTGATATGTTGATGTCATCACTATAGAGCTAGAGAAACACCAGCTGTGAATTTAGAGGACCCTCAGTGACACCAGTACAACCGAGAGATGAATTTGGTGCTGTGACAGGTTCTATCCCTGGCTGTAGCTGCTCAGCACTGCACTGCTTACGGAGGTCAGTTATTTACCTTCAGTAAATTCTGTTCTCCTCGTGAATCACTTACCAAATGATTTCTCTTCGTTCCTTTTTCTTGAAGAAGAATGTAGTCTGTCCTGTATGTTAGCACTTTCCAGCTCTGAACCTGAGATGGGAGAGGGAAGGGAAAAGGAGGTCCACACTATTAATATGATATTTGCTCCTGTGCTGATTTTGCATTACCTCCCCCTGAGCAAAGTGTGAGTAGCATTAGTGTTGCCTTGTCTGCTCATCACTTTGGAGAGAGGAAAATTCCTCAAAAGCAGACTGTGCTGCGTATGGCAGGAAGTTAAAAGTATGCCATGGTTCTTAACCTCTATTTCAGATTATATTTTACAGTAACCAACCAGGATCAGAGTGTCCATCAAATGGCAGCAGAAATACCACTCACTGCAACTCTGCTGAAAGCCTTTTCACACACGCAAAAATGCCCACTGGTGTGCAGCATGGAGGGGTGGCTTTTGTTTCTGCAGTTCATGAAGGGAAGTGGTGGATTGTCCGTTTTATAGCAGTAGAGAGACTGCAGATAATTTTTACAGATGTCTCACAACAGTCTGACTGAATACTAGACTGCAAAACAGGGGATGGGCAAATGAACAAAAGGTGCCCTGTAAAATTTTGTTCAGGACTAGTAAGTGTTGAAATTTCTAAGTTACATTATTAAAGCAATTGCATTCGATGCCAAACTCTTACTACTTTCAGGTGGAATTTATTTCGGGAATATAAATGCATTTTTATCTTTGATGTGTTTGATAATATCGTAATGACTTAGAATGCAACTTGACAGTATATTTGGAGTTAAGTGAAGAGGCAGCATCATTAGCTGCCATGGACTAAAATACATTGTAGAGGTATAACTTTATGCACTATAAAATGAGTGACTGTGCTTAGAATGAGCTGATAGAAACACAATTTTAAGCATAGACCTGCAAAATTAGTGCATGGCAATAATGCATGGCATTGGAAAAATTTCTGTAAAAAAATACTGAGTTGAAAGGAGCATGTCTACATCAGCTCCAATCTGCTTTGGAACATGACTTGGAACTGGAAAAAATAATGGAATTTCTCAGTCTCCAGTTTAGTGTCTCATTCTGCTACTGGCTGCATTTGTTAGTAGGTTAAGTAGAAACTCTCACTATTTGCAGGGTTCTCTACGTTGCTGGAAATGCAAAACAATTTTGACCAAATGAATTCCTGTCATTCTGAAGAGAATGAAAGAGACCATCAACAACCCTTAGCCCTCAGTCAAACAATGTTTGGCAAGTGGAGTCCAAAACCTTTAGAGTGAAAGTAGAGCATTGCCAAAACTTTCCTGTGAAATGCTATACATGTTTCTCCTTGGTTGTTTATCTCTAATTAGGGATGTGGGTTGTTTTTTTTTTTAATGTTGCCAGTTACCCACTTTTCTTGAAAAGGATTTCTCTATGATATGCTTAATTCACTCTACTAATGAGTTTAAACTCCAGATAGTCTCACTATCAGTATTCTCATAGTGGGAAAGCTTCAAAAGCAGCAGTGGTTATAAGCACTTGTACTTTTTTTATTTATGAGATGAAATTTTGACTATTTTGGGTAGTGCATGTTGATAAAATATTTAGTACTGTGCAAAACAGAGACAAGCAGCCAATTTTTCTTCAGCATCACTTCAACCACTGGTCTGAATCTCTACTGCTTTTACAGTGAGTCAGCAGAAAAGAGAATTTTCTTCCTTCATCTCATGAAATCACAGTCTTCATTAAAGGAAAGAAACAGATGATGAAATGATATGTATTTGTGCTTTCATGGACATAAAATTAATTACAGAGCTAACAGACTCTTGTGTATGCAAGGCTGCCAAATCCATGGAGCGTGGCACTCTCCACATAGAAACGTAGGTGCAATCAAGGTTAAGGTTTCCCAGAGAGGATTTGAAAACAAAAAATTTGTGTTATGTGAAAGAATTGCACTGGATGCTTAGCTGAAAATGAACAGAAGTTAATGAGGGTTTTTTAGGGTAACTGAGCTGTGCTAGAGATAGGTACAGTACAATATACCTGCATTGTTTGTTAGGAGACTCCACAGATTTCTAGATGATCTTGTATATTTAGATGAGATAATATTATTGACGTCTATATATCCTTGTAGTTATTTTCTAAGAGTGTTCTCTGTGTGTATAAAAAGTTGTGAAATTCTGCTTTATGATTTTTCTTTTTTTAAATCCAAAGTGCCACTCATGGGTTTTTTCATGTCTTTAAACTGCTTAGAGCAGTTTTAAAAGGAAATCAAAACAAAAGTGCAAACCAGAATTACTCTTAAGTAAAAGTAACACCACAACTATGTTATGAAAGGAAAATAAAAGGGAAAATAAGAAAACAGTGTTACTATATGGTCAGAGAGAATCTTTTGTTGTTGTCTTTAATTAGTTATAAACTTCAGTAGATTCAGAAATTTCAGGTTTTTTCTATTTATTTTTTTTGTGTAAAATACCAGAGTTTCTGTAATGAATATTTTCTTGTAACACTATTGTACTTCAGAGTGCTGAACCTTAATGATGAATTTTGAGTAAAACTATAGTGATGAGTGGTGTTTGTTTATTACTAGTTGTAGTATTTAAAGCAAAACAAAAGCCCATGAAGACTTTTAGGAATAGAAATCCTATTGAGGTCTAATGGAGACTTGTGGCCTTAAGTACCTTAATGCTCCCCTAGAGCTACCAGTGATTCTCCTGTAATCTTGCTCTCTTGTTAGTAATCCCCATAATTTGCACATCCCATTCCTGTATGCACAGCCTACACTGTTCTTCATAGATTTTTTCCGAATACTGGATTTCCAAACATAGTAGAGTTAGATAGGACAGGAAAGAGAATTGTGCATAAAGGTCAGCACAACAGTCTTTTCACCAACAGAGCTAAGACAAACATTAGGAAAGGGAATTATTTTCAGATAAGATTTGTAATTATGGAGTCAGTGAAGCAGAGGCACAAGCAAGTGGTTTGAAAATGAAGAAGGTGCAGAGAAGGCTTCTGAGTCATAGAGAGAAAAATTCCTTAAGATTCCGTAAAGGAAAAGGAACAATTTGGAATCAACTGATTATGTGAGCGCAAAAAAAAGCAAATGAAGAGTTTTGAAAAAGAGAGATGACTTTTAAACGATGTTTGAAATAACTAGAAAGGCTTATGCTTCTGTGAGGAAGCATGAAACCCAACCCTTCTCTATATTTAAAATAAATGTTTAACCTAGGCTTTTAGAATTGAAGATGTATTTCCCCCACACACCCTGAAACAGGAAGATTCCCTAGCAGTGAGTGTGCAGCAGATTAAAACATCCAAAACCTCTACTTGCTTCCCACTGTTTTTTGACTGCAGAATGTTTGCAATAGTGGAGATACTGGGATTTTAGTTGTGGTGGGAATGTCATCACTGATGTTCCTCAGACACCTTTAGACACTTCTGCTCTAAAGCTACAATAACTTCAAGTTGTTGGGAAGTTATAGGGAACATTTTCCTTCTTTTTGCTGTTTATGTCCTGAGTAAATGCAAAGGAATATCACCTACATTGGTCTGCAGCTGAAGTACTGATTTTCCCCTGTCCCCACTCTATAAATGCAGAAATACAGTGGGAATGGGGCTGGATATAAGGTGAGACCATCACTTCCATAGTAACTGTACTCTGTGGAAAAGGTGTTCTTATGACAGTGAAGCTGGGGATTTTGGAAACCTCGTATGCTCAGGTAAGCAGAGATGTGGGCTGGATTCCCTGCTCAGGGAACATCTGATAGTAACTGAGAGGTTTTGACCAGAGATGGATTTGGCTTTATAGCTCTTCTGAGCAACTTCCTGCATGATTTGCTCAGCCAGTAAAGGTTTTACGTGACTTTTGCAAGAAAGGATTCCAAACTAAATTAACCCTGAAAAAAAGTCCCGTGAGGAAGTTCTTGGTTTTTGTTTACAAGGATGATTGTCAATATTTGTAGTTTCAGAAGGCTCAGAAAGACAAAACTGCATTGTGATGGTGGATAACAACTGATTTCTGATGAATGCAATAACTTGATTTAGCCAGGTAGAACCTTCTTAATTTTTAAAAATGTATTTGAGCATATCCATTATGTTCCAGCTTATTGTATTGCAGTAAGTTGTCAGAGATAACTTGATTTTAAACTGAACTTCAATAAAATTTTCCTTGAAACACATTGATAATTTTTATTGAAACATTCATTTTGAGGCACAGATACATTTATATGGATCTCTGAAGCTAAAACTGAAAACTACTGGAATTAAAATACCATAGTGAACTGTCCTTTTAAGAGAGGTACTAAACAAGAATTACATAACTCTTCATAATTTCTTTTTTATGTATTGGAATCATAGAATCATTTTGGTTGGAAGAGACCTTTAACACATAATACATTTTATCTTTAGAACTTACATTAATAAAAGCCCTACAAAAATTCTGAGATTCTGTAGTCACTGTCAACATCTTTGGTCTTGGTTTTGTTTTGTTTTGTTTTGTTTTTTTTAAAAGGACAGAGGCCAATCACTGTTCTTTTTATGTTTAGCACCTGCCAAAAGATTCCCCAGATCCTTCATTTGGATTAATTATTTACAGTATCTTATTCAGAAATTTTATGTAACAGTCCTATGAAACACTTCCCTGTTTTTCCAGACTGCTCTCCAGGACTGCTCTTATGTAAGAACCTGGTAAACTGCAAACTAAGAAATAACACAGTAGCACTCTCAATCTGTGATTTCTTTTCCCCCCAATGTTTGTGTATGAGCATAAATAAATATTGTAAATGAAACTAACACTGATCTTTTAATCACTATACACCGCAATTTTGTTTCCCTTCATGACTAAGCCCAAAAGCAAGGGATTTGCTGTATTTTCACCAGAAATTCTACCCCCCAAAAAATTAAATTGTAACCTCATGTGGGAAGTATCTTTCAAAAAATGCCCTGTTTGTGCATGCTTGGAATTTCAATAGTATTTGGTTTTCTGCAGAAGTATCAGCTTATCCAGATTGTGTCACCTTTCTACAGAATACCTTTCCAATGGTACTGGTTTTACCACTGCCTAAGGGCAATTAGCCAATAATGCAATCCCCGTAGACATAAACAGGAGATTTTTAGATTAAGTACAAGTTGTCTGGTGTCAAAGTGATGTGTAGCCTTAGCACCACCAGGTTTCAGTTTTCTGGGAGTTAGTAATTTTTAAGAAGGTTTGAACTTTAAAAAAGAAACAGTGATTCAAAGAGCCATTGCTCAGAATTCTGAATGTACACGTATTATTAATTTTTGTTACTTTATGCAGTTATTCCATACCAAGATTTTGCCTTATTTTTACAAATAACTATGAATTAACCCCATTGGAAAAGTGAAATAAAACAATACCAAGCCCCAGCTCCTCCAGTTCTATTACAAGAAATTACTTTTACTAAGCTGCTTTATCATTTGAAACCCTCAGCAGTTCTGGGAGGGAAGTAGAATCTCGTAACAAGAGAATTCATGAATGTAGGGTGTGCAGGGTCAACAGAGCTATAGTGCAGGTTATTGCTCAGTTTTGTTTGTTTGTTTTTCTTCTCAGCCAAGTAACTAAGACGAAGGTATTACCAGAAGGCTTTTTAGGGGAGCCATTAGCTATGAAAAAGAAGATAAGCTCAGATATGAATGGTGTTTCTGAAAGGGATGTGCAGTTCTTTGCTATAGGACAGTATTTATATGTGACCTCGAACAACTCTCTCAGGTGGAGCTTCTGTTCCATTTAAGTCAGGGATAGTCCTGACATTTTAATGGTGCTGGGATTTCTCTTCTTTTTATTTTCTTTCATAGTTTCTCTGCATTAAAAAAAAACAGAAATAGGAAAGTGGTAGTTTCTTCAAGATACTGTGAATATAACAGTGTGAAAGATGAATCTAAGATGGTAGGGTTGCCCAAAAGAAAGCAGGACTTGCATGCAATATATAGCAGCAATAAAATAAAATAAATAAATCTGATCCAAGAATATTTGTGAAAATGCATTATCTCAACTTTTTTCCTATATAATTTCTTTGTTCCTCTGACATCAAGGTCTTTCTCTTTGCAATTAGTTTTCCTTAGCATAAATCTGTATTAACCAGTCCATTCTGAGCTGCTTGATCCCTCAGTATTTTAATGCAGTAGCACTGTTGTAACTGTGATCAGCTATTGATAAAAGTGAGGCAGTGATGCCTTTTATTGTCAAAATTAAACAAAAATTGAGATGCCTTCAGGAATACATGTGTGCTTTACACGAAGGCTTGTGCGCCCCAAAACAAAACATCTTTTGCTCCCAGTCATAGCAGCTGGTCTACTAAGGATATTATCTCTTTCAGTATATTTTGCATATTTACCCAGAAATATATTTCTTTCTCAGTATTTGTGATATTAACACATAATTTTGGTTTTTTTAATCCCTTTCCTTTAGCTGTTTCAAAATATCATCTGGACATTTTGAAGTTGAAATGAACCAGTTTTGCTGGATTGTTTGGAAAAGCTTGAACCTTACAGTAGTTTTCCTCTTTTTTGGGGATGTGTTTCTCTGTATTGAGGTCCTTAGCACTCCCATGCCCCTTGCATTAGTATTCCTGCTCTTGATCTGTATATCATTTATGGATATCATTTATGTAATCTGTATATCATTTACGGAATTCTAATACAAACCAGACAATGAAAAGCAACTTCTTATCTGCTTTGTCAGCTGAAATTGGGAATGCTATTGATACAGAATATGCCTTGCTACAGTTTAATTATCATCTATTGATACTGTCATTTTAATATTCGTTCATTAACAGGAATATCAGCTGCATTGTGTGTTTCTGTCATCAAAACTGAAAATAGGATATGTTTGGGTTTGGACTCTTTATGATAGCTTATAGAGTTACTTTCAGGAGTACATAGTAAGGGTGTGGAAAATGCTGGTACCTTAATCTTTCACCTCAGTCACTGCAAGAATCTCTGACATACAGATATATAGCATGGTAAAACTGGATCATACATCTTTGGGTGTTTTCTAATGTAGGTGTTGACAAGGTTGAACATAATATCTGAATATACTGCTGACTTCACTGCTTTTCTATTCAGAAGTCATTTGATAAGTCTTCAGCTGATGGAAATGACCAGTTTAGAGAGAATGGTTGTTTATTTTTCTCCCTGCAGTGATAGTTGAAGTTCTTCTTTTATATATATATATATATATATATATATATAATACAAGTTGTGTCTTTGTCTCTGTTTTAAAAATATATAAAAGTGTTCCTACATATGTCTCAGGAGCCACCCATATTTCTCTTACAGTGTGTACCTCCTGATACTGCTCCTCCTCTGATTGCTGTTTCCCAACTGCCATCCTTGGAATGTCAGCAAATACAATCAACTGCTTTCTTTTCCTCTAGACTTTCAGAGATTTAGTGGGCATTTTCCCCCCGCTCTGCTTGGATTTCTTTCCAATGGTTCCCCTCCCCCTCTTCTTTAGTTTACAGACTTCTCCAGTGCTTTTTTTCTGTGCTGATTGCAGGAACACCCACCTTTCTGTGGTTTTAGTGGAGCCTTTCATGCTCTTTTCTCAGCACCAGCCCTCTAACCAGATATTTAGGCCAATTATTCTGTTCAGTTTCATTATTCTGCTCCCACAACTACAGTAATAGCCCACTTGAAAGATCACTTGGCTTCTTTTACTCTTGAGACTGCTTGCTAGTTCCCAGAATGGCATCTTCACAGCCTGTGATCTTCTGCTTCTCTTTTTTTCCCCAGAGTTTTATTTAAATTAAAAAGAGGTGGGGGGTTAAAAGGAAAACCCCACACATATAAACGAGCAAGGGATGGGGGGTGTGGGGGTGGGGAAGAAGCCCAGATATCAAACACATGCTTTCAGGAAGGGAAATTCCAACGCTGGCAGTTTGTAGGAGACACTGAATATCAAATACCGTTATTCAGAACATTTTCCACAACAAGACTATGACTAAAAATCCCATTGAGATTTCCTAGAGCAGGCATCGCCTGCTCTTTGTTTTGCAGTCACATGGAATATGAATTTCACCTATAGCTGTAAAATGGCACCCAGAAAACCTTTACTTCAGTTTTGTCCATGCCCATCCAAATTCAAAGATACCACTTCAAAAGTCTTTAGGTAAAGGTTTTAGAAGTGTGTGTAGACACTTCACATGATAAATTTCCTTTCACAGTGTTAGTGTCTCCTAGATTATAGATATAATTTAAATTTAATGCAGGCTTTTTAAAAAAATCTAACTTTTCTGCCTGCTTTCCTCTTGCTTCTTGTATCCCTTTCATCTTCTATTTTCATCACTAATGTATGAAATAATTGCCCTCTTCGCCCTTATCTCTTCTGAATTAAAAGATTGAAGATACACAGAAATATTTCATGCTTATTTCTTGTGTGACAGTTGCCATCAAGTGAGAATTTTAAGACTGGATCCCACTTGTTATATCTTGTTAAACCTTCCTTTATAATATATATATATTCTGTTCTTAATACTGGAATTGTTTATTCTAAGATGAAAATTGTTCATTGTTGTTGAACAATAGAGTAATCTGTTCTACAAATTTACATGTAACTTGTTTGTATCTGTTCCAGCTCTTTTTTCCTCCTTCCATAATTAATACTTTTTCAATTGTGCAGCAAAACACTGACAGCTTGGGGTAGGTATTTTTTTCTCCAGATATTCTATCAAGCATTGGAACAGTGCAGTGCCATATATTTCTAATGAGAAAAACAGAACTAAATGTCCCATAGCTTTTTCTGTGTTAAAAATAGCAAAAATATGCATCTGTGAAGAACGTTGCCAGTGTGAACATATAAGTGCTTAAATGATCAGGTTATTTCTTGGTGTAGGTTCTTTATTGCTTTAACTTTTAGAAGAAGGTTTTAATTTTTGTCCTTTCAACCAGTGAAAATGTGAGCCTGCAGCTGTACAAAATACATCAGTGACAATCTCCCAGAGGGGAGGGAGGATCAGCCACGCACAGGAGAGCTCTTCCTACGTGTGCTCTGGGCTGCAAGGAGCTGATGCTCTTTCTCAGTCTGCTCCCTGATGAAAAGGTGCCGTTCCTGGGAGCAGTTTCAGTGGAGAGGTTAATGATGAAATGGGCACTTCTCAAGGTCAGGGATAAATTACACACCCGGGAGGGTGCGGAGGAAATTCCATCGCTCTCCTCTCTACTGTAGCAATTCAGGAGAGGACTTCACCTCTCAGAGCTGTTGGTCCAGTACCTTTCCCAGCCCATCATCTCATTGAAGAAAACACTGAGAATTCTCTATTTCTTTTATTGTTATACTCACAATCCTATTCTGACAAGGTTCTCTGTAATGAGGGGTCTGATATGAATCACGTGCAGCAAAATGTTTCTATGTGCAGAGGGAAGAACTTTTGATCATTTATTTTTTGTGACATGCTGAACTAGAAAATAGGATGCAGGCCATGTTTGTACTTCATATAAGTAACAAATACTTAACTTTTTTATAGAAATATATTTAGATTAAGGTAAATCCCTCCATGTCTTTTCAGATCACAGATATGATGACCAAGGTGTTAGATACCTAAAATAATTTTGTGGATCTTCGTGCATCTTCTCTGAGACAAGAAAGGATTTATGGAGAAGTGAGGATAGGGCTCAGGCCTAGAACCTCTGAGTATTCAGTGGACTATGCTAATTAAGCATACCTGCATCTTCTTAAATTTTATTATTAAAAATTAGTTATATGCTTTATTAAAACTTCCCTTGCGTCCAACAAGTTTAACATTTTCATATTTTTCTTATTTCTTCCAATTTGTTCTTGTTATATCTCCAAAATTCTAGCTAGATAATGAAGTGCATACTTTTGAGGTTATGTTTTTGCATAGATTAAAAAAAAAAAGTATTTGCTGAGGTAATTTACTGTATAAGGTGTATAATCCCATTTATGACATATTTTTTGTTAAAATACCAATTGCCAAAACTATGCCTACACGTTATAGGGAACCATACTTGAGTAGGGAAGTACACTTTTCTGATTTCTTCCCTGTTGTCAGTAATGGTCCTGCTATTTATCCTAATCTGTCTTCACTTACTGTAGTGAACCATTCTGAGATGTCTTTTTTTTAAGGCAATGATATGTGCTGTGGTTTCATCCAGAAATTCCTGTACCTAGTGCACAGGAGAAAGTCAAGTTCTGTTTCAGTGTTCCTTGTTAAAGAGTCTCAACTGAATCCCAACACAGTGAACAAAAAGACCCTTCGCTTCCCTAACTCATTTTCAGAACAAGAGCACACCATCTGTAGACAGCAGCTCAAGCCATTGGGATTGCCTATTACTATTTTCAGCCTTTTGGGATACTATATATATATATATACTTATTCTGTGTTTCTATGCTTAAGTGGAAGAGATAAATGTCCTGGCAAACTGTCTTTATACTCTTCCACATTGTTCTTTTGTGGGATTTACTTCAGACCATAATCTACCAGGTCTGTATGTTGTAAAATCCTGTCTCAGAGTAGTGGAGAAGGATGGCATAAAATAAAGGACTTTGCTTTCCAGCAACAGCTAAATATATATTCTCATTTTTTCAATTTAAGACTTGGGAGGTACATTCAGGGAATATCCAGCAGTTGGCTATTCCCTGAGTGAACTGTGGCCCACAAGAGTCTGTTCTGGACCAGGTTTATCCCAAAGAACTGCAGCCTGCAGAGGACCCATGAAGAGCTGTTCTTGCAGAGCTGCAGCCTGTGGGAAGGACCCAGGCTGGGGTAGAGGAAAAGTGTGAGGAGGAAGGAACAGCAGAGTGGAGCTGTCATGAAGGGACCACAAACACCCCTCCCCACTACACATGCAATGGTGCCAAGTTTTCTTGGCAATGCTGATTTAATACATTTGCCAAATTCAATTTTACCTAAACATTTTTCCATTCAAGACACCTTTTTGACAGCATGAGAAAATTACTGGAGGTTTCTGACAAGCAAATTTAAATTCTCGGTGAATATAAACTTTTACAAATGATTGATCAGAAGCTGGTTAAATTATGTTATGACATCAAGCAGTCTGCTGATTTTGTCACTGCATAGAAAATGGAGAAAACCTTTGAATACATTATCTCATTAAAAATTGTCCAAAGTTCCAGCCAAACCCTGCCTGAGAACAGTGTTTAGGTACCAAGTCTGCAGTGTAGGTATCTGATCCTGTGTGGTCTGCAAGAGGAAAACTTGCCCTATTACAGTGTCCCCAGGGACTGCAGGAGAGTCCCTGCTCTGATGCCTACAGCATTATCATGCTCCATTATCACTGGCAGTGCTGTTTCTTGACCTTTTTTCCCTCAGTCCTATGAGGAAAACTCCTCTGGGCAGTGTTTTGCCTGTTCTTCAAACCATTTCTACAGGGTTGTTCCCTGCGGTGCGGCCGAGTTGGGGCTGGTGGGAAAAACCCCCCACGCTGCCGACACCTCACCCCTAAAACCCAGTACAGATGGTCCTGGCTTCTTGTTTCCTAAAATAAAAAGTAGGAATTGCTTTTCTAACCTAACCCTTGTTCTGAAAGCTGGGATATAGAAGAAGGAGAGCCAGCCTCGGGAACGCTGACTCTGTGAGGAGGTACTGTCCCAGTGATACTGTGAGGAGACCAGGAAAGAGCATAATTCCCAATGTCTTTGAAAGAGGGGAAGCTGTATGAGAAGTGACTGAGGTCACTTGCTTTGTTCATCCTGGAGAAGGGGAGACTGAGGGGAAACCTCATTGGGATCTGCAGCTTCCTCATGAGGGCAGTGGCAGGGCAGACACTGGTGTCTTCTCTATGGTGACCAGTGGCAGAACCCACGGGGACGGCATGAAACTGTGTCCAGGGAAGGTTTAGGCTGGACATTAGGAAAAGGTTCTTCACCCAGAGGGTGGTCAGGCACTGGAACAGGCTCCCCTGGGAAGTTGTCACAGCACCAAGCCCGGCAGAGTTCACAAAATGTTTGGACAACAATCTCAGGCACACGGTGGGGATTCCTGGGGCTGTCCCACCCATGGCCAGGAGTTGGATTCAATGATCCTTGTGGGCCCCTTCCAACTTGGGATATTCTATGATTCCACTTTCCCTGTCTCAGTGCTTTAGATAGAAGCAACTTGCCTTTAATTATAGCTATTTGTCCAACTTCCAAATACCTTAAAAGTTTAATTATATGCACTTGAAAAAATTTAAGACAGTGTTGTGCATCAGGTCATCAGATCCAACATTTCTTTGCCTCTTCTTGACCTTTGAATTCTTCATGCAGGGAAAATACCTCCGTGCCTCTTTTATTATATAGGAATCTACTGGAGATCAAAAGCTTACTCATAAAAAAGCAATAACAGAAGTAGCTGAGGCTTTATAGATTATGGGATAAGAATAGACATTACCTCAGGTACCTAGGGGACATAAAATTTGGCATGGTAATCAGAAAGCTGGTTAAATTCATTATTCTGATGTCAAATTGCTGTTCCTGTCACTACTTAAAAACCAGCAAAATCTTTTGAATTCATTAATGTAATGAAACTGTTCAAAGAAATGTTAACACAGTCATTGTGGAGAAATTAGAGCTGAATGATAATGGCTGAACTTCTGCTATAAATACAACCATCCCAATATGTTATTTCTTTAACATATGCTGTGAAAGTATTTGGAAGATGCTCAAGATTCAGAGGAATACTAAGGATAGAAATTTATAATTTACCATAGAAAAAATAGTAATAAAAAAACCAAAACCAACCAAACAAAAAAAAGCCTATGAAAAAAAATTAAAGGAAGCAAACCTTGCAATTTCTTTGTCAGACCCTACTGCCATTCTTTGGCTAGGATTTTGATGCAGAGGACGTGGGAAGTGACCAGTGCCAGTGGGAAGGAAGAAAAGCACTTTCACATATGATTTATTTCAAGACTGGAACTAAGGGCTAAAACTGAGTTGGTGCACTATGAACACATCTTTCTTATCCCTGAAACCTACAGAACTACTGGGAGGGGGAAGCAGTGAAAAGCATAAGAAGTAACCCTCCTGTTCTTCCTCTGTCACAGCTCCTGCAACCTGGAATCAGTTATTTGCTCTCAGCCACACCAGTCCAGCTAAAACAGATGCTAAACCTTGTCCTGCAGGATCCTGTGTAGAGCTGAAAGTGGTGCTGGCTTGGTTTGTTCTGTTCTTGTATTTAAATTGAATTCAGAAGTGAAGGGTTTTTTAATAAAATCTTATACACGTTCATATGCATTTTAATATGTTGGTCTTTTTTTATTCTGTAAAGCTAACTTAGATCAGTTTCTGTGTGCATTTATAAGTGTGCTGTGCCTTAACCTGTATTTCCTAGGCTCTTTGGGGAGGAGTCTCAGTGTGAAAGTTGAGTTTCCTTTGATATTAGTGGTCACAGAGTGGTTTGGGTGGATTCAATTTGGAGTGCTTTATAAATACCAAATTTAGTTCCCTATTTCAAAAGGAAGCCTATTCTAATGCTGCCTTTTCAGAATCTGCAGGCTTGAAGAGTTATGTTTCCTTGGGTAATCTAAGAATGTTCCAAAGGATCTGCAAATAGTTTAACCTATAGTTGCTGAACCCTTTTTAAGTGTTATTCTCAGTAGACTTCCCAAGCAAGATACTCTTCAGCTAATTTAATTTTTTTTTAAACTAAGCATTCCTGTTTATATCTACCCTTGTTAATGTTAGCCACTATATACAGGTGAAAAAAATACACTTAAAAGTAGATTCTAATAGAAATGCATGCTAATTACCTCAGCCTCACCCATGGCAGAAACAGTTTCTTTAAGACTGAGATCTTGTTATCTATTATTACAGATCTACCTAACTTTATCAGAGGGCTTGAACAATATTACAGCTTTTTGGTTGCTAATTGGTTTATTTTATTTAAGAAATTTGACTGTTACTTGGTTCTTTGCTTACAAAACTTTGAGTCCTTTTTAGCATTTGGAAACTTTTCTTAATCCTCTCTTTTTTTTTTTCTTTTTTTTTTTTCCCCCTTTTCTTAGCCCTTTAGCAACCAGATTTGAGGTCTGAACATTTTGCCTGGTCAAGTGGTCTTACCTACCAAATTTGGTGAATGTGGCGTATTCATATTGAGTTATTTGGGTTTATACAGCCAAATTAGAACAGAAATAACTGATATCCTGGCTACCACATGAAGGGAAAAGTGCAGTTTGTTCCCAATTGTCTGCACAGCTTTCTTGCTGCTCCAAGGCTTCATGTTAAGAGACCCCCTACCTTGGTAGTGAAGCCATTGGTTTTAGTGCTTTGGAGGCTTGAAGTGATTTCCTTGAAGAACCTCCACAGGATCTCCTACTGGGTTGTTGGGAGTTGTGGAGGCTTAGTGTGGGTTAACTAGTCCGTGGTGACTTACATTGTCACAGAGGCACTCTCAGTGAATTCCTAATCTTTCTACTGTCTCTTGTTTCACTAAAGACACTTGTTTAGTCACAGCTGGACTGGATGAAGTCTATTTTTAGTCTTTACTCTCAGAAATAACTTCCCTCTTTCCTAGCCTACCTCACTCTGTCTCTTTGGTTCTCATCTCAGATAAAATCTTGCTCCCATTAAAGGTCTAGGAGAGTTACTGTCATTCATTCAAATGAACTCAGAGTCTTCTGTCTTCTTTTTTCCCCTAGTGGAAGTGCTTATTTAATGTTTTCATACCTGTGTGAGATTTTCTTTTCTGTATCCTGTTCTGAGGGACATTCAAAGATATTCATTCTATTCATTTGGACAAGTAAGGCATATGAATAGTCCTATCTGTTCAATAAGGTAAGTGCTACTCTTTGAAATCAGCGAGGTGAGTGCTACTTCCCATTTCTGGTTTTAAGTTTGTTTTCTGCCCAAGCTCCTTTAGGACAACAGTTTGGGAAAGCAGGAATATCAAAGCTGCTGCCATGTACCAGTGAGAGTTACATGTTACTGGCAAGGAGCTTCTGATCTCCAGATTCTGGGAGCAGTGGACAAATTCCAAGTGCTGACAAAGACAGAGCTTGTGACGGTGAAAGGTTCTGTGTCCGGGGAAAAGGTGGGTGTTCTCTTCAGGGACAATAGTCAATGACCGGTCCTATAGTTCTGAAGTTATATCTCCATTTCCCTTTGACATTTTACAACAAAAATATTTTTTTCTGCATCCAAAAAAAGAAAAAAAAAAGCAAGAAAAAGAAAAAAAGAAAAAAAAGAAAAAAAGAAAAAAGAAAAAAAAAGAAAAAAAAAAAAGAAAAAAGAAAAAAAGAAAAAAGTAGATGTCAGTGATGGGAATTGCACTGACATAACTTTTTGAATTGGACTGATTCCTCAGAAGTACAGTAATAAACTTCTGCTCCCTGCTCAAGAGCTGAAACTAATGCCCAGCTTAGCTACCAACTTCGGTGTCCTGGTCAAATGAGATTGATTTCTTTTTACCTCAGAAGCAACCACATAATAGCTGATAACTGCAATATTTGTTGATGAAAACATAGGGATAAAAAATTACCACTAAATGGGCAAACAAACAAGAATTAGAATTATTCATAACTGTTTTGAAATATGTTAAAATAAAAATAATGGCCAGTCTTCGCGAACGAAGATCTGGGAAAGGTGTTCCCACCTTTCAAGCCTGCGCAATGGATTTTTT
>JAWWLV010000011.1:7337381-7359321 GCA_035041135.1 Platyrinchus mystaceus
GGGACCGGGATTAGAACCTGTGGCCTTGGCGCTGAGAGACCAGCATCTTAACCGCTAGGCCACCAGGGGTCCCCTGAAATATGTTACTGGGAACAGAAATGATTAGGCGATGATATTTAAGAAAACTTGGGGATTTTTTTTAGAGTGTGTCTTAAAAATAAATCATTATATAGAAGACACAAATCTTTAAGGTTGTTATGCCAATACAGGAAAACTATATTTACCAAAAAAAGGAGGTTTTAAACTCCTTGTACTTGCCATTTCATAAGTATTCTAATCAACTTATTTATTCTGATAATAAATTCCTGGGTGAAAACACTGACACAAATCAGTCTCTAACAACTTAACAAGTACTTATATGAAATCTCACTCAAAGTCTGAACTGCATAGAGAACTGTTTTTGTTAACTTTTTGAGGTTTTTCTCATGGAATTGAATAAAATGAAGTTTGAGGTAATCTTACTGTTTAATTTCTGTTTTGCTGAGTTCAAATAAATTTAATTCACTATTTTGCTGACCGTTATGAACTGCTGTAAAGACACATTTAAAAGACCTGCATTCCAGTCAGAGAGGGGCTGGTGTTTGTTTAGCATGCAGGTAACAAACACAAAGTTCTCTGGATGCTTTCTACTCCTCTGCATTTGCTTTCAATGCATGTATATAATTATGTGCTCCTGTTGTCATGGTAATTGAAGCAGGACTTGTCAGGATGTGGAAGTCACTTGTATTAGGCTGGAACACAGAAGTCAAATTAAAGATAACCATACTGTTGGTGTTAGGTTGACATGGACAGAGAAGGATGTTTATTTGATTTGTTTAATTACTTTCTAATACTTCCCAAGTATTAAGATTACTGAGCCTTGTATCTCCATGTGTTGGAACATCTCCTTCAGGCTATTGATGTAGAATTTTATAATGAGTGGGGCTTTTTTGGACTTGATGTTTTAGTCCTATATGAGCAGTTTCATTCTCATTTCATAAGTTCAAGGGCACATGCAATGAGGTTTCATGTTTGGTTGATGCATCTGAAGGTTTAGAAGGGAAAGAGGAAGGTTTAGGAGAAAGCTCTACAACTGCTACTACCCCTCTGAGTGAAAATGGGACAGGGACAAAACTGATTCTGTTTGTCTTGGAGAGAGTTCTGGCTTTGTAAAGTTCTGAGGAAAAGTTACTTTAAATCTTGACATATTTAATAATTTTAACAGGATTTGATGAAATTATATTTTCAGCTATTTTTATTATTTTTCATTATTATAAGATAAAAGAATGAGTGGGAAAGAGTCTGGAAGAAACCTTAAGAAATTGTCCTAAATATGAAATCTGTTATAATGAAACCATTCCTGACAGACATTTTCCTAACCAGTTTCAAAAGCTATCCAGGACTATTTATTTTCCTTGCACATCTGTCTTTACCTCTGCAAAAGTTTTTTTAACTCAAGGTTTTTTTAACTCAAAGTTTTTTGTCTAACTCGAGTCTTCATTTCTGGAATACAAGTGCATATTTCTGTTGCGTTATAATGATTTTTTTTGAAATCTTTTTTAGAATAAGGTCCAATATTTCAGTCTTTTCTTGCAGATTATTTTCTAGTCTGCTGCATTTTCAAATTAATTGCATCTTTTAATCTGCAGGCAGTGTCCACAACTAAACATTAATCCATTTACAGCCTTCTCAAAAGCACGTAAAGCAAAAAGATCATTTCAGATGACATTCATTGCATGCTTTATTCTGTCTCTGAAGCTTCCAGTATGATGCCTGCTTTTATTTGCAATAGCTTGGCAGATTCAGGTTTAGCTTCAGATCCAGATGCTTTAGTGCAGAACTGTTGC
The DNA here is from genome assembly GCA_035041135.1 of Platyrinchus mystaceus. Taxonomy (NCBI): domain Eukaryota; kingdom Metazoa; phylum Chordata; class Aves; order Passeriformes; family Tyrannidae; genus Platyrinchus; species Platyrinchus mystaceus. The sequence goes on from JAWWLV010000011.1 coordinate 7,339,208, forward strand.
ACTGTGTCTCAACCTACATTTCAGCTGTTTATTATTTCTGAGAGGAGTAATAACGTACCTGTCCTTGAATCACACTTTATCGCTCGCAAACCATTTTTACTGAGATCTTTTTGGACTCTAAATGTGTCTCCCGTTGTGCCTGCAGATTTTCCCAGCTTATACCTGCCTTCAAGTGCTCTCAGGCTCAGGGTGTGATTATTGGGGTTGTCCTGTGCTGGGACACGAGTTGGACTCAGTGACCCTTGTAGGTTCCTTCCAAGTCAGGACATTCTACGATTCTATGAAGTATTATGGGAGCAGTCTCTCTTCTGACTTAATGATGAAAATAAAGATTAGTGCTGGATTCAAGGCTGACCAAGAGCTCCATTAGACACCTTTTTCCTGTTAGACAGAAAGTCACTGATAGCTATAGGATAATTTTTTTCTATGGCTATTTGCCCTGTAGTAGTACTGTTTTGATGATGTTTCTTCGTTAGATCAGGAGACAGTCCTGTACAATGATGCCAAAAATCTGTCTAAAATCATGAAATGCAGCATCAATTATTTTCCATACTACAAGGCTTGTTACCATTTTGGGCCTTGTTCTTGATGAATTCGTGCTCATTTAATAATTTCCTTGGGGGTTTTTTAGGTTACTTACAAACTGAGAAAGTAAAGAAAATTAAACTAACTAGGCTATAGTTTTTTCCTCCCCCTTCTGTGGCAGGCAGCATTTTTTCTCTTCTAAGGGCTTTTGTAGCCATATCCATCCATCATGTGCTTTCTGAAATAATTCTGATAACAGCTTTCAAGCAGTAACAGTTCTGATATTCATCCAATTCTCCAAGACTTTGGGCAAATCAAATATGGCATAGCTAATTCTGAATTATTTGACCCACATATTTTTCCTAATCTTTTCTTTCCCCTGTGCTGGCATTGTGTCCTCCCTTTTTTTTTTTTTTACATATTGTATTTTATTTTTTTTAAATAGATTTTAATTGCAGGAGCCAGTTGATTGCAATTGACCTTCAAGGCAACAACTGTTAATAAAGCAGTAAACAGTTCAGACTTCTTGGCACAATGTGTCAGTAGCTTAATTTTGCCTTCAAGCTGCTGCCAAGCCAGTAGTTTTCCTTGGTCCTCCTCTTACATTGAAGTGTTTTTATAGAACTTCTTTTTGTTCTTTGTCTCTTGCTAATTGTACCTCAATTTATTCACTTTTCTGGTGCTGCCTTTGCATGCACATGCTATTCTTTTATAGTTATTTCACAGTTTCCACTTTGAGATGTTTGCATCTTATACTTGAAGGCAATAAAGAAATTAACTTCTAGCCAAGATGACTAAAATTAAAAATATTTATGTCCATATTTCTATCTTTCCATTGTATTGGGCCATTTGACATCGTCTGGTTTCTTTCTTTTCCTTTCTGTTGAAAAAAAACCCACACCCAATTTTTTATTGATTTCTTTTTTTCCATGTGTCTGTCTTGGGCAACCTTGTGTGTCAGATCTTTGGCTTTATTAAAATGTTGCATACATTGCTTTTATTTGCTGTTTCTTTTAAGATTTCCTTTTTGTGATTACCTGTAAATTCAAGTGCTAGTCTAGTGTGTTGTTTGGGTTGCAAGTTGTGTTTTAATCAGTTTAATCAGTCGCTTCTTATACAGTGTTTTTGACTTAAAAAGCCACCATATTTTACATATAGTGATACATCAATGAAAAAATGTAAATAAGTTAATACTTCCTCGTGCAATATTTGCATATCTGACTTAATTTAGAACATCTTAAATAATCAATTCCTGAAACTTAATCAAGCATGAAAAAGCAACTTGTCCTAACATGCCCAGTACCTTTGCCCCCAGCTGAGGCAAAAGAGGCAAATGGGGCTATGGATACTCCTTTCACTGCCTTACAGGTTGTTACTGATACAACATGTTGTCCAAGTGGCATAAATAGTTTTCTTCATCCAAATGTATGATTCAGCTTTTTGTATTTTGAAGTTCTAATTTATTTTTTTTTTAATAAAACCACTTTAATTTGTAGTTATTGAATACCCAGATTGAGTAGGGTTGTTTTTTGATCTTTCAGATGAGGCATTAAACCCACATTTTTAGAACAGAATATTTTTAAGGAGTATCTGCATCAGGTGTTCCATGTATTCTCTGAACCATATACCATATATATTTATAGTGGTTCAAAAAATGTAGTCAGGAAAATGGAAGCAATACAATGGAATGCAAGAAGGAGGAGGGGTGAGTGTGGAGGAGGGAGCCTTTCCCAAAGCAGAGTTCCATGCCCAGAGAAAACCACACTTGCACCCCTTGACTTGCACTGCCTTCCTTTGGGTGCCTGGTGACATTCCATAAGCTCACCTTAAAATCCTGGGTGCTCTGGGACTGGCTTCCCAGCAAGTCATTTTCCAGGCCATAGTGTAGCAATCATAATGAATCAAATCACTTAAATAGCATTTTTATTGTACAAATGGGAGCGAGTTACTGGCAGAGCACTCTCTGTTTGTGTTTTGTCATGAATTTATCTCCTCGACCTGAAATTATTTAGCATTGATAGTTTTGTGGTCAGAAGCCACAAAACAAGCATGCTTATGTTTTTGCTTTCTCTGATCAATAGCATTGCTTCCTCAAATACCATTAATACTGCCTGAGTTTAGCAACCTCAGTGATGTAAAATGTTAACCATATCTGACAGACTCTTTACACATATTAGCTCTCTTCCTGCCTGATAATGAACTTTCTACAGCCCTAAGCTTGACTAGGAATTATTAGTGTTACCATCTTCCTTCTCTGGAAAAAGTGTCTTGTAAATATGTGTTCCCCTGATAGGAAAAAAAAAGTTTTCCTTTGTTGTTGTTGTTGTTCATTGCCAAGAATGCACATTGAATTTTAATGGCAAACAATTTTCTAGCTGGACATTGTGAAAATAAACATTTCTGAGTGTTACTCATGCAGAGAAACATGTAAGAATATGTGCAGTCCATTTTTTTCCATCAGAAAACAAGATGTTTCATTCAGCATGATTCAGCCCTACTGCCCATGTCTGCTGTACTTCTTTGAAGGGCACTGTAAGAATTATGTTCAAAGATTATTCAGAAAGTATGTTTAAGAAGAAAAGTATATTCAAGAAGAAAACTACGACAACAAAACCACAACCAACAAAAACCCAACTTGATATGCACTTTCAAATCCCCAAATTATCTTTTAATTCCAGTTAATTCCCCCAGAATTGATGGGACAGGGATAAGCAGTTAGCTGACATATTGTTCAGAGGATCTGTCTATGCAAAGTAGTGAAGTTGATAGACAATGGGGCAACAGACCTTGTTTGTTCTGCAGGTCTCTTTCACTGAGATGATGAATGAGAGAAAAACATGACAATGAGTTTGTGATGTGGAAGCTGAGAACAAATCAAACCCATCTCAAACAAAAATCAGCAAAAGCCAATGGAAACAGCTTTTATGGTTTTTCTACAAGGGGAATTTTTCTCAAGTTTTTGACTATCTTGGCCCACTGTGTGGACACATATTTTATAATACATTGCCTAGGTGGACATTTCTTAGTCAGAGTGCTCTCTTCAAATTATTTTCTGTAGCTTTGGCAATGATGTCCTTACCCTGGAATCAGGATGTCCAAACAGATTGAGTCTTACAGGAGCACGGAATGCAGAGGTTAAGCTTAGGAAGAGCCTTGTTCGTTTACCTGAGAAATTTAATTTTGATTAACATATGTTATCATTCCAAAATGAAATAGCTATTCACAAATTCTCATTAAAACTGCTTTGAGAGATATCAGTTCTGGTTATTACAGGGGATTACTATTTGACAATTATCAAATATTAAGCCAGACTTTGTATCAACCATGTTTTGCAGTCTAAAAATAATCTCAGATATTACTAGTTCTGTCTCCTTGTGCCAGTTATGGGAGTTTTTACCCAGAAGCAGGTGTTCAGGGGTATCCAAATTTGAAATACAAAAATAGCCCCTTAACACAAAGAATAACTTTTTGGGCAACAATACTTGGTAAATATAAAAAAGTCCAGAGTGGGAAATATAGCAGGTACTTATAGATAAATAGTGCTGTTGTTTGAATATCAGAGCTGAATTTGGAGTTGGATTCTTGTTCCTTCCTGCTGCCAGGAGCAATGTCAGCAGCAGTAGAATGGCAATGACCCTTGTAGGCAGGTCTGTGAGGATAGGAAGTGGAATGTAAAGTCAAGGATCTTTATCATTAAGGTTTCCCACAGTGCTGTAATGGGGTGGGAGGAGGTGGGAGAGAGAGTGGATTCCTGCTTAAATAAACAAAGCAAAACAGAAAAAAAACCCCTGTCTTTGTTTTTTTTTTGAGTAATTGTCCAGTGTGCATGATGAGATTACTAATTGCTCGTGTCCTGTTTGAGTTGTGTTCTGAGGGTCGAATCTGTCTGTGTCTTCATGGTAGTCAGTGCTGGCTTAATTATTTCTTTGGAAATAACACATACCTACGTGCCTTTTTTGGTATATTGCCTTGCTCCTGCCTTTTAATATGGGCTACTCAAACTATATTGATGCTGTAACAAAATGTATTTTTCTTCTTGCTCTATACATTTTTTCAAATAGCTCTTAATATTCAATTTGTCTTTCTTGCTGCTACTGAGCACAGAGACAATACTTTCAGAGAGCTATCTACAGTGATTACAAGAGCTCTTTCCTCTGGAACTGCTCAGTAGAGCCCCTCATAGAGGGGATTAATTGCTAATCATTTAGTAATGATCAGTTCATCTGTGGGATAACGGGAAGATACCATTACACTGGGGCTCCATCAATATGATGTCACGTATCTGAGCTGTTTGGGGGTATTTGCTCTGTCACTGATTCTCAGGTTTTTTGTGCTGACAGCCAAAACTTAACACATACTGCTGCTGTTTGGCCTGTCTTCATCTTGTCTGTACTTCCAGAAAGTGTTTACAATGAGTTATTTAACATTCCTGTGTGACATAAAATGTCACGTTTGTTTTCAGCAGGACTCTGTAATTCAACAATACATTGGCTTCTGTGGCAAAGTTGTGGCTCAGAAGTTCCTACCCTGCACCCAGTTTTCAGCCTCCCATGTGTTCTGTCTCGCTGTTCCTGAGTCTTACATCACTAAAAAGTGCTTGTTTTTAGCTTGGATTATTTCAGTGTCTTTACATAAATACTGCTATGCTGAGAGGTGGCAAAGTGCCATGGATTGGTGGCTGCTTCATTTGTGTAACTGCAGCATCACTGCAGTGGTAGAGCTAAAAGGAGAAATTCCTAAATATCTCCGAAAACTTGGAACTTCCTGACTTCATGGTGGTTGTGTAGCTGAGACTTGAAACCAAAATCTAGACTGCTGTGCTCTCCCCTGGTGTGAATTTACACTTGAGCTGCTGTTAGCTGTTTGAAAGGGGAATTCTCAGCTGCTTTAGCTTGAGTTTTGGCCTTCAAATACAAGTATTTGCACGCTTCTACAATTTTGCCTTAGTGGATGTCATGGGAGGGGATAGGAATACTTTAACATAGGAAATTTCAACAGAGTTAAGATGTGTCTGAAACCATAGTTCTGTGTATAAAAATGTTCTGGATAGTTCAGTTTCTATCTGTACAGCAAACTGGAGGAAATGTTGATCCTGACAGATGAATGAACAACTTATTGTTATGTATTTGGCTTCAGTAGAGTGAAGATTTCACCCTCTGTATATCTGATGCTGTAGAAGGGTCTTCATGTCTGAGGAAGCAGGAAAGGAAATGTAGATAATACAAGTGTAAGGGTACATAAATATATTATAATCATTTTACATTCCATTTTGCACACTGTATAAAAGTGTGTGACATCTTAGTGAAAGAAAAAAGTGTCAAGACTTTCAAGCTCTGGGAAATGTTCTTCTTATATAACTCAGATATCCAACTTTCTCTTAATTAGCACAGCTTTGTATAAAAGGTTGCTGTCCCAAAGGATCACAGCTATTCCTGTAATTTGATTATAACTGTAATGCCTGTGTGACACCTTTCTGTATATAATGTTATGTGTAATCCTGTGTGCAGCTACAGCTCTTGGAAGTTCTGTATTAAACTCAGTACTGTGGTTACTGGTGAATGAAATTATTGGAACAGTCTTGGACGAAAAAGTACATGGAAGGATTTAAGGCAGAACATGGCAAAGCAAAGGCTGCAATTATCTGCAGCTGAAAACAAGTAGCTTTTAATATGTCCATTCACCTAAGAAGGGAGGGAGAATTACAGACCGCATGCTCTTTCTCTCCCTTTTTCTATCATTTCTCTTCTTCTTTTTCCTTTATACAGTTTATCACCCATAATTTCAGGATGTGTTTTGTTTCTTTAAGCTGTTTTATCTATAGGCTTATGAGGTCAGTCATGTGTGAATTCTTTTGTTAGTCACCTCACCTTTTGCCTTGATGATAGAAAATTGATCAGGCCTAAAGTACAAGTTCAATAGACAACCCCCTTGGTCCTTTGTCTAGGAGAATAGCTACCATTGAAGGCCATGAGCAGGTTGCTATTAATATGACAGCCTGCTCTATCTCCCACTGTAATTTATAATGAAATACCTAATCTCCATTATTTTGATCCAAGCAGGCGATCCCATGAAAAAGTCTTTTCATCCAGTTCCCAATGGCAGTTACATGAGAAATGGCAAACCAATAATTTTTGTCAAGTTTTTTAAGCCAACAGAAATGCTTTTCCACTGCTACAGTTTCAAAAGGCACAGATAAAGCTCATTCACTGAGATGAATGAAAAAGCCATCTGGGGTTTTTCTTTTTGACTTCCTTTCCTTTTCTCCATCCTTGTAATCAAATTTGAGCAAAATCAAATGGGGCTTTCTATGAAAGTACCTTTTGTTGATCTGAACGAGCTGGTAATTTACAAAATACCCTTCCTTTGTGAGGAAGGCTAAAGAAAAAAAGAATCAGTAGCTTTTAAAGCTGGGCCTTGGTGGGACTCTAAATGCAGTGAAAGCAGTCTGTGTTGAGAGATTGAAATGCATTTCAAAGCCAGGCCTGAGTCAGGGTACAGGGAAGAAAAAACCTATGTGCATTTTATAAGAAGAAAAACCTGAATGGGAAGGGGGAAAGAGAGAGAGAGAGAGAGAGAGGAAAAAATCTGGATAATACATTAATCATTATTTTGGAAATTGTCTTCCTTACTGACACATACTGCGTAACTAGTGATTGAGAACTTGGATTTTTGTTCTATTATAGGCATCTCAACATTTGTCTGTGCTGCTTTAAAGTTTGAGAGGCAAGGATCCTTGAACACTGCTGGACTATGTTTTAAATGTGTATATATATTTTTTCAACTTTGCTTTTTGTGGTTCTTTTTCTTTTTTTTTTTTTTAACCTTGCCTGTGAAGTATTATGGGGAAAAATACTTGCAGGAAAGATGAATTTGTTCTTTTTGGCATGCTAATGTTTATTTTTATTGTATTTCTGCTTACCAGATTTCCTAAGGGTAATTATTTCCCACTGACTAAGACCAAAGGACAGTGTGAACACCTAACAAATAGTAAGTTTATGCCTTGTTTGTGTTATTTGTATTTTATGATTAATGTAGAAAAGCTGAGAATGTTTGATTAATTGCAAATTCAGTATTTTAAGAATATTATACATCTGTATGAATCTATTAATGAGAAAAATTGATGTGGCTTCATGCTTATCATCTCTGTTACTTACTCTAACTGTTTAGTGAGATACAGATAACTGCATTGTCCTGTGTGGAAGATAATACAGCTTTTGAAATAAATACTAATTTACATGTCATATGCAGAGATGTGAGCAAGCATAGCCCATATTTTAATCTTTTCGTATTTACAGGCTTGCTTAGAATATAGAATGTTTCTCCCTTTCCATTTCTGCTTCGATTCAGGACATAAATGCTTTTGAAAAGCAGCTTTCTGGCTGCTCAATACGAAATATCACCGGCAATTTCACAAAACTGTGGGCACTCAGAGTAGAAACTCTGGGGTTTATTTTTATTTTTAAGAAATCTTCTTGTACTATTTTTACCTTGTCTTGTGCTGTGTTCTGGTAGAGAGGGCTGAATGTTACTGGCTAAGATCTTGTTATTGTTACTAATGAAGCACTAGTAAAACCATATTGGCTTTTAAATTTTTATTTGAAAGAGAAAGCTTGGAAATAACGTAGAACTGTCAACTTTCAGTTATGAGCTGTTTAAGTGAAATGGTATGAGACATGATTTGTTTTGTGTTCCTTATGCACGTGTGTGGACAGTGTCATGACACCCACTTAGAAACCACGCTGTAGGAAAACAGGCTGGGATAAGTCTTTTGCTTTTTAACATTACCAAAACCCCCAAGTCAACCTTATAAAGTTTGAGTATGGTTTTCCTTAATGATTATTTACCAAATAGCTTACAAAGTATTTTCTTTGATGTAACCTGACATCTGATTGAAGTGGAGAATGCCAAAAAAGTTACTTTTGTATCTGAATTAATTTTCCACTTCTAGTTCTTACCATCCTATGCACTTTCAATTTCCTCCAGGATTTGTTTTCTCACATGGTTTTGAGCCATTTGCTGCCTCCTAATGACTGATTTATAAAACAGCAAACATGGAAAATTTCCAAAAAAACTTTTTTGGATTTGTCACTGCTGCGTATTTTGTGATGATCTACCATTTTTCATATGATTGTCACTGATGAGAAATTTGTGAATTTTTTATGACTGTGCTCTGTGATATTTTTAGCAGAACATCAAATTTTCTACCCTGAGAAATGCAGTAAACAGTGCCTTAATGGGAAACTTTTGTAGCCCTTAGAATGGTAAGAAAGACACAAGTAGTTGACTTTGTTTGGATCGTGTCATTTAGATAACATAAGAATCTGTGCTTTCATGGGCTTGCATACCAATGTCATATGGTGCTTATTTTGGTTAAATCATTTTCTCCTTCCCCTCCCCTGTTTAAAAATCGCAATTAACCTTTCTTTGTTTTGTTTTCTGTCCTTCCTCCTTTATACCATCTTAAACCTTAAGGCATAGTATTCATTAATGACTTTGTTGAATCTAATGGATTTTAATAGATTATTTAACAAATGAAGCAATAACAAAGCAAGACAGCATCCCTCATGGTCTTATTCTTGTATCTCACTGTGTGCTGATCTCACTACAGTGCAGCACAAGCTTGATCAAAAAATTTTGGGACCTAGCAAAATATAAATATTATTAGTTATATTGGTCATAGACATCGCAGGTTTTCTCTGTGTAATCCTTCCCCTCTCATGGGACCTTGTAAGCAGCACAAATGGCTTGAATTGTGATGAAAGGGTTGAGTGGAGTTCTGACTTTGCCCCCTACTATTTACGTGTATTTGTGGATAGTCTCTAAACTTTTCCCTCGATGGGGTTGCACTCAGTGACAGCACTCCCTTTGGGGCAGAGTGTTTGTAAACCACTGTAAGGTTCTGAAACGTGGTTTGGATCTTACAGGAGTATCTTCAGCTGTACCTGATTTCAAGCTGCCAAATTTTATGCTTAAAACTTTCACACTCAAGCACGTTTTGCATTAAACTATGATGAATCATCACAATAAATTACTTGCAGTATTTTTCTAAAATAAAGGTCCTCCATCATTTCATTCACCTGTTGGGAAGGCCTTTTTGCAGGAGGCACTCATAGCAACAAAATTCTGCTACTTTTTTTAAGAATATATATAAATGTATACATAATTTGTATGCATAATTATGTTAGTCTTTGTTTTGAATCTTTGAGAGTTTACAGTAGTGACACACTAAAATGGGGAACTGAAGTTGTCTAATAAGTTAACAAGTTTGTCCTCTGTAATCCAGTGAAGCATAAACTGAACAAGGAAATGTAGACTGTGACAGGTTAGCAACACCATGGGTGAGCTCTTGTATCTCTTGAAGCTACTGTTGAGTATAAATCAATAATTCTAGTGCCCGAAGTTAAGATGTTTAATCAGTTGGTTTGGGTGTTTAATCAGACTGAGTTGGATTGGGATGGGAAAAGGTTTTCAATGGAATTTTCAGTGGCCTTTTCTTTTATTGTCTTAAACAGCAGGCGATGGGGACAAAGGACAATAATTTCTGGGTCTCATGTGCTCTCTGGGGTTCTGCATTGCCTGCAAGAAACACTTTTCTTTCCAGATAAATTTCTGTCACTGAAGGAGTACTCAGCCTTACTGAATATACATAGTGATTATGATGGAACTGGGTTCTCATAAAGGTAGTAAGAAAATGCAGATCTAGGCAGTCTAACAATTCGAAGGAGTCCCTTGAAGGAAAGCAAAAGGTGAAACAGGATACAGAAATATGTCAGAATTAGAATGAGTATAGAGTGTTAAAAAAGAGATAGGTGGGTGTTGTTGAGATAAGGAAAGGGCATTAACACTTCCATGTCCCTGGGCCCAGGCCTTTTCCTCAGGGTCTATTTAGATTGACTGTCCCAGGGCTGATTGCTGGATTCAGTTGAAAGTGATGTCTGTGTTCACATTACCTTAAAAATGGTAATAATTTTTTAAAGTTGATTTTTCTCACTATGTTGTTACCATTCAGTGTGTTGATCTTAAAAGAAATGTGAGCTTGTCCTCTGAAACACTAATAAAGTGAGAGTTCCCACTTAGGCACTGATCAGCAGACCAGGATATGTCTGCAGTAGCGCTGCACAGCCCTGTTTCAGTCTTTTCTGGTGCCAGTGTTTGGTGACATCAAATTGGTGGGCTGGGAATGTTGTAGCATTACTTTGAAAAGTGAAGTAACATGCACAGTGTTCCTTTTTAGTCCATGAATAATATTTTGTCTTCCCTGCCCAGCTGGGAGAAAAAAGGTTCCAATGTTATTTTTGTAGTTTTGTTGGATGAGGAAGACATTTTTAAATTGACGATTTGTTATTTACCTATTATTTTGTTTATTATTCAAAGAGCATAAAATCTGTGGTATGACTGGGGCTACAGGTTGTAGTCTTTTTTATTTTTCTGTTTAATAAAGCAGACCTGGGAGACACTCACAGGTGTATTTGTTACTTCAACTTCTTCAAGGACTTCTGGCATACCAACAGCAACATGAAGTTGTCCTCTTCTGACAATTTGTCCTTAGACTTATGGCAGGTAAGGGCAGAACTGCAAGAGATAGATGTCTCATAACACACTCTGAAGAAACTTGATCTGAAGTAGAATTCAGAGGTAAAATTACTGTTTGCTGCAAAGCTCCTTGCTTTGACATAGCTAGACTTTACCTGAGAGACCTCCACTGGGATCCCTCCTAACTGATTCAGGAAGTGGAAGCTGTGCATTCATTGACAGTATGTTAATGCTGAGGGATATCCTTTTCAGCATCAAGTGCTTATAGCCCTTAAGATGGTATTTCTGATTTTAACTGTAGGGCATCCCTTCCATCTTACTTAAAAACCTTACCCCGTGTAAAATAGTTTTGTTGTGGTCAGTCTGTAAAAGGTGGAATATTTAGAACAGCCACACAGAGCACCGTATGCTTCACTGGATATCATTCATTCTTCATTCTTCCAGTGGGCATCCTGCTGACAGGGATACCTAGTGCTCCAGACAGAGCAGTCTCATTCCCTGTGCCATGATGTGCAGACCAGCCACAATGACACCTCTGTCCCTGCTCTCTTCTGAGCAGTCCAAGGTCTGCTCTCTGAAGTATTATGAACAAACATTTCCAAATGCTGACTCCTTGTTTTGAAAGAAAGTGGTTTAAATCAATTATCTCAAGTTGAGCTGTGGTTAATTTTGGGTGAGGGTGAGTTATATGCAGAAAGATCCAACATGCTGTTGCCTCATCACATCCATGTCACAAGGAGATCCTGTGGTAGTTTGCAATACCTGTTCCTGGTCAAGGTGTGTTTTTGTGATGTAAATGACTTGTAGCCTTTGTATCTTAGCCCTGTGTAAGAGGAGCCAGGCTTAAGAGAGGTAGCAGGGAAAGTCCATCCAAGTGGCAGGAGCTCCAGTAGCCTCCTAGGCAAACAAACTCCCTAACTGTGCATGAGACAGTGGAGCTCCTCTGTGAAAGAGAGTGCACTTAGTGCTGAATTGCTGCCTTAATGCTCGGGACAGCTATGGCTGGATTCTACTAATTCTACAGTTAGATGCAGCTAATTATATAAAAGGTATTTTTGGAGCCTGAGACAAAAGATATCTGTTAAAGTAAAGGGCAAGCACAGACTCTGGTGGTGTAAAGCCCTTTCTCTGTTTCTATGTCAGGTAAGCCTTGTTAGACAAAAAAACACAACTAGATTTGAGATCATAGTATGCCATGTACAGTATGTATTTTACACACATATATTACTACATCTTAGATTCCTGTTTGCAATAATCTTTATGTAAGTATTTGAGGGTGGAATTGGATTGAAGTCATCAAAGTACTAGACTAGGAATTTATAGGAATGTTTCTTTTATTTTGAACTGAAGAATGTTATGATGTACCAGGAATGTCTCTCTTAGATTTTTAAACTTTGTTCATTTTTTATATCATTTTCTACACTGTCTTCTCTCTCTTTCCAGCTGTGTACATCTGAGAGCTTTCTAGGCCACTGATTGATGACTTAGACATCTGTTTATACATGCAGTAAAGACTCAGTTTATATAAGCAGTAAAGACCCAGTTCTTGACTGGAGATTCTATTTGCTTCTGTACCTTTTTATTTGTGAAAGCAGAACAGTATTTTTATTTTAGCCTTCCATATGTGTATAGAAATAATTGTGCCAATAAAATAATATCTGACTGACAACCTTAAAATCAAAACTCCTATTTCAATTTAGAAGATTAAGGAAGGAGAGCTTCATGGGCAGTAACAAACTAAAGACTTTTTATCTGGCCTTTTTATATCAAGATTTTTTATACAAGCCTTTTGTATGTTGTGGAAATGTGCTAATTATAACATGGCACTATTTTCCTAACCTAACTTTGAAGATCCATGAGCTTAATCTTGTACTGTCAGTAAAATACTTCTGAATATAGTGGGAGGTGGTGCAGCTGTGTGAAGAGCTCTTGAAATATGTGTCCACTTCTAGGGCTTATGTTTGCTGTGTGAAGTGATTAAGATCATTGCTGCTCATTTTGTGGTTAGCAAGATGCTTGTTAAGAATTCTTATCATTCTTTGTTTCAAAAATAAAAGTTAATGGGCTAAGAATATTAGACTAAGTTCCATCATGATTGCATTGTTGATAGATCTGACAGTGTATGGTGGTATTTCTTGAGTTAGAAACATGAATGGGGTTGAATTTCACTGATATCTGCATTCAGAAAACATAAATGTCCTGGTGCAAAAAATGCTCTTTTACTGTTTAAGAGAGCAAATCCTTGTGAGAGCTCTGTCTGTTTTATCAGCTCCTGTGCTGTAACACCTCCTGTTTCCTCTGCTTGAACATCCCTGTGAGGCTTCTCTTGTAAAAGCTTTGCAGTGGAGCCCCTCTGGTGTCCATCAGAACTAACAGGTAGGTGTGACTTTTCTTATGCATCCTGCTTTCAGTGCAAGTCAGTCGGAAGCAACAAATATGTGGGCAGCAAATATGGACTAGAGGGAAATTTGGAAACTGTTTTGTAGAACAGGTATGGAGATTACATTATACATGGAAAGTATTGTGGTGTTTGAGAGCAGGGAAAAAATTAAGCGACAGAAACTGTAAAGTGGAAATTTTTCCCCTGTGAAATGCACATGGCAAGGGGCTGAGGTCTCATTTTGGTTTGTATATTGTTGAGTCAGTGTAAACCCTGAATGGACTTGTAGCAGAGAGTGAAGTTAAAATGCATTTGATTTAAAAGAGAATACACAACATTTTTTTTGCTTGCTTTCAGCAACTTGCCGTGTAAATCCAGCCTATTACAGATAAATGAAAGAGAAGTTATGAAATGAAAAGTAGCTGTAATACACAGATTGAATGTTTGGGTGGGAGTGAAAGTAGGAGTTACTGGGTTGGAACAGATTCCTTAAGACCTGTCACATCATACCATTAAAAGAAAGAGTTAGACATAGTAATTTTAAAGGGATATTGTGTAAAAGTTGGGAGATATTAATGCAGTAAAATACATTGATGGATTCCAAACTTACGGTTGGTTATGCGTATTATACTTACATAATAACTGTAGATAGCAAATACTTGCTGTGTGTACTGGATTGCTTGTGAAGGGAGAGATTACAGTGTATTAGAAAGCTTTGATTCCATCAGCTCCCTCTGTGTGTGTGTGCTTTGCTATTTCATTAGGTGGCTCCTGTAATGGATTGATTTTTGATCAAATTTGTGATATAATCAAAGTCCATCAGAAAGGTCATAAATGCTTTCATATTTTATATTCTTGGCAGCTGCATTCCTCATATGAGAAGGTCAAAAGATGGAGAAATTGCATCAGTTTCTTTTGTTCTGCCACAGACCTCTTAATGGCCATGGACAACTCTCTTCATCCACCTGTTTTCACTGATATCTAGTCTTATACTGGCAATATTTTGATAATAAATAAAATATTTTAAAAGTAGTTTAATGCTATGGATAAGTGGATTGTATAAATCATCAAGATTTTTTGATACAGCAGAATATAAAACTGTATAGTGCTTTTCCACAGGCAGGCATTTTGTTCTAGATATGTTTGTAACTCCGTGGTTCCCCACACTGTTTTATCTGGGCACCTCACTATCTGTACCTATACTTGCAGTGCCCTGCCTCCCATTTTACTGTGGAATTCTTGGATGTAGAAACTAGTTCGTTTTTTTTTTCTTAGGGTATCATAAAACATCTGAGGAGAGTAATGAACTGAACTCAGCCTCCTGACACTAAATTCTGATTCAGTCTTCCTTTGCCTTCCATGGAGAGCCCATCTCAGGCTCGCACTGAGGTATTGGAAAGTCTTTGCTGACAGTACAGTTTGGGGTTGGTAAGTCCCATTTGTTGCATGTCACAAAGAAGTAAAGAACTGGGAAGGAACAGGAAGCCTGGATCTTCTGGTGTATCATTAAGGTGGTGCAATATGCATCGAAAAGTATATCTGAATTTTAAAGCAGCATCTCTTGCTTGTTCTTCCATTTCTTCACTGTTTTACAAACTGTATCAAGGAAAAAAACTGCTTTAAAAAATCTGTTTTTTAAGAAAAGAAGAAGAGAGATGCTTTTTAAAAGAATGTGAAGATTATGATATATATTTAACAAAGCCTGGGAACTTGGAAGTGTAGACAGCCATTGTCTTGTCTTAACCCAGCAGTGTGAGTAAAGGATGCAGTGTCAGATGTAACTTTGAATTTTCCTGGCTTCTGTCACTTCACGTCACAACCTTAGCATTAGTAATATACATTTTTTTTGTTGAGGAACAATAGCTAAAAATGTATTTTGACTAGTAAAATTAAGAAGATGACACATAAATCATAGAAGTTCACTGTGCAATAGTAATGTGTGTCATTTTTTTAATACAAGTATAATTCTGAGTACATGGTAACTACTATCTATAGCTACAGAAATATCACCACCTCCTGCCTTTTGGCAAGAAACTATATTTCAAGTTTTATATATAGATTACACAATGACAGAGGGGGAAAAACTTTTAGCTGAGCATTACATTTTAGTGCAGAGCAGGAACTAAATATAGTCACTGTGTCATCACAGCAAGGTTGTTTTTTGGCAAAAAAGCATAAAATAAAGCAGCAGAGATGGACATTACTGCTGTTACACAGTCATTAGAGATAAATGAGGATGGCTACAGAAACAACTGATTACAGGAGATCCTATCATGAGTGAAAACAATTGAACCTGAGCAACGTCATTTCAACCAGTAGAACCTGTTTTGTTAATTATCAAATTCTTCTCATTAATCTCATTTTAACTGAGGTTGGAGCGAGCTGTGTGATTTCAGACTGTGAGACCAATGCACACTCTAATCTTAACTAGCCAAAGGAATGCTTTTGGCTACTCCTTCCTTGAGTGCAGCAGCTCTTCAGGCCTGTTGAAAAGACTCCTATATTTCCTCCTAACGATTTAGGAACTGAATCCATTTGCAAAGGAAGGAGAGAGCAGAAGAAATGTAGTAGTTTGGGATGGCTCCTCCATTCTTCAGGTCTATGCTGGTCTCTGTCCTTTCTGTCTCCCTCTCTCCCTTTGAGTATTAAGAGGAGGAAGAGCCTTCAGGACTGAAACCGCAGTTTCCGTACAGCTCCAGGAGGGACAAATGCAACTGTGGGAAAAATGATATCATTCTGGGGGCTGGGTGAAGGTGGGTAATGGGGAAAGGGAGAAATTGAGCTGTTTCTGGGCAGCAAGAATGACAGACATTATTGAATATAGGATTTAGAATGGTTTTTAGAACTCCAAGCCCCAAATGGCCTGCAAGTGCAGGTCACTCAGGAGCTTGTACAGAGCTCAGTTCAGGCAGGGGAACTGGACAGTGTCAATTATGCGTTTTCTTACAAAAGCAAAAGCAAGAATAACCCATTATAACCTGGATTTTTATTTTAATTGATTTTTTTTTTTAATTTGAGGGCTAGTTGAGCTATGATATAGAACAACTGAGTCAAGTCTTGGAAGTCAGTTTTGGCCTGTCCTGTTCCTGTTAGTATTCAGGCAGGGAGTAAACTCTCACGTAAGATTCAGGAACTGATCTTCCCCTCCCAAGCCAGGGCTTTCCCTTTGCATGAAAAGAATCCCATTTGCTGAATCATGATATGTTTGCAAAATAGGGCAATTTAAATTTAAAAGGGTTGTACTGACAGCTAGAATATTACGAGGTGATTATAGACCCTTCATCTGGCATATTAGAGTGTAAATCTCCTCAAGCAAATAGTGAGTACTTTTACAAATCTGGATGGGGCTCTAATGGTGAAAATACTGCAAAAAGAAGCATTACCACCTCTAGCTCCATCTTGTGTTTTCCCTTAAAATGAAAGTGGAGGAGGGCCTTGAACTCCATCACAAAGTACAGGGACTGTCCTGTAGGTTCGTTAGTCACTCTTTGAACATGCCATTGACTAGCATGGGGTTTTGAGCAGAAAGTTATTTAGGCAGGATCCTTATTAGGCCTACTGTGGAATAAGTAAAGATCTCCTGCCCTGTTTGGATTTATGAGGAATAAGGGATGATTTGCCAAGCTCAGGGAAAAAATGCTGGCAACTCTTCTGCAGGTTTTAGTTGTATGACATTTAAATTACATGTAATCCCTCTCTGAGATTTGATCCTTTTGTGGATCTGGACCATACTACTCGGTTGTGGTGTGGTTTTGTTTGGGGTTTTATTGTTGCTGTTTGGTTTTGTTCACTAAGACCCAAATTCACAAAAATATTTGCACGTTTAACTGTCATTTTCATAAATATATAATTAACTTTGTAGATCTGGTCCTAAGAACCTGATCCTGTAAGAATCATGAGATATTGTAGCTCTGATGCTGAAGCCAGTGGAGTCTTCATGTGTGGAGTAGAATAAGGTCACATACAATGTAGATAGTCTGTCCTGTATGTGAGATCAGGAATCACCATGGTTACTTATCCGGTATTTGGTGTATGCTCTCTTGTGCTCTTTCTCTTCTCTTTTTCTTTTTAATTATTTATTTTTTTATTTATTTATTTATTTACATTTTTGTATTACACAGAAAGCAGATCCTAAATCTACAGTGTGAAACAATTTTCTCTGTGAAATAATAGCAGGAGCCTTTTGAATGTTTATTGCTCTGCAGCGGTGATGTGTCCATCCGTGGCAGGGAGCAGTGGCTGATGCCGTGTGCTGGAACTGCCGCTGGTCACTGAGAGGGTGGTTCCTGACCTGAACATCCCTGCTTGTCAAAGGAGAATTGTTTGCTTTATTAATATAAAGTAGCTATAGTCTGCATCACCATTTCTGTCCTCTTATGGGATTGTACATTTCCTACAGCAGTGGCAGCTCTCTGGGTGTTGAGTTCTGCATAACTGCAGGTAGGAGTTTCTGTTTAGTATTTAAGGAGAGAGTCTTTCAGGAGTGATTTGGTGGTCCTATTTATGAGTCCTGGTGTCTGTCACTTAGCAATTCAGTGCTTTTAGTGCTGCTGAATGGTAAAGTATTAGCAGTGCAATCCAACTCCACAAATATATTTATATATATAATTTTAAGACTAAATGTTAAAGAATCAAGCCCAAGTTTTTTTTTTCAGGTAGAATAAATATTCTTGTTCATCAAGTATATCCTCCTGTTTCTTGATCACGTCACAGTGGCAATGAGGGTTGGGCAAACAGCCATGTGAGCTTGTCATTACATAGAGGAGATTGCTCCACAATTAAGTTACTAGTAGGTCAAGTAATATTTCAGTTTCTAATTTCTGTTTTTAAACACCAAAAGCACTCATGTGAATCTGTGGAAAGTTAGGCACCAAATTAAGAGTTGAACTGCCTTTGTGTAATGCTTGTAATTCTATGGAAAATAGAGCTGTTTCAGGCATTTCTGAGGGTGTAGATGATAAATGGTACTTTTCTAGTGGCATCTGAGCTTAGTTTGGTGATATGTTGTTGTTCTTAACACGTGGGATTGTGAGTGACCTTGCTTTTCTTGGCTATAGCCTTGAGGGACAGGCTGATACTGTGGTGTATTTTGGGAATTATTCTTCCCTGCTTTCTTACTTGCTGCAGTTAAAATATTGGTTCATACTACTGCATTTATAATGTAGGCTTACAAGTTAAAAAAAAGAAAAAAGAAAAGGAAGCAAAGATATTACAACAAGCTAAAAGGAAAGTTAGTGGGAGGAAAGTTGTTCAACTGAAAAATAGAAGCTGCTTTTTCTTCTCCCCTGATGCTTTGGAGCAGATTTTGAGCAGTGCTTGTTAAGGAAAGAGGATAGTCATGTAAAATAGAAGGTAGGATTTTTAATAAGGAAAGTAATGATGAAAAACAACCAATAGGAATATGGACAGGTAAAGAATAATTAGAGATCATCTTTAAATGGCATAAGAGTAAAAATTTTTTACTCTGTTCTCATCATTCTGTGTTGTGCCTTTTGCCAGGATTTTACACATTAGGATTGCCACGTATTGCTTAGTATTGTTAATACGCAAAATCCCGGCAAAAGGTTGACATTGTAATGGCTCTAAAGGACCCATTTCAATGTAAATCCTAAGGGTCTATCAATGTGCAGGGGATTTATGTGGGTGAGTCCCATTAATGGTAATGGGACTTATGTGCGTAAATCTCCTCTGCATTGATGGGAAAATAGACTCCTTAGTATGCAAAGTCTCATTTGAAATCAAAGAGCGTTTGCATAAGATCCATACATAGCATGGAACTCCGTGTGTTAAAAACAGTATGAAAGGAACATAATTCACCTTAACTTCTTCAGTGGAGAAATACTAGTGGGAAAAGAATATTTTCATATTATGTATTTTATTTTTAAAAAATGCAACAATATTTACATCCAGTGATTGGAAACCAAAATAACTGTGTTTTTATTGCTGTGGGCGATTGCTTTTTACACGGAGTGTAGTTGAACAAAATAATTACGTATTGTTGGGGAAATTTTGCGCTGAGCTTATGTCCCGACTTTACGCATGAAATTTTTAATTTCAGACGGCTTGGAGTATAAGCAGGACCAAGATTTTCCCTGGAACTGAGAGGCGTCTCCAGTGGCTGCCACCAAGTGTCGCTGTTGGCAAGAGCAAAGTTAAACCGCGACCGGCGCAGCTCGGGGAGAGTTAAAATATTTTGGAGGAGGGAATGTACTTCTTTAATCTCCTCCTTGTAATACACAGGTGTTTGTTTTGTTAAACTGTTTAATATATATCACTTACCTTAGGGAGGCTCAAATGGATGTGACTTTGTTAACAACAAAATGTTATTGCTTGGAGAATGTCTGAAATGTTGATGGCCTACTTAAGTGTTTGCTGTCTGGCATCCAGATTTGCAGTGTTATTTTAAAAGCTAACTGTGAGCAAAACCAGTTTAATTATTTTGCTGTTTCTGTGGTTTTGAAGTGGGTGAAGATGAACTTGATTTTGCTGATTCATGCAAGAAGTGGCCTGCAGAATGTTTTTGGTTGTTTTTTTGTTTCTTTTTTAAATCAGAAAAGGAGGAACCTGGATAGGTAGCAATTTAAGGAGAGAGTTTTATATCTCCTGTAGCACCTCAGCTCAGGAATTGGTATCAGTTCTTCCAATAAGACTTCTCTCAGACTGAGGGGTCCTCTAA
>JAWWLV010000011.1:7359421-7370240 GCA_035041135.1 Platyrinchus mystaceus
TCTCCTGTAGCACCTCAGCTCAGGAATTGGTATCAGTTCTTCCAATAAGACTTCTCTCAGACTGAGGGGTCCTCTAAGGAGAGAGATCAGAGTTGAATGTATTTCAATATTAAGGATATCTGCTTTTTGTGTTTAGGATGAGTTAATAATTTACCACTATAGATATAAAATTGTAGAATATAGGTGTTTTCCTTTGGTTTTTATTGTGAACAATATTAATCTTGCAACCCTTATGTTGCATGCACTGGAAAATTAAGAGTTGCTCTAGGAATGCAGCTTTAAATAAGCTTTAACAAGCATTCCAGAGTGTAAGAAACCTCTCCAAAATTCCTTTCTTTTAGGTGGGCAGAATAAAAGTCGTTTGTGGTTTATATCGGAAACATATTTTTATTTAAAACACTTTTGTTTATTTAGAGAGGGTGGTGCGTGAATGGCACAGATGAGAGCAGTTTGTCCAGTGCGTTGACTTTTGTCTTTACACTTCTAAGTAGCATAAAATATGAAATTATGTGTCCTGATTATGGAGTTCCCAAAGGATGTTTTATATATGATGGACCAGGTTCTTACTGAGAATGATGGCACCTAGGATAAAGCCAGATTACTCTTCTTTGCTTTTATTTTTTTCTGTTGTTTTATACTGGATAGTATCTCACTACTTTTCTTAAAGTCCTACTGGGAAGACTGAAATCCAATCACAAGATAGTGGGTTATATCCCTGATATAAATATATCACACTAGGGGTAGTCACATTAAGAATTAGTCCATATTCCTGTGTGTCCTTGAAGGAAAACTTTCCTGCTCCTGTTTTTGTGAACAGGTGATGTAAATAAAAGAGCTCCAGCTGTCAGATGGGAGGGGAAAGCAGCATTCCTGATTGCAGCACCTGACTACAGGTAAATTGCATCAGAGACCCTGGTGTCAGCTGGGTATTGTTCACCCAGCAGTGATCAGCAAACCTCGACAGGGAAGAATATAGTTTAAAAGCGAGCGGCTTTCACAGGTAAACTGTCAAAAGATGTGGAGAAAATGAGTCCCAAAGCTTTTCAGCTAAGTTAGTCGAAAGTGTTTTGAGAAGGAGGAATGGGAGAAGGAGCTGTGTTTTGTCTCTGAAGGGAGTTACAAACCTCAGGAGCTGAGGTGAGGGAGCTGCTCGTGCTGGCTGCCCTCAGTGGGGTCTGTGGGGTGATGTCCCTGTGCTCTCGGGGAACAGCAGCTCGGCTGTGCTGGAGCGAAGCTCTGCCTCTGTCCTTATCTCTGTGCAAAGTGTGGCTTTTCTGGTAGCTACAACTCCAGCAGCATTTGGGTAATGTAGCTGATGCTTTCTTCTCTTTTTTTATACCTATAACACCAATGAGGTTCTTAAGGTAACTTTAAGACTAAAAGACAGAGGGTCTATTAAAGAGCGGTTGTTGTAGAAATAAGTTTCCTGTCGTAGCAGTTCATGTGTAGCCCAAATGAATATCTCAGTACTTGTGAACTGAGTAATGGAGTACAATAACATGATTAAATATTTATGTCGTTATAGAATGTCAGGAAAAAAATTAGGATGTTTCAGAATCTGATATTCTCGTAACTTTAGGTTAACAGCAAAATATTTTTTTTAAAAGACCAAATTAATTAAAATGGACAAGACATGAAATAACTTTCTATCTTCTAAAGTCATGAACAACTGTGTATATTTTAGTTGCTATACCTGTGGCTAAGTATATGTTGAGTGAACATAGCTTTAGCAATCGGTTCATACAGTGCTAAGTTGTTTCCTACAAGGGGATTTTGACACTAAGATGGGTTATGACACCGCAGTGTAACAGAAATTAATCACACAAAAGCTTTTCATTTGTAATAAGTGCACTTGAAGGAACCTGCAAGTTCTATCTAAAAAGGCACACTTTCTTGGATTCTACAAATGATCCATATTAATTTTAGTGAGTTTTATGACTCAGTAAAGTTTTACTTGTGCACCTCATAATGAGATTGATTTTCTTAATCCTTACAGGATCTAATCCTGGACAAATTTGGATATATGTACTGTTTATATGGAGAAGCAGCACCTTCTTTTTGTGTGTGTGTTTTGTCTGCTTCCTAAAGACTTATTTTTTTGTTTGTTTACCCCTATTAGAAGTTTAGGACACGTTTTAAACTCAGGTTTTTAACTCTCCTGTTCTTTCTTTCTTGAATATTTTATTCTTTGGGTTATTAATGTCAATTTTGCAATCAATAGCTGTACCTTGGGGAGGAGGTGAAGGCAGGGAGTGGAGTGCTGTTCTGCTCTGCAGGTTTGGCAACAAGATGTGTTTTGAATAAGGACTTCAGCAATGAAGTCCTTGGAGAACTTTCCGTTGTGCTTTTTGCAAGTTATTTTGCCTTAAGAACACAAATGGCGTTGTGTCCAGAAAAGCCCTGTTTGTAGGTACAGAATATAGAAAGAGATACATAGAAGAAATTATCTAGTGCTGGGTTTAGTGTATTCTGGAATACACTAATTCTGTGTAACTCTAACCAGGAAAAATATCATCTTTGGCAGTAGACTTGGCCCTGAACACATTCTGGAAATGTGATAATGGGCCTAAGAGATCTAGACTTTGTGGTGATTCCAAAGCAAACACAATGTGGAAAACTGTGGGATATGTCTGGGTAAATCAGCATGGAAACTAGAAGGGTGATGATGAAAGGAAAAAGGCAATCTCTAGATGTGATGACTGTGACTTTTGTGATCCAAGTTTTAACTGATGTTCCCTGCAGTCAGCAACAGAAATGTGTCTCAGGTGCCTGAGTTTGGCCTTCCAGGAAGTTGCTGCAGTCAGACAGGAGTAAGAAATGAGAAAAGTTTTATGTGGTGGGTTGAGAAATCAACATGTGAGATTCAAAATATGATTTTTAAAAACGAGCTTCTGACTGAATGTGTTATAGGATGGTTAGACTTTTCTAATGCAGAACAGTACACAATAATACTCTGATGCAGTGGTAACATATAAATGCATTCCTGCCCTTTAGGGTGGTGGTGATAATCCTACAGTTATCCTGCAATACAAAACAGTCTGTAGGATAAATAAATAAATATAATATAGTTCTTTCTTTTCCTTAAAAGAAATTAGTTAAGCTTTTAATTTCTACCCCATCTCACAACGTAAAGTGATAAATGAATAGGCTTTCATGCTTACCTCCATATTAAACTATTTTTTGATCTTAATTTGGAAGAGTTCTCAGTATTGTCATCCTCTGTACATTTCATCCCTAAGTAGATCATGTATATGGGCTTTTATCATTACACTGTAACACTGCCAGAAAAAGCATTGTGTGTAACACTTAATAGTTCACTTCCATTAGTCCAATTTTTATATCCAGTTAGTCGTAATATACATGTATAGAGTACAACTCAAGTGAAGAAGTTGGGTCAACTGTACTTTCTTTCTCCTTTTTTTTAGACCTACTTGTAGGAAAATCTGATGTAAACCTTTGAAAGACTTGGTTACTGACTAGAAGCTGTATATTTGGTTGCATGGAATATTTCCTCCAGTTACTCTAAGAAGTTCTTATGAAGGAAACAGTTGAGTAATTCATAAATTATAACTGTTATACTGTTTATTCCATAAAAAGTCTAATATTCCATTGAATTGTCCAGACTCTGTGTTTATCAGTTTTAGCAGACCCGGAGTTCTGTTTCCCAGACCGATTGCAAAACCACTTCCATTTAATTTTTGCTTTGCAAAAATATGTGTAGTTCTTTCATCACCTCTCTTGCCCATAGCATCAGTATTCTGGGTGATTTGATGGTCAGCTTTCACTTCTGTACCTGTTTGGTTGCTACTTTGAGATTCTCTTTCACATCCAACTTTTTAATGTATAATTTACTTTTCATTGCTTTGTGCATGTGAATGTTTGGAAAGGTTAAATATCATAAATTTCATGCCCAGTATAGTGCTCAATTGATGCTATTACTTCATGTAGCAATTTTTTTTACACAATATTAGGAAGGAAATCCTAGTTCAGTGTTAAAAATAGATTAACTGGAGGATATTTTGTATTTTACAGGCAGAGGTTTTCAGTTGCATTCTCAGTACTCAGTGTTCTTCAACATTTGGATCTTTTTTCTACTTCAGACTGCTTATGCTTTAATCAAATATGGTGACAGGAGGCATAGGTGCTTTAAATCAGTTGTGTAAGTTTTGATACAAGAGGTCATGTTTCTGCTGGTTTTAAGGGACATTTATGAAAGTACTTTTCAATGCCACCTTCTTCCTTTGCCTGTTGCTAAAAACCAGTGCACTGTCTGAATGCATAAAAAATTAAACTCAGTGACTTAATTGTTCTGAACAGCTTGTGGTTGAAATTATACCTGGTCTTCATGTCTAAAAACATGGGAGTCATGGAGCAGTGAGGAAATTATGACATGGTTTTTATGGGAGGGTATGAAAAAAGTTGTAGCTCAACAGCCTTGGGCTTTCTTGCAATGGTTGGTTTTTAGATGACTTCTCAAGTAGGGGTTTTGAACCTTTTTGCATGACTAACTCTGGATTTTTTTGTTCGGTGTACATGTAATATGATAATAGAATCTGCCATTTCTTCTGTGTTTTTAACAGTAGTTGAAATGAAGCCACAGCTTGGAATGGTAAGGACAGGAAACGCCAGAAATGCTGGTGGTGTAACCCAGAATCAATTATTACAAACAGTCTATGGAGATGGCCAAAAAAAGGCAAACCAAACAATTTAAACCAACTTTACAGAAAAGTAAATGCAGTTTTTAATCAAATTATATATCTTCCCATCTTTTAGACTTTTAAAAAGATATGTAATTTTTTTCTTCTTAAAAATAGTGCGAACTGTTAACAAATTTAGTTATTGTCCAAAGACTGTTAAAACTCACTTAAAATAACATGACAATCTCATCTTTACAGTGATAGTAGTTTGTTAATTAGCTGAGCTACCAAAATACTGAGATTGTGGTTAAAATGGCTCTGAGTAGGAGGTGATAATGATGCGGTGCCTGTTTTACAACACATTGTATGCAGTGCACGTTTACTCCAGCAATGAGAAGAATCACAGATGTGTGCTTAAAAAGAAGAGGTGTGTTGTTACGGGGAAAAAAAAAAAATCAGTGGTAAGAAGCATCACCTTGAATTTAACCAAGTGCTGAAGTCTGTAAATTCGGGTTAATTTAATTTCCTTATGCTTACAAAGTAGCCCTCAACTGCCCTGGGTATCAGTTAGGGCAGATACTGGAAATAACTTGAGAGTGGCCATTGCTCCCATGTCTGGAGGGCAATGAACCCTGCAGTGCCCACCTTAGGTAGCTAAAGCCTTGCTGGGCTTATGTGGACAACAATTGTAGAAATACCATTTGTGCTTGTCATGCAAGAAATTACCATCCTATTTCTCCTATTTTCTTAAAACCAGGGTTCATGCACGAACATATTTTCTTTCCTCAAAAGGTGTTGTTGTTTGGGGTTTTTTCTGTCCT
Source organism: Platyrinchus mystaceus (assembly GCA_035041135.1). Lineage (NCBI taxonomy): Eukaryota > Metazoa > Chordata > Aves > Passeriformes > Tyrannidae > Platyrinchus > Platyrinchus mystaceus. Next base: position 7,364,880 of record JAWWLV010000011.1, read on the forward strand.
TGAGGAACTGGAGATGTGCATTTTAAAAGAGCTTGTAGGAAGGAGACAGAAACCCACAGGGACTTTTGTAAAGTTTGATATTTCCTTCCGTTCATCTGTCTTTTTATTTCCTTTCTGTTTTCTTTCAGAGCATAGTTATTTAATGAGACCTAGTACACTTGATCTTACAAGTCCTAAGTCAAATTTGTTGAGAAATACAGGAGAGAATTCTCCATCTCTTTTCTCTCATGTGGCCTCACCACTAGTGTCCATTGTAGTAAGGAGTAGGGACTTTTTGGGGGGCTCAGTTTGGGGAGTCTTTTTGGTGGTTTAGGAGTTTGTCTGGGGAGTTCCTGTTCTGGGAACCTGAGTCTTAAGCCTTACGACTGAGAATTGAATGGGATACTCCACTGTTTTAGATTTCAAATTTGTCTTACTAGATGACCCATAAAGATAATGTCAGTCTAGGAAGAGATCAAATAATTTATGTGAGTAGCTGTAAGTAAAGCTGTATTGCTGTCATGGTGAATATTTCAATTTTAGGATAATGGAAGGAGTAGCAAGTGTTGTTGTATCCATCTTTTTTAAAGGGCTAGGTAATACTGAAACCAAGGGTGTTAAATTTTATTTTCCAGATATTTTCTGGCACCTGCGAATTGCCAAACAATATGACTTATTTGCCTCTTTCTACACTAAGATTTTGCTTCTTTCCAAACCATGTTTTTTAGCTATTCATTATATTGGCACTTAAAATTTTTCTTTTAAAAGCAAATTTACTATCTGAAAAGTAAGCAGCACATTGAACAACTACTGCTTCATTTTCTGGGTTAAATTGCCAAAGAGGGAGGGTCTTGGCAGCAGGGAGTTCCCTCTAGCTGCCCTTTGAGTGCCTCAGTCACTTGGGAATTTTGTTTCTTGATTGCCGTAATAAAAATGGATTTTAATTTTGAAAAAACATCTGTTTGCCTTTGATATTCCACAGGAAAATACTCTAAAAAGCTAGAAAACAGGTTCTATCCCTATGGTTTCAGATGCTCCTGCTTACTGAGCCTGGTCACTGGATGTATGGCAGGTAAAGAGCTCACAGAATGAGTTCCTTAGAGGAAAAAATTGCTGTCTATGCTCAAGAGCAAGGTATAGGGCTGCACCATACAGTTACTTTAAACTTAACAGTGTTGCTGTAAGTTCCTTTCAACTGGCAAAACTTTCTGTGAGGAATAAAACAGCGTAGTTAATTTTATGCCTGTAAGTATCTGTACTTGAATAACCAAAGGTATGTGGTGTAGTAAGGTGATGCCAACACTCAGGTGGTGCATTAGAGCTGTGAGAGATTAGTGGCATCAGTGGTATTTTCCTTTGTGTTTACATAACCTACACATTGTCTACAAGCATAGCTCCAAAACAACAGTAATTTTTTAATTATAGACATGTCTGAAATTCATTATGTTGTAAACATATATTCCCAAGGATGACTAATGTGCTTAGAGGTTTGTGTATAATGAGTGCTTGGCATTCTATAGATTTGATCCAGAGAGAGGGTAAGATACTCCTACAATTTTATAATTTTCTGAGCACTCTAGTGTATCAGCTAGAGGCACCAGCAGTTACATTTCTGACCTGTGTTCTGCAGGATACTATGTGTGTGTGCTTAAATAGTGTCATTCTTCAAGGTATCATCAGAAGAATGAGTGGAATGTAAATTATGAGTAGCAAATATACATGTGGTAACCTTTTGCTAATGGGATGGACCACCTTTCTTTCAAGAAACATTTGAGAACTGTGTGTATTTGCCCAAGAATACTGTACAATCCCCCATGTACATTGGGGTTGGGAGTAGGGAATATCCATGGGAAGCCAGGAATAAGATCTCTTATAAATTAGGGACACGTGGTGAGCTGGTGTACCACTCACACCTCGAAGGAACATAAGCAACTAACTTGAGCAGACCCTTCTGGTGTGTGAACCTCAGGTTTTATGGATATTCTTTTTTTAAAAATTCTCCTTTCAAAATGCCTAAGAGGCTTTGAATTAATCTTCTCAAAGATTTATGTGAGTAATTTTTAAATGGTGTTAGATTTCTTTGTTTTGTTTTTGTAAGTCAGCGAGTTTGATTTATTTTAAGAAAGTGTTTGCAGTCATAATTAAGAGAGATAGTAAGCTTAGTGTTAATTACACAAATTGATGTAAATATCTGATTGAGTCCTGAGAGGGTTAGATTTTTTCCAGCTGTGAGAGATGACATTAAAAGATGGATAATTTGTATGTTAACTGCATGAGTTAAAGGAATTTGCAATAAAAATATGAATGTATTTCTAAACTTTAATAGCAAAATCTTTTATGATCTTGAGTGGGTTTAATACACTAGTAGTGGGATGGAGAAAGTAAACTGTAAGTCTATGGTAGAGGGAGGGCAGGACCTTCCTCTTCTGTGGGAAATACTGATTTTTCTTTTTAGAAGAATGAAGAAGATCTGACTATTTATCTGTGTTCAGTAAAATCCTAGAAAATTCACAGCTTTTGCTTCAGCATGTTTTGGAGAAGAATGAGAAGAAAGGTATACAGGTAGTAACTTCTGAGGCATGTAAGGTTGATTAATCACCTGTTTTCGAGTGATGCTCACTAGGAAGTTTCTGAATAATTTTTTTCATCTGCAGAATAATTTTCAGGGCAATTCAATTCAAGACCAAGTCTCAGGTTGACCTTGCTTTGGGGAGAGTAAGGGCTGGACCAGATGACTTTCAAAGGTTTCCTGCAACCTAATTTATTCTATGATTACAGTTTTAATTCTGTGTTTGAGGCCAGTATACTAGAAGGCATCTCTGGCACTGGGTTCTTAAAATGGCTGTAATATCCTGATATTTACAGAGAGAACTCCTTTATTATATGAGACCTTGATCCTGAGGCCCCTTTCAACTAATTTTCTGTGACTTTTTTAGTAGTCTTGATTATTTATTTTTTAACAGTTAATAAGAAGAAACAAATAGACTACTCTATTTAGATTTAATTGTTTTACAAAGGTGCAGGATTTGCAGGTGCTTATGTATCATTTCAGAAAACAAGGAACAAAGAGGGGTTTTCTTCATTTCCTCCAAACAGGTGCAATGTATGACTATAACAAACTCCCCGTGAATGGTAAACTGAGATATTTTTATTGAGTTTGGACATTTATCTCTTTGTACCAAAGGATTTGAGATACCTCACTGAATTGTCATCTTCCCTTTCCCGAGTGCTGAACCTGGAATCATGATAATTGCCCCGAGGATGGCTTGTGTTGCAAGATTTCTCTCCTGTGGTGATTGATGTGTTCTCCAAGGTGAATTGAACACTACTGGTGCCAACCCCAAAGGCACCTGTTCAGATTTCAGCCTTCCTGGCATGCTGCTCATGTACAGCATGAAGGATGTCCCTGTACCTAAGAAGATAAACCCAAAGAGTGTGGTGATTGGTATAAGAACTTAGATGCAAAGCGTGATGCTGTTGTGGTTTGATCGGTTTTGCTTTTATTTATTTATTCTTTTCTGACAGTTCTCTTTGTAGCAAACAGAGTTTTCTGCCTGGAAGACACTTGTCTCCCAGGAATTTGCCATGAGGAGGGCTGTTTCCAGAACAACAGCTGTACACTGCAGCATCTTAAATTGCATCAGAGATGCATAAGTTTCCTGTCCCTAACATTTCTTTTTGTAGGGGGGGGAGGTAGCATAGGTAGGAATAAGTGTAGAGCACCAGGAACTCTCTTGAGAGTTTATTGTACTCTAAGTTGGTAGAATCCTCTGTGTAACAGCAGAGGTGGCAGTTCTGCATTTCAGACAAGGCCTCAGTTGGAATAACTTCATAGACAGCCTGGCTTTTATTTATTATTTCTATTTGAAAAAAATGGAGTCTGGTATTACAGTATATCTTAGTTTTAAGTTACTTCTGTTACTTACAGTTTTAAATATTTTATTCTCTTTCTCCTACTGAGATATTTGGAGAGAAAAATTACAAGAGAAATACTGGTTTTCATGTTGCAGGAAGGTGTTTTTCAAGAGCCGTTAAGTCATTTGGAAATTTCCAGAACTATAATTTTGAAAATCTAGAGATAAGGGAAGAAAACCATACTTCCTTCTCATAATAAAGGTTGTCTTCATTTAATTTTTAAAAATTACTTTTTCTGGTAATAGCTATGTTGCTACATTAGCTGGTGCTCTATTAAGTGTGAGTCAGACAGGTAAATAATTAAAAAAGTTGAAAGACTTGAAAAAAGTCATAAAGGTCTCTTGGAGTATAATGAATTCTATGGCAAGATTAATGTTTTATAAAAACAGTAGAAATCACCTGTATATTTACTGCCACACATCATTAATAAATTCAACAGTGATGCTGCATTTACATTCCTGTATCAAATATTTTATAGTGTGTATTCTTGGATTTATAGAAATTTTAAATTTAATGTTACCACAGTAAACCTATGTTTGGAGAAGAACCTAAGAAGAGTCAAAGTACTACAATGAAAATACCTAGTGTTTCAGTTAATTCAAAATAAATGGGGAAATTAAATTTAAATATTTTTAAAGAGTCCTTGAATGGTTTGTTGATTAGAAACTAATGCAACTCCTTGTCTAAGATAAAACACCAAACAGGCAGCAGCTGCTGGTAATTGGTGCAAGTAATTGTAGAGCCAATAAGTTGAAGAAGTGCTTATTAAAAGAAACTGCCTTCCTATCTGCTCGTAAGTTCAATTGAGTAATGCACTCTACATGTGGTCTGACGGTACGTAAATTATACACCTGATTTAAAAACACTCCATCCACAAGAGCTCCTGTTTTGCTCATCCATAAAATTTTTACTGTCTTTATTACTAACTACTTGCAGCAGCATATGGCATAATATCTATCAAATTAGGCTTTGAGGACATCTTAGACTGGCACCCTGCTGGCTTGAATCATGTGTTTAATGCATATTGCAGTGGTTTTAACCCGTTGAGTGCCCCCAGGAAAGGCTCTGTGCTCTCACAGCGAGAATGCCCATGTGTCCTCACAGGCACAGCCTGCACACCCTGCTGATCCACTGGCATTCCACTGACAGTGATGGATTGGCCTTGGAAAGACTGTTGCACAGACATTAATTTAGAGCTCATTCTAAAGAAACTTTGGGGCTACAACTTCTTCATGTGGACCTGGTAAAAAAAATAGGTGGGTTTGAGAAGAAGAGTTGTAATTAAAAATTAAGAATTTTTTTTATTTTAAAGTTGAAATTAAGCCATGCTACTCCTTCAGGACATTAGTTTGCATGCAGACTTTTCTGGAAAAAAATCCATTAGTATGAAGCAATCGTCTTCTAGAAGAAGTTACTTGAGGTGATGGGATGCACGCATTACGAAAGTGAGTTTCTGATCACACAAAA
>JAWWLV010000011.1:7370340-7405234 GCA_035041135.1 Platyrinchus mystaceus
GCAATCGTCTTCTAGAAGAAGTTACTTGAGGTGATGGGATGCACGCATTACGAAAGTGAGTTTCTGATCACACAAAAAAAATCTATTTCCTCCCAACTCCAAATTTTGTCAGCAACCTAAAGCAAAACATTTACAGTCATCTTTTTCATTAAAAGCTGTAAGAAATCCAGCTGTATATAGGCCTGAAAATGTTTTGTTGTACCTTTAACAAGTCATGTACTGCGGCAAAACCTGAGGAAAAACTACTGTAGATGTCCACTAAACTGATAATTAAATGCTGGGGGAGAGGAGGAGTAAAAGCATCTGATTCAATTGTCACAGGAAAGTCATTTGGATGACTTCATTGTGGGCTTTGTGAAAGCTTTCAGAGCATTCTTTGGGAACAAGTTATAGTCTGAATACTGCTTTCCTTAGCTTCTTGACAGAAATTTTTTAATGGAAGAATTTTATTGGAACTGAGTTAAGTGTTAAGAGTTAAGTGTTCTATTTTGAAATGAACTTACACTTTAAGTTACTGTTTTAGCCCCAAGGCTAACTGGGCAGTGTGATTTACTTCAGTTCTCTCTATTTGTTGTGGTTTTCTTGAGTACATTTGAACAAGATTTGTGCTGGGTTACAGTCAGAAAGTGACTGTTGATGGATGTGCTGTACTGCAAAAGCTGAAGTCCTGGGAAAAGGGCAGTAAAATAGTAAAAGTAGTGGCCAATTCCTGCCTGCAGAGGTATGAGTTTAGGTGAAATGTAGACTGAAAAAGAGGTTTTGAAACCACAAGCCCTTCTGGTAAACTCCTTGCTTTGAACCTGGCTTCTTTTGGCATCATTTGATGTTCTAAGTTGCTTGACACATAGCTTGGACCTTCCAGCCTCTGGAAGTGCAATCTCTTTGGTTTGCTGCTTTTGCCATGACTTGGTGCTGTTGGAATGGAGCTTCTGTGTGCTGTTGACAGTGGTTGAAAGTTAGTAAATATCAAGAAAGATGAGTTGTTTCCTTTCAGTCTTTAACTTCAGGTGGGAGGAAATAAGATCCCCTGGCACTTATGCCTGAATCTCAGCTTTCTTGACTGCAGAGGAAAAAGTGAATGTTAAAGGATCAAAACAAGCACTATAATTATTGTATTTGAAATAAAATGACTATATTCTTTATTACTGAGGTGGTGACAAAGAAAGGCAACTTAGCTTTTAAAAAAAAATCTCATACTTTTGAAGCTTCACAATCTGTTGCCAGCAGGTTGGAAGAGAGATTTTTAACCAAGAGCTAAGATAATCCTTTCCACAACTCTAATAAATACTGTATCTATAAAAGGTGGTTTTAAGTATTTAGATGTTGAATGTGGACTAATCCCTACACATTTGAACTTGAAAGAGTTGGGTGCTGGTTTTTGGTTCTCTCTTTGTTCTTATTGATTGTTTGGGGATTTGTTTCACTGAGAGAAAGGATGGATTGTGTTTCCTTCTTAGACTTAACTGGATATATTCCCTAGTTGCCTATCCAGTCTTCATCACAACCTTCATCTACAAATTCTCATCTGGGAACTGGGAGGGGGAAGCTAAGGCAGTGTATTCTAAGCAGGAATGGTGATGGGGGAAAAAAACAACTCAAGGAAGAATGCAAAATAAACTTTTCTATGGTGAATTTGTGTCTAATATATCTTTAAAGATGAGTTAGAGGATGAAAATGTTCCTTGAGAACAACATACAGTAAGCCATTAAACCATTTTTTTTAAAAAATTGGCATTGATTTTCTTTATGTTCATGTGCAACCTTAATGTGAGGAGGGATTCCTTTTGACCAATTCATTAAGCAAAATCATCATTCAATATAAACCTCTTTTTATCAAGTTCATTAGTAACCAAAGTTCTATTTCTGATAGTGACCCAAGACAGAATGTAAGAACAAGGCACTCACACCATAATACTACTTCAAACTACTTCCTCGGCTTCCAGGTTTTTTTTTCTATAACCATCAATGGATTTTTATGCTGCTGTATCACATATTTTGTAAAAATTATCTTAAATTTTGTAGCTTTTTTATATCCCTTATTTCTAGACTCCCATCCAGGCTTGACAAACTTTGTCTTCTTTAAGTCTTTGCTGTTTCTATTAAATAATTTGGGGAGAGGAAGCAAAGAACTGCATTAAGTAGTGAAGATACAGAAACACCATGTGATTTCCTAATTTGTTCTCTTTCTTGGAATATTCACTATGTTTAGCTGAACTTTTTGACTGTGAGTGAGTATTGAGCTGGGGGTTTCATAAAAGAATTTTTTCTACAACTAAATGGCAGTGGCCACCTGGGAACCTCTGTATGCACAGGTAAAAGGAGAGTGTTTGGTCTTCACAACTGTATCTTAATTTTTATCAACAATTACTTTCATTGGCCATTTTATTGCTATTGGTACTGTAATAGTCCTCCATGACGCTCCAGTTAGGGATTTTTGCCCCACTAACTCTAGTAACCTCATTTCTTTGGATACTACAAATAGTGTGGACCTTACCACATATCTTCATGAACTGCTACTGCTCACATCAGACTGCTACAAAAATTGTTTGCCTACTCATTACCCTTTATTTCCTTAATTTTGTTGTTTGGGGGGGTTTATTTTTTTTATTTTTTTTTTTTTAATTTATTATGCAGGTGAGAAATGCCCCATTTATCTCTGGGCAAGAGAAATTATCTGGGGTCCTCTGCTCTTCATGTCTTTTAACTAGTTTGCAGTTTCTGGGCCACGTGAGGGGTGGTGGTGATGATCCTATTGCCATTTTATTGGATCAAGGGATGGCAATGTCTTTAACCTCTATTACAGTTTATTCAAAGAGTAGAAAATAGTATTTTTCACTACATTTGTGTTTTTCAGCTTTATTCTTTACACCAAGCATTGTGTAACCTCAAGGTGATGTCCTGGCCTATAAATGATGTGGGTTGGGCTCCTTTCAGGTGGCTGCAACTGATTGAATTCAACAGGTTTTGCAGATGTAACATGTGAGTTGCACCTGTTTTGGCAACATGTGCAATTTGTGCAGTGAAGGAAATGACTGCCAGTAGAATCCAATTAATTTGTTGCAGAGTTTAAGCACTGATCATTGAATTAAACAAGGGATTGCTGGAAGAGAAAGCCATTATCTATTCTAACAGTCAGTTACCAGTAAAATTTTCAATTTTAAATTTCAAATTTACTGCCTATACTTGTGAAAATATTTGGTGATGTGTTAAGAATATCACCAAGAAATACATATTTAAATATTAATAGATGCATGCACCACTTCCAGTGAGGGTGAAATTAGACTGCAATAGCCTGCTGAATGATAAGCAGTTTTAAGATTAAGAACTAAAGAACTTTTCAGTAAGGGAAAGGGTGGAAGAACTTGGGTGGCTTTATTGTATTGTTATAGGTTGGACAGGAAGCTAAAATGTTGCTAATTATTCTGAAAACAAATAAATTAATTTTGGATAGCTTTTTTTAATTTGTATTTTATTATTCTCCAGAAATAGCTTAATTGACTCTTACTTCAACAACTTTAAATCCTTTTAAAATATTATGTTAAAAAAAAAATCTTTAAAAGTGCTTCTTTTCCTTCAGTAAGGAGTAGCTTTAGGAGAAAAAAAAATCCCTGAACTACATATTGAATTTTCCAGGCTGTGTTTCTGCACAGCAATCTTCTGAAAAAGTGCAATTATTTTTTTTTTTCCACTCAAACATGCATTTGAGAGGAATGAGTAGATCAGATAAAGAGCTGAGATTCAATTCAACTCAACCTTGAGTCACTCTCTGACTCTGTCTCTTTAAAAAGGAAAAAAAAAAAACCCAAGGTGGCAAAATCAATACAAACCAATAATAACTTCACATTTGTGGAAGCAACATGAATGGCTCTCCAAAATATTGAGACACATCCAAGTACATTTTAGCAGAGCTGATATTTATCAGAAGTCATTTGCCCTCAAGCAGATGCTCTCTTTCATTGTGCTCCTGTCACAAATGACTAAGATTTATGACAGACAATTACAGCATCTGCAGTTAGCAGCCTTATAATCAGCACCATTATTTAACGATTGGTGCAATAAACTGACTCCTGTTACTGTTTATCAGATATCAGTCAGTTCTGGCTATTTTCTTCAGCTCCCCAAATCACAGTATGGTGCAACCACTGCCTTTTAATGGCTAGTCAGAAGCAGGCACATTTTCACGTTTTGTACAGACTGCCGAGGAAAAAGAAAAGGCAACCAATTACATGTATGTGTGGTGCCCTCTCATTTGAGATGCCTGTGTATGTAACTATCTCTATACAGTCTAAAACCTCTTGAAAAAAAAATAACAGCTTTTACTATTTCAGATAAGAGCTTCTATTTAGGCCTCTGCATGGGGAAAAATGTCTTCTGTTTAAATATTCATGTTTTAAAGAGTGAATAAAATGTTGATACACTGTGGTAGCCACACTGTCTTGCAGCATGAATTCTGTGTGCATTTGAGGAGGGGACGGCATCCGTTCATTATTCAGCCTCCTGAACGTTGGGCAAATAAGAGACTTGCATTTTAAACTTAGTTATGTTCTTATCAAAATTAAAAGCTTGAGAAATGTCTCAATCGAGGCTTTTAATGAATGGATATGATGTATTTTATGAGATTTCTATTTGGTCTGGAGCCAGATGATGTTTGAGCTGCAAGTCCAGCTGAAAAGTGTATTATGACTTGCTTGTGTTCTAAAAGCAAGGATGTAATTTCAGGGCCATATTCTGGCATTATTTAGACCAGTGATCACCAAATGTGAGTCTTGTTCCCTTAAGTAAATGCTGTTGTAACCAAATGCTGTGAGTAACTGAGAGAAGACTTTGTCCCCTTTAGCCTGAGCACTGAGTGTCCTAAGATTATATTTTTGTTTGTTTTAATTGCAATGCCTGCATCTTGTCTGCATTAGTTCTCAGAGTGTGGAAGATTTTATGTTTACTGACATATTCTTCTCTTTTACCTGCTAAATGAGGCTGTTTGTTGTCCATAAAGTTTTCAATGAAAAGATTGACTGTTTAAAGTGACTAAGGAAAATAGGTTAGATCAGATTTTGTTTCTGCCAGTAGAAAAGAAAGTGAAGGTAAATAACATTCTTCTCTTCTTTGTGGAGGTCAACAAGCAGAATTCAAAATCACTTGAAATACTGTATGGAACTTAACTTGCTTGCTACAGATATTTCCTGGTATTTGAAATTTAGATATTCTATGATCATGTTTGTTGCCTTGTTTATCAATAAACTAAGAGCACACAAGGCAGATTGTTTTTTGGTTCAACAAGTACCTAACCTGTTGTTATTTTCTGTATGTGGAATAACTGATAGCTCATATTTTTGAGGTATTTCAGCAGATAAAGATAAAGCAGATAAAGCTATTACACAACCTTACAAAGCCTTTGGTTAAAATTCCACTTTTGGCAATATTTTTCTCATTATTTCACTGTGTGTATTTGCTTGATTTTTTTCAAGACTGTACATGTGAGTGGTTATAATCTTAGAAGTCCTTAAATGAAATTTAGAGGTTTGATTTCAAGGTTCTTTTTTGTAAAGAGTAGTCACCATTAAAATTGACTTATATTTTCAGTAGATCACAAATGCATTTTTCTTTTGTAGCAATTTTAGATGAATAGAAGATATCGAGTCTACTAAAATTGAGTGCATGAAATACAATTACTTGTGCAGATTACCTATGTAATACACTTGAGGGAGTATGTCTTAAAAAAATAAAACAAAAAACCAAACCAACAAAAACAAATCAAAGAACAGTAGAAAAGCTGACTTCTCAAGTTGCACCTTGATTTGTATCTTTCTGATTTTGAAGTAATTCATGAACATAGAATGTCATTAATATGCAGTCATGGAGCAGATTTCTTTATGCTGATGGGCATCTGCCATGGACCAGATTTAGGCATCTGAGTTAATTTATTCTCAGCTGATGTAGATGTTAGGTGATATTTAAGATGATTAAATTAGTAGATGATGCTAATGGTAGAAGCTACTCAGTGATGGAATCATACTGATATTCAAATCAATAGAACTTATTCTTCCAATTGTAAGAGCCATTTTTTTAAACAATTTCTGAAATACAAACTATGCTTTCTATGCTCTTAAAGTTGTTCATATACTATAAATAAGAGATTCCCTAGGTAAATTAAAGCCAGATATGACACTTGGTCATAAATTTATATACCTAAGCTCCCACTGACTAACTGACTCTGCCAGACAGGAATATTTGGTAAACAACAACGAGCTCTGTGGTGGGTTTGGATTATTACACTGTAATGCTACACAAAGTTCATATAAGGAATAAAACCCCATTGTCTTCTCTTAGCTCTGTTATAACAGGCTTAACCTGGCAAAAGAAGTTGCGGGACAGGGTAATAAAAACTTTTTAAAGTGAATGCTAAAACATTTTGGAAGTGAAATTGGGATTTTTGCTTTCAACTAAAATTAGAAACCATTATCTGCCACCTATGTCAGAATTAGTAGGAGGTGTTCCTGTAGATATTTATGATGTAGGTTGTGGGAAGAACTCACTTGTCTACTCTGCCTGATCCAGCACATGCTCTAATGGGTGGAAAAGAATGTCCTTTATCATAATAGTTATTGAATTCAGCCAACTGCTAATTAGTAATGAATTTTAAGAAAAGATCAAGTCACTAGTCATGTTGAAGCTTCAGGATGCTGTAGTGGGATTTGGTGTTAAAATTTTGAAACTTCTTAAGCAGTTTATTTCTTTTTTCTAAGGGAATGTTAAATGTCTTTCTTTTTCTTGTCCCTTTTACTTCAATTAATAAAACTCATCAGAATCTTCATCTGACAAGTGAATTTTTTTTTGAAACTTCTTTTGCTGGAGTAAACCCATTGCCCTCCTTTAGGAGCTGTCCAGGATGAGAGCAACAGGAAGAGGAGCAAGTGCCACACCTGTGACTTTCATTGGAGGTTAATTCAAATGAACCTGTGGTCTTTTGATCATCAGGCATTGCCTTTGAAGATAATGTGCCTCTACTCAGAACGTATTGAATAGGTGATGCCTGTTGTGGCCATAGTTATGCACTTTTTCTTCCTCCTTTGGTAGCCAAAAGTGCTCATGTGCACTGCTACTGGTACACAGTAAATGTGCTTCTTATGGTCCACACATGTAGCCTAGAGGTAGCTCAAGTTACATTAATTTTTTTTTCTCATTACATGCAGGAGATTTCTTTATAGGCTTAAATGTTTCAGTTTGTAGTGTCTAATGACAGAGCATATCAGCTTTCTCTGCTTTTTCTACTTCTCAAGCAGAACTTGGGAGAAGAGGAGAGAATACAGCTCATGCTGCTCGCCTGAAGTTTGTACTTTCCTCCTTCACATCTCAGTGAAATGCCATTTAGTGTGTAGGGTATTTTTCCTACCTTCATCTTTACCTTTATAGCACATGTGAGTAGCTTTGATTGTCTCTGCCTGTTATTTACCGTCTTTCTGTTTACAAGAACTTGCAAACTATGAACAAGAACTTAGAAACTATGGGTATTGCACTGGAACAATGCACCATATGACAGAGTGTGTTTCATTTGACATGAGCTGCCATTAAATGCAGTATCTCTGGGAAGGCTCATTTGTAATGCTCTTCCCAGTGAGCAGCTATTCCTATTTGTGTCATTGCTAGCCAAGAAATCCAGAGGAAAATCTGGAAATTACAGAATTTCAGTAGAAGTTTGTAAACTGGGACAAAAGTTTTCACCCTGTGCAGGGAGTCGTTGTGAGATAGTATACCACTTTTATCTCAAAATGGTAGTTTCTCAGGGATAGGAATGAAATTGTAGGGCTGTATATCTGGAAACATTTTCTTCCATGAAGTACTTAAAATTAATATTAAATAAGCAGCAAAACATGTTCTCCTGGTGTAACGCTGAGGAAAAGACATAAAGAACAACCTTTAGATATACCATCAAGCAAACAGTGTAAGGAATTATTAGGGCATTTATTTCATGATCTTAGCAAGAATTTTATTGAAATGCTTTATACAGTTGCGTTTTGTGGTTTTGGGGATTTTTAAAAACTTGGCTCATGATATGAGATTTTTAAAAGTTCAATCTTTTAATTTCTCTCTCTCCCACCCACAAAAGTCAAGTTGTAACTTTGTATGTGAGAACTACATGGGAGAAGGTCACTGATAGCCAAGAGTTACTGTTGGTAAAGGATGGTGAACAGACACAGGCCATTGCTCCAAACCAAACTGAAATCCAGGCCATAGTCAAAATATCTTTTAAAATAGTGATTTTTTTTATATATCACTTCAAATGTCTGCTCACAATAGCTTTTGGAATCACATGCTCTTTATCATTCTTGGTCTGTAAGAAGTTCTTAATTCTGGAGATTGAAAACTTTATTTTCTTTTGTCAAAGAACTTAAACTGCTTTAGTAGCAAAACTCTGCTGAGCGTCTGGGCAGTATAACATAGTTGTGATGGACAGTATTTGCCTCCCTACAATGTTTGGTCTTCCACAGAAGTAGAACATGCCTGAGATATTTCTTGGTGAGATATACTATCCAATCAATAAAAACTTGTAGCAGTAACACTTGTGCAATTAGTTCATTCAGTAATTTGTAGAATTATGAACCCCTGGAATCATTTCAATGTAGGAACAGCTTTTATTGGTTTTGCATTTCGTCCTAAAAAAAATCTCACGTGGTTGCCCTTACTGCCTGCTCTCTGTGTGCTTATATATACTGAATAACTACTTATTTTTGCTAATGAATTAAGAAATGAAAATTACCTTGTTCTTTTTTACTGAAGAAAGGTGATAGGGTCAACCGGTCAATCACTAGTTCTCTTGAAATTAGAAACATTTCCTTTTGCAGTAGACTGTAAGCACAGGAAAAAATATTGGCAGTTCAACTAAAATAATTTTTGCCTCTTTACGCCTTTGTTATCAGCACATGATTTTCTGTTAAAATTTCTAACTTTTTAATAAAAAGTGCTCATCCTGTGGAATGTGGGACAAGTTTCTTGGAGTGCAGAGTGAGGACAGGACAGCAATGAGTGTAAAACACACATGTGCTGTTTGCTGTATATGCATGTAGAGTATTTGCAGTTTGGGAAAAGTACTGGTAGTAGCATTACTGTATTTTTTAATACATTTCCAAAAGAATTCAATGTACATTTTAATGCAAATATTTCTGCAGCTGTCAACCTAATACACCATGGGGGCAATGGAGAAATGTTACCCAGAGAAACTCTTAAGAGTTCCACAGTTTCCTTCTTTCATAGGTGTTGATTCATATTCATCAGTAAAATGCTGTATTATTTCTTGAATATTCCCAGCATCTCACTCTGTCACGTCAGCTTTGTTTCGGGATGACACAGATGAGATCAAATTTACTTTTCATTTGATTTTAAGGGTGATATCTTGAGATACATGTTACTATTCATGTCGGAGTTGAATATTGCTCTGTGAAGAAATCAACCAGGTAAAACATTGTGTCTAAGCTGGAGGCAGTATCTGCTGCACAGTCATTTGATAATCCTCTTTCCACTCATGGTTCTGTCATTACAGCCCTGGGTTGGCCAAGCCAGACCAGACTGAATGGACCTCGGTCTGCGACCTTTTCACCTTTTCCCCTCTAGCATCTTTAAATAATACTTTTAATAATAATCTTTAAAAGCAATGTCTACTGGAGGCTTAACTGGGAACAGTGATGACGTGATGTACAGGGCAGCTGATCCCCTGGTGAGGGGTGGAGTAAAAAAAAAAAAAAAAAAAAAAAAAAAGGAAAGATGAATAGAGAGTAAGAGATGCAAAATAGTAAAATAAAATTGTTGTTATTAAGATCAATACTGTTGCTTACCTTTACCACTGTTTTTAGTACTAAAATGCCTTCCTTTGTTTAAAAGAATGCACTTTTGTCAAATACCCAGTTCTTGGAAAATGTATTCTTGAAAAAAAAATTGTACTATAGACATGTAGTTGACACCTGTGGAATTGGGGTGGTTGGGCCAGTGGGTGTTTTTGAAGATTGTACAGTCATGTACAGTAGTCTGTTCTTGATTTTGAAAGCTGCAGCTGAGTGGGCAATTTTCACCACAATACTTGAATCAACAATTAAAATAATGATTTACCAGGTCAAGTCTTTTTTTTCTTTTTAGGAATGAAATTTTCCTGCTATCACAGTAAACTTTTAAAAAAGGAAAAAGAAATTAAAAATTGGTTCATTTTAGAAGGCTAAAACTTGTAGGCACATGATAAGTAAAATCAGAATTTATTCCTTCTGCTCTTAGTAAAACATTCTGTATAATTGGTGAGTAGTAATGCAGAAGAAAAATGCAATAGTTAAGTATTCAGAGTAGCAGCATTGCTTATGCTACTGTTGAATAAATAGTATAAGGGCCAGATTTATGGAGGTGAATCAGCATTATGTTTGGTATTAGGAGGAAAAACAGGATTATTTTAGGTTGTTTTTGAGGTGTTGTGGTTTTTTGTTTGTTTCTGTTTGGGTTTTTTTCTCCTTGGATACACTAGAGCAGCCTATGTAATAATAAAAATACCATAATAAAAATGACTAAGTAATTTTAATTTATTTATATGACTTTTATTATTTGCTTAATATTCTCTGGTATATTGGGAGACTTTTGTTTCAGTCCTGTCATATAGAAATGCATGTGTTTATCAGGTAGAGCTGTTTATAAGGCTATTTTTAGAAGACCTTTTTAGAGAGTTAAACTTTGTTTGAGCTAATTTTTTGTGTACAATGTAGTGATCGAGCTCCCCCTAGTGTATTAAAAAAATCCCCCAAAGATTTAATCAAGTATTTAATGGATTAATAAAATGAACAAATGTATTTTTGGGAGACATTGAAAATAACAACTTTGTCCCATTGGAAAAAAACATCACTACAGTTATTGGAAAGGAATAAAAATACCCTTTTCTTTTTTTCTCTGAGTGCTTTTTACTGCAGTTCTTCCAGTGAAATGAAATGTGTCATGTTTATAAAATAAATTTTTCATAAATTGGCCAATAGGAAATAAAGCTTCCAAAACGTTTCTTTAAACACTGGAATGTTACTGAATTCTGGGAATGACTGCAAATTTGCCAACTTCCTGTCCTCTTAGGAAAAGATTTGTGTCAAACAGAAATGTTTAGAGCAGCTCTTTCTAAAATGAAAGTGTTTGGTGAAATCCTCTTTCTTTTTGTAGCTGTTACACTCTATGCATCTAATGAAATCATAAACGGAAAATTATAGCTTCATTCGGGGGAATGTGAAGACTTACTCCAACAGATGGCATCAAAACACCGGGCTGAACTGTATGATTGCTGATTGTTAATTGCTTCTGTAAAACAATCCTTTTAAACAGAGTAATGCATTTTATCATACAGATTATAGTTCTACGCATTTTGGTTTTTCAATATGTGTTAACATTTTCTCCTCCAGTGTAAGATTTAGTGTTTGCATAATTATCGGATTAAACAACAGTGACTCAATTTTTAATTTTTTATTTTTTTTTAAGAAATGAGGACAAGAAGATAGAGAATTATGAATCACAATTTCTGTTTATTCAGAAATGCTAAATTACTGTATAAGTATGAGCTCTTATTATGCACAAAACAAATGGAGGAAGATGCCCTTAAGTGCAAAAACAATTACCTAGTCCAGCATTCTTCACTCGAGAAACTCCCCGTGACGTTAGTGGAAGCCTTCGCTGTGTAAGGAAAGCAGAGTGCAAAAAGATACTGTACAATATCCATTAATCATTATGAAATCAATACCCCTGATTATCCATTTGTATTGTTCTTGCACCGTGAGGGCTGAATATTTTACACAAAGCTCAGTGAATGGGGGGGAAATTCTTTTAGATGACTTGGCTAGTCCATCAGTAATGATGTGGGGAATTACATGAGAGTTTATTTCGTGGAGTTGTTCTCTTGTTTCTAATGTAGTCAGCCTGAGAGTGTTGCAGAGATAGCATGCTCATGTTTGAGGAGTCTGGAGGCACCTCTCTGCTGCTTTCTGCCCTTGAACTGGTAAAGAGTTGTCCGGTTCTGACGGAGGATTGCATCCCATTCGCCAGGTGTGATTCAGGTTGGGGTGCACTATTTTCTCATAGAAGACTCTTGTGACCTTGCCTGGGTGAGTGTTGCTTTTTACCTCAGCGTGATGGAGGGAGCCAGAACAGTGAGAAAATCAGGCTCAGAAAATAAATTAAGGAATAGCTGTGCACACTTTCAGGACTTTTACTCCAGACTGGTTTTTGTGACACTATTATGTTATTATATGTTCTACAATGCCTATTATATATAGAACATGTAATTATATTAATATCATAACTATATTCTAATCAGAATGCAGCTGTTTGCTAAGTGGAATATCGGGCCTGCAATAATGTGCCATTAATTGGCCTTTGTGGCAACCTGTTAGAAAAAGGGGCGTGTGGTGATTGTGTCCTGCAATCTGTTTTAGCTCAGTGGATCAAGAGGGGCTGTGGGAGAAATGAAGATTCTTGTGTCAAAGATTCTTATGTTTCTGTTGTGAGTGCAATGGAAGTGCAAAGAATTTTCCTCTTTGCCAGTGAATTGTTTATGTGTAGCAAGTTTTGATCCAATGGTTCTAGAAAGGTGGGTAAATGCAAATCTCTCCATTGACCTTCATCCCTTGCTAGCATGTCCTAATGATCTTTGTGCAGACCAGTAAATGGATAACAGGCAATTCCCACTGAGTTTTAGTATCATTAACTTATTTGATGGTGTTTGTGACATCAGGAAATACCCAATTACATTAATGAGTAAATATAAGCTGGCCTGTCCTTAGCATTCTAAAGATACTTCATCTGAACAGTTTAGGGACCCCCTGGTATCGAATGTTGAATGACATTGATGTGCCAGGGATATGGTTCAACCAATTCATCATTCCTTCCTTAGGTTACTCCTGAAATGGCACAGGAAATTGAAGCCACTTGAAAAGAGTCAATAAGCTGGAAGCAATAAGTTTGTCTAGACCAATTTAGGGAGTCCTTTATCTGTTCCTAGAGTATGTTTGAGTACTCTACAAAAGCTTTTTCCGTAATGCTAGAAGAGAACAATAAAAGAAAAAGAGGGAATTCTTCAATGCCCTCTTGTTGTAAAATACATCTATATTTTACCATAAGATTCTGCAACTGGGTAAACTGAGGCAAGGGTTAATGGCTTGGTTTTCAAGAGGGTTTAATTCCCACATCTTTCACTGAAATGGGATTGCTAAGTGACAGGAGAACAAAATTCATCTATATGGCTATGAGAGTACAGCAGTCTTTAGTCTGAGCCTTGTACTTTTATATTAGTGCTATTATATTATTCATTTCTCCAACAATTTTACTTCCAATTAAAAACCTTGCAATCTGCCATGCAGTGCAGTATAAATGCTTACAAAGTGAACTTATCTGTTTTCCAGGTAGTGTGGAATGGGCCACAATCAGCTTCATGCCAACAAAGCAGAAACTGGTTTAGCCAGTGTAATGGTCCATTATGGAAGATGTTTTTGGAGTTGGCTGATGCATTAACAAGAATGTTCCTGTATGAAGTTAGATGTCTGAATCCTTTTGTAAGAAATATGATTTTTGAAAGGTTGAGGAATGAGTAGATACTAATAATTTCTGAAGTCAGGCCATATAATATGATGAAATAATAAGGATTTTACAGTCAAAACTAAAACCAGTGGGAATAAAAACAAAACCAGATTTAAGCTGCATTCTGTTTTCACTAAAGATGAAAAACAATTTACTTATTCAGGCATGGAGCCTGCCATAGGCTGACACTGACTGTGTTTATATTGAATATATGCAAAGTTCATTTGTAGGGCCATCTGTTGTCCCATCCATAGTACCTGTGTGTACTGACTTGGTGGAAATATAGGTAAGCTGATGTTAGCTGAATTGTCCAAAAAAAGCCCCCAAAATTAATGACTTGCTCCCAGCATTGCTGGTAAAAGCGCTGATAGCAAAAGTGAAAGCTTTTTTATTTTTTTACACTTTTTAAAGCAAATTATTTCATATGTAGAATCACAAAACTGTCATATTAAACAAGGTGTTACTAAATAATTTTGGATGCTCATTCAAAGTGGAATAATCTATTAGCATCACAGAAAGGATTCATAATTAACAGGGCTGTAGAAGTAGGCCTGCCTGCTGGGCTGTAAGGAATTGTGGAAATAGGCTGTTTCACTGATTGTCATGAAAAGCAATTTTACCCAGAAAATATAGTATAAAATCAGAACTGTGGCAAATATGTATTGAAACTAGATTATATTTATCAAAGCAGTGAGATTTATTTTTTTTAACTGACTTTGATTAATATAGAGCAGGTCTGTTCTGTACATCGTGTTTCTGTGCTATGCTCCATGAATTATATACAGCCAGTTTAAAACTGTCTTCAGGCTGGTGAGACTTTTCTAGTTTAGGACCTTTGGTAGATCTGTTTAATTTCTGCTTTTGATGACACTGTGGCCACTGAGAAATTTGAAGAGGGCAGAATGGAGGATTAGAGTTGGTATGTGGGAACCCAAAGCAGCTCCTCTGCCTCACTGAGGAAGTCCTTGTGCACTTCATGACGTGGTCAAGATGAGTGGTCTTGACTTAGGAAATTAAAACCAGAATTCTTTTCATTAACAATAATAATAACAATTACATTCTACACTATTTTTATTCAGGAGGTCTCCAGTGTTAGTAATGGCTATCTTTCATTATGCAGTTGTTTTTAAGAAGTTACTTTTATTGTCTCTAATCTTGAGGGATTTGGGTGTTCTTTTGTTTACCTTTTAAAAGCTGTCTTAATGAGGTTGTTTTATACTATAATTTTCAGCTTTTCTGTAATAGCGTTAGCTAGACTATTCTTTTCCAATTTCCTATCTGTTAATGCAGCTTTTTTTTCTTTTACCAAATTTTAACAGGACTCCATATCACTGTTATTAGGATGTCACACACAAAAAAAATGCCAGTAGTGTTTTGAGCATGGGTGTTTTATTGTGTTTATTTTTAAATACATTTCATGAGGTTCCCTGGACAGAATCAAATAAATGAATCCTGCAAACATCTTCATTATGGTGTAGCCAGAAAAGAAAGGAAGCTGAATTAGGACTGTATTCTTAGCATAGTTCATAATAAGTGTTATCTTTATGACAAGCTTAAAGAACATAAATTGCTGAATCCCTAACAAAAAGCATTTGAAACAATCGGCTAATTAGGAAGGGGGGGAGAAGGAGCAATATTTGTTTTCCTTTGCAGTCTAGATAAATAACGCTTAACATGAATACATAACTTATTTTGAATGATCTGTTGTGTCAGTATCTGGCACGTCTTTTTCAGTGACAACAATTAAGGATATGTGTAAATGGAAATGCAGACTATCTGTCATTGTCCATTTCCTGGTAGTGAAGCATGCAGTCTGCCTCCCAGCAAGATCATTTTGCCAGGATGTGAGTGAGCTGGTCACAAAATGCATAGTTGATTATCTCATCGAAACACACTAATCCTGGCAAAGCTATCCACTATAGAAGACCCATTGTTTGTAATAGGTCAGTTGTTACATTGGCTTTCAAACCTGACTTTGGATATACATTTTATATGTTTACTTACTGAAGCAAAATGATATGTCACAATGAACACCAAACTTGAGAGGGGAAGATATATTAATCAGGATATTACTGGAAAGGAAAGGAAAATACCCTCTCTCCAGCGAGAAGAGATGAGGCAGTCACAAACACACGTTATTTGGCTCAGTACAGGAATAACTGAAATTATATGGCCCAGACTACAGAAGAGATCTGACTGGATGATCTTAACAGTGTCTTTGAATATTTAATTGAAGGCAATGTTTAGCACAGAATGCATTTGAAGAATACTAACAAACATCTGTTATATAATAATAATGGAATTAGATGATACAGAAAATGTCAGAGTTTGGTATTTCTTAAACTAAAAAGGCTGCATTAGGAATTTGACAGCTTCTTCAGTGCTGCTCTATTGGCAGCAAAGTAGAGTTTTCTAATGAAATATTAGAAGCAATATGAACAGAATGAGTGTTATAATTTTTCTATCATACTAAGTTGGGTACAAAAAATTTACATAAATTCAAAAGTTTCAAAATTAATCATAACTTAAAATTTTTTGTTTTCCATGTAGCTGTTAGTGTAAAAGTGTGGGGAAAAAAATCGTTTTCAATTTTAACATGAAACAATATCAGCCATGTATTAGAATATACCTGAAGTAGCTATTAAATTTTGGTTTAATTATCAAGTTGTTTTGTATTATCCTTCCAATACTTTCCATTTTGTAATAGTTCTTCCCTAAGTATTCTTGAAAATTGTAACTGTTTCCTAACTAAATATATTTTATGTGTTTTCATAATTTAAGTTTGTGGTAACTATCCAATGCTCACTAATAACTTTCTAAAGAATATAAAAACATAAAAAAGGTTATATTATGTGAAAAATACATAGAAGGTGGGAAGGAAGAAGCATATGGTGGGAGGTAAAAGTTTTGTCGAGTTCAAACAATAGATCAATCTAATCTTTAAATACTTTCACATGAGAAAAATCAGAAATCTGTGGGTTTTTCCTGCTGTTCATGAAGATACAATAATTGTTGAGGGGAGAAGCAGCTTAAAGGACACGATGTGCAACTTCCTTGCAAAGATGCAAGATAATAACATACTTAAACCTGACAAGGGAGTTTCAGTCCCTAACAATCTCATCTTGTGCACACATCTCTTGATTTTTCTCTTGAGGACCTCCTGCTGAGGCTGTCTTCCACCTTTGCCCAAGATCCTTTTCCTTCCTGATTTATTCCTGCTGGCTGTGCTGAGCTTTGCCAGCAGAACCTGAAGACTTACCTAAATTCTGAGTGGCCACACCCTGTGCAAGCCAATGAGAATTTCTACAATCTAAAATTAGCAAAGTTTATCTTTGTTAACGCACGTCAGGTCAACACCCTTCAGAGAAACTGGGACTAGACAGCAACTGGTTCTTAGGAGAATATGTGCATTGTTTCTGTTTGCAAGTTTTAGATCTCTTGAATCAGTAAGAAACACACAGTGCATGCTGTGAATATCCTTACTGTCCTCAGCCCCCAGCCTGCTTTCTGGCCTGAAGGGTGCCTGTCCCCGTGACAGAAAAAAGTCCTGATGGTCCAGGTTACCTCACAGGGGATTCAAATGCTGCACGAGGGGCAGGAAATGCCAGTTTCGTGCTCATGAAGGGTGCCTACACTGTCTGACTCTTTTATGTAGGCGCTGTTTTGAATAAGAACAGACTGATAAACATGCTTATTACTTTCACAGCATCTTCTTTCTCAGGGTCTCCCAGCACTTTATAAATTCAAATGAATAATCCTCATGATACAAATAACAAAGGAAGAAGATGATTCCAGATGTCTTGATGTGAACCTCTTATGAAATTGCAGCTTGGTTCACTTGTGTTGTGATGCTGCCTCTTCACGTGCCCATGCCCAGCAGCTTTGACACTTGTTGGCTAAACTCAAATCAGATTTGAAAGAAATGTGGCTATATTAAATATGTGTATTCCTGAAAGTTTTGTGAAGATTGGTGGCAGCACAAATAAGTTCAAACTGATGTCAAAGTTGGGCAGATTGCAAACCTATACAGCCTTTTTGGCAGCAAGTGGCCAGCCAGTGGACAGGCTCTGTTTTCTAACTGTAGTCATGGCACGTGCTGTTTCTTGCCTCTTGGGAATGCCCTTCAGGAACGGGTATGAGGGAGCCTGGGTTAACATAATAGAAGCTGTCTATAAGCAAAATAAAAAAAAATGAATTCTTAAGGCAAAAAAAAATCAATTGCTCCACGTGTAAGGAAACTAAATAAATTACAGTGTACACGCTGACATGATGCTGAATATAATGTATGCCAAAATAACTGCTGTTTCCAGGAAAGCTGATATTCTAGTATGTCCTTTCAGTTTAATTGATAACACCACTTTTCACATAATTTCTCATCAAGGTAAATTAAAAATTTATAGTTAAACTCCATTTTTCAATAATCTAATTTTAAATAGGGATTAAAAAAAGGAATAGATTTATTTTTGCAGTAAAATCTTTCTCCCTAAAGTGCCCCTAAAGACTAAGATACTACCTTGTGAATAGGAGGCAGGAACTTTTCTCCAGAATGTTTTCGGAGTAACAATTTTTAAGGATAAATGATATTTTAATTTCTACATTTTCATGCTATGTCAGCATGTTGCTTCACATTTTCAAACCAGTTCTTACAGAAAGTTACCAGAGGGAGGGGGAAAAAAAAAAACCAAAAAAAAAAACACCAAAAAACCACGACACAATATTCCTGCTCTTGGTGTTGTGATAGAGACTGCGAAGGCTTAATTAGGTTGACCTAGGAAGTCAGCAGGAAACATATGGAAGGTAAAAAGAAGTATCTCTTTTGCTGTTGCTTGAACTATAAGGTTTATATGGGGATTTTCACAGAAATACTTTGTTTGAAATTAGTGATCAATTGTCTGTTCTCAGAGTATGTGAATTTGATGTGTTTTCAACTTACTGAAGTTGAAGTGGTTTGAGAGTAGAATTAAGCTAAAAATCACTGTGTAGGTATGTGATGAAATATTTTCATAAAGAAAAGTCATTGAAAGGGGAGTGTGGCTTTTATTGAGGAATAACATTTATAGCCTGTCAATCCACATTTCCCAATCCACTGTGATTTTTTTAAGAGAGACTTATCTTCTCATGAGTTTTATAAATAAATTTCTGGGACATGTTAAGCTGTCTTTAAGATGACCTCAATATTATTGATTTCTCTGGACAATTTCAATGAAAACTGAACCAGTATATTGAGAAACAGATTTAAAACTAAAAATCGAAAGCTACTACATGGAGTGCAAAGGATATGACTAGAGGTGAGGACATCCTGAGGGTGTAAAATCAAGGAGTTTGGATTCTGGTCCTTATTGTGGTATCATGTGTGGAAAAGTCCTATTGAACTCAATACAAAACTATAGAGAAGTTAATTTTAAAAATCAGATTATAGAAAAATATTCAAGGCTTGTCATACTTTATAGATACAGAACCATTTTAAGTCAACCTTTAATCATGACAAGATTTTTATGTTACTTCTTCTTTTCAAATTAAAGTATAGAAAGTAATTAATGCCATAATATAGCTAGAGGTTTGTTGTGCAAGATGAGAAAAAGCAGCAGCTGACTCTTTTTAATAGTCCATATAGATTTGAATATCAAATTATATTTTATTAGGCCACACCTAACTTTCTCCTTCCCAGTCTTAACTGTGAGGACTTCAGAAGGGAGGTGTTCCAGCAACTACAGGTACAATATTGTCTGTGACCAGAGGAAAGCTGGTTTCAGTTGAAGCTGGATTAGGCCAGCAGAGGTGGTGCTGTCAGGTGTTTTTTGGTCCAGGCTGGAAGTCTGTCACATAATACCAACCCATGTGTTTGAAGGGTATCAGCAGTAATTTCTGTGGTGCAGGACTCTGTTCCTGTCTCTGTTGTTTTCTAGAGTTACAGTAGTAACTTTTGGTGATGTTACATGCTGTGTAAATGCCACAAAATATTCCTGTAGGAGCAAAGACTCATAAATGTAAGAACTCTGACATCAAGAACATTGTAATCCTTGATATTAGAAAAGATTGTGGGTTTGCAGATTTCTCTGTGTTGCTATTTATGATGGGCAATACGATGCCTTTTCCACAGTCAACTTTGTGATTAAAGATGTCAAAAAGTATGTGTAGATAAGTAGAATATTTTTGAAAGGTGACTTGATTCCTGCTTTCCTGATTATGGAATGTCTACTGATTCTAAAATGTATCTGGAAAGTCCTGCAAAACCCACAGTAGTGAAAGGAAAATGGAAATAATGCTGATTTATGGAGAAGGTCCTCTTCACCCCCCCCCGTCTGGTATGTAATTCTTTACACTGTGAGAATCACAGAATCATTTAGGTTGGAAAAGACTCTGGTATAATAACTCTTCCATGAAGTTTATTCTTAGTATGAAATGATTTCCAGGAAAAAACTTTTTGTCCAGCTGTCAGCACAAAACCTATTTCAGAATAAGTATTAGAGCTCTCCAAAATTTTCTGCATTATTTTCCTCTGTCAGCTGTGTAATAGTCCCTAACAGCTAGTTGAGGGTGTTATGAAGGCAGTTCTTTTCTCTTTAATTGATATAAAATTCAGTTCACTAACTAATGAAAATAGAATGTCTTTTGATTAAATGCCACTTGAAATAAACACTGATAAACAGATTAATTTATATGTTTTATAATCTTGTAGGAAAAGAGATAGAATCACATTCACAACCAAGATCCTAAAGCCTTCATACTGATAGGTTCAGTGACAGTCTGTCCTCAGACTTTGCAGGCAATGTACTTGTTGGATTCTGAAGGCAAGGAGCAAAGTTTTCAAGGCAAAGGTTCTTCAGATTGTCCAGCAGTCTTTTGGAGCAGAGATTTCTGATTTAGTATTGGTTCACTGTACCTATAGGACCAGCACGAGGATGCAATGCTCTGCTGCAGGAATTAATGTCTGGAATCTGAATGCACAATCTGTATATGAAGAAGTGTTCCTATTTGAGTTTTTCCTTTTTCTTCTTCAGTGTGTGAAGCATACTGTTGGTAGAATGACTGGTGCTTCCTGCATCTATTCCTGAGAATTGGTAGGGAATGTCAAAACTATAGTGTATGTATATTTAAGGGTCTGTAGTTGTACAGTAGCTTTTACTGTAGATCAATGTGGCTAAAAGCTATTCCTATGAGAAACATTATTGACTTTGCTGCTTATGCTGAATATAAGGCAGCAGCTTGTTCTGGCTGCAACAGCACCAGTAAATGCTTTCTGGCTCTCTGCTGCTTGAACATCTGGTGAATAACCTGTGAATTACACTGCTTGGCCAACCTTTGTGTTATCTAACCCCTGGGGCACTCATTCTCCGTGTCAGTCTCTCGAGGAAGATGAGGTATTTCATGAGACCAGGGGAAGTGGCAGTAGATCATTCCAGTAATGAGAAAAGGCAGGTTGTTGAGCAATGCTTTTACAGCTGCTCTGAAGCAACAGGAAGGATCTGTGTGAAGCAGTCCATATGCAGTGTTGCACATTGACTTAAGCCATGGAACCTGTAAATTGGATGAAAAGAATTTGCAGTTATTCCATTGAAGTTAGAATATGTTTCTTGCCCTATTAAATAGTGTTATTGCCATTGTTAACTGTACACTGAGTATATGGTAACTGTGTACTGTCTATGGTAATAGTTGGGGTTTACTGAGAGTCTGAAAGGAGAACAGATTTCTTTGAAAAATTCTAACCTACTTTATAAGCAGGCTGGTCCTGAAGGATTCAGAAGGCTCAGTGACTTCTACAGAAGGGTTTGAGACAATGTAGGATATACCAATGTCATAGGTAGAATCCTCATACATGACATCAACTAACTAATAACAGCTCAGATTTTAATATAAGTTCTAGAGTATGCATAAAAATGTGAGAGAAATTCTACTGAACTCTGCTGATGAGGAAGAGGAAAAAAATAGAGATAAGCTTAGGTTCAAAGAAAGGGGAGACTGAGACTTGCTTTAGGCTCATTCCCAGGAGTCTCTCACTGAGACTTGCTTTGGTAAGCCAAGGTACCTTAAAGTGTTAAACAGCAAAGGGACCTATCATGCACCAAAGTAGGTTTGTAAAGCAGGGGAAGAGACTTTATGTGCTAATGCCACTTGTCTGTCACTCTGAGTTTCTGTCTTACAGTAACTGTACAGAGAAAAAAAGAAAATGGTGATGGTTGTTTTATGGCAGTAATGACCTCATGATGGCATTGATAGCAAATGTTCCAGCAATGTGCCCTAAATCCAGCATTTCTCTTGTTTGGACACGTGTTCCAGGTCAAAGTTCTCAAGAGCCTGATTTCACTTATTTGGCACTAAACTTCTTTTCCATTTGTTTAATTTCTGTAAACTTCAATAGTTGGATACGTATGCTCTAAACTAAGAAATCCTTCAAATCTCTGGGTGCCTGCATCTGTATCATAGTGCATGTATATCAGAGAACATTTAATGGGGCTGTAATTGAATCTAAGTAGTAAGAGACTTTTAAAAAATATTCCTTAGTGTTTCTATACTAATGGGATAAACGTCATATTTTAACTATTGCTCTGTATCAAATCTATTAAGCACAGTATTCAATAATTCCCCAAATCTTGATTTACCCAATTGAAAGTGACCCTGGGCATAAATTCTAAGCAGAGGAAGGCTCTGATTCCTTGATCTTTGGCACCCTTTTGTTGAAACAGAACATGGTGTCTTAAATCAGCAGAATAATTTAGGAATGGTAGATACTGAAACAACTAATTTTTCTTTCCTGTAATCTGCATAGACTTCAAAATGCCTACAAAGCACAAAGTGCCAGTTCATATAATTTGTTGGCAAGGATAAAAAGAAGAAAGGAAATGATTTCCTAAGCGTGTGAATCAGCCCAGCTTTAACAGATATTTTTCTGTCATGTGCAGCCTGAGGGCTTATGCCTATCTGAGCTTTATTTGACAATTACCACTTGCCAGCATAATTAAATGATAATTTATAAATACTGAGAGAGCATTATGGGGAAGAGCAAATAGGTGCTTATCAGGGCATTGAATAAACTTGATCTGCCTCACTGGCAATTTTCATCTCTTATCTAGGTTGTTAACTGGTCTCCTTTTTTTTTTTTTTCCCCCTGTTTTGTTTTGTTTAAGTTTGATAGCTGTTAGATTGATTGTATCTACCTGCCTATATTTCTTAATTTTTTTCATATTCCTAGCATTATTTTTTCTCCTACTTCCTGTGCCATCAATATTTTGTAAATTAGCAAATAGTAAAGGGCATGTCATGGGTGTGTGTGCCTGTGTGAGAATAAGAAGAAAATCTACATAATACGTATTTGTTAGAGTTTTCATGAGGTTCCTGATTGTAAGTCTCCTGCTTTTATTTATTTATTTGTGTGTATTTAATGATTCTGGAGTAAGAGGAAGTCTCTAATATTACAGTCTGTGGTGGTTGATGGCCAGTTATGGAAAAGCTTTTCCATGGCCCTTCTTAGATAAAAGTGAGACTAAATAGGCATACCCAAAATTCTGTCATGCCCAAGTTGGATATTAAAAAAATACCAAGCAAAGATTTCTAAAGGTTTGAGGTCTTTTGTACCATCAATGTTTCATTTAGAGGTTCTTGAGCAGTTATAAAGAGTAGTGCCATTTCACACAGAAGTGTGTTGGGACATGGGTAGAAACACAAATTGGTGCTGGGCAATCTGGATAAAGAAGTGCAAGAAAAATCCTCTATTTGAATGGAAACAAATCAGTTGAATGGCAAAAAATTGAATTTCCGCGCCTTTTGAAAAGCATGTGCAAGGAAGAGAAGGGGGTGGGGAAAGCAAGACACATTAGTGGGTCACTAAGAGATTGAGTTTTTGGGACATTATGAAATTAGATAATTTTAGGAATTTCTGATTGGAGTTATAGTCGGTTGAGTGAACAGTTAAGTCACCCCTGTACCAGAGAATGAAAAAATAAAGGGCTTCTGTGTTTAAGGTTGTCAATTTCTCAAATTATTCAGCATTTACTGCTTATAAATAGTAATTATTTGCTTTTGCCCCTCCAGAGCTGAAAATTATCTTTCATATTCAAATATTTAAATATTCTGTGCTGTAGTTGGGCCACGAAAATTCCTAATGTCAGAACAGATTTTTGTACAAGGAATAATTTGAAAGTGGGGGATTAGTTTCCACCTTTTGAAACACAGTGCTTTCTGTAATCTTCAAACATTATTTAGGATAATGGAAGCCATCATCCTGGTTCTCAAATGTTAGCACTTCCATTAGAATTTGCTGCTACCTCTTATTTTTTTATATTAAAATACAAGGCTTAAAAGGTATTATCTTACTAAAGGAGGGCAATTGTAGAGATGATTTGATTGAATAAAGGAAAAAGCTGTACAGGCCTTTTAAGATCAAGGATGTATTGATGGAAAGCTATCATTAGAGACAATTAATGTTCTCCAAGGGAAGAAATTGATTATGGACAGAGATGGACCCTAAGGAGCAGATATGTCTTAATGCTCCAGGGCCTTAAGGATTATACATTCCATTCACAGCATCTGTATTTTAACCCTTTGTAAGGGCTGGAGTAGAATCTAACACTAAAGAAACCTCTGCATAGAGTTTAATAGGGGGAGTCTGTGGGCTTGGTGGCTGACTGACACACACTGTTCCTTTAAGCTTGTTTGGTTTTTTTTCACGTATCCTTTTGCCTAATAAAATTTCAGGCTTTACGTACGTGATACGTAGTTTTGGATCATTTTAAGCTGCAGAACAAAAATTTTCAACATTGCAGTGCTATGGCAAGTATGTTCTGTGACTGAGAAGAGGCTCATTCTTAGGAAGACTGATTTGTTTGTTTTAATCCTTTAAGAAAATTAGTTAAAATTTTATTCTAGTGTAGACTTGAGTTAGAGGTGTAAGTCTGACTTCAGAAACTAAGTTTTGCCATTCTCAGTCTGAGCAGAAATACTGATGGAGCAGTCCCAGAACTGTTCCTCTGTCGTTTTAGAGCCAATTCACAGATGGGCTGTTTATCATGTCGGTTTTCTTTGGCTTAGTTCTCAATGAAGGCAAATATTTGGCATATTTCCTCAAATTTGGTTTTTAACTGGCTAAAATAGAAATGCCTGGAACTGAGCAGCACAATATTTTCCCACCACCTCTGAAAGCCCAGATCAATTGCAGCATAATGCAGCAGTGCTGTGCCAAAATGAATCCTGCCACATCTTTACCTCTTTAGCAGAGCTGAGGCTGTGTGTGACTTGCCTTCTTCCTGCCTGTGCTGTTTCACAGTCCAGCAGACCCACAAGGAGGGGAAGTAACAGTGGACTGATTTATTTTAAATGCTGTAAACTCATTGGTGTTCTATTCAGATTTTTTTTTTTCTTGTTATCCTCAAGTAAGGAAGCCTAATCTTATGATAAGGTCGAAATTTTGCAGAGAAAGCAAGGAAATGCTTTTTGCATCTCAACGTTTCAAACTTGCTTAGAACTAAAATAGTGCAGCTAAAACCTACTGCATCATATTTGTAAAACAGGCTGAGAAAATACATTTTTCCATAGCTTTGATTTTTTTTTTAAATATATTTTAGTGTGTTGTAGTTGGATCATACTTGAAACAAAATTACTTGATTTTAATATGCTCCATCGCATTTTCTTTGCTATGCAAGTAATCAGACTTATTTTCTGGAGAAATTTCTAATTGATTTTATGATTTAACTTGATTTCAGTTGACTAAAGTAATTGTGGTCTATTTACAGAACATTTATATAAAAAAATTACTTGATAAATTGTGCTGAAGTACCTTTTTCTCCTGACTTGTGTATATATGTGGATTTTGGTGCTGTCCCTCTGTATAGGTTTCAATGAATAATAGTGTGATACTTTAAACAGCCAAAAATAATGATATTATAATTAAAAGGGCAAGTCCAACTTTTATTCAGATGAATAGGTGCGTCCTTTTGTATAACATTATGTATAGGAAACACTCCTTTGGAGACCACATCTAACACGCTTGGCAGGACTAAGAAGATTAAAATAAGGGACAGAAATAAACAAAAAGAGAGCTCAGAAGTACAAGTGAGGAGACCCAGGGGGGAAAGGGTGATTCCAGAGAGAACCAATGCTTATTCTGTGTGCTGTTATTTTCAGAAATTGTTTGGTACTATTTTTAAATAACTACTGCTTGGAAGATGGAATCCTTTCTCTCCCTCTTCCACCCCCCTGCTTTTTCTTCCTGTTCATCATTAGGGAAATACCCAAATCATGAGACAGAGAGAGAATGAGGATGTAAGTGAATGTCAAATACACTAGGCAGAATCAGCTTTCACCTGTTTTGGTGTGGTTTATTTTTTCCCCAAGCTGTGAGCACTCTTTAATTACAAGGTTAAAAAAAAAAATCCCACACATTTAAGACTGGTAACATATGTTGTTGTCAGCATGTATTTAGCACCTGCAGAAATGAACACAGAAAATGTGACAGCCCATAGGTGGAACACCCACTGTGCTGGCTGGGGGGACTGTCAACAAATTTTACTTTGTTAATTTTTTCCTATTTTCAAAAAATCCAAGAAAAAAACCCTTAATAGTGCAGGTGTTCTGAGCATCATAGAAGGAGGATGTAACAGGGAAGAGGCAGTAACCTTTTCCAGTGAAAGCCATTGCCCACCCTACTATGACTGAAAAACATTGTCTTTTTGTTAGTACAAATTAAAATCACAAGGCCGAGTCTAAGTCCTAAAACATTTATCAGCAAATTTGCCAGGAGTGTTGCCACAGTGGCCCTGCTTGTATTCCTGTTTCCTTCTGTGTATCTTTACTCTTTTAAGCCCCTTTTCCTCTTTGTTTCTATTTCTCATTTTAATCTTCCTGCACAATCCAAGCACATTATTGAGATTACACAGTGAGGAGGCAGCACTGGGGTGAGGCTTTGTGGGATCGGGTCCTTGGTGATTATGATCCTATTGCTTCTCCAGCAAAGTGCAGCTTCTGCAAGGGACACCGATGCTTCTCCTGTGTGGATTTGCCAGCAGGTGTTGCTGTGTAACTTGTCACCCACCCTGCTCAGATGGTGAAACCTTGTTCTCCCCAGCTATGATACCAACTGTCCTGTAGCCTCCTGGACTGTTCTACTAGCACAGTTCCTCAAATATAAACTGTAGATGCATTAAGTGTCTGGAAAAAATGTAAGCTTGTTTGAATTTTGAAATTTTTCTTTATCCACCAAACTACAATGGCTTTATTCAGGCTAAAATTGAACGTGCGTTTGGTGGAGGGGAAGTAATAAAAAGAATTGCTGAAATAATGTTGTACAGCATCTGTTTTAATGATATTTCTACTGATACTTGGTTTTATATTTATTACAGCAACGTTCAGAGATTCTGGTCTTTCCACTGATTTGATGTACTTTGTATTACATCTCTATCCTGGAAAGGCAACAAGGGTCTCTGGTCTGAACGCTTGCAGTTAAGAATATAATCTTGCACTAAGGCCAAAGAACACATCTTTTCTTAGAACTACTGAAATTATATTGATGGTATAAAAAAATTCTCTTTGAAAATACCTTAACTTGTATGATTCCCAACAAACAGCTGTGTAACCTGTGGGATATACCTCAGATTTGTGTCAGTGGGACCATCTGTCTTAATGGTACAGCTTGTTCTGCCTTCCTGCCACTGGTCTCTGCCTGAATTGCCAAAAAGGAATTAATTCGTATTCACTTGTCATTTTTGGTGGATAGTTGTCCACTAGACTGAGACTGAGAATATCAAGTTAGGCTGTTGAACTATGACCAGAGGATGATAATTTCTTGGTTATTGGTTGAAGTTCTAAGTGCTTGGTATATAAACCAAACAAACTATACTGTTGTTTCTGGGACTCTGCATGATATGAGGGGGTTTATGACAGTATCTGTTTTGTTAATGTTTGGTTTTGACTTGCATTTATGTTGGTGCAGACCAGGAAGTAGACATAGGAAAAATATATAGCTAGTTAGGGGCAAAGAGAAACCTTTTCCTCCCTTGTGTAGAAGGTGGAGTCAGAGCCTGGGGTGTTTCCTGGATGCAGTGCTTTTCCATACAGCCAAGAGTTTTCCTTTCCCCTTCATGGTGTTTCTCCTGGACTTTGCTGTTATGACATCTCAGTCATAATGGATATCTGAGTCCTCCTTACTCACAAGGCTCAGTCTAGTACTTGATGTGTTCCTGAAAGATCTTGGAAGCAAGTTTCCCAAAGATCTGGTATTTAAGGAAGCTCTAAGCTGTGTGTTACAGAGCAGTGCTGCCTGGAGTGAGCTTGTAACTGGCGTAAAGAAGCAGATGTTGTGACCTCTTTGATGGAAGCTGAGTTGCCAGTGGCTGCACGGGAATCTGTCTGCTCTCCCTGATCCAAACCCAGCCAGAGCATGAGTGAGGAAGCCTCTTGGTTTTCCATTTGATGAGCTTTGCCCAACTGTTCAGTGTGAGCTCTAGCTGAGGGACAGAACTGAAAGTCTGTCAGTTTTTCTGTTCTCAGACCAGTTCTTCATCCCTAATTCCAAATGCATATTAATCCTTCTTAAAGAAGTTAATTGCTTTGCAGAAAGACTTCCAGCTGGGAAGTTAAATTGGACTACTTTTTTTTCTTATGTTACTGGTATGTGTTGTGGTGTTAGATACCAAATTCAGGACAAAAGACCAGCTTTGGCAACTGTGATGTTCCAGGGTTCTCCTAAAAGAAAAATAGAGACTTAAAAATTTAGATCTGATTTATAATGCTGAAAAAAAGCCTGTAAAAGTGAATCCATAAAGGCCAGGTGTTATTTATTGGAGTTGAGCTAAGTTAATATTTTGGGTAATACAAATCTAATGTATAAGGTATTAAATAAGAAACTGGAGCTAATTTGTAGAAGCTTTTTGCTGTGGTGTTAACTGTGACTCCAGTCTGACTCATATCTATTCAGGAAGTGCAGAAAACGTTACTAATGAATATGTAATACATAAGGTCATATTTCTTATATTCAAAATAGTCTGTGAGTGCACGGAGTGTTTTGCTACCAAAGAGGTAGGCAGGACAGCTGAAACTGCATGAGGAATTACAGCACTTCCCAAGCTGGAGGTGGGATGGATTAAACTCTTTAAAAAAAAAGAAAATGTATTTAACAGTCTCCGTTTGCAAGGCTACGACGAGCAGTGGGAAACAAAACAAACTAAAACCCGTTGTTGCCATTCAGAGGAACAGGGAGTTGTGGAGCTGCAGCGTGGAGATGCCAGTGGCTGTGGCTGGGAGAGGCACGGGCATCCTCACTGCCGTGCCAGGCGCCGGGAAAGGCACGTTTTGCACCTCGGAGCAGAGGTTGGCCAGCGCTTTGCTGGGGTCCCAGAGGGGCTATCAGTGTAACGAGAATCTGTTTGCAGTAATCTGTGGCAGCGTTGACAGAATGTTCCAAACCATCTGCTCGAGGGGATGGCGTTAACTCTATCAAATCCTCGTATTTTAAGAATGCTGATCTCCGGGCCCAGGAGAATTGGTGACAGGGAGTTCTTGCCAGGCCTGCATTAGGCTGCCTTCATCTCATCACCAAATACACTAATGCCCCCTAGACAAGATGCTAAATATGTGTGAAATTAGAGAGGCAGAATTAGGGATTGGAGGAATAAGACACAGAAATTTTCCTACTTTTTGTCGGTGGTTTATTGTATATAAAATACAAATATTTTCTTCATCATGCAAACCTACTTTTTAAAATAATTGATCATCATTCACTACAGAGATTTAGGGAGTGCTGTGTTTTACCTTTCCTGATAAAGTGGCTGAAATGGACACGCAGGCCTTTTAGTAACCCTGTTGCATCTCTGAGTTTAGAAGAAGTTATTGTCTTTGGGAAAATTGTCTCATTTTTAGCAAATAATGAGCTGGTTAGCAGCCTTCCACAGAATATGCTGATAGTTTTAACAGCATATTAAGAGAAAGCTAATATTTTGCCCCGAGTGTTAAGGGCACAAAACATTGCTTTGCATGTCTCCTGAAACTTTGCACTCCTTCATTTCTTTAATTTTCAAAGTATTTTAATCATTATAGAGAAGGGATCATGCATACAGGGTTACTCACAGGGATAAGGTTTAGTCTAGTGATACTAATGTCCCTTGGCTTCTTGTGCTGCCAGTGGAGAGGGGGAGCCAGAGAGGCTTCTCCAGGACACCTCCAGTGACACATCTTTCGCCTTTTCCCACAGCGAGTGTGTGTGGGGAGATCAGCCTCGTTAGGCCTTTGTGAATCTCTCCCTCCTCTTAGCACATATGAGTCATCCCCTTGACGTCTCTGGAAGTATTCCTATCATCTTTGCAGTATTGGGAGACACAGACTGTGTTTGGTTTATGTGGCAAGGCTGGGGAGGGGTGATTCAGCCCCTTTGAGCAGAGACCCCATCTGTGTTAGATGGAGCCACTTCCAGGTGAATCTAAAACGGACCTATGGCAGGTCAAAGCAGAGTCCATCAGGGATACTTGGAGTGCCCCTGTGAAGAGACATCTAGGAAGGGATAACAAACACTGCACAACAGCCAACAGAGAGGAGGCACAGACAGCCAAGGTTAACTCAGTGCAGAAATGAAACATATTTCTTAATGTGATGGGTCAGAGCAAAGCTCCACATAGTCCAGCATCGAGTGCCCATTGGCACTTGGTAGCATAGAAAAAGAGTATAAGAATTAGGTGAGGTGTGTGTGATTCTTCTCATGATATTCTCCTGTGAGTGACAAGGGGTGCAGGCACTGTATCCAGACTATTGTGTATAATAGCAGGGACCTTTCATGAATGCATTGAGTCACTTTTCCCTTTTGAAAATCAGAAGTTATTTGTGGTGATTAGTTATGTAATTTAATTAGATTGATAACATAGGTCCTTTGTGTGCTTACAAGCTTCTGCTGGATATTTTCATTACAGGCATATTTGCTTTTTTTTTGTGTTGTGAGGCACAGTGACTAATAGTTCCCTTCTTCCTGAAATTTGTGACTGTACCAACCTCAGTGAGGCCAAGATGTTCC
This sequence comes from Platyrinchus mystaceus, assembly GCA_035041135.1. Classification (NCBI taxonomy): domain Eukaryota; kingdom Metazoa; phylum Chordata; class Aves; order Passeriformes; family Tyrannidae; genus Platyrinchus; species Platyrinchus mystaceus. The sequence continues at coordinate 7,400,902 of JAWWLV010000011.1, forward strand.
AGAAAGAAGCTGTTTAATATTGTTGTTCATCTGTGCTGCTCTTCTCTATGCTGCTATCCATATATTCTGAGAAGGGCAGCCAAGATGGGGGTACATATTAGTTTTATGTGGTAGCATAATTGTATTCTTTCATGTTCTGAACTCACTTGCTAGTAATTACTGATATTATTTGCCTTTTTACTGTTAGTTGAGCTCTGAATTGAAAACTAGAATACAATTCAGCAATTTCATGTTTGAGTTTCTTTAGAGCTCTTGGGTGAACTGTGACGTTCTAAAATTCCTTCCTCCAACACTTGTTCTGATTTTAGGCAGGAAAGCAGCTAATACTGGGGTTTGTATTGGATTAATAGACAAGTCTTCCAAAGGCAGTAGTTTCTCATTTTTATAGGACCTGAATACTGGAAAACAGAGTTGTTCTCATTTGTTTTTTTTCTGAGAATGTAACATTTTCATCCATCTAAAATGGCTACTGGTTTAAGTTCTGAAAATATTTTGGAGAATTTCAAAACTGCTTTAGCTTCATTTTCCCTAAATCCTGTAAGATTTTTCCATAAGATACAGCTCTATGACAGCTGCAGACAGAATTCCACATATAAAAGTGAATGGTCCAAATTTCAGTAAACATCCAAGTGCATATAGTGATGACTTGAGGGAGAAGCTTTACAGTTTGAATTGTTTCAAATGCCCATGGAGTACCACAATGCATTTATAGTTATTTTGCATCTTGAAAGCTGTTTTAGCAACTCTGAGCACTGTGGGATAATCCAGAGTACAGTACACACAAAAAAAGGGGGACACTAGAAAATTAATAAATAACTAAGATTTCCTCCTTGGCCCTATTGTAGGTACTTTCAGATTCCCTTTGGGTTTAAGTCTCTAAGACTTAGGAGTTTTGTTTCTTAGCATGACCATGACATAGATCTCAGAACATACTGCTGTTCTTTCTTTCCCATTTTCATGAGCAGGATTAATCTAAAATGTCCTATCCTTACTGGAATACACAGAATGTATGTATCAGGTCTTTCATCTGCTTAGACACAGGCGAGGGGAGGTCCTGACACCCAGGAAAAAAATCAGGTGAACTTGTGGGTTGTAGTACCTGAATTCAGTGATACTGACGTGCTAAACATTCCTTGAGGTGTGCGAGTTGTCACTGCAGCATGTCGCGATCAAGTGTGTCGGAACAAGACTTGTTATTATCTTTTGAACACGTTTTTTCTCCTGATCAAAAAAAAAAAATAATGACAAGTAGGAAATTCAATATTGCTAATTTTGTTGGTTTTGTATTTGGGGAGAGATAATAAAAGGGAGGGGACTTGTGTGTTTTACTGAAGGAAGTGCTGGAGGGCTTTTGCTAGTCCCTTCAGTGCATCTCATCTCTTGCACTTGCTTCAATGAATACAGTCCTTTTGTAGCTCATTTTTTTCAGCTGCTTCAATGAGTACACACATCATATTTCATCTCTTATGGCTGCTTCACTGACTTCCCTTAGTATGTCTCTGCTGTTAATCTTCCATCCTGCTCTGCCCACCCCATCAACTCAGTAATGTACAGAGCAAGAGACTCTCAGTTACCAGTGACACTTCTTCAGTGAAATATGTAATATTTGTACTTGTTTAATTATGATTTCTTATTTTATATTAAGGGCAAACAGAGTTGGTTTTTGACTGTCCAGTTGAGCACCCTACCCATTGAACTTAACTTGCACCCCCTCCCCACCTCTGGTGGAAAATCAAGAAAACTTAAAATTAGAAATACTTAGACTGGAGGCTAAACATTTTGTATCTTTTCAAAAAGTTTCTTATGGGAATACATACAATGAAAAGAGCAATTACATGCACAGCATGTCAAGTAACTACTTTTATGGATGTAGACAGTTGAGATAGTACTTGAAATAATTCTGGTAGGAAATGGTAAATAATTCTGGTAGTAAAAGGTACTCTGGAATTTGGGGAATTGTTCAAAGCTGTCTTTTAACCGTAAAGAAGGAACTGTTTTTCAAGGTAGTTTTAATATTGTCTGGTATAGTAAAATGCATTTGTTAATAGTGCTGATTACAGATTAGGGAATACTTAAACTACATTTCAATGAATGTCTGCTTTGACTTTGTTTTATGCTTTTCATGTTAACAAATTTTCCTTGCGCAATTCCTTGAAAAAATATGGAATTTAATTTAAAAAAAAACCTCAAAAAAAAGATTTCTAGATGGGAACTCATTAGATGTTCGCACTGAAAACCTCTATGTGGAGGGAACAAGAACAAACTGAGCATCAAAATAGCATATTTTTCACATTTTAAACATAACAAATTAAATAAAAATAAAAATATCTGAAAAATTTCTCTCTGTAAAAACTGTTTTGTTAGCTTGGTAAGAATTAAATGTAGGAGGATTTAAAGAGATTCACAAGCAGAGTCAGAAGTCAAATCAAATTAATCACTTGGCTTTGTTTCTGATTATGATACAAATGTAGTGGTTTTTATCCAACTAAAATGTGTTTGAAGTTATTGACTGAAGTCATGCATTAGGAATATTATTTTAGCTACTTATATTTATAAATTTACATGTACTTTGTATTTTAGTGGTGTGAAATATTAAACTGGATATCCTTCTTGCTTTGTTGTCTTAATTCTTGTTGTTTGCCAAACTTGTAATGAAAATATGCAAATAATTTTACTGTATAGAGATCCTGCTTTCCTATCCCATTCCATCTGAGATTTCTAAATTCTTATTTATTTTACAATGCTGTTTGTGAAAACAATTCCACAAAACTGGAATTCACTCATAGTTTTAAGGGCCTTAAGTTAAATCTTAAACTCCCACCACATTCACCAAGATGAATGATGTCCCTTGTGAAATGTGTTGAATTTCGTTCTGATTCTGTTGATAATTGGATATTTGGCAAAACCATGGTGGGAAATGGAGAACCAAAAGGATTAATAGCACAAGTCCCTCAGGGTTTGTATAAAATTTGTCACAGTAAAAATTATCAGTCTCTCAAAGTATGTTAAAGTTTTAAGTACTTTAGAATTGTTGTGTGATGCTTTTCTATATACATAAGCTATTGTTTAAGACTTATTTACCTCTATATTTTCATTGCAAGGAGACCTGTATTTTCTTCAGAGGATTTTCAGATAGAAGTAATTTCTTTGAATTAGTTGCAATGATGATTTTGAGAAGCAGATTATTTATAGAGCCAACACGTTGACACACTATCAACCATTAAAAAAAAAAGACTAATAAGGTTAATTGTCATATGAACCCTCCTCTGTAGTCTGCAATCTGTAGGCTTTGATTGTTTCTCTGGGGGAAACTCTGCCCAGATGGCATTTTCCTCAAGGCCCTGACCCACAAGAGGCCTGTGGAGATGGAGAACAAGGTGCATCTCCACAGACTAATTAATTTACTATTATAGCACCTGTTCCAGAATAGATAGGGCTGGAAAGGAAAACAGTCCCTGGGCACAGTGGTAGGCTCACTGGTAAATGGATTTGAGCTGATTATATTAAGCTGATGCTTTGATCATCTAAAGGCGTTAAAATGGAAATATGTTTTTGCTGGCTGTTGGCCTCCATGTGAGTGCAGTTTGTATTATAAGTGAGCAGTAAGGAAAAAGCTGTTTTGGACTCAAGAAAATAGCTTTTTAAAAGTGCACAAGAAAAGTGCACTCCCCTGCATTTCAAATTCAGGAATATTAACACATAGAATCATTTGAACTCTAAGCATTTCCTTAGATATTTCAGTATTTGTTCATACCCGAAGTCATCAATATGAAGCCCTAGAAGCACACCAATTTCCCATCATCCATAGGGTGTCAATACATATTACTGTCTTTGATTAAAACACGTTTTGGGTCTTTAAGGAGTTGAATTATATTTGAAGGAAATAGAAGTAACCTTCTCAATAAAATCTTGGCAAACTGTGCAATTAAACACTGATCGAATGGTAACAGGCGATGGCAAATCCTTGTGTAAACATTACTGGGTAGTAAGTGGATTTACAATGTGTTAATCTGTACTCACTTTCACTTTATTGCCATTTGGATTCCCAGAAGGATTAGCTGTAATTTTATTGGCCCTATGAGGCTATATTGCCATTTCCCTTTTCAAGTCAATTCAGTGATTATTTTTTTTCATTTTATTTATTTAACAAGCATGGATCCTATAAGCTGTAGGGCAAAATTAATTGACCCTTACCACTATAAGGTTAAAAGTGTGTGTAATTAAGGCTCTGTTAAATAAAGCTTTCTTTAAAGCAGCAGCAAAATTACCACAAGCTCTACATCAAAACTAACCAGCGTATATAGTATGAATGCACGAGGCAAAAGTGTTCTCT
>JAWWLV010000011.1:7411598-7460532 GCA_035041135.1 Platyrinchus mystaceus
AAAAATATATTCAATTTTAAACATGGATCATTCATTTATTAATATATTTTATAGCTTAAAATGCAAATAACTATATATTTTGATAATAAATGGAATCAGAAATTGCAATAGTTTGCTCCTTCTAATTTGTTGTGCTGTTTATTAGAGTACAATTGAACAAGTCTTAAAATTGGAGTTTCAAATAAAAATATATATATTCATATATGTTGCAGAAATACACTCCTTAGTTCATAAGTTATGTTACTTTATTGTAGACTTATATCCCTTCATCACTGGGAGACATTTTGAAGTCTGGTTATAGACTGTTGTAAGTGATTTATCACCATCAAGATGGAGTGAACATTTACAATTACAATGTAATTCTTAAAGTCTGTTACCTGCAACTATAACAGGTTTATATTTTCTAATTTAATTTCAAAGTGAGAACTGAAGTATATCTAAAGTAGATAAGTATAAATTTTTCAATAGATAGTACCCCTTTTAATATACATGAAGTAAACAAAGTGTGATAAATGTAAGTAAGAGGAGGAATCTCACATATATTTGTAGTTTTACATTCTCTCTAGTGCTGATTCTAATTCCTTGAGGTTATTAGAAAGTAACATTCACAGACAAGTAGGACTAATTGTTGATTCTTAAATAAATCTCTATATCTTTCATATATTAGTAAAATTATCTAATTCAGTTGAAGACATTTCCTACTAATTTCTACTCCTACCCCAAATACTTTTATTGCTATTTTGAGCTCATGTAACCTTTCATAGAAGGTTATTCCATTGTTTAGCGGAACAATGGAATAAAACTCACTATTAACTATAATGAACCCTAAAAATAGTAGTTAAGAATTTAGGTTTTGCAAGTTTCCATTATAGCACCTTGCTTTCATCTGCTTTAAGCTTGCAAAGCTTCAACCATTTCAGAAATATTGCTCAACTAGTTTCTACTAGCAGCCTAAGATATTTTATGGTTTATTTGAAAGTTGAAATAAAATCTCTCCAGCCATTTTGTAGATGGTGGCAATAGACACAAAGAATTTTTCACAGTGTGGATGAAATTACAATACTAAGAATTGATTTTGACTGGTTTATGAAGCAGGAGGGTGAAGCATGGGCACAATCATCTGCAAATGGACACTTTGGCTTAACTCAGGGAAATAAATAATGTCCTTATTTAAGTATCACAGTTTGTTTTGAGGATTAGTATTTTCTGTATCCGAAGGTTTTTATAGAGCTTTATTAAATACTTTGAAAGTTAAACCAAATTTCTCGTTAAGTGGAACTCTAAACCCTTTCAATTTTTTTTCCTAGGATCTATGGCTATTAAAAGTTATTCCTATCAAATTAGTGAACCACACTTAGACTGATTACACTGTGCTTCGTTCTTGAAGGATCTGTCACTCATGTTGCCATAGAAAAGTGATAGTTACAGGACCAGAATGAACTTGTGCCATTGGCAAAGGCGATCAAGAGACTTTATTTTATGTAGGCTGGAATAGGTACATTACTGGAGTAAAGGAAATGTATTATCTCCATCTTCATACTTTGAACCTCTCCTGGTTGTTTGCTGTGGCCATAGAACATTGAAATAAGAAATATAGTATGGAGACTGCACTGGAAGAAGTACCAAACTGATAGAGATAAGTTAAAACTTTAAAAAGTGCAGCAGTTTCAGTGATACTTTAATATTTTTGCAGATTTATCTATTTAAGGGAGTCATTTGCTCATTTAAAAAATTGAAGTATTTTTAACATATATATGAAAATATTTATTCTTTTTTATTCTAAACTACTGCATTATTTTTTAAATTTAATTGAACACAAGTTTAGCAATTTCAAATCTATGATATATGATCAAATATTAACATTTTTTTTTCATGGTATGTAAAAATAGTGGGGGAAAAAATGTGTTTCCAGAAAGCTGGAAAACAATTTATTTGTCCAGCTCATGATGCAAGTAATGTAGAGTAGATGAAAACTATTGAACTGATGAAAAAATTTGGATGCAATTATAATGTTCTACGGAAACACGCAGAAAAGTGAGGGCCATTTGTTTTTTAATATGTCTGTATTCCTTAGTTCATGCTATTCTGCATGTTTTAAGCTTTCATTTAAAAATGAATTTCTGGGGTGTTTTTTTGCCACTGGAGTGATACAGATGTCACAGTGCAGACAGACACCCTGTCATGTTGAATTTAGTCTTGCGGAAAGGTGTCTCCAGACAAACAATAACAGCAGCAAAAGTGGGACTGCCATGTTCCTGCATCACGTTCTCTACAATGAGCACTTCACAGTCTAGTTGCAACCATTTACAGTCAAACCTAATTAAACACAAGCACGTTTTTCTCTCTACTAAAAGCAAACAACCCTTGTATAATGGTTATATTGTTAACTTTAATAAAAAGCTACAAACTGTGAAGGATGAGATTCTAAGAGCGAGGTTAAGTCAGTGATGTATGTACACAGAGTTTGGATTCAGTGTGCTGTTTAACAGTTTAGTCAGAAAAGAGAAAAACGATGCTTTGATTTTTTTTTTTTTTTATGCCATTCTCCTGTCTTTTTTCCAGTTTTATGCTTGGGGGACACAATGAATAATGTGATCTTTCCTAAGAAAATTTGACTTATTGGTTGAAACTGAGTATATGTGTGTACCTTAATGTGTGTGCGTATACAGGATTTTGTGGAAAGAAATTGATTTTATTGAAACATTGATAATTTCTTTCTGAACATATGAAGAAAAGTTTCAGTAAACTTGGATGTGGTACAAAGCTCAAAAAAACCATTTTATTTGGTGGGAACAAGGGGAGTCTTAAACACTTCCATTTAAAAAATTTGTATGATAAAGGCAAGATTCAAACATGACGCAAACTCGATCATTATTACTGAGGAGACTTTGATTTGGTGCTTATTGATCATGGCCATATATTCATTATTTTGTGAAGCAACAAAAAATGAGTACGTGGATGAAGACAATGGTTTCACTGAACACGTGGTGCAGTCTCACTCATCTTTGAGACCCAGATAGCAGTTTAAAACGCCAAGTGAACGCTGGCTTAGTTGCTTTTAGGGCCTTCTGTTCCATAATGTGTTCTCTATCTTCATCTCCGCTTAGTTCTGATCATCTAAGTAACATCCTTTATCCTGTTGGATGCTCAGTCTAGGATGGATTTGCAAGGCCATGCTTCCTCCTGTGTTTTTTTTCCTGAGTGCTGAAAATTAGCTCATATGTATTTATGTGTGGTGAGATGTCCATCAGGGTTATTTTAGGTGTAGGAGTATCTTTTTTTGCTGTGGTTTTATGTGAAGAAATACTTTTACACAATACTTTTCTCATTAAAAATTCATGAAAATAGTTCAAATAAGGGAATATTTACATCTAACTGAAGCATTTCCTTTCTTACATATAGGCTATTTTAAGTTTTGAACTTGTAATGACTGGTGAAAGTCATCTTCTACTTAAGTGGTGGAATGTATTTTGATTATGATTTATGTCTTCCCCTTTATTAATATCCCCTTTATTTTTTTTTTTTTACACAAGGGCCAAGGAAATTCACATTTTTTTAAACCTTCTGTTTGCATCTTATCTTCTAAACCTCTGGACAGCATCACCATCCATTTTGTTTCTAATTCAGACGTATAATGGAATGTGCCAGCCCCCAGTCATGTGTTTTATTCCAGATGTGTGGGTAGGTAATTCCCATAAACAGCAACATGACTGCCTGTATTTCTGTATTTGTTTCCTTCTCTAATCCTTTCACCCTAATTGTCATGTCATCAGATGTACCTATAAAGTCGACACTAGTTTACCAGACCAGTTAAGGTAATCTCCACTTTCTAACCCATGTGAAAATGCAAGGCCCAGCTTTACTAACATGTTCTGTTAGGCTATAGAGACTTTAAATATATGCTCTTGAGACAGTTTTAAGAATTGTAAAAATTATCAGAAAGCTCACAATGGCTACTAAAAGCTAAAACTTCATTATCAGAAACATGAAGTCTGTTATACGAATTATTAGTATTTTTATTATATTTTATTTTATTATAAGCTCTAGTTATTAGTCCAGACCCTTTTTATTATAACATAAGGTACAAATACAGAAGAAGAAGATAGACCCTGACCTGAAGAACTTATAGTCAAAGTAGAATCATGAACAGAGAGAGAATGAGAGTGTCAAAAGTCTTTCATTAGAGTGATTGAGAAAAATGATGCATTTGGGGAGGTGTCAAAGGGGAGGCATTAAGAGATATTAGAGATACCAGTTGGAGTTACAAGAATGGTTTAAAGTAGGGAGAAAAAGGCAACCTTGAACTTATTTCTGAGAAAAGCTTTTATAGTAAACCTTTGAGTACTATGAAATTCAGTGGACACTAAGTCTATGCAGTTGAACTAAGGACACCGTCTTTCAAAGGAGTCATCTGCTCATTATTCTTTGCTGAGTTGTTTTTGAGAAGACAGAGATTTCAGAGTAGATAAAACTTTTCATTTATTCACTGCCATAGCAAAGTATGAATATATATTTATAAATAAGTATGCTTTCAGATGATCTGTTCAGAATTTTATACATGCCACAGGCACCTTATGCAAATGCTGGTGAATCCTGACTTTCATTTTGTAGTTCTTATGTTGATTCATGGAAGACACTTATAGTGCATCATTTATGACCTTGTGGGTTTGAGTGTTTCAGTGCTTTTGATGGTAGTGAAGAGATGTTCAGGTGAGAAAGGATAGATCCTGTCAGCTGATGATTGGAAAGAACCTAAGTGCTCACAATGCTTTAGGAAACTGTTACATTGTCAATTATCATGTATTATCAAATATGGTCCTTCTGTCAGTTGTCTTGCAGCTTTGAAACTTGTCAGTGGCTTAATAACAGAATAATGGTCAGATGACTGTGTCTGTGATGTGGGATGTTGGAGGTACCTCCAGGAGGCTTCTAAAGAACTTTTGTGTGCTCCTCCTGATTGTTTCCATCTTGTCTTGCTGTCTCCCAGCCCTTCCTGACCTTCTGGAAAGCCACAGACAACCCAAGTTTCACCTGGACCTCTTATGCTGCTGGTTTCCTACAGTGAACAAGGCTGGCAGGGGAAATCATTTAAAAAAACCCCAAAACAAAACAACAAAAACCCCACAAAAGTAAAATGGAGTATTTTAGTAATTTTCTCCTGTTGGTGACCAGAACCTAAGTCAGCAAAACATTTTGCCCAAGCACTTTTTATAGGGTCTTATTGTTTATAGGCACCTCTGTAAATTTGTATTTAACTGATGGTGCTCTGAACAAGACGGTTAGTTTCTTTGCCTGCTTCTAACAGAAAAAAAAGAAAAGGAGAATAAAAATTGAGTTATACATTTCATTTAACCATATGGTTTCTCAGTGGTCCTTTGGCTATCTTCCACATGTAACCTTTCCTCTGGGGACTGAAAAAAGAGGTTGCAATTGGTTTCCCCTATCTGGATTCATGCAACCTTGTTTCATGGGTCACAGATTTGTTAATTTTGGTGTGACAGGTCAAAAGGAACAAAGATCAGGTGTTCAGCCTGGGACTTCAGCAGGCTACCTGTTTTAAACTTAAAAAAAAAAAAAGATTAATACTACAGTAAACTTTATATCTACATCTTTTTAAAAAAGCCATGTAGCAGAGTGAAAAAAGTACAGATGGCTATTGTAGGTTATAGATGGTATGTGACAATGCCTGGTTGATTTTCCTCCCATCCACCCACCCAAACAGAAAAATAGGACTCTCACCAAAATGAAATACATTGCTGAAAATATCAGCTTTGTTGAGAAATTGTTAAAAATCTGTCAGCTATTTTTTTTTACAGTTTTTTCAATTAAAAATTACTTCTTTTTTTTTTCTGGAAGAATGAGGAAAATAATTTAACCAGGACTGCCTACCGTTTCATGTTCTTTAATAGTGGGAAAAGATGGGCTGAAGAGAGAGGCAGAATAAGACAGTAGTTCATGCTGTGAAAGGCAATTAGGGAGAAACCTGTGTCAGATGCATAATCAGTGACTGAGAAAGGTGAAAGGCCAGGAGGTCTCCAGCAGAGAGGCCATCAGTGGTATGATGTGTGAGGGGGTCCAAAAAGAAGTCCCCCTTGCACAGAAATAGTTTGCATGGCTTTAGAAATCTATCACAGATGAAGATATGCTGAAGAAATGAGCTTTTGTAAAAGAAAAGAGGAAATGAAGGTACAGAAAGAACACCTTAATTATTACCCACTTTCTGCAGTAGAATGATGAGAGGGCATTCCCAGCATCTGGCAGCTCCAGTCAACCAGGCCTGGAGTCTTTGGTTTTGTAAGTCAGGAGAAAGTGAGAGTAGGCTCAGCCAGTCCAGTGCCTGCAAATGCACAGAGAAAAGAAGGTGATGTGACAGATTGTTACTGATTTGAATCCAGTGAATACCATCTTGTTTCCAAACCAAACCATCTGTTACTTGGGCAATGATAATGGAAGATCTTGACTTAAGACTGAGTACTTACTAAATAAAATTTGGAGACCTGGCTCTGTATTAGCAGAAAAACATAACAAAGCAGGGAATTAACTTCCTTAGTTTGATCTTGTTTCTGATACAGTCACTGCAGTATGTATTAAGTCTTAGCAGGATCAAAAAGCATTTTACAACTGAGGCTGTACAAGAATTTTCCTACTATGAAAACTTGCTTGACTGAACAAGGTAAGATTATTCAGTATGTGAGTTCCTATCTGTAATATACTGACAGGTATCTTTATTATTGGAACAGGCTAAATGTTTTCTACGAGTTAAAAGTATGAAAACTACCCAGATTTCTGGTAAATACTGTCAGAAAATAATTACACATCACATTGTGTGGTACAGTAGTTAAACACTTCTGTTTGCTGGGATCATATCTAGTGATTTGAAAGATTACATCTAATTTTTAAAACTTTCAAGAATGAAATGTGTGGATCTAAATGCTCCTGCTTTAAGACTTCAAGATGATTTTTTAACTATTCAGTTCTCTTTTTTCCAAGTACCCAGCAGAATTGTGAATTCCTCTTATTCTGGTTATTTGAACATAGATAAGACAAAACTCCCCAACCATGTGTGTAACACTTTCTTACCTCTATTGCATTAAAATAGTGAGTCAAATTACAGAATCTATATCTGAACATCTTCAATGCTGAAATTAAGACCTGGAACTACTTGAATTGTCACTGGGATTCCTCCTGGCTTTTTGGGCATCCCTGCGTTGCACATACCTTGTTGGTTGGAGCACATGATCTACTGCTGAGTGAACTTTCTGGAATCCCAGAATAATTTGGCCTACTACACTCTTGTGCTTAGGATAGTTCATCTTTTGGGTGCTACGGAGACTTAAATAATAACGATACTGATATTTTGCAGCCTGAGTAGTTTGAACTCATCTTGAAACGTAAGCTGAAACAAGGTCAGAAAGATTCAAAGATGCAGTAGGATATGGCAGAATTTGGACATAGTATTGTGGGAAACGGTTCCAGTTTAAACAAAACACAGCAAAACAAATCCTCTAAAGCTAGAGAAATAATCATTAACTCTTTTGTGATACAGGATTTCTTTGGTTCACAAGATATCTTCTTCTATTTTTACCGCCTTAGGGTTTCAAGAGGGCAGAAATACACATGGTACTTGCTCTGCCACCTTAAACTTTGACTGAGGGAGGCAGGGGAAATGCTTAGAGCAGAGTCATGGGAGGGCAAGGTTTTAAATAAAAATTGCATTGCAACACAATGCAACTCTTCAGGAGTATGTATCCTGTACAATACAATCCCTGTCCCTGAAATCTTCAAGGTGACCTCCCACTTGTGTTGGAAAAAAGTCTTTGGGAGGGACCACCCGGCTAGGAACTGGAGCTCTAAGTGTTGCCTTGTAGGTCTAGTAGAGTTCAGGAATGTCCCTGTTTAGATTGCTTTGTATTTTTTGTTTTAATTGTTCTCTCAGCTCTGAATGAAAAAATGAACAATAATAGAGCTGTGTGAGATTGAAATATATGAATCCATAATAATTTCCCTCGGCTTTCAACAAAGCTAAAGAGTAAATATCAAACCGCTCAGAATTAGTGATCTCTAAGTCTTCTGTCTCTTCTGACCCTTTTTAATTCTAGTCATACATTGTAGGTGCCACATTGCTACAAAGCAGCATTTAAAGTGATCTGAAAGCTATTGTGGTGTTTTTGGGTCATCAACTTGAGAGAGCTACTTTTAGGCCAGCAATTGTTCATTCCCCCTTTCTGTCTCCTAATTTGCTTTCATTTTTGCACATATTTTGGTGTCTTTTGTACAGTAGGTTTGCTCAAGTTTTATAGCAAGTTATCTTCTCCTTTGCTCTCATTATTTCAAACAAATAAAAATTAAGAACACAACACTAAACAAAAATAAACCAATTCTGTTGTGAAAGTAACCCAGGAAAACTTGTTTTTCTGGCTCAGGTTACAGTAGAAATTATTATTTGAATCTCATTAATGATAAATCTGTTATAGTGCTTTATGGTAATTTTTGTGTGGATAAGTTAAAACCAACAGTGAACTACTTATATCACACTAATTACAGACTTCCTGTTATAGTTTATGGCTTTTTCTGAACAAACAGACTAATACAAACATGCCTGTTGAAATCTAAGCTCTATTCTGAAAATGTGTTAGCATTGGCCTCTCCTCAGTTTAAAAACTATGCATTCTGCTCTACTTTCTGCATTTCAAGAAAGTCAGATTCTCTTCCCCCTGCCTTCAATGCAGTCTCTTTAATTTTTTTCAAATAATATTGCAGTACTTCAGTACTCATTTTAAAGATAGATAGAAATTTTTTTTTTCTCATAAGGAACAACATTCTGGGGTAAAAAAACTCGCTGGATGTGATTTCAAAAAATGTCAAAATATGTCAAACGCAGAAACCACTCAAGGGTTTCATTAACTGAAGCTTTGGTGATAAGTGTCATCTTGTCAGAGACCCACCCATCTCTCCCAATACATTACCAAATGTACTAATTTCCTTGCTGAGCTTGATGTTTATTGTATAGCTGAAATTGAAAATGGTCGGTAATGGAGTGAGCTTCAATCCAAGACCAATTCTGAATCTAAATTACTTGCTTCATTCAATAGCATTGACAGAGGAGAGCTTTGTGCACCTTGTACCTAATCAACCCTTACTGTGACCCTAAATTCAGCAGTCTTCAGAGATTAATAATAAAATCCTCAGTTCAAACAAGTATTTGCCCTGAACAAGTTGCCCATTTCTTATGCTGAAAACGAAAGAATTTGACATTTTTTAAAGCTCTGCATGTTGTGGACCATCACTAATTTTTGATCTTTGGCCTAAGGAGGCAGATTTATGACTAGAAATCCCATGTAAAGCTGAGGTATGTGTTCTTAAAGAAAACATCTTTTTTGAAGGAAAAATTTTAATTTTATTCTGTTTAAAAGTAGAAATTAAATAACATCTATTTACATGTGTGACATAAATGCCAGAGTGTCCAAGGCTAAGTCTACTTCTGTGGACAAATAATTAAAAGTAATGCATTAATGAAAAAATAATTTAATGATATTTCTTTTATAGATTATAAACCCTTTTCAAGCTAGCGATTTACCCAGATTCAAAATTTTTCACCAGGTTACAAAAGTGTGAGAGCTGTTGTATCTCGGACTTTGCTTTATCTATCCCACAGATGGTACAAGTCACTGTACAGAGTACTTGGTTGCTAATTTGTAATCTGAATCTAAGTATTTTGAAACAAAAGGGGAAAGTTGGCTCTACTGAAATAACAGGGAAAAGTCCTAACCGGAAAAGGAAAACAATGATCCAAACTGATGGGGCAGAATGAAATTTCCTTTTGTTTAACAACATCCAATTTCAGTGCAGGAGACCATGACATGGTCTTTAGTAGTTGGAAAATGCAGGCAGCAGGCAGTTTAGGAAGCAGAGTTTTCTGCCTGCTTTAGCTGAAATTTGAGAGTATGACGAAAGGGGCAGCCAGGTGATGTTACAGTACAGTTAATATGCTGCTTTCCTTCAGCAGAGGGCAGGAGTGAGGTGTGTGACATAATCATTAGTATTTGCCTACTAAGTCGATAGGGAAAGAAAAGTGAAATTTGAGAGTTTCACTGCTCCATATACAACTCTGGGCTTGCAGCAACTGGTGAATTTGTCAGTGAAGCTGTAGAGAAGGACATTGTTCAGCTTACATTTTGCTGAGTGCTTTGTTTTTCCCAGCAGTTTTCCACCTGTTGGTATGTTTGTGGCCCTTGGCCACAATGTCCGTCCTGCAGCCAAAGGCCCCTGCCCATCTCTTTTGGGGTGGCTGGTTGGAGCAGAGCAGCTGAGTTATGACACACAGTCCCAGTTGCTTTGGAGATCAGAAAGAGCTGGTTTCAGTGAGATGGCATGTCATGGACCCACTGAGCCATGTTAAATGGATTTTTTCTGTAAAACCACAGTATGAATAATACACTGTAACTGAAGGTAGTTAGCGTGGTTGGGATGCGCTAAAATTCTTTCACGCTCGAGCTTATGATAAGGAATTTTGTAAATGTTTTGGATAAGCAACAGTATGTGCTGACAGAAGTTCCTCGGTGTCTTGAATCAGACTTTTGATTATGAGTCTCCTCAAGACTTTGGAAAAAGTCACAGACTTTTGTTCCCCAACTTCCACATCAGGACATATTGAGAGGGGAGATTTGGTTATGCTGGGTTGAAAACACCCCTGACTTGTTATCTAGAAACCCAACAATTGACTGATTTAACTAAACGGTCCCCTATGCTCCTGTAATTTGCATTCATGCTTTTGCACCCTATTTCTTTATATTGATATAAGCTGGATTTAAACCTGCCCATCACAGTGGTTTCACTGTTATCCCCAGTGTAAACACAGGACAGTTAACTAACCTAAACTTTCTGTCAGTGCCAATGGTGCAGCACCCAGAGGTGCAGCCTCACAGTGAGTTGCTTCCGTCCATGCGGAGTGGCTGCAAAACACTATTGAATCAGAATCACTACTTGGCAATGCTTATGGCAGTGTCTTTCTTGCACTTGAGTAAATAGAAGATGATGAAAAATAGACAAAATTCACCACATGCTGATAATCTCAGATTATGGGGAAATTTTTAAGATCATCTTGCATATTCGTTCCAATAACGAGAAGAGGTGGGTAACACCAAGTGTGGAAAGAAATATGCCTGCTTATCATTCATTCATTTCCTCTGTAAAATACAAACTTGTTTCCTGGGTAGAATTAAACAATTCTTTACTGCTTATAATAGAATTTTGGTGGGAGTGAATGGTAGCTATAAAAGTCTGAATAATTGAGTTAAGAATCAAGTATGACATTTTTTTTCTCTTGTACTGCTCTTCATTGTATCTCAGAACTTTAGCTTTAATATTATGCCTGTAGTTCATTGAAATAATTTATGATAAAAGCTAACAGATTAGTTGCACTGAAAATAATTAATGGTATGGTCTCATATTCTTTCTTATATTTTGCTCCCACGCTGGAGCACTAATAATCTTGAGTAATTTCTGAGAAAGCATCAACTCTTCCATCATTTCGGTTCAGACTTAAGTGCACAACCAAAATGGTTATTGGTTTAGGGCACTAGGCTGCACTTATCCCGGATGTTTATTGTCTGAAAGAAGGGGATGTGTAATTATTCTTCTGTCCTAAAACCAGATTCTAACAGAAAACCACATTCTTTTTATACTCAAAGAGCTATTTGTAGAATATTTAGTGAATTGCAGCCACATTTCTTTTTGATGAATCTACTGAGGATTTTATACCGATTTGCCTTATCTCATCATGCAATGGAATCCCCTGACCTCTCAGCTTCTTTTCTTTTCCAGGATTATTGTTGTCTCTTTCATTTCCTGCATTCCTAGTGCTCTTTTGACTGATATTTAGGTAATCCATACCTCAAATTGTTCCCAGTTGTTTATGAGACTGGACCTATAAGCTGGTGTAGATGACTGACACAGCTGAACTCATCCTGTAACACTGCATACAGTGAGTGGTGTATTAAAATCTTCCAGTGAAGTGTTCTATATATCATTTTAACGGCTATTAAAGGTGGCAATAATAGAACTAATCTTCATTATGTCTCATCAGTTAGCAAACCATCACCATGGATTTTGCTGTCCAATAATTGATCATGTCATCAATTACTCATCTGAGCTGAAGATATAGATGGCTAATGGATGTCATAGTCAATTTTCCAGCATAAAGCTCAACAAAAATGGTTATCAGTTAACATACATTTAGGAAACACAGGCATTGAGCTAGATTCTTCAAACTCCCAACAAATTTAAAGAGACTGAAAAGCTTGCAATATTTACTAATGTTTCTTTTCCCTGAATGTTATGGGATTATGGAAAGTAAAAAAATATATATTTGGGTTAATAACTTCTACATTTTTTATTTATTTACTTCAATTCTTAACTATGTGGACTGGAGGATTTATCATTTGGGCATTTTAGCTGCACGTTTCCTGCGTAACTTGAGAACTTCAAGATCTGAGCAATGCTACTGTAGTAGTTGTCAGGTGTGATGTGAGTGTAGAAAGTCTTCAAGGCAATCTGAAATTTAGAAAAAAAAATCCTTATTCTATACCTAAGTATTTGATCAACGTTGTTTTAATTTATCAATTGCAAATTTTTATTTTCATATTTTCAAAGTGAGATGGTTTCAATTTTTGTAACTTTTATCTGTGCTCCAGGTTTTAACTATTATGTTTCATCCATGCTGTTACACCAGGGAAGTAGAAAAGACTGAACACACAACAAGCATATCTCATTAAAATTCTGATTGTCAATGGATGATCTGTGTGCTCCCTGTTCATTGCAACAATCCTGAGAATTCATGGCTAGTGATCACTTTGAGTGAATGGTTCACTTCCAAACTTAAATCCCCCTGCCCATGTGGTGGTCAGTCTTGAGACCAGCAAAACGATGAGGCCGTTGGAAGGGTGGAGGATGTGGGAAGAGGTAAAAAGCAACAAAACCAAAGCAGAATTTCAACTGCACTTGCAAACTAGAGAGAGGTGCTGGGAGGGTTAAAAGTCCAGAGAGACCTGCAGAAATTGTTTGTAATCTTATGCTGGTTTTATTACGGAAGAACTGATGTCTGAATAGTGGTTGGAGCCTGATTATGCTACCATTGTATCAACAACAGGTGTCCCCACCCTCAAAGAATTTATTCTGACACATAAGAGTGGGAGAACAGACGAGGGCATTTGCCAAAATCATACTGGAGTTCAGTAACAGAGCTAAGATAAAATAGGGCAACTCGATGCAAAGTTTATTCCATAATCAATATGGGTTTACTTGACTGATCAGGTGAATATAATAATTTTAATCATCTGTGCACCTTGATATGTCAGGGCTCCCTATGACCATTATCAAGAACACCAGACAGATAATGCTGTCAAGGTAAAGTGCTGCTGGCTAAAGTTAAAGGTGCTTCTTAAGGAGATGACTGCTTAAATCCCTTAAATTATATCTGGTTTTCCTGCTTCTCGTTTTCAGATGAAATAAAAATAATTTTATTAGATTCTAGGTTGGTTTTTTTGGATTTAGTCTAAAGTAAATTGAGACAAAGTTGTATGTCACTCAGTTGCTGGAGGTAATATTATTTACTCTTCCAGGCAGAAAGACACAAAGATGGATTTAAACCCGTGCCTTCAAGTTTTCTTGCTTTTTTCTCTCTGTTGGACCCCTAGTATTGATTGAACACATTTATTTCTGAGGCTTAAAATGAAAATTTTCTGAATAAATAGAAACAGCAGTAACTACATTTTGTGACATTTATGGATATTTACAGCTGTTCAGTTAATAGTGGTATTTACAGGTATTGTCAGACACTTATTAAAAAGCCTGAATACTTTAACAAAATATCATAAAATAAAAAGTAACTTGGAATATGTTCTTGTGGGAGAATGTGTATGCAGT
The DNA here is from genome assembly GCA_035041135.1 of Platyrinchus mystaceus. NCBI lineage: Eukaryota > Metazoa > Chordata > Aves > Passeriformes > Tyrannidae > Platyrinchus > Platyrinchus mystaceus. The sequence continues at coordinate 7,425,522 of JAWWLV010000011.1, forward strand.
CTTGTGACAATGCTTCAATGGGAATAATGCAGACAGAGGAATGAATGTAAGAGTCTGACTTGTAAAGTTCTATTAATGTAACTGTTAATCTATCACTGAAAATAACTTACCAAACTTGAGGAGTGTTGGATTTTTTTGGTTTTATATCTGCCCTTAGTACATTAAAGTGTTAAATTCTCATCAGATATGAATTGACATCGCTGTATTAAAATTATAATAACAATGATGACTTAACAGAGGATCAGCATTTAGATTTTATTTAAGCATTTTTAGGATTTTAGATTTTACACTTTAGGTACCATCATGCAGTAGATACAAAAGTACAGTAATTTTTAAGGTGAGTCAAAGGTACATATCTTTATAGCCCAGTGTGTAATTCTTCACATGAGTGTTTTCACAGCTGGTCGTTCTGCTTCCCCTTGAATTTAGTTGATTACAGCAAAGAATGACAAAACAGTCTTAACTCTGTTGAGTGGATATTCTGGCCAAGCAGATCTGTCCAGTTTGCCACATGCTCATCACTGTCCTTTCCAGAGAGCACTGCATTCATAACAATATATATATATTTGTGCCTGTGAATATTGTGTATTCATTTTAGTTGTCTTCATCTGGTACAAAAATCTGCTAGATGATGTTCTAGAAATCCTTTTTAGAAATCCTTTTTAGAAATCATTGAGAAGAGTACAAAGACTTGAGAATAAATATGGGAATATTAGAAATCATGAACTGAACATATCCCTAGCAAAGAATTAGAAGATAATGAAAAGGTGAATGCATTGTAGTCCCCAAAGCAAAATCCCTCACACAGAATCACAAGGGTAACCAATGACTGAGAAAAAAAAGATAACTGAAAGGGAAAATAGATCCTGGAGGAAACAGCTGGGGAAAACTGGAGTCCTTGAAAGCAAATACTTTATTGATTTACCCTGTCTTTTGGTAGTAAGATTTGCCGGGTGTTCCCTGTTCTCTCAGGAACAAGACTGCAAAGATAATCTTAGTTTGTCAGTACTGTGCATGGGATCAGTATGGAGATATGACAAAAAATGAAGTGGTACCTTGAAATGAAAATGGTTTCTCTTACACTTTACCACGCTGTGCAAAAGCTATGTTAAAATTTTTTTCCAGTACACATTAAATCCAAATGCTACTCGGATTCCCTTTTGATACCACTGATTTTCATACCAGACTCTTCTCTAGACACAAGTGATCTGTCTGAAGAGTGGGGTGACAGGAGCACGTTAAACCCACAGAGGTTGCTATTAGAGAAAGCTGTCAAACAGCTGGGATAGAGGACAGAGGTTGCACACTGGGCTTTGATGCAAGTTGTCTTCCTCTTCCACTGGTCCCTCTTCCAATGGTGCTCTGACATCAACAGCATTTCTAAATCTCCTCCGAAAATTTTTTCTGATGCATCCAATAAAACAACCTCAGAACGTTTCAGAGACCTTATGTCATTTTATTGCCTCTCAAGTTTTACTATACTTTTTTCAAAGCAAGGAACGATTCATACTCACGTTATGCTGCAAATTCTGCATGTAAAAAGTGTTGTTTGTATATTCATTACCAAACGTCAGAGAAAAAGTGCTGCAAATAAAATAGCATGAGGGAGGTGAATCAGATGCTTCATATGCAGGGGATATCCAGGAGCTCTCTTGACAGGAATTAATCTTTATTAGACATTATCAGGGGAAAACGAAAATATTAAGCTCACAGGAGAGAAAATTGGCTTTGGTGTTTCATGGCCTTATTTAGTCTTACTGAGATTTGAAAATTTTATGCTCTAGTCTTATTAGGACCTCTTTTGTAGTCAGAGGTGAGATCCAAACCTCCTGCAACTAGGGATGTTGATGGGGAATAAGGTTTATGTCCTGAATTTGGTCTTAAATGTTCTTCTGTGGAAAGGACTGGTAAAGTAGGATCTACTGAGCATCAGGAGGATGAGTGAGAATTGGCTGGGCAGAGATGTGCTGATTATACTCTCCCAACCTGGCTGTCCATTGCTTACTCAGCAGAAATATCAGATCTTCATCCAGCCCCTTTGTGTAATTCATCTGACAGAATCCAGCAGAAAAAATTGTTAATTCAGGACAAATGTAACATGTCAGGATAAATCCTGGCACTCTATGCTTGATGAATCCCCAAGTGCATAAATTTATATCCCCAATTGTATAAATTTATAACTGACTTTTACATAAATCAGTGTTCTGGCTGTGATTTCCAGACTTCCTTCACAATAAAAAAAGTAAATTTTCATGGGACAAGTACTGCAAAATCTTACCTAAGTAAATCAGGTCGGAATTTTGAAAGTCAGTTTTGTATGTGTTTTGGAAATAACAATTTGCAAGATCACAGTGAAGCTGGTTGGACTATATAGATGAGAAGTGTAAATTAATATTTCTCTTCTGTTTCAGGATCAAGTCATATTTTACAGTGCAGAGGGGACTTACGTGGTGTAATCTTGACTCACTGAATTTTCTCAAGGTTTTGAGCGCTGCTCTCACATTCACAGAACACTAACATGTAGCACATCATTCAGCTGCTCAACTTGGCAGAGCAGGACAGTTCTTGCTGATTCAATAGTGCACCATTGTCAGTTTGCTTAGATGAGAAACTATCATGGGATGCTTTCACATGGATTCTACGTGTTCACACTCTTACCAATCTTCCCTTCTTCCAGATCCTTATTTCATTCTTGTACTTGGGTAGGCAGCATGATTTAAATTGATGAGCATCATGTCCCCTATATGTTCTTGCATTCAAAACACCCAGGGATGAAGAGAAGGGCAGAGCTCCAAGGCATTGAGGCACGTGCTACTATGGGAAGAAGCCAATGTCAGAGAATCAACTGGCACAGATCCCACAGATGCTGTTGCGAAGAGTGATTTTATGGTCTTGTTAAAATTCTAAAGTATACTTTATGTAAACTTTTATTATTAAAAGGCTCTACTTTGATTTAACAAATTTTGCTCTCGTGAAGTTGTGGACAGTAAGGGACTCAGGTTCTGTGACGCTGTGTGGAATAACGTGTGTTTGTTCAGAGTTGAATATTATGTTCTGAACAAATTTATATTGAAGATTGATAGGTAGTTACTTGGTTTTTAGAAGTAATATTTCATAGCACTGCAAAGTTGCACAGCAACAAAAGGACTGTATAAAGAATATATTAAAATGCACAATGCGTTTAACATGAACATGATAACCTCATTGTTACTGGAGCTACTGATTAATACTCACATCAGGGAAATATTGATATACAGCTGCCTGTTCATTTTGCTCAGCTATCTTTATACCATACATTAGTCTCCATGCTGAGAGCCACACTAGGAATTTGGCAGAGCGGGTGAGCAATGCAGGTTACAGTGTCATCTCTCGATGCTCATTTAGACAGTGCCTTCTACGGTGTATCAGAATGTCACATTGCTCTGTAAAGCTGTATAGTGAAAACAGAAAATCTGAGTGATAGAGTATGTCCATAGAATTAAAGTGCCTGAAGGCATACCCTGGTGCTCCTCCAGTCTTAAAACCAATGTGTGCTTGTCCACTATCTTAAAACAACTTTAACTTGCGTTTATTTCATGGATCAGAAGGGCCCCAATCTATCCCAGAGGGTAAATATTCTGGGGGGATGTTGTGGACATGCTCCTTTTTCCAACTCACTTTACACTGCTAAGTGGCAAAAGGGAAAACGTGTGGTACTAATTAATTCCATCAGCCTTATACTCCGGGAGATTGTAGTTATACCAACCTCATACTGCTGGGAATAGGTGTGTCTCAGTATAAAGCCACAGGGAGTCAGGAGTGTTTCTCAAAGTGGTCACATTCAAAGAGAATCTGTAGAAGTAACAGAGTGTGTTCTAATGCTCATGTCCACCCAAAATAGTGTGCTGTGTTCCCAGTGAGTGTGCTGAACATACTTCTTGCTGGTTTTGAACTACGCTTTTAGTGTATTGTACAGTTGTAAAATCAAGAAATTAATCAAAATCTCAAGTACTGAATCTCTTGATTTTCAGGACAAAATAATAAAATTTTTGGACTAATCGGTTAAGCTTTAGTTTGTAAAACTCTTAGCACTAAATCTTGAACACATGCAAACTACTACAGTAGCTTTGACTTCAGTGGAGCTGAGTTAATGTGCTGCACCTATCAATGTGTCACTAGTGAGGAAATAAATTTTTCCATGTGTAAAATCTATGGAATCTCTTTAAAAAAAAAGCTTTCTGGTTAAATGACCCAAACTAAACCAAACGCCACTGTACGAATGAGAAAGTTGTCTGTTTATTTCTATGTATTGTTTCAATAACATTGTCTCAATTGGGAGAAAGCAAAAAAAAGAAAAATCAAAAATAAAAATCCCCAAATCATGGTGAATGTAGCATGCATACAGAATATGCATATTTTTAAGTACTGCTTTTGTAAACATTGCTGGTTGGGAATTAATTTTATGCTGCTTAATGCTAGTCTACACTGTTTCAGTTCTAACAACAAACTGAATGAGATTTTTATGAGAAAAAGAAGGAAGGTTTGCCTAGTTCACATCTTGGCGGTTGCAGTATATAAACAGATATATTTTCTTTTAGTCTAACCTTGTCTGGAAGATATAGGAAAACTAATTTGCCTTATTTACATATGGCACAATCTATCCAGTATTCAAGGGTTTGTCAGAAACAGGAACATTGTGCATTTCCATGGTAACAGATGGCATGCTGACAGTATCTGGCTCGTTGCAGCTTCGTCTAGGCAGGCCAGCAATTAATCAGCCATCTACATGCACAAAATTCTTTGTGAGTGAATGGCACTGCTCCTCTGTAGTGCTGCCTGTGCTTTTACAATTTTTGTATTCCTGCAGGGAGAAGTACTTTTTTGTCTCTTATGCTCATTTTCTGTAGGTTCCAAAAAAACCCCAGTAAAGAATACGAAAATGGAAACAAGTCTGCACATAATTTAGAAAAGACATTATTTCTTTAGCATATAAGATGTGTGAGGATCTTGGTTTTATTCCATTGCTTTCCTTGTTTCCTCTCCCTCCCTACTTTTCATAAGCTTTCTACGCCACGTTTGCTTCAACCTATTTGACATAGGTGAGGTTTTTGCAAGCACATAACTCTCCAAAGGTGTGCAGGAAGGAACGTGTCACCTGAATGGCTGGTCCAGGGCTTTTATGCCCACAGGAGTGCTGGGGTTAAATGGCATTTTATGTCTCACTGTGTTTGCCCACTGGCAGCTGCACTGCCCCATCAGGGCTGGGGAAGTGACCAAGCTCTTACATCAAGTGACCAATCTGATTCATAATTAATGCAAGACTTAGTTTGTCAGGGCTCTTTCTCTGCCCCTGTTTGAATGTGCTGTGGGAGAAAATAAGCTCCTTAGGATGTTTTCTCGTTCCTTGTGTGTCTGCTTAAGGCAGAGCTGGGTTAGGGCTTTGCTGCTGGTACTCTTACTTGTAGTTGCTATTGACTGCACTTCATATCCAGCTGCATAACAAGGTCTTGCTCCCTTCATCTTCTGAGAGATCATTCGTGGATTTTCCCTTTCAGGATGGTTATTTTCATGACTTCTCCTTTACTAAGTTCAAAGCAGAGAGAATCAGCATTTGATTTCAAAGTCGTGGGATGTGAGACTTCAAGGGGTGGTGTAGTGTTGATGAACCTGGGATCTGGTGGCCCATGTGAGGTCAGAATATTTGCAGTGCAACTGGACCTTTAATTTCATTTTTTTAAGAAGTCTCTGATATCTGATGCCAAAGTCTAATCTCTGAGTTGAACCTGTATGTTGAGTAGGATTAAACTTTCTTTTTGGGTTTGCCTGTACACAATCAAAGAAAATTTTGTCTTTGTTAGAGGATTCATTTACTAAGCTATAGCAGTTTTAAGAAGACATTTTTTTCTCAAATATTCAGTTTCATAGTAGAGCTGGATCTCCTCTTACTGTTGAGACAAGTTACAGACAGCAAGACTCTTGGCCTAGGTTAAACAAAATCTGCTTATGTGACCTAAGATGACTCAAAAGAAAATCCTAAACTAGGCTTCACAGTTTTGCGTCAAATTCATCTTTTTTGGACAAGTTACAAATCCAGCCTCTCTTCTAAAGAAGTTCTTCATTGGTAAGGTTGATAGCTTTCTTGGTCTTTAAATAATCTTTTGTACCAGTTTGTTATGTCAAAGGTGTTTTATGCTTTTTATGGGTTTTGTCACTGCATGTTTCCCTCCTCCATTCTAACTAGTCTCTGCAGACTTCTGAAGAAGCCACAGAAAAATCATGAGATTAGTGGATTTGATGCTGTGAACATTTGATCCTACATGTTTTTCACTTGAAACTTGTCACTGTGATTTCTAACTTGGAGACTGCACTAGGCAAGGGTGATGGGTTTAACTGGGATAGAGTTAATTTTCTTCACAGTAGCTGGTATGGGACTGAGTCTTGGATTTGGGCTGGAAACAGTGTTGACAATACAGGAGTGTTTTAGTTATGGCTGAGCAGTGCTTGGTCTTTTCAGAGCAAAGGTCTTTTCTGCTCCTCACCCAATCGAACCAGCGAGCAGGCTGGGGGTGCTTAAGAGATTTTGAGGGGACACAGCCAGGACAGCTGACCCAAGGATGTCCCAGACCATATGGCATCATGCTCAGCAGCAAAACCAGTGGGAAAGTTGGCAGGGGGGGCTGCTGCTCAGGGACAGGCTGGGCATCACTCAGGTGGTGGTAAGCAATTGTTTTCATTTCCATCACTTGTCTTTTTTTGGGGTTTTATTTTTTTTTCTCATTGTTCCTTCCTTTTTCACAGTTGTTATTAATAATTCAGTAGTAGTAGTAGTATTTCTCTTTTTTAACTTATTAAATTGGTTTTATCTCAACTCATTAGTTTTCTTGCTTTTACACTTCCAATTCTCTCCTCCATCCCACCAGGAGAAGGGGAGTGAGTGAGTGGCTGTGTGGTGCTTAGCTGCTGTCTGCAGTTAAACTCTGCCAGCAAAAGAAGACAATCTCATGATAACCTAAATGCTTTACCTTCAGTTAACTGGTGGTCAAAAAATCTGAAGCACAGTGAGAAAGAAATACATTAAGTACAGCCCAGCAACTGACTTTCCTATGGGCTTATATTTTGGTTGTATGTGCCTTGGTCCCTTATCATATCTGGTCAGAGACTGCTCCTTTGCAGCAGGAGATAGTTTGTACCTGAGCATCCCTTGTCCCAGAGCTGCAGCAAAGCACACTTCTTGGGAATTCTGCAGGAAGGATTCTTGAAGAACTAGAGGTGACCTGCTTGACCCTAGCACAGTCTGATCCCACCAAACTTCCAGTATGTGTACAGTGCTTCGGATACCAAACAAGTGAGATCTGAAATTACCACAAGCATATTAATTTATAATTGAAATTAATCTCCTTATTAGTGAAGTTGTGTATTAGGCAATGAGCTGTCATTTAATTCATACACAGTACAAGCTTTTGTTTCATTCAGTAATACGAGTAGCTGGCTGGGGATGTTGTACAATATAGTCATGAAGCTCTGGACTCTGCTGGTTGACAGTAGTTCCCAGAAGGCTGATTATTGTACTTTTGTGGAAAAGATGTACTTTTGTATTAGGATGGGTATATATACAAATGTATATATAAATATATATATAAATATATATATATATATGCATGTAATACCCTTTATTAAAATTTTGGTTCATTTTGCTCTAGCAAACATTCTAATTGGCCAGATCCATTTTTAAAGAATTCATTTTAACACAGAAGTCAGTCAGAAAATGCCTCCTCCATCAACAGAGGTTGTAGTGCTTTCCTTACTTTCTTACTTCCATTGAATTTGTTCATCAGAGAGTTGATATCACAGTGGTGTTTTTAGCTACACAATGCTCACAATTCATATACAATGATAGTATTGCCAGCACTGTAAAAATATGCATCTTTGTAAAGATTTCTTTGTAGTTTAAAAACTATGTCATAACTCTCAAATAATTATCTTAATATTTTGACAGAATATATACATGGTTTCATCAGAAAGAGACTCAGTGATCACTTTGAAGACAGTTTAAGCCAGAGTGCCATGGTTTGCTCTTGGTGTATATGACCTGTATGTAAACCTCAGTCATGGGACATTTGAGGGACTGTCACTTATTGTAGTTTCTGGAATTTAAGCTGCTACTTTAGTAAAATAGCGTTATTTGGCTTTTAGGCTTTTAGCTTTGCAAATGAAGTATTTATAGCAGGTTTTGGTATTTTTGTCTGTGTGCTGTTTGAGTATTTTGTTGTTGTTGGGGGTGTTTTGAGGCTACTGTAATTTGAGTATATATTTTTCATTTTGACAAGTTTTTAGTCATCTAATGAAATTGATCAGAAAAATTTAGGTCCCTCTTAGTATCATTCATTTTTTTCTCCTCTCTTAGCTTTCAGACTTACTTTCTCTCCTTCTTGCTGCCTTTTTTGTTTTGTTTTTTGTCCCATGGAATGCACTAGAAAGTTTATTACATGAAATTTTGGGTTTCCTGAGATTGGTCTGAGAGGAAAAGCATTTTTTACTATGTCTTCCTTTGGCTGATCAGGTGCTTTACCTTGATTTTGGTTTTATATATACATAAATCTATAAATGGTGAGGGGTTTAAGACCTTTTTTTTTTTTACTAACCTGTATAGTTAGCTACATTGGAAAGACAAATTAAGAATTAAGCAGTACAGAATTCTAAGGATCATTGGATCTTGAGATCTGTTTTCTTGGAATTACAGGTGACAATATTATGTTGTTGCCACCAATGATCTCTTCATCAAAATAAAGCTGATTTCTCCTGTGAAGATCCTGAGTAAGGTGGGATGTCACAAAATCTTAAATTTACTGGACTAATTTTAAGCTGAGATCTGGGTTTGATGAGAGTTTCTTCTGTGTGGAAGAAGTCAGCCACAGCATATGCAGCACCCTACACAAGCTCCATGGGATCAACACATGTCTGATAAGAGGATAAGGATTATTTAAATACATTTGATCTCTGTATTATTAATACAGAGAGAATGCATTTAAAGAGGAAAATAAGTACTTACTTAAATGCATAGAGGTATTATTAAATATTTTACTCACTAATGCATTAAAATTTTTAGGCATCAATACTGAAAAATATCATGCATTGGGAATTCATACTTAAAAATTAAGACCAGAGGGCATTAATGCATCACAAGATACTTTTTAGGATAAATTTTGATGGCATAGTTAGGGTTCCTTACATTTTTATATTTAAAATTTCCAAACCTCCTGCTCCTCCTACTTCAGACTTCATTTATCCCAGTAGGAAGAACGGGCTTCCTCAGCAGTCAGCTTGACTGAGGGAAGACATGGGGGTTGATTTTGCTGTATGTGGCCAATTACGTTGACCTTTGTGATGGCAAGCCTGGAATCTTGAGTTTTTCTCCTATTTAGGACTCCTTCACAGCAGCATAATACATTGCTGCCATGTCAGTTTGTGGTCTAATATTTTTACAACCCAGCAATCCACATTTGGAGATTGTGATTAGCATCCTTAATTCCTAGGGGGAAAAAAAAATAAAATAAAAAGCCTTGTTAGAACTAGAAAGCTGAAGTCTAAAATAGTCCACCTGCTGTTCTAAAGAGTATTATTTTAGTGCCCTGGGGACATGCAAAGTTGTAACCTACTGATGTCAGGATTAGATTTTATAGGGCTTTTTAGTGTAAGTGTTTTTGATAACTTGGCAAAGCATTTTCTGTTGTTCATTTCCTTTCGATGTTTCTTAGAAACAGCAGTTGAAGATCCACAGAGACAAGAGCTTATAAAATGGATGATGTTCCATTTCTGTTTCCCCATAAGATTTTATTTGATAAGAGATTAAGATGATTGTCAACTAATCTTAAAAGAAAATAATTTTTTGTAGCGTTATTGTTTTAAGTTGAATTTTACTCATTTTATAATTCCATGGTTACTGAGTGTAATGGATTTGATTTGCTTATTGTATGACTGACTTTTCACAGTGACAGTAACTATAATAACACAAATATACAAAAATAACATAAATATGCAAAAATTTGTTTCCTATGATGAGGGTGTTTATGCTACTCATTTTGGTGTGCCTGACTGACAGTAGGGAGGCAGAGATGCTTGTTTTGTCTTCAGTAGTGCTTAGATTCACAATTGCTGTTGCAATAAATTCCCTCCATCATTATGAGGTGAATCAGTATTCAGGTAAGATCTTTAAAAATGTATACTTTCCCTCTGTAGGATTTAGGTTTCGGGAACTGCATTGGGTGTCACTGTCTCCTGTGGAGTTAGTAGGAACCATCAGTCCCACCTTACTGATGGTGGGCTGCCTGCATCCCCTGGCTTCAGTGGAAATTTAATCTGAACTTCTTAACTTATTAAAAGGATGTTTAGATTATTCTTTTTTCTAAAGGAGATGTTCAAAGGTGGTCAGGGCAGAAGGGTTCGCGATCACATGCAGGTGACTGCTGCCATAAAGGCTCGCAATTTAAGACAGAATACCTTTCTGTATGGACTGTTATTCTTCTGGTTATGCTTTATTCCCCTTATTTACATATTATGGAAGTCTCTTTTCTAATCATAAACATACTTAGCTCTTAAAATTACAGTTTGGAAAATGTTTGAGAGCTATTTTAAGCTTTTTCAGAAAAGATGATAGTGCTTATAGTAGCTGGTTTGTTCATTAACTGTCACCCTTTTTATGCACCTTTAATTGCAAGCAGCCTATGAGTTTCTTAAATCTATTGAAACGATTCTGTGAATAATTTCTGTAAGTAGTTTTCAGTTTGCTGTGCTTGCACACTGCCCTGTACATTGTGCTCACTGAACAATTGCTTTTTGCTATTTTTATATTTACTTTATGCTCTCTGCCTGTTGTTTTTTGTAATATTCCTAGGCACTGATGTGGGGAGTGCTCCTTCCCGTTTGAGAGTGGGGAGATCTCAAGTGAGAGTATTGCAGAAAGGTTTTGGGAGAAAAAACACCGCAGGTCTGTCCTGTTTTTATACAGGTCACCTGAGCTTTCTGGTTACCCTCAGAGAGGATACAAAGTTGGATAAGCTTTTATCTGTCTCACAGCAGAGAATGTGCATCACATTCAATACTTGTCTTTTCCTCTCACAGAGCTGTTGTGGTTTTTAAGCCCTTCCTTCTTCCTCCTTTTGCCTCAAGGATGTTGTCCCCTGCCTGCTGGCCTCTTTGTCTTGTGGTTGATGTTAGTTCACCTGTGCCAAGCCATGAATCTTAACTGCAGTATAAGTGCATCATATGGGGGTTTGCTTGTTGTTGGTGTGAAATGGTAAATTATGTTGGTGGTTTGTGTGAGCCATGAAGGATTGTGGCTTAGAAAGGGTTCTGTGTGAAGTCCTTGCTGCTGAGCATCCTCCTGGTGCAGAAGGACCCAGGTCATGAAGAATGTGCTGTCTGTCCTCTTGTGAAACACTTACAGCACCCTCCATCCATCTCTCCAACGTCCAGTTTTTAGGAAGGAGAAATCTTCCTGTGGGACTTTTTAGGCAAAGGTGGGACATTATAGAGGATTCGTCTCAACCTTTGAGCTTCTGAGTTGTTTTCTACTTGAAAACCAGACTGTGGGTGGTATTGCTGTTCTCTAATTTGATTCAAATTCTCACCTTTGCTTCCTGTCATATTAAGGTGAAGGTGTCACTTTGCTTGCCTTCTGAAAGTAGTAGCAGAAAACTGATGCCAGGTGTTGAATCCTGGCTAAACCAGATTTGCTTAACAGACAGTTATAAATCTCGGTGTATGTGTGGTTCAGCTTATTTTCCCCCTCTTTCCTCATGCAAAACAGGTAGTAAAATAATATATGGTCCTAAAGAAGAATCTCAGTTATTCCAATTTATCAGAGTGCTTAATTGAGTCTGTGAATTTGGCCTGTTGACTGATGATGATGAAGCTTCTCAGGGGGGCCCTATTAACACTAAAATTATTTAATATTTTATTAATCAATTACTGACTCTTTTATGCAGATAATGCTGCTATAGAAGGTCCATTAATAAAATGTGTACTAAATCCCTAGAACAATTTTCTAAATGTTGAAAAATGACTGATTAATAGCAGACTCCTACTAAATGTTAAGAAAACAAAATGTACCATTTTTTTGGCACTAAAAGAAAATTACAGGTAACTCCAGATGAAATGATAATTAGAACAGCAAGTGGCACTGTGATGGAGCAAATTAAATCCTTTAGGTATCTTGTGGTTATTTTGGATGAACCTCTACTTTCTCTAATCACTTGGATTATATTGTTCAGAGAGTAAATTTGTGATTGGGGGATTAATACACATATAATTTGACTCTAAATGCCAAGAGAATTTTAGCTCTCAATGGTAAATATTGTCAATTACTTATTCTGGTTGTATAATTTACGATGCAGCTTCCTGATAAGTTCTGATTCTAATCCTATCAATATATAGTAGTTTTTGTGTTTATTTGTTCAGCTTGGTATGAAATATCATTGTATGTTGTATGAGAGGAAAAAAAAGGAGAGCAGGAGCCCCTGGTTACCTGCTGTTCAGCTCATCACTACTACAGACTGCACTGGGAGCCTTTTAGGGCTCTTGCCTAATCTCTGTGGTGCTATATTCTTTCTCATCCCTCTTTACAACAGTGAAGAAAAATTAGATTTTTCCATCACAGGGATCACAACCACCTGCAAAGGCTTAAGAGCCTTCACCAATGCTGCCTAATACAGGCTCTTCTATCTGTCACTAGATGAGGAGGTGAGAAAACCACTGGTCAGTGAAATGCCTATCTTTGTTTTCTTATAAGGCAAGATACTTAAGGATGAGTCTGGCTTTAGCTATGTGATTAATCCCATTTTAATCAATGTGATTTAAGATAGATATGTTCTGAAGTACCTCGTTGAATATCGGTGTGGAGAATGATACACAGATTTTGAGATAGAGTTATATATAGTGGATCTGTTTGTGGTTTGGGTTTTGGTGGTGTTTTTTTTTTTTCTTTCTCTCTTGCCTGAGATAACAAAAAGCTGAAATCTGATTATTACAAGTAAAAGTTTAGGGATATATTAAACGTGTTCAAATCTGTTGTGAGCTTGAAGAAATTTTGGTAACATTTGAAGTGTAGCTCAGTTAATTTTTTTTTGCAATGGTTATTTCATAGAAAAATATTAGGATTTTAGATAGGCTAAAAATAGTTGCACAATGGGCAAGGGCATATTGAATATCTCTCTAAATTCCAGGACAGTGCTAAGGGATCAGGTAATACTGAGTACTCTTGAATTAAATGGAAACTTATTTAATACCACAGACAAGTCAGTAAGGGAAACATTGAAAACATGTTCAAATAAGCACTGGAGGAAAAAAAAAAGACCTGAGGCAGGGGCCCAAGTCACCCAAGATTTTATGTGACTCTCAGCTATTTAACAAGTAACAGCTCAAAGGACCATGTGGACTGATTTCAACAAGAGCTTTCCTGTACATTTGTCACAGACTTCTGGTAGTGACGAACTGCTCCAAGATATTCGAGTCATTCCAGATGTGAAGTTTGGAGGGTTTTACATCTAGATTTTGTTTTCTTCTGTGAGAGTGGCGAGTGGCTAAATTCACTGAACATATATGCACTCTGTATTTTACTTAAATGAATCAGAATTCAGGCTTGCCAGGATTGGGGTTTGTGTTTGTTTATGCATATTATCAAGGCTTAGATAAAAGGACACTTACTCAGTCTACCATCAACACAGAGCCGTGGTTTAAGGGGGAGGGAAGAGAACCCCCAGGGTATATGAGGAGTATGTGAAAATCTGAATCACAGATTTTTATTTACAACTATAATTTATTTTCTACTTAAAGACAAATTAAATAAGAAATGAAAGAAAACATAATACAGCTCTGGTTGAAGCAGAAAATTATAATTAAATCAGTGAACATCTGCATGACAGGATATTTTTTTAAAGGAACTATTTCTTGATTGTTACATATTTTGATTTTTCAAAAAGTGTGAGGAGTCTGTGACCTCGGCAGCCACTGACTCTGAATAAGTGATGGATGCCAGATTGCCATTTGTGTCTTTCTGAAAATCATCCATGTGTCCTTCTTGTGTCCAGTATTTTTGCTCGTGTCTCCAAAACACACAAGTGTAGAGTTGCAGGATGTAAAAGTTGTTGATATTCACCGTTGTATCAAAGAACTGTGGGCGTGTACTGACCTTGAAAAAATATTTTGCTGTGTAACTAAGTGCTGTGTGGCACATGCAGGTTTTTGTTTCTGCACAAAATCTGTTACCATGAGTGCTGGTTGCATCTGTGTGTGATTAATGACTTCTATCTCCAGTGTATGTACAGTAACACAACCAAGCAATGCACTGAGAGAGTCCCACAATTCCCTGAAGACGTTTCATCACAATGAGATGCGTTTTCGGTTATTATGCAGCTTTTTGTGTTCTGTTTTGGTATGAACAGACAAATATTTATTCCTTTTATACAAATTTCCTCTATACCCTTCATTGTTCTAACTCATCTTACATATGTAGTGACAGTAAAACTGAAGCTGAATGCTAAACCAGTAAGAGTAACACACACTGATAGCATAATGTATAAAAGCATCCTAAATTCTCTGAGAGAGAATTGTTATCTTTGGAAGCTAAAATGCACCAAATTCACTTTTTGTGTCATTATTTTGAAATTTAGGATTTGTGTGTGTAGGGGAGGATAGTTTTGCAAAAGGCAACTATTATCAAGGTGCTGAAATTAATTGGCTGCTTTAATTGAGGTAGATTACTAGCTAATGCTTTCTTGAATACAGTAATTCTCCTATTAAATTATCTTTGAATAATTACCTGAAATTTCTCAGCTGCAGGGACTGATGGCTATTTAATTGCACAGTGATGTTGCTATATAATTACTTAACAAGGTGTCCTTTAATAGTTTAATTCCCCTTTCCCAAGGAAAAAAAACCCTATGACTTCTATTTTTTAAGTGCTGTGATTTTATTTATTAATTTACAGATAACTTTGTATCTGAACCAGTAAAACACAGCTATTTGTTGACTTGCTTTTAAAAGTAAGTCTTTTGATTCTTCAAGCATGGATTTGGACTCAGACAAGTTTTAGTACAAAAAAAAAAGGTGGTTAGGCATTCCTTTAGCTTCATTATATTTATTTTGTTCGTTTGTTATTTGGTTTACAATGTACTTTGAATGATACATTAGAAGCTCAAGTCTGCTTTTCAAAGACCTAATTATGTGTGTGTTGAGTTTTGTGGACAGGGAGCTGTCCAGATAATGGGATCTCCTGAGCTGAAGCCAGGCAGACTGACCAGGAATTTAAAACCTGTATTTATTCCTCCTGGTCGCAGAGGGTGAGGAGATTGTGTGCTTGCTGCTGGTTCCTTAGCAGTGAAAACAGCTGTTTCATCAGAGGTGTTGAAACAAAAGTTTGGACTGTTCAGGGATCAAAAGACAAAAAGGCCCAGGATTGTGCCACAGGGTATAAATTTCCTTAGTAGTTCAGGGATATACTGGTTTTTGCTGGCAAGAAATACCCTGCATTGAACAATACAGAACTTAACAGCTATAACAGAACTTGTTAAGTCAGACCTTGAGGCTGAAGCTGGATAGAACATTATGGAAAACTGGAGAGGAATGGTAGGATCATCTTACCTCTTCATTTGCATAAACATTTTAATCTGTATGTGTCTCCTGAACATACAGGTTACCCAAAACATTACATTCTGACCCTTAAACAGAATCACAGAATGGTTGGGGTTGGAAGGGATGTGGTTCATCTAAAATGTGAGGGCTGTTAAATTTCCTTTTAAAAACAGAATTATGTGCTCATAGGGGTTACTGATCAGTTTGAGTTTCACACTGCTTCCACTGATCCACAGAAGGTGCCGTCTATGAGCATCTCCTCCTGGGAGCCCAGCTCTGTTCTCCAGAGGCTTGGGACTTTGATTTTTAACATGCCAAGTTCTATCCTAAATAGCCTTCAACATGTATGGCAGCCTTTTACAATGAGACTGGTGCAGAGCATGTACAAAATAAAAATGTATGTCACTAACACACCTTTTTGAACCTCTTTGAGGAAGAGTTCCAAAACCCCTATTTCTGTATGCTGCTTTAAAACCAGAAGGGAATGATCAATCCAGTGGTATAGAAATAGTCTCTGTCCAGAGGGTTTTTTTTTAGACAAATCTCTAAAGGATAAAGCCAGCAGAAGAATGGCTGCACTGGATCAGAGCAAAGACACACGTAGCTCAAGCTGTCAGGAATGAAGGCATCAGTACCACATGTTATTTCATGAACATACAATCCTTGATTCATACCATCTAGTGTTATCTCCACTTCTATCAGAGTGGAATAACAAAGGGGCTTTTTAATATCCATTGATCTTGCAAGCCTGATAAGGGATATTCATTGCCTGATATTCAAAGATGTTCAGCTTCACAAGATGGCCAACAAATCAGGCACTAAAGATTAGATTTTTAATTAGAGTAAACTGTACAGCTGTTGACTGGATGGGATTTTTATCAATTTGCATAAATAAGACTGAAAATTGCTTGACACTCATAATATTTTCCTTAATGCTTCAGTCAGGGAGTGGCAAACCCAAGAATAAAAAAAGAAATCCTTTAGTCCTCATGTTTTCTCTGAGCACAAATCCACCTCTTGTCCTCTTCTAATTTCTTAGTAGCTTATTATCAGCAAGACAGTTTTTTTCCTTGGGTAAGAGGATGCTTGGGCCTTTATCTCATTTGATCATTAAAAAAATTATAATCTTTGGAGGGTGCTCCTAGAAACTTCTACCAGAGAAAAGTGGCCCAGGATGTATCTGGAACTAAAAATCTCCATGGAGGAGTTGAATGTGAGCAGAGCTCTTGGCCACTCCTCTCTTACAAAAATCACTGTTCTGCTTTTGCCCAGAGCACTCAGGATGTATTCCTGAAATTTTCATTAAATGTTTGTAATGACATAGGAACATAAATATTATATGTTCATACTTTACGAGAGGTCTGAAACTGTGATTGGAGCTCAGCTGTGCTGGGTCCTGTATGGAGTTTTTTATAAAAATCCCAGAGGCAAAATACTCCCATCCTGAAGCTCCTTCAGCCTGCTGGGGGTAGGTGGTGTGTAGGATGTGTGGTGTGATGTACAACAGAATGATTAAGGGACATAGGAGGCACCTCTCCAGAACATTTCCAAGTCTCCCAGAAGTTTGTAAGGCTCTGCTCTGTTTTTCTTGTTCTTTTTCTTATTCTTTTCTTTCCCTGTTTTCATTCTTCCTTGCTTTGACCTCTGCTTGTTCTTCATCTCTTTCTCTCCCCATGCAAACCCTCCCTATTCATTCCTGACTCTTTACTTCACTCCTCCCCTCACTCATTCTCTTCAGCATCACAGCAATGGTAGTCAAAAGAAGAAAGGCACAGAATTATCTGTTACTAAATGGGTGGTGCTGATGGAAAATTAGGGAGGAGGAAAAGAGGAATTAATTATCCATAATGTAAAGGTTAAGAAATAAGATTTTCCCAACTAACACTAATATCTCAGGAAATCCTAAATTTGTGAGAAATGTGAACATTCCTTCATCAGAAGGTTCTGCAGCTATACTGTTAGAAAAGGAAAGAGAGGGTCAAACCTTGTTTTTATCCCTGCTTTCTGTAAGTAACCTGCAAATAGATTTTTTTTTTTCCTCAAGGTTGCGGAGAATCTGCTGTTCCAATTTCTCTGCTTCTTAGGAAGGATGAGGTGTAATTGTAATCTGTTGCTTTGAGATCTTTCTATGAAAGCCACGAAACAAGTACAAGATATTATTGCTAGGAGGCAGTGTATGTAACCAGTCACTGGCTAGAAGATCTCCCATTAATTTTTGTTTTGTTTATTTTTAAAAAGGTATGTAGCTGGTATGGAGAATATGCCAAGTCAGCTGGATGAGTCAGCACAGGCAACACAAAGTGAGTGAGTTTGGTTTTTCTTAAAGGAAAATATTCACACTCCAAGTCAATTTATTGCAATATTACTGCAATTCCAAACCCAGAAAAGTGCTCTTGACGTTTTCTTAGGGTTTTTTATTGGAAATGTGGCTCCATATCCACCTAGTGGAGGAGCAGACAGCTGAGATACTCTATGTCTGTGTTTGTTTACTCTAAAAAAAAAAAAAGGAAAAAATATAGCCTCCACATGTTAATTTTTTCAGCACTGTCCTTGAGCAAAAGCTAATAACATGTATTTACACTAGACAGTATCTGTCCACAGATTTTTTTTATGAAAACTTCAGCATAGTGATAACAAAAAGCATTTGCCCTTGTAAATATGTTTGGCAAATATGTCTGCATTGGTGTGAAGTCTCACTGGCCACTCAGCAAAACAAATGAGGTTTTTGAAAATCAATTCTTCTCTGCTCTGGAGTGAAAATACATCAAACGTCACCTCAGAACATATGAGCATACACTATTTTTGTGGGCATTTTGGCTTTATATTTACAGATTGGGCAGAATGCTGATAATGTCCAAATAACCTACTATAAAACACAAAAGGCAAATCTGATTGCAGAGTCATTTTACTTGAAGGGACATACAAGATGATAAGCAGATGCTTAGACCTTCTTTAACCCTATGCAATGCTTGGGGCTGGAGAGTGACCTGAAATCTGAGAGGGGAATTAATAGGACATAAAGTTGGTGGGAGTGGCATAATATTTACCCCCTTTGTACTATTTCATATACAATAGTATCTAGGGGAAAAGATTGTGGTCTTCCTTCTGATGTTTTGCTGCTACAAATGTGAGATTTGATCAAGTACTGAATTAAACAGCAATGTTTGGATTGTGCTTGGTGGTTTTTTTGTTGGGAATGTGGATAATGAGTCATCATGAGGCTGCTCTGAACTGCGGGGTACCGGGGGGTGGGGGGGAAGGAACTGAACTGCTGTCAGACATTGTCAGCAATGGGAATTGCAAACAGGGATCATATAGTCCTGTCCAGAAATGCCTGTGACAAACAGTTAGGTAAATCAGTGAATCCAGGCCTCAGTTTCCTTGGCTGTTCTGTTAGCAGTTAAATGAAGACAAAGTGCTGATATTTGCTCTTTCTGAAACTCCTTTTTTAAAATTAAGTCTTATTCTACACAGGTTATTGCCTGCCCCCATAAGCTCTATTGATTTTAATTTCTTTTTAATGCCAGATGAAATATTTTGGGGGGTGTGGCTTTCCAATAGGTAAGTGTGTGATTTTTGGTTTAGAATTGCATCCTCAATTAATAGATTGAAGGAAAAATAGTACTTGTGTACTTTTGGTGTGTTTTTCACAATTTCCTTTTCTTTTTTTTCATACCTCAATCAGTGAGCAGAGCAACTAAGTTATTTTTCACTTAGTGATTGTAACAAAAATTGTATGTCTTCTTTGCTTCTCCTTGTAATTTTTTGATATGCCTTCAGAGAATGGGGTGAGCTGAGTCCCGTGAGAGGGATGGAGGGCAACAATTTCCTTTGTGAGCTCCAGGCCCTGCTTAAGGAGTAGGAGATATCAAAGATTACAGGAGGGGACAGCAAAGATCACCACTATAGAACTGAAAGCCAGCAGCTCTCTCAGAGGCTGTCAGGTGGCAGGGGAGGAGCACTCAGCATTCAGGAATGCCTTCAAGGCAACAGAAGCAAGAATTTATTGGGGAAAGTCACTTGTAAATCAAAGTCCCTGAGTCTGCAGGAACTGGGCATGGAGGCAAGGATCAGCCTGTAGAGACACAAGTGGGTGCATAGTTAGGGCTGTGTGTGTCATCTTTATTTCAGTTCTATCCAGCATTACTGATACTGAAAGAAGTATTATAATAAGAAGAAATAAAAAAACTGATACCAGATTAGTCAAGAATTGCCTAGATAAAGCTGCTGTAGAAACATAAAGCTTTGTATCAGTGGCAATGGTGCTAAGTTTGTATATGTGAAGCGTGCTTTTCCATGCATCATATATTTCATTTTCTTTAACCTCATCACTTAATTTCATTATTATTCAGGGGGTTTTTGGGAAGTTATCTCTAATGTCTCTCTTAGCTGCCTGATGCATATTTTAGTCACAGAACAGAAATAAGGTTCTCAGATCTCAGTTTTGCATGAAATATCTGACCCTTTGCCTGTCTCAGTACATGGGAGTTCACACGTCAGTCGTGTGACAGGTCCCATCCGGGTGTTTGACTCTCTCACATGGGTATCTCCTGTCATGTGCTGGGCAGTGCCACACTCTGGGTTTGTTGGGTCTCCTTGCCATGCTCAGCTGTGATCTGCAGGTACATCTAGGGAGCCAAACTCTCAGGTGGCTTCTTACAGTAATGGTCCCAACTGGGTGGCTGATCTCCCTCTGCTGCTGAGCAGCACCAGAGCTTTTCACCTGCCGAGGTATCCCAATGCCAGGCTGAAGGTTAAGAGGAGCAATTCTAGCAGCTGGGATGCTGAGGCTGGAGATCCTTCCCTCAGTCCATTACCAAAGGTAGACCCCTATCTGTAACACAGGGTGTTGAGCGGGGACAAGTCAAGGAGTTTGTGTCCATGAGATTGAGTAGGTGGGTAGAGTTTCTGTCAAAAGGACGTGTTTATTGCTGTTCCTTGTCTAAAGTAACATGAAAATAAGGAAAGTTGTTGAGACATGAGGTCACTGTGTGAAGGAGAAGGTTTTCAATTCAAGCTGGCAAAATAAATTGTTTTGTCATAAAAAGTAAAAAATATCATTATTTGTAAAACTTAAAATGCCCTAAAGCACAGTAACTGTATCCTCTTCAGCCTTATTTCTTGTCATGCTGCAGAAAAAACTGGGTCTTGATCAACTGTTTTATATATCTAGTTTATGTTTCTATCTGGTTCCTGGTAATAATGAAAGATCAAGATAGTAGCTGTCCTTCAATATGCCAAGTATAACATTACAGAAACTGTATTTTTGAAATGGATGTATTAATCCAGCAATTTTAGATGTTTTCTTACAAGAATCTTTTTTGATACTTTATTTATAAGGATGTAGTTTTGGGTATGCTTTGGAGTAGATAGAACAGAGGCAGGCTCTCCTTTTGTGTGGAAAAATTGTGGGATTTTTTCCTCCTGCTCTTCGTGGAGGGCTAGTACTTGTTTACCTGGTGCTTCTTGAGGTGATGAGAAGACAAATTTTGGTCATCATGGAGGTTCAAAATTAAACATTTTCTAATATTACCCCTGCAGACAGAGTGCTCGGGTGTTATAGCAATTACATCTGATGTCAAATTTGAAGTTCTGCACATGTACTTCCTTGCTAAAAGCAAAGTTAGTAAGATTGCTCTACGTGTAAAGTGATACTTTGTTACTAGGATAAATCTTAGAATAAAATTAGAGTTGCCAATTAAGCTATTTGGATCAAACACAGTGGGTTGAACTCAGGTTCTTTGGATAGCACAAGTTGAACTAGGTCTTCTTTTGTGGACCTCGGTCAAAAAAAAAGATATTAATTCCAAAATTTCATATCAAGGTGTCCATGACTCTTCCTTTTTACAGCCTCTTGTGATTCTATTTTACATTCTCTTCTTTTCTTTTCTCAAATCTTGCAGCTTTCTTCCGTCTCAAATTTTGGATATTGGGTATTCACTTCCCAGTACTAAGGGAATGCTTACCTTGTTTCTGACTTTCTGGTGAAGTTTCAAGTTCTTGTTATCTAGATGATAAGAGATAATACTTTTATGCCCCAAGTGATCATAAAATATACTGTCACTGATTTAGATTTATTTAATCTATTCAAATGATAAAAACTGAAACACAGGCTATGCATGTAAAGTTGGCATTCATATGCAGTTATGATATCTCAAATAACAAGCCTACAATCACTACAAAAATGTACAGTATCATTCTAGCTGGCCTTAAGCCATTACCCTCAAATTACATATTTTATTAGAATTATACTACCACCTAAGGACACTTAGAAATCCACCTTAGATCCTGCCTCCAAACCCTGGTTTTATTAATAATAATATAACCTTTTTTTCTTTTCTTTGTAGGTAGAAGGCAGAGTTGGGACATTCTTAACAATATATCTGGCATTGAATCTAACTATTAATACAATTTAAGAGAAAATAGTGTCCTCTTAAATTTTTAAACTTTTGTCGACCTTTCAATGAAAAAATCGAGTTATCCTTATTGTAATACATTTCTTTTGAGACCTTGAAGATCCTTATATTTGGCCTGAAGACATTTTGGTTACCATCATTCAAACAATGATGCTCAACAAAGAGCAGGCAGGTGATGTTTGTGCCCTTGCCCTTGGTTTGGGTTGCAGCCAGGAGGGGGCACAATGAGTGGCTGTTCCCTTTCACCCTTTGGGAAGTTCATGGTACAATCAGAGAAAATTTATGCAGTGTTTCATACAGCACCTTTTTATTCCAATTCGAATGTATGAAGGAGCCACAGTGTTATATAATAGCAGAAATACATTTTCATTTTCTTTTCCCTCACATCTTTCTTTTGCATTTTATGCATCTTTAGTCTTCAAATAGCACTTAAGACATAAATTTCAGAATAGATTTCTTTAGTTATAATAAATATCAGTTTTTCTAGATTTTTATAAAAACTTGTTTCATCAGTATTGTTTATCTGGAATAATGTAAAAATTAGGTTGTCATGAATATGGTTTACAGGCATGTCAATCACATGTGAGAGTTGTAATTGAATCTATAGGTCCTGGGGGTCTATAAACTCAAAGCAATAGTTAGATATGACATTTTTTACTTTGGATAAGACTTTTAGCACGTTGGGCAATTAAGTATTTGTGTGCACCAAGTATGTGCTCAACTGCTTGTATAATTTCCATGAATAACTGGTTGCACACATAAGTACATAATTAATTAGCTGCTTGTGCTATTAACTGCCATAGGAGCACAGTTATATCAGTTTGATTGTTTAGGAGTGTGTGTGAGAAATTTTTAGTGCTTGTCAGATACAAGAGCAGAGAAAGAATAAGCAATAGATATGTGTAAGCATGATCCATACACAGTTGTCTTCATAAGCCAGTAGGTACTATTTTAAAAATGCTGCCTAATTGCAAAATGTCCAAGAATCATTTTCAGTGAGCTTCATTCTGACCTGTAAATCCAGACAATGCTCTCATACCCATCTTTAGCTCAGGTGTTCAAACCTCAGTAGCAGTTTTTCTGTACAATTCTGCATCACCAACTTGGCCACACAGTTCTTGGTTTTTAAACGTGAAACATTTGTGAAGGAGGCTGGAGCCCAAGAGCTAAAGTTGATGAAAGTTTCTTCCCTGCCCTCACTGGGCTTTGGATCAGGCTCATCAAACCCTGCGAGGGGCAGGTTGCTTGCACAACAGTTGTAGAGGCTCTTCCCCATGAATGAATAAACCATTTATAATTGTACTTTGTAAAGTGCGCAGTCTCCATAAATGGGATGAGATTTTTTTTTTTTTTCTCTGAATTGAGCTCTTTGTACTGAAATGTGCAGTTAGCACAAATATTCATCCTGCTCTGCTGTATAAGCTGAAAGGGCCCAGAGGAAGCTTGAATGTGCAAGTCACACTGACATTTTGCTCCTTGGTCCTTTGCCCTGATATTGTAACATCGCTGTTTCTCGGCAAAGGCGTCAGTGGGGAGAATACCCAGCTAATATGAGAAAACTTTAACTCCTCATGAGTGATAAAATTCAGGGCTGAAGTGGTGATGTTATTAATTTAATTCCCTGGTTCATTTTATATTTGTGAGCTTTAGGAGCAGGAACCTCATACAGTTATGAAACAGAAGATATGTGTGTAGACTGCTTATTTGTTGTAAACCGACAGTGAGTGCTACAGTACTTAGAAGGGAACTATAATTGCTCTAAGCTTTTCCTCTTCTGGGGTGTATAGTACTCTGATCTTCATAATCTTGGGTATTGAGAAACTGAATAACAGTTGTCTTGTTTAAAGTGAAAAACATCAATTGCATCTCTCCTCCCTGACTCTTACCCTGGCAGTATTGCCTTGAAAAGTAATTTTCCTCCAGAAGCACTGACACATTAGTGTCCTTAAAAATTAAGATGTTGTTTAATTAGGCCTTCAGATCCTGAAAGCAAGTCACCATCAGTACTCTTTATTTGAATATGTTACAAGAATGTAAAAAATAAACAGATGCACTAACAATTAGGTTTGTGTATTTTAGACAAAAAGACATACTTTTCGTGTGGGTCATTTGTGGTGGAATGCTGCTTTGATCAGAACTAAGCTTCAGAATTAAGGTAGCTGTAATTATTATCATCCCCGTGAAAATGTGCACACTCCTTATATGTAATACTTCTATTTTTCTAGCCAGGATCTCACTGTGTATTTTATTTCAATGTCTCTCCACTGGTATTTTCCTTCAAAGTCACATTAGAAATAACTAACAGGCAAAATACTCGTACCCGTGCTTCAGAGTACCAGAAACAAACAAACAAAGCCCCCCAAGTAATTGTCAGCCCATGTCAGCAATTCAGTTATTAGGATCACATAAACCCATGTCTTATATATTCCACCCAGAATTGTTTTAAGGTCCTTGTATGCATAGAATTTTGAAATATATTATTTGAATATAAAAGTAGATTATGTATTTCCCCTGTGGCTGGCCAAATGTCTTTCCAACAAAGGGTAAAATAAGAAGGCTATTTTTTTGTGTAAAAGAGTGATCTTTTTAGTCATGCTTGATTGCTTTTTCAGGACTGTCTCCATTTATAATGAGATATTCTTGGACTCATTTGAACCAGAAAGTTTAGTAAAATTGTTACATTTTTTACGTAAAATACCTTGAATTATTTAAGCTCTCTCAAACTCAGTATTTCTAAATATATGTGATATATATATTGGATTTTTGCTTCACAGACTGAACGTGGCAGAAATGGAAATATATTAACATATTTACAAGAAATATTTGTTTTAATCTTTCATACTTGTCAGCACTTCACACTAATTTAGTCTTATCTGCTGCTAAGGAGTTACACAGTAAGGGATGCACTTGTTATTCAAATCCCTATTAATGTTTCATATCATAGTTTGGCAAGAAAGCTCTTACTGTATTGGGCTATGCTACAGGAAAGTTTTAATTATCTGTACTTCTCAGAAAACTTGGCCTAGGATGTCTGTGCTGAGAACAATGATGTGAATTTACTTTTATCAGCAGTTTAAAATTACATTATAAAATGTGTTCTGTGGTCTTGTTCTTATAAGATCTGATGTGCAATGAAATGTGCAGAGCTTGAGGAAAAAAATGCATTTTTATTATAATCACAGTGCCCAGATAAAATGGCAGGTGTGCAATGCTTTAGAAATATTTACTTGTAGTTAAAGATAAATTTCACATTACCTGGTGAATTTTTGTTTTGCTTTTGGACAATACAATCATACTTCCATGCTTAGCTTGAGTCCAGTACTTCCATTACTCTATGTTTAATGTTTTCAAAGTATTTTGTAAAATATTTCATTGTAATGTTAATAGAGCTTACTTAAGCATTTCTGTACTTTACTGGCAAAAAAATCTCTATCAGTTGTAGATCAAGTAGCAAAACCCTCCAGCAACTCTTTTTCAAAGGAACAAGTTGTAATCCAAAATTTTATTTTGCAATATATTCTTCAGGCAGTATGAAAAGCAGCTCTTTCACTTCTGAACCCACAGCAAAAAGCCCGTGTCTCGTCTCTCCTGCAATTGTCCATTCTTCTTATAAGATTTATTTTTGCCTGTGGTGCTGAACTGAAAAAGTCACCCAGCTAAAATGTAGTTGCTTCATTTCCAAGTAAAAACAATAGTGTTTTCATGTCCGTACTTATTATTATTCTGAGAATGTACTAATTTGTTACATCCAAGATGACGGTTAGTTTGGGCCATGAAAGGGGCACTGTGCCAACCACTGCAGTTCAGTAAAAGGACTTCTTTCATGGCAAGTAGTGGGACAGAAAGTAGCCCGCAGTGCATGTGGGTACGGGGAGGCAGATTGCCAGCAGAGTCATCCTGGTATCAGGCTTTGCTGTGTTGGGCTCTGAATGAAGCTAAAACTATGATTTCACTAAATGTCAGCATGGGCAGCCAAATTTTCAAGCCACCAGTGCTCTAAGGAGCAACTGATAAATGTTTTATCCCCGCGGGCTGTAGTTGATGTTGCACAAGGATTTTGCATGTGCTCAATGCATTATCATTCTTGGCATTAAGCTTAGATAATTGTCTACTTATATTGAGCCTGTAATAGCAAAATACAAGTGAAGAGGCATGTTTTACAAAGTAAAACTATGAAATAGGTTTAGCTATATTACTATGGATTTTTTTTTTGTTCTATCCCACTAAATTTGAATGAGAATGAAGTATGATTCTATACCTTAATTCTGCTCAAACCAGGGTGGTCTCATAATTTTGTTTTACATGCATGACATTGCTTAAGGTCATTAGTTGTAAATCTTAGTATAAAAAGACTGAAAATATATTCAGTACTTTGTAGTTACCGAATACATATTTAAAAGCCCCTATGAAAAGTCGGGACCTACATGGCAGATTTTCAGTTGCTGAATGGTCAATTTAATGATGTAGATTAGCTGTATCTAAACAGTAAATGGAGATAGGCTGTTGCAAGGCTTTGATGAATCTCTCTGATGCATATCCCAGTTGATCAATTTTCTAATTTTAGAGATTAATATTCTGCTTTTCAAGCCTAATGTACTCTCTGGTTACATTAGTTTTGAAATTTGACTTAGATCAGGTATAACTTCATTTGCTTTTTGTTGTTGTTTTGCTGTAACTAATCTAACAAGCACAAATTAGATTTTAATTTGGTCTTTCTACTGTAATAGTCTCATTTTTTCAGTCATTTTTACTTAGCATTACCTGACTTCTAATTAATTATTTAAATCACAATTGTATATTAAAAAAAACCCCAGCATATTGATTTAAGTGTTTTTAAAAGGTGGCTTGCATTCTCAGATTTTGTTCAGCATAGTTAAATTCAAGTATTAAAAGTTTAGCAGCTAAAACTTTAATACAAAAAATTAACTTGTTAATCACATAGATAATTACTGCAATAGCTGTGTATATTATTGCAATAACTGTCAGTAGTATGACCAACTTTATTATGTATATAAATTCTGTTTATGCATTATCTATTGAGAAGAGGTGGGGAGCTTTATGTGTAAATATAAAGAAATATTTAAATAATTTCTTTTGGGAAAATCCCATCTGTTTTTGTTGCTTCCGTTGCTGGAGTTGAAGTAGTTTCTATGTAAGTTTAAATTACTTGAGGTTTTTTAACATTTTCAACATGAAGGCTGCTGGTGTCAATCCATTTGATAAAATACTTCCTGAGATACGTGCAAATCCAAATAAGTTATGGAGTATACTATTAATTTCATCTATACAAGTGCTGGATCTTTAACATGAAGAATGGTTAATTATTTGTAATAAAACATTTAACTCTGGTGGTTTATTGCTGTGGTTTGCAAAACTGCCTTGAACCGCTTTCTTTTCATTCCACTGATGGTGGAACAAACATTTCTTTAATAAGGATACAGCACATTCTAATTCTGTTGCAGAAGCTTAGATAAGGATCAGGCCCCTCTGAATCACTGCTTTGACCTATGACATTGAAAGTGCTGAAGCGCTTTGGCAAAAGAAGAGTTAGTCATTCATTATTATGCACAGGACTTTCCAGCTCTAAAGGGGCTCTGTGCTTTCTCTCAGATAGACTTTGTTTGTTGGAAATGAGAACTGTATTTTGGCAGTAAAGGACAAGAACTGAAGCAACTCTGCAGGCAGACTCATTATGACATAATCCTTCATTAATCCTTATTCTCTATTAATAGATCATGACAGAAGTTTTGCTTTGGTTGACCATCTTCACCAGCAAGCTATGAGAAAGCAGTAATAGACAAAGACCCAAATAATAGACCCAAGCTCTTCTTTTAGGGCTATCATTTTATTTACAGTTTTAAGGAAGTGTTAGAGCGTGTTACCTTGGAGAAGTTAGTATGCCAAGTGACCTCTTTTCTTCAAGTGCAACCTGGCTTAGAAATCTGTATCTTAGAAATGTGATTTATCTGTTGGAAAATGGATTAGTTATATCTACTTACCTGGTAGATAAATACACTGTAAAAATTAGGTGTTGATTGCAGACTTGCTGCAGGGAAAATGTAGGGAGGGATGCAAGGGTCCATCTGTAGTGGGGGGTGGCAGATAAAAGGGAAAGGACTGAAAAATGAGAGTGTAAGTGGCACGTGAAATGACTGTGGCAAAATTTGATGAAGAAAAGGAAAATTTGAGAGCTTTTTGTTTCTAAGAAAGCTCAGGAGAAAAACCCACCTAACTGTGGAGTGTTTTAGAATGTGTTTTTGTAACAATAGTTTTTGTAGTTGTTGTATTACTTGTCATAAAAATAAAAAAAAAAATTAAGTAAAGAATAATGATGTTCATACTTGCCTGATGTAGCAATGTATAGTTTTATAATAGACAGGCAGTGGAAAAACAAGTGCTGAGGAAAAACAAGTAAATTAAATATTCTTGGTGGATTGTTGACCCTTGACTAAGTTGTGCCCAGTTCTTCTTAGACCTGGATTTATTTACATTAGATCTTGACTCTGCCATAGCATTGGAACTTCTAGATTAGTTTGCTTCTCTACTGAGGTGTTCCTGTAAGGCTGCTGATGACAGAGCAGGCTATTGGGTTTTGTTATACAAATTAGGCTTTGTAACATCTATTAATATTGTCAAATATAATTTGAATATAAGCCAAAATTTAATTTCTGAAGCAACTGTCTGTATTCTACAAAAGCATTTATTCATTTAAACTGCAATCCATTTAAACCATAATGTTCTGTGATATTTAAGTTTTTTAAGAGGGTAAACCTGACTACCTCCATGACCCTCTGAGAAACTATGCTGATTTACATGCAGTGTGAATTAGATCCCTATTATTACATCTTCTTATGCTTTTGTAGCTCTTTGTTATCATACACGCTCTACTATCAGTTTGACTGGGGAAGAATGGTGTAGAAAATCCCACTGTTTTAGAAACTGAGTGAAGAAGATTTGGGGGTTTTTTTAGCACAAAAAGTGTATTGGATCTTTGAGGCACTTCCAGGGTCCAATACCTAGAGACACAGGTGAGAAAAACAAGTATATCTGAAAATATAATAATTACTAAGATAAAATGTTGTTTGCTTTTAGCAAGTCAATATTTCATGCCTGAAAATCTCCATGTATTATTCTTTTGTGGGGTTTCTTAGCATCCTCTCCATACTATTCAGATAGGTATGAAATATGAATAGATTGTTAAATTTTTCCATAGGGAAGGTTCACAGTTCAAATAGAGGAAATAATGCAGTGTTGGTTTACAATTTAGAAATTTTATTGCCATTTAGTGTAATACTTTACACAAACAAAAGCTCTACACTTGCTACATACTGTGAGAAATTATTGGCAAGTGTGTTTTTCCCTCTGCAAGAAGCGCTTATTACCTCAACTTTTCTGCTGAGAATTTTGAATCTGATTTGGACATAATAGGGCTGTTCAGACATGGAGTTAGAGAAGAAACTGTGGAACATAAGTCAGAGTTTCTGAAGTATGTATGTGGTACTCTTGTTTTGCAATTCTTTGGGAGCAAGCACAATAAAACTTCTGAGCGTAGTTTTACTCCTCTCGCGACTCTAGACATACACGTATAAAATATTGGTAGCTTTGACACGAGGTGTGGTTACAGGAGGGCCGTGGAGTGTGCAGGTCCTGATTAAAGCTCACTGCTTCAGCACATCTGGTTTTAATAGTTGCTTTCTGAAGAAGAGATTTCTGATAGTAGGCAGCTCTTTAACCCAGCAGACAAAAGGCATAACAGGATGCAATGGAAGGATGCTGATGTGCCAAGTCTGGAAATGAGATACCAGTTTTTAACATAAAGAGTAATTAGCCCATCAGAGTGACTCAACTAGCAACAGGTTGGACCGTCTATCATACTGAACTTTAAAACTGAAACATCCTGTATTCAAATAGATATTATGTCTTGAACGTAAGTAACAATTTGGAAGAAATACGTGAACTTCCCCACTAGTCTGTTATATGTGGCTTTAAAATTAACTATTGTATTTTTCTGAAGTTCAATCGTCATTCATAATTTACTGTTATACTACTGTATATGATTCAGATTAAATCATCTCTGATTGCTGAAAGTTCTGTGGTAAGCCAAGAGAAAAAGAATTATTCATAATGTTTTCAACTATGCAAAACTGATGGCACCATGCTGGCTTGTGGCACTACCATGATCATCCTGCAAGAACCAGAATTGCTATAATATATAGTGTCTATAAATAGTAACCCTAATCATTATTGCATTTGTTGTCCTTCTTTCGGCACAGAAATCGTGTCTTTGGAAAAAATTATTCTGATTCATCCCAGTCTCCTTATTAGTCTTGGAAATAAGTGTGTTCAGCACACCAAATCAGCCATTTTCCTCATTTGTTAAATCGTAGTATTCAACTTTTCATTTGATACCATGGCAGAATCCAGGATGTAAGATAGGCATCTGTGTAGCATGGATTTAAATATTTTTTTTAAAGTTAGACAGAATTATTTTCAGAAGATGATGTGGTGGGTGTGCTAGATTACAAACTTAATGATATCATGCTATAGTGAGAAAAACAATATAATGGATTTTATTTAGCAAGTTGTGAAACAGTTGTTTTTTGCTGCTTGTCACTGAGAAGACCAAGGATAAGAAATGATAGACTTAAGTTAGCAAGAAAGTTTTGTGGTTAGAAAGAAAAAGGACCTTTCTAACAGTTAGCATGAAAAGTCAGTGACACAGTTTACATGGATATTTATGAAGTCACCATCATTACAAGCTTTTTAACAGGTTAGGCAAACATCACAGATGATCCTGCTTTTGTCAAGGGAGCTTGACAAGTTGAACAGTAGGAGGGTGAAGAAAATGTGAAGGCCAGACTAGTATTTTAGGTTTCTGCCAACCATCCTCTCCCTGACTAAAACAATGGTTTCTTCAGATAACCCATAATATCCAGAGGATTTCAGGATTTTCTGTGGGCTGTCTCTCTGTATCAGTCAAAGGAGCAGCATAAGCCATAGGGGACCTTCTCTATTCTACTTCAGCAGAAAATTATTTGGTGATAGAGGCAATAGTTATGTGCACAGTTGTAGGACTTACAATTAGCCAAATAATGTTGGCCATCACCTCAAATGGGATGACGAGAAGCTCCAAAAGTTGTGACATCTCTCTGATCCTATTTTTTTTCTAGCAGTAACTATAAAAACAAGCAAATCTGGCAGACTAAAAGAGAAGAGAGAAAAAAAGCCTGTAAAGTGCATATTGTCCAGAAAGCTCGTGGTTTGGGACAACCAGTTATCAAGTCTGTGAGAAGGTCACCACCTTCACAGACAAGGTATCACCTACAGTCATGGGGGACTTCACAGCTAGACAGGAACATTTATGGACACTGTAAGTAGGAAACCATCACAAAACAGCCTTTTAGATTACAATGACTGGAAAATAGATGCTTTTGCAACTCAAATGGAAAATTAAAGACCAAGGTGGGTTTTCCTTTTTTTTTTTTTTTGTTTGTTTGTTTGGTTTGTTTGTTTGTTTTCTTTGTTTTGTGTTTTTTGTTTGTTTTCTTTTGTTCTTGTTTGGGTTTTTTGTTTTGGTTGTTTTTAATACATGTATACTTTTTATGACAGTTAACAGTTGGACTCAAAATGCCTATTCAGCCACTTCTTGACCTGCCTGTACTTTTTGATTCTTTAAAAAGCCAGATGAGTACTTCTCCCGTCTTGTTTTGGATTCTTCGTACCTAAGGTAGCTGTGGTTCCCCATGATGCCACGTGTTTCAGGCAGTAATTCTGAAATGCTGTGTTTTATTCTTAGGTATTGGACACTGTCTCTAAGCTCTGGTTTTAATGATATGTTCAATAGAAAGGTAATTAAGTGGATTAGCTGTTGCTTTGGGATCCTCATGTGTAATATGTGCACTTAATAAATCAGTCAACTATGAAATAGTAGTTTTTGATTCTGCAATAGCTGAGATGTTTCAAGGTGTAGTGCACAAAAAATTCCATAGTCTGCCCTTTTGGTTTTGATTTGGTTTGGGGGTTTTGGTTTGATTTAGTTTTCTTTTAGTTCGGCATATCTGTAGATTTATGACTGAAGGGAAACTCAGGCATGACAGATGTATTCTATCCTTTTTATGTCATTGTAGAAAGCCTGAGTACTGACAGAGTGTTTGCTCTCTTAATATTTCCAGGCAGAGTGACCTCTGCTTAGAGCTCAAGAAACATGATAGTGTATGTATATGAACTATGAGGCTCAAACTAGTTACTGTAAATAGGTTCTCTGTAACTTCACAGGACAAGGGATTTCTAAGCCACTTCTTTTGATTGTGTTTCTGCTCACTCCTCTTTTGTCAGCTGTAGATGGCAGATACTTGTTGTATTTGTATCAAAGCAGTTTTCTACACAATGCCAGCCAGGAACCAGCACTCTCATGTACTTAGGCTCCTTAAAAAATGCATTGGTAGATGTGGCAGTCCGTGCTGTTCATTACCATAAAAAGCATCACTTTACCAGTGTGACTCTTGTACAGTGTCTTTAAACAGTTACTTTTTGGCTTGGCTTTTCTGCTTGTAGCAATATATGGTATTATAGCTGTATATCTAGAGAACCTAAGAATACTTATAATTTCTAAGCTAACTGCCTATAAATATATGTGTGTGTGTGTGTGTGTGATTGGACAGCTGGTAAGTGAAGTAGTAGTTAATAGCCTGATGGCAGAAAGGTGTTATATGTAGGAAGGTTTTATATGTAGGAAGAGGTCTTTTTTGGCACTGGAAGGAGTGATTCTGACTCATTTTAGGCTCTGGAGTGGTGTGGGTGATCCAACACATGGAATAAAGTGAATCTAGGTATTCAAAGGAAAGCAAATGGAAACTGCCATTTTTCATGACAGGAGAATGAGTTTGGTATAATGCCAAGTAAAAAACAAATATGTACAGATTTGTTCAGAAGATCTGCCAATAGCACAGAAACTTCTGGTGTCCCCGAGATGAGTTTCAGATTCTGAAACGAAAAGAAAAAACAGCCAGAAAACCAGAAAAGAACAAAAGTAATGGAAAACATGTGATCCCGGGTCTTGTGCACAGATTTAATTAAGATCTCTACCTTCCAGTGCCTTTGCCAAACAGTTTTTGTAAACCTTAGGCAAAATATGTTGGCTCGTCCACATTTGGAGACACAGGCATTAATTTTCGTGGTACAGAGGGAATCCCTTTGTTCAGAACTATGTTACTTCAAACGAGTATTTCATTAGGGTGAATATTTATGTAAATTTTGGATATGCTCTGTGTACTGGAAAAACTCTTCCCGAAAATACGCGTCGCATCGGTAATGAGTTGTTGTTGGTTTTTTTCCCACTGCCTTGTACAGTTCTTAGAGATGTAAAGCAACACATCTTATGTTTCCTCCCCTTTCTGCACGCAGAATAGAAATTACAGCTACAGCTTAGCTTGTTTTGCCTGTGGATCAATGCCAGAAAGCAGTTTTGAAGGTGTTTTAAAATGAAGACATCTGGCAGCTGGCGTACTTACAATTCATTTGCCAAAGACAAGTTGCATGCTGTTGGAATTCTCAATTGAAGGTCATGCACCAGGTAAAAATCAGTCAGGTGGAGCTCGTGTGTGGTGAACCCACACACTGGAAGAATTGTTGGCTCGGGGATGTGTGGGTGGGCTAAACTGTGAAGTATGTTTGTCTAATTTTTCCTCCTTAAATGTGAAGCCCAAAGCTAAAAAGAGGTCAGTAAAGCTGAGAAGAAATCACAAGGCTATGATGTTTCAGTGGAACCACCATCAATTAGTTTGAGCAGAGAGTGCCAAAACCAAAAAAAAAAAAAAAAGGGGGGGGGGGAAAGATGAATAACAGAATCTGACATAATGTTGGACAAACACTCCACTGTCAACTGAGTGGTCACACACTTTTTGCTCTCATTTTTTCAGTAAGAAATAGCCTGGAGGATTATTTGTACACAGCTTTGTACTGACAGTGAATTAGTAACACTGTGTCATTGTGCATTCAGTGATTCAGTGACAGCTCTGAGACTAAGCTGTTTACATTAATTGATGTTTAATGGTGTTAATGCAGTATGTTTTACCATTATAAACTTTCTCTCCATCAGTATGGTTATTTAGTAAGATACTAATATTTCTAAATCAAGGGATCTGCACCCAGAATGGTTTTACACATGTTTACATGGAAAACACATGTTCTCTCTGTGTGACGTGGGGAAATGCTCAGTTTTACTGCTGCAAAAATAAAGAGCATGAGGTCTGAATTCTTCTCTCACTTAAGCTTCTTTTGCATTAATAGATATATTTATAACTTGAATATACATAAAAAAGGGGAAAATCTGGAGAAAAACCAGGCCTAGGATACATGTATGCTGCAATGTTTAAAAGTATAACTGTAGCAGATTTTTCTGTGTTTTGTTAAATGGAAGTTTTAATGGGACATTTTAGAATGTTTTGCATTCAGGACTTGGTTAGGTGTAGACAAACCTATAAATAAGCTAATTCATTTGAAAAGATTTTGGACAATATTGGGTTTGCTGAAGTATAAGAAAAACTATCTTCCCTACTTTTTCTGAGAGGGGAAGTGGTTTCTTCTGCTCTGCAGGTACATAAAAAGGTATTTTTGTCATATTTTACCCAAAGCTCTTTGACGAGGAGACCAGAGATCCTAATTATTCTCTATAAAACCTTTCTCTGAAGCCTATCCCTAAACTCCTGGGCTGACTGAAAAGGTAACTTTGTTTAGACTATGAGCTTTTTCCCACAAGAAGTGGGAGAAATAAGGGATGCCTGATAATGGTCTACAGTTCAGGAACAGACTTTTCTGCTTTTAAGGGAGTTGCTTGTAATTGATTGCACTGCAGTTTGGACTCATGGCTAAAAACCTGAAAGATTCAGTGGAGCCAGATCCCACTAGGCTGTTATATATGGGAGAAAATAATAGAGGTAAATGCAGCTCTTGAAGAAATTTGTGGTCAATGGAGACTAAAACTATAGGGG
>JAWWLV010000011.1:7462554-7473213 GCA_035041135.1 Platyrinchus mystaceus
GCGCAATGGATTTTTTAGGTGAGACACAGCCTGCGCTGAACTGAGCCCACCCTTTAATCCTAAGGTTCATCTGCCATCTAGCAAAAGGTAAAGAACCATCACTGGAAAAGACACTAAGATGAAAACTGCACAATATTCAGAGACTTTTCCCGTTTTTCTTTTTTAATTGATTTGCTTTGTCTAAATGTCCTTTTTTATGTGGGTTGGTTTTTTTTTTTTTCTTCCTTGAGACAAAACCTATTCAGCTTTGGTAAAAATATACTACTGTAATAGGAATGAAAAGTTGTAGTTACAGACTTGATGGATGACACAAGTTTTTATGCAGGGAACTTTTAATCACAGAATTTTCTTTTCAGAATTTAATAATCTGGGCAATTTAATATGGTTTGAAAATTGCTTGACAAATAGATTATTAGCAGGCATTATTCTAAGGAAAAGATGGAAGTTTCTTAAAGACCTTGAAGAAGTACTTCAGTATTATTTGGAGCTGAGGTAAAATTCAATACAGTTGTGAAAGAAAATTAGGACTACCATGACGAGGTAGAATGAACCAGCAGAATGCACTAGATAAATATGCTGTAGATCTAAATAAATCTCAAGCAGAATAAAATTTTGCTGAAAAAAATAATTTAAATATAGTGATAAAGATGATTCATTGATGAATATTCATTGTGAGAGACAACCTTGGAAATGAAACCAGAGAAAATTATGCATGGATAGCAAAGAAACATAATGGTCAGCAATAAATATATAGTATAGTGCAGTACTTGTACACAATGGTCATCAGAAGAAAGCCCCTTGACATAGTTTATGTAAGGCTGTCTCATAAAAAACTGTCAAATATATAAAGAGAGACATAACCTATCTATTTCTCTTAAATAATTTTAACCCATCTATATTTTAAATCTATTTTAACATAAATACCTTTATTCTCATATCTCATTTGTGGTTCTCCATGAACTGCATTACTTGAAGTGAGTTCGTCTTATTCTGGTCTTCACCATAGATATCCAATTGCATTGGGTTCCCTTCTCATGAGGTGTAGAGAGAGGAACCCATGTACCCAGGGCTTAATCTGGTACTGCCATAAGAGCTCCAGTAGGACCAACATTATTTCCATCATTTGTACATGTATAAAAAATGCTAACTTTGTAACCCTTTGTCATTTAGTGTACGAATTTCAGATGCTCAATTCCTTCCTGTTTAAATTTCTTGTATTAAGAGTCTTTCTCCAAGTCCTATTTCAAAAGAAACTAATATAGGTATTGTGGGCACAATGGATGGCTTGAAAGAGATTTTGTGTTCATTTTACTGAAAGTTACTTGTTTTTTTAATTATAAAATATATTACATTGACAACACTCAGATTGCAAGCTGAGTAGTGAAATACGTTGTAGTAGAGTCTGGACTTGCGTGAAGGGAATTAAATTATACTGACTTTTAATAGTTCATATGTTTTGCCATTAACTCATGTTTGGGGTTTTTTTTGGCAATAAAGTGTAACCAAGAGAAAGAGAATCTCTTCTCTGATCCCACTGTTCTCTTTCAAAGAGGCCGGGAGAGTGTTCTCTTCCACATCCAAATGGCCATTACATGGTGTGAAGTAAATGACAGCCCTGGGATATGGGCTGTCTAACTGCCTGAAGACAGGTACAGACTTAGACATACCTCAGATACAGAGAATTGCATAGAAATTTAGACCTTCAGCTGTGGAAGCACCCAATTAAGAAACCTCTGAAAACCACAGTTACCCAGCTTATGAAACTTAGTTATGTGTTCGTTTCCTTTTTTTTTTGTAAATGCACAATAAGTATTTCCTGAATTATACAAAGTCACAAATAAGAAGAATTTTCCTTAATTTCTTCTAATCTCTTACAGTCCTATGAAATACCAGTTCACTTTCTCCAGTTGCCTGACTGTAAATGGACTTCACCGAGCCTGACAACATCAGAGCATTTATATCTTATCACGTCTGGAAATGATAATTTGTTTTCTTATGAGTTACTCCAGTGGGTCACTCAGTACATCTCCAGGGAATAAGCATTTTCAGCTGCCAGTGAGGTCAGCAGGAGCTGGGCAAGGCCAGCATTGTTATCCAGGCCATCCTGGACTGAGCCTGGTGGCACCATCAGCTCAACAGTGATTGTGAGTGGCTTGACAATTTGGAACCGAATTCCATTTTCACATTCAGCACCTCACTCGTGTATAAAAGAGCTTCAAGGACATACCTGAGGGCATAAGCTGGCTCTGTGTGATTAACACACAGAGCTTGTTCCCAGAACCTACTGGAGAATTTTCATAATCAGTATGAAAAAGTTTGGATAAGTGTATCTCCGCAGTATCTTTACCAGAGAAATCTTCTGTTGCAAGCTGCCATGCTCAAGTATGCATTTCTTTTATGAATGAAGGTCTTTTGTGCATCAAGATTAAAATCCTCTGCCTCTCTGCTATGAAGGGGGGGGAAAAAAAAATCTCTTTAAGAGTGCAGTTCATGTAAACCATTTCTTTAAAAACAGAGCCCTTAAATAGCTCCAAGTACATTTCTGTGTACGACACATAAATGTCCACTAATTGCATGAAGGGAGAACTGAGATTCCAATAGCAAATTCTGTAAAAAGTAGATATACAAAGAAAAGTGGAAGCATCTGTTTAATATATACGACATTAGAATTTAATTTTACCTCTGTGATGCTTTTGTGTAGCTGCAGTGTTACAGAGGAGCACATAAGCATAGTAGTGCAGTGTCAGCAGGTGCATGCCACCAAATTACTGCTTTTAATTTGCATATTCATCTGCTAAGAAGCATGTCATTATCATATCAAAGGGATACTAAGCAACATCTAGCTTCGAGAGATGTGGCATAGTTTCAATACGAGCAATTAATGCAAGATGAGGACTCTCTTTTTGTCATGTCTCCTAGGGCTAGCTGTAATCGGGCTTATTATTGGATACCAATAAGACTGAGGTACCAGTTGGCAGAGAATGACAGAAGTACAGAAAAACAGAGCTGTATGAGGCGTCTTAACTACACACTTGATAGCAAACCAATTCTCTGGTCACTTTTTGAAAACAAAAGCTGATACTATCTGCTGAATAAGTCTGATCAAAGATAAACATTATATGTAGCATGTCTTTAAAGGGAGACCAAAAAGTAAAAGTTAAACCAAAATAGGCTATATTTTCCATGAAATGAATAAGGCTGACTAAAAAAATGTAGAATCAGGGTGGTTAGAATTCTGTTTTCTTAGAGAAATGGATTTATAAGTAAGCTTTTATTGCAAAGATCCTTGTTGCAATAGGTCACTACTCCATGAGACAAAGGGCATAGGTGCAGATCATACATTTGAGAAGGATGACAGGTCTCATGTCACTGTCCTGTGGTAGTCATTGTGCTTTGTCAGAGCTCACAAATAATAGGAAAGCAGATGGAATTTTAAATGTTGAAAAAATTGGTATTCAAAAATAGTTTCCTATCACTTTCTCTGGTGGACTGTTTCAAGAAAATGTGCCAGAAAAAAAAAAAGAACTGCTCCTCAGTGAATGAAGAGATTTACTTAAGGACATCTTGGGCCAGCCTGGGGCATGCTGTGCTCAGCATGCTGTGTCCAGTATGCAGGGAGAAATAGAGCAGCAAGGCAGGTATACAAGGATGTTTCTGTAGTGTATCTTCTGAGCTTCCACCATTTGGCAGGGTCCTACTAAAACTGATTTGATGTCCGTGTTCAACAGCTGGGAGTAAACTCTGGTCAACTGTTTATACGCTGGCAAAGACAGATGGGTCCTAAAATGTGATTGATGGCAGATTCCTCAGACTGGTGTTTCAGAGGAACAACTTTAGCCATGAACTGGGTAATTACATTTCAGACTCTGTTCAAGAACATTTCTGCCATCATTTATCTCTTGTAGTTTTGCTCTTTTGAGAAACCTAAGCTCTACAACCATCAAAATGTGGTCAGTTTTCATCTCCATAATCTAAGGATCTTATAATGCTGAGAGTTTAGTATTGCCAGTGTAAAAAGAATCCTGTGAACTACACTGAACCACTTCACTTTTTCAAGGAAAGGGAAACTTTTCCCTTCTCTGTCACGGGGCAGACATCTTCTGATACATACTAGGTGTTTAGGAAGTCCTCCTTTGCAACTTTTAGTACTTTTATAACTCCATTCTTGCCACTGAGAGAGATTAGTTTGCATGAATTATTTCTAATCATTTCAATAAGACTAGGACTTTACCCTCTTTGGGCACTGTTGAATTGGATTCGTGGCTGTAGCTGCCCCAGTCTTCATGATAATAATCAGTTGTTAGTGGCAGTTAGTCATTATATTGTGGGAATGAGAAAGCAGCTGTAATGTTTAAATATCATGATTATAAGGTTAGTAGTAGTCTTTCGTGATTTATGCAATTATGTATAGGTACAATGACATGTGCTTCATGTCAGCAGTGTGAATACAGATAAACAAAAACGATGTGCCACATACAGGATATAGTGGCTTTTGTCAGCTTTTCCAAACAACTTCCATTGTATTTCATAGCAGGTGTTAATAGTCAGCATTTTCCAACATATCTTGGTACACTTAGTGTAAGATAATTTCATAGACCTTTCCTGTCTCACTGGATTAACTGGATAGTCTTGGCATTGGCATTTCTCTACATTTTGAACACTTGGGAATTGACTGTTAAAAAAGTTTTCTGTCTGTCCTATCTATAGTAGTGATTGTCATATTATGACTCACTTAATGGTTGACAATAGGAAATTAAAGGAACTTACAATTTCTATTAATAACCTCTGTGAGATCTTGTATACTGTTTCAGTGTTGCAAAATCTCACAGGCAAAGCTGGAACAAAAAATTTCAAATACAAATTATACCGTTTACAGTTATGGAGGAGTAAAACAAAAAACTAAAGATTTATATATTTTGAAATAATCATAATAAGCAAGCCTTCAATGAAAAAAGAAAATCCAGAGGTAGTTTAGAGGTCTCCACTAGAATTCACCAAGGGCAGCATCTCACTTTCTTTTCACAAAAGAATCTCTGAAAGGTCTCCAGTGGAGGGGGAGGGGGAGGGAGAAACAAACACCAACAAACCAAATAAAATCTTAGTTTTTCCAAAGCAAAGTTCTGTCTTATAAATCCTGATTGTCTCTTTGTTTTCCATAAGTGATGAAACAGCTTTGTTAAATGAAAAAATTAATGTTGCCCTCATGAAATTTTATGGACTTCTCACCAAGAGCTAAATTTTTCTCAAGCTTTTCAAGATGTGAATCATATGCTATAGCCTTCATCTAGATGTTTTCATTCCAGCAAAACTTTTTGTAATAGAAGTAAATGTTATTGATGGAAAAAAACCCATTATTTGGTTTCCTTGTTAAAATTTCCAGCTATAATTGTAATTTGGAAGAAAGATAGCTTAATAATGTACCTGATTGTTACATTTCCAACTTTGCAGTTAAGGATTTATAAAGTGACACTGAATACTTTATATTCCTTGCAGACTCAGGTTCCTCATCTGTAAAATGATTATATTCTTGACTTCTGTAAAGTGCTATGAAATGTTATTATTTACTAAAATAATAAATCACATACATTTGAGAAGTTGCTATACTTTCATTGTCATAACCTGTACAGAAATTAGGCAACTCTAACTGATATTTTGGCTTCAAGATTTGACTCAAGAATGGACTCTACATTGTGTGAAATTATCTTTTTTGGTAGCATTAAAAAAGTATATTGAAATAGTTAAAGAAAAAAGACTTTTTTGAGATATTATTGCTTATTTGCTTTCTTGAGGTTTAGCACAATAGAAACCAGTATGTAGTAAATTATTACAAGGTACAACTGAGAGAAGAAAAATGAAAATATTGCAGGGGGTTCCTTGTTATATTACAGTATATAATATTTAATTCTGCTTATAATTTGGCATACTCTTGTTTATGAGTATAACCTCACTTTATAGCATAGGTAAATAGCAAATCTGTATACTCAAAAACTCAGAGTATTTAATAAAATGGATCTAAACTATATTTCCTTATAATTTGAAGATATATACTGTTAAAGTAAAAACTATTCCAAGTGTTACTGAAAAAAACTGGATAACCTCTCAGTCTCCTACAGTGAGTCACATTTAGCTGCATTCGGTCTTGCCTCTCAACTCACTTTTTAATTGGATGTGAAGAAACTGGTTACATTTATTTTAGATAAGCATTATTATTTAGGTGATGCATTAGTAACGTTTCCAAGTTTGTCAAGTTTGAGGTTTATCTTGTTATTTCTAATGTCACTGCTGTAAACAATATTGCACATTAGTTTCATTCCTAAAATTAACTGGAGTGTTGATATGGGTCATGCCTTTAGCGACATTTCTCTCCAAGACTGAAAATACGGTGTGAAATATGTGTTTAGTTTGGCATAGTGTGTTTTTACTGAAGCATAAGTATAATATCCAAGTACAGTCAGAGGTAGTCTGGCCGTGGTATTGTTCACCCTGTTTGCTGAGGAGCAGTAACAGGTTATGAAATGCGTCTGCGAGTTGTGACAGATGATCTGTGCACATTTTTCTGATGCATACTGTGATAGTGTGATAGAAGGGCTCAAATGAAGCAGATAAACTCATTTTTCCAAAGACATTTTTGACTTAAGGGTTGAAGGAGGAGAGCCCTGAGTTGTAAGACTAGAACCCCATTGCTATGATAACAGTAAAATATACAGGAAAATCTAGGCTGGATCTGTCACTGTAACATTCACCAGTCGTGGAGCATTTTCCTTGCAATCCCAGATCAATGTGTGTCTCTGGTGTCACTAACAGGGTCTCACTGTTTAGAGTGATGGTTGGCTCGAGCCAACCCATCCTTACATGTGGCTTTCTGCTCTCTTAGGGTCCAGTCCTGCCTGGCAGTGAGTATCCTCAGCTCCCTTTGATGATTTCAGCAGGAGCTGGAGGACCTCACAGGAGGGTGCTTGATGCCTTGCAAGATCAGACACTGATAATTGAATCAGGCAAGACAGTTGTGCAAGAAAATTGTTTTCTTTCCAATTTTACTCTGCTGAATTCAGACTTTCCACAGCATGTTTGTAAGTGCCCAGGGCTGAATCCCACAAGATGATACTGAATTTTTGCAGCTGCCATTTGCTTCATTAGGAGGTGAGGGCCCTCATCTGGTCAATGGATTGGGCCTGTTTTATTATACTTCACTATTTCTTACCATGAGCAAAACTGTAATTTCTCTCCAAGTATACTGAAGCAAGTGTTGTTTCTTGCAGAGATCACAGATCATCTTCAGAGTTGAACAGAAATGACACTACAAACTATGTAGTATCAGTTATTGTTATTCATAAATAAAGTTTCACATGCACTTATAAAGTAGCAGAATTTAAGCAAATTATAACCCCAAATTTTTTGCAGATTTATTTAAAATAGATGGATGGTGAATGCTTTGAAATAGTAATTTGCTGGTTAAAATAAAAAGGTTGATGTAAGAGTGAATTAAATCACACAATTTTCAACATGATCTTTCTAATACAAATGGAATTACTATAAATAGACTGTGGTTATATTGTCGAGTAATGCGTTCAGTTATGCCAGACTAATAACTCCTCAGCTATGTATTAATCTACATTGTTTTAATGTCAGTAAATGTTCTAATCGGCTCAGCTGTAGCTTGTGGTTGTAACACAATGGCTGACTATGAAAAGTACATTTTAACTTACCAGTTTTCATTTAATGTTTGCATTTTTATCCTCTATATAAGATATAGCAATGCTTCTAATAAGTTTTTGCCCTGTAACATATCTTTGCTTATTCTGCATGGTAAAACCATCTGATTTTCCAGTGTCAAATATTTTTTACTTAGTCTTTCATGTATGAACTTGTCAATTAACATCTGAGAACTTGGTGATGATGAATAAGGTTGAATATTTTCAGTCTTCTCCCTCATTGTCTTTTCTCTCTAACGAAGACTCAGCAGGTGAGACTTCACCAATACAAGGCTCTTTTTCCCAAAGTATTATCCTCCTTCC
Source organism: Platyrinchus mystaceus (assembly GCA_035041135.1). NCBI lineage: Eukaryota > Metazoa > Chordata > Aves > Passeriformes > Tyrannidae > Platyrinchus > Platyrinchus mystaceus. The sequence goes on from JAWWLV010000011.1 coordinate 7,470,570, forward strand.
AGCTGTGTCCTGCTTTCAAAAGAGATGTGAAGCCATTCTGGAACTTGAGACATGACTGATTCGAAGGAGAAGAAACCAGAAACTGCCTCTGCTGTGAACATTACAAATCACTCATGAATGAATGCTCGGAGATACTTAACCCCTATATGACTTTATCGGTTGTTCAAGCATTAATTCTGCCAGTGCACTGATGACTTTATTCACAGTCTGCAAAGAGCATATTGAAGCCTTTAGCTGAAGTGATTTAGTCAGGGCTGTGTATTTGACCATGCCAGAGATAGTGTTAGATCCCAGGAGTTCCTGATTCTTACACATGGTCCATTACAGTAGTGGGAAGAAAGGACTGAACAGACATGTGGAAGACTTGCAGCCCTCTAGGAGAGTTAGCCAAACAGAATGTAATATGGACCGTTTGGAGTCAATATTGGATGGAATAGTTATATGACAAGAACTTTTTCCCTGCTGGCACCATAAATGCTAACAAAACTGTTGGCACTAGTATTAATTTATCTTCTGGCACCAGGTGTGGTAAATCTTGTAAAGAAAAGACAATCCCAGCTTGAAAGCATATTGCTGTGTTTTTTCTGGGAGGGTCTACCTTTCTCACATAAACTGGAGGGTCTGGAAACTTCTGGGGGCTCTTTTTTTTTTTTTTCAATTATTGTTTTGGTTTTGTTTTGAGTTTGGTTTTGGGTTTGTTGGTTGATTGGTAAATGTGGTAAACTGAATGGAAAAATTCAATACAAGAAGCAATAAGAAATGAAGATCAGGTGGTTCTGTATGAGAAAACTACAAGATTGAAAGGAGTGGATCATAGCTATCATTATATGTGAACTGGGAAAATTATCTATGTATTAATGTATGTGATTTGAGCCAATGATAATTTACTGGCTTTTTCAGCAATAGACAGTCTCCTCCTTCGTTCCTTCCTTTCCAAGCTCCAAAACAATTCCATCAATACTGGAACATAGAGGCAATGGAGGAATGGTAGCTCATGTTCTCATAAGTGAGCCCCCAGAAGAGACTGATGAGGCAGCCCTCAGTCTGCCAGAGGTGACCGTGCAGTGAGGTATCCCCAGATAACTCAGATAACTCATATTATCTGCTCATACTATCCTAAGTTTCCTGATTATCTATGAATTTGGAATATCTGCAATCCTTCCTCCATATCACTTATCTTTTTGTTGTCCCCAGCTGATAATGCCTGTCAGGTTTTTCATGTTACCATAAACTGAAGTTGCTTCATTTTCTTTTGTGAGTGAATCCCACACTCTTCTCTCTCCCTGTTTACCAAACAAGTGGTCTATTCCCACAGAAAAATAAAATAAAAAGCCAAACCAAAAAAACCCAACCCTCTTCCATGTGTTATCTGTAAAGTTTTAGCTGTGACATAAATGTATAACAAGAGAACAAGAATTTCCAAACTCCAGGGAGTCCATTGAAAACTTGATTTATTTTTTTAAGTGAAGGATCCTCAGAAATTATGCAGATTAGCAACAATATAAAATACAAATACAGGTAAATACATAATGAAAGGAAGGAAGGACAAAAAGAGCAACAAAACAAGAACTCATATTGAAAACAAAACAAAAATGCATGCCCTCATCTCTAGACAGCCATGGCATTTTCCTCACAACCCTTATTTCATCTTTCCCACTTTTCTTCTGTCCAAGATATAATTCTCTTTACAGTATAAGATATTTGGGCTTGTTTTTGCTTACAGGAAGAAATATATTATATTTTTGGGCACTGAAAAGAAATTACATACTAGTGCTATAAAAGTTTTCAGTGCTGCAACAATGGGTAGCTGCTTTGTGCACATCTGAAGGAACCAGTTCTGTGGTGGATTACACTGGCAATACTCTCCTTCTGCTTTTAAGTGCCATCTATATCTACACACAGTTTCTTGAACTTCATACCTTAAAAAAACCTTTCTGAAGTAGTCAAGAAACTGCCATCATCAGGCTCAATAAGGAAAAATATCTTTGTAAATATTCTTATGGCATTATTAGTTACATTAGCCTACCTGCCAATGCTTAGATTAACTATTTATTTATATACATCTAATCAACAGAGAATCCCATCATCATAAGCAATTCAGTTTTTTGGGATCTTCATTATTTTTGAAAGACAGCCTGAACTATTCCAAACACAGAATGATGTGCCATTATTCTCTGTACAATGTCTCTATACTTAGTGTCCCTTTGGGTTTATGTTTTGTGCTGTACCAAGGGCTTTTCATTGTAGAAAGAGCGCGAAGAGTTCTTTGCATCCTTGGCTTTGGGTTTGAGTAGATTCCAGCTGGTGGTATTTGTGTTTCCTGTTTATTTGACTTAGTGTTATTGTTGATATTACTTGAAGTAGGAACCTGCTTTTGTACTACTGCAATGTGTAGTAGAGTTGAAAGAAAAGTCATAAACATGGTAGATGGTAGCCTCAAATGTTGCTGGTAGTGGGATTGAATCAATACTTTGAAATTGGGTAGTTTGCTCTGGAAATAATTTCTTCAGCATTTACATGTGAAATAGTAACTTCTTCTGTACATATTCTTTCATGCTGTAGCCATGGACAGGCAGAGAACATGAGCTACTTGGCCTTTTAGCAAAAGATGTTTCTTGCAGTATGAAGGGCTTTATTTATTTAT
>JAWWLV010000011.1:7473313-7524875 GCA_035041135.1 Platyrinchus mystaceus
GACAGGCAGAGAACATGAGCTACTTGGCCTTTTAGCAAAAGATGTTTCTTGCAGTATGAAGGGCTTTATTTATTTATTTTCTCTGATCACTTGGAACAGGATCCCAGGCAATGTCGATGTGACAAAGACCTGGGGCAAAAGTAGTTAACTTCTGCATATGGAAAAGTCTCTGAATTTATGTACATGGATGAGTACACTCTGAAACCTCCAGCACCCATGGACTGAAGTTCATTTGTGCTCCCCGTGGATCAGGAGTAAAGATCTACAGTCCATCTGCCAGTGAACAAAAACATTTCTTATTTTGCACTGACATAGTTTCTCTGATAATAGGTCTCTTAATAGCATGAATTTGTAAATCAAAACAACAGTAAATATATCAAGGGTACAATACTTTCCATGTCTAAATAAACAGGTTTTTTTCACTTTCACTTTTATCTTCAGGATGTCAAGCAAGAGATTAGAAGGCAATTTTCAAACTGAAGGGGGGGAGGGAAACCATGATGTTATTCTGTAGAAGTTATTTGATTGCTCTTCATAGTCTTTTCATTACAATTGGCATTTAGAAACTCAACCACACATGCCGTTCCACACCTTTCTACATGATACTGTTTCTTCCTGTTCCCCTTATCTGTAACTGTGATGATGCACAGCTTTCTCCTATTTCTTTCTTGTGGGTTTGTGCAGTTTCTTGATGTTTGTGACAGGCCACGATAGGGGAAGCTTTTATCACTGTGGGGTTTGGAGGCCTCAGTAAATTGAAAATTGCAAATGAAATCCACTGGGCTTGAATTCATCAGCTATTATGTCAGATGACCTTTGGCAGCTGCTGATAAAAATGAGAGAATGTTAGCTCTGATCCAATTTTCAGCACTAACCATTCCTTTTCAAATCCATTCACAGTCAGGCAGCAGACACATGGGAAGTGAAAATGATAGGGTTTCAAGAGAGCGGCATTGTGTTGCAGATTAAGATTTTCTCCCCCTATTTCTAGAGGTCGGCCCCCAGGCCCCTGTCTGGTATCTACCTATTGTCCAATCAGTTTCAATATCTGCTTTAGAGGACATGTTAGCCATCCTTACAGATAAGTGCTTACAGGAGAAAATGTTGGACTTAATAGTTTTGCTTAGGAGGCATCAAGGGTCACAGTGTACCAATATTGACTGGCACATGTTAGTTTAATCTGACATTCTTAGGAATGTGACACTAGATTCTTTTGGAGTTGTTGATCTCTGAGATTTTTGTTCCCGGGTCTAGGTTTTATAAATTTTATTTTCATGTAACTGTTTATATTCATGAGCCACTGATATTCATAAAAAGTCTGCCATAGCTGGGCCTAGGTGGCCCTTACCTTGTATCCCTGTCTTATGGGTTACATAAATTATGAAACCAGAGCTGCATATTGGTTCTGTGCTCTTTCCTTTTAGGGAAGACTGGGAAGATGTGGCTGTTTTGTCTGCACTTGCAAACTATGCCCTGTAGAAAATTAAATAATTAAGGTTTCAAACCAAAATTAATGTAATAAATGTAATTTTTTTTTCTGGGTTAGGTGTGAATTTTGCCTTCAAAGATCTTGGAGTTGTGCAGCCCCTCCCTCTGCCTTTGGCTTCCTGAAGGATGAGTGCACTCAGCACCTCCAGCAGTTGCTCAGGGGCTCAAGGGCTGAACCCTCATTCAGAATTGACCTTTTAAACCAACATAATGTCAGTGTACGTGTCCCACTCCCCATCAGCTTTTTTTCTAGGAAGTTTAATAAAGAAAGGAATGAAACTGTGGACTCTGTTCCCTTGGAAAATACTGTATGTCATTAAAATTTAAAAGTTTTAGAATAGTACCTTCTACTGCTTAGTTCTTCAGTTTTTACAGAGGCATAGCTCCCATTGAATTCCCTTTTTAGAAGGCAATAATGATATGTAGATTGGACTTGTTTGGACAAGAATTCAAAAATCAGATTCCTTGACTGATCACACTGTCATTCTTCAAAACATCGCTGTTAGGTCTTCACTGGAAAAGATATTCCTAATATTCTTACCAAAATGTTTCAGAAGTACAATGCCATCTTAAAATTGCATATGTTTTATATTTAACACTTTTACCGATTCCTTTAGCTAGAATGTGAATAAATATTCAGCGGCTCAGCTTAATAAATAAAAAATTTAAGCTTAATTTATATGGCAGGGTAAAAATATTCCTAAGAAATTTTATATTAATATTATTAAACCCTAAGTGCTCATTTTTATAATGATGTCAATTAAATATTAGAAATATTCTAAATATTTAAATAACTAAGGTTTCTGAAGGTTTAAATAGAAAAAATATACTTGCTCCTGTGTAACTGTTGGTGGTCTAAACATTGGAGAATGAGAAACAATCCCACTGTTTTAAAGATTAATCTGGAATATTCATATGCATTTATTAGCATGCTCATTAAATAAATGCTAAAATAAATCTTAAATAGTTACATTTTACTTATTTCTCTATATCACATAGAAAATCATTTCAGTTGTAAGTCTAGCTGTACCCTTTTATTGTGGGCAAAAGGTATAGCTGACTCAAAGCAATCACCTACTTTGCATTATTATGTTGTCATATTTTCCAAACAGTAATCTTAAGATATAAAATTTGCATAGCAAACACTATTATCCTTAGGTCTGTTCATATCCGAATCCTTGGGAAATTTGACTGCAGATCCAAACTTTTCCTCCCTTCTCTGTCCCTCCAGATAAAAGAATAGAAAAGTTCTGTATCCATTTTTTTCCCCATTCCATTGAGTTTCTGACCTCTGCAATGGTATCTCCTAGTGTTTTATAATTTTCCTATCACGAATAAGGAATATTCAGGAAATCTCAACAAAGCTGAAGCATCTATCTGCTAAATATGTGCTTATTTAAAACTGTGATGGCCATGCAAGCTATATTAGAGTAAGATTTTTTTTTAAATAAAATTCCTTTCCTGGAAGCAGGTGTTTATCAAACAAGGAAGCAAAACTGGCTGGAGATTGCTGTGACTGCCAACACAAGGCCCAGGTTGGTTGATGGCCTGGAGAGGGCTTTGATTTCCCTGGTGTTTGTGCCTGTCCCCAGGTGCTCCATGACTGTGGCCATTCACAGTGTCCCAGGAGGTGACTTTTCTTCTGGGATTCCTAGAGCATAAGGAGCTGCTGCTGCTGGTCACCCATTTGTTTGCTTTTAAGTGTCATTATAAACTTCCTGTGACCCTGTTCTTTGATGAGGAAAAACTGGAATTTGTTTGGGTAGAGGAAAACAGTGGTATAGGTGAGATTTGGCTGACTTCTTGTATATCCCTCAGCTGAACCTTGTTACTCACATTTTAGTTTTGGTCTTTAGTAAGTCAAGGAATAATGCAATTCACAACTGTTGCCTGGAATTGCAGTCAGAAAAGACAACTTTATGCGATGCTTGCAAAGCATGAATTGGCTACAGTTGATTTAAACACATCTGTGTCTACTTTCAAAACAAATACTCAATTTTGAAAGCTATTAAAAAATGTTCTAATAAAATTTAGTGTGATTGTTTGGAAGTTATTCCAGAAAATAGAGAATGCAATAATGCAGACAGTATTGTTTTGGGGTTTTTTAATAAGAGTTAAATGGATCTCATTTTTGGATCTATATTTTCTCTTAAACATTCCAGACGTCTTAAGGTGTTCATTAATTTATTAAAATATATGACATTTGAATTTTTGTATTCTACTACTTAAAATGGAATGCTTTTTTCTACCAAACTTTTACTGCTAATATTTTTTTAGGCAAATTATACTTAAACAGTTTTAAAGGAACTTTCCTTTAAATCCTGTAAACCTGTTCCAGCAGTGTGTTTAAAATGTGGTGTTAATGATTGTGGCAAGCTTAAAAAGAGTTTCTATGAAAGTGGAGACAGTTCACATTAAGTATCCAGTGAAATGCAGTCCAAAATGTGTTTGTAACCCACTATGTTTCTGAAATACCAAGGATACATGGAGAGCTTGAAGAGCCTCAGATGACAGAAGAAGTGTATTTCTCTTTGAATAATCAATGGTTTCTGTGCAGAATTGTCTAAAGGCTGCCTAATACTTCCCTATCCACCACCTCCCTGCCCAGAGCAGTGCAAGGGCTGGCTCAGGGACCACCTTCACTGTTATGCCCAATTTCTTTGTGCCTTCTCTCAGCATCTTTGTGTTCCTGTACAACTTGTGGACCCAAATTGGCTCCTGATATTTGCAAAGTTTTCTAAGTCTCAATGCTGAGAGGTTATATCCATCAAAATATGGGTCAGCATTTGTTTAACTTCCTGTGTTTTATGTATATTAGTGATTTTAAAACAAATATTTAGTGATCGGCTAAGTCTAATTATAATCCAAGCAACATTAGTTTTTTGATTTCTTTGGCATGTTTCCTTTTTATAGTGTGATTGTAAATGAAGTTAAAATCTAATGCTGGACATGTATTAGGGAAACTATTTAAATAGAGCATCCACATCCTTATATTATTATACAACAAAGTTTTGAGGAATCCTTGGTCAAAATGAAATCCAGGTGCTACTTACTCAAGAAACACATAATGAGAAAGAATAGGACATTTATCCTGTTCAGTTTGCAGTTTAGTTAAGTGGAAAAAAAAAAGAATTAGTAGCAAAGAGTAGTGGTGGAGAGGAAAACAAGCATGTAAATGTACAGGCAAGAAAGGAATTTATTTTTTTTTTTTTTTACATTTCTGTATATATAAATGTTGTTCTAAGAAGGTTGTTGTGGTTGGGAAAATAGGTGAAGAACACACTTTAAAATAGCAAAAGCCTGTATTTTTGCCTGATCCAGCTCCCTGATTTGTTAGAGGACCTTTTTCAATTTGCAGCTTGATTTTGTCTGGTGTTTGTATGTCATCATCTAAACATAAACATCAACCATATGGCAGATAAATACTATTTTATTTTTGTTTTCTCAGCTTCCATTGACTCATGTACTCATTTTCATAAAAATATTGTTTCCTAAAAAGGATAGTATAATCAATATTTGTTAAGTTAGTTTTTCAAAGCATTAGTCATTCTCCCAGATGACTTTTTCCTGCAGTGTTCAACATGACTCACTTCTGGAAAACCCATTTCATCAACAATGCTTTTCTCATCCTGGTATTGAAAAAAAATGAAGGTTATTTGAAGAATTATAAAGAAGTATCATTTGAGGAATATTTATCATATGGAGGTTGATGTTTGTCTCCTTTGTCTGTTTACTGCTCAGGAGAAGAGCACTAGATGTGTGGATGAAAATTTGGAATAATTCACTGAAGTCAGTGGCATTATTCCAGGGCATGTTGGTGTAGCTAAGATTAGATTTTGGTCACTTACTGTTTCCTGTATTTTTCACACTGTGAGATGTGAAGTTGCCATTTTAGTAACGCTGCACACAGTCACCAGGAATTCCACCAGTGCCATGTCGTGTGTCTGCTGTACCACTTCTCGTGTGTTGAACTGCTGACTCCATCGATGAGCATTTCGTGTGTGCAAGTCTCTTTTTGAATGATCCATCAATGATGACACTTATATTGAAGCTTGTAGAGCAATTAATGCTGCTGTTAAAGAAAATGTATTTGCATCTCTTTAATAAGGACATCTGGGGGAAATGCTGATCCTCCTGTTTAAAAATCTTTCTCTGAATGTTCAACGTCAAAGGTTTATAGGCAACATTCCTGTATGTGCAGATGGAAAATATACAGAAAAATACAAAATATGCTAAAATATGATTTTGTTTTGGAAATGACCACTCATTCAAAATTAGATAATATATTGGACTTCCTCTCTTTACTTGAATTAGTTAGGAGTCCTTAAATTGGACATTAATGTAAATGGAAACATCCTTCCTTATGGAAAAATCACAAATGGGAAAAAAATGCTTTCAGCTTCCCAGTTATTTATTCCTTTGTGGAAAGAATATCACTCTTAAAATGCAAAATAGTAGGTTTTTCAAGAAGTTTAAGATGCTCAGAAGTTCTGTAGAAAAAGTAGGCAGCCATCTGACAAATACAGAAGTTTGGCAAAGTTTCTGCCCCAGCAGTATTCCCTTGGCTGCCTTTCCACAGTGGCATCATGTATTCCTGCAGTGTTTGCTTTCTTTGGAGTTTGGATGTATCTGCTCATTCAGATTTTCTCATAAACAGAAGGTATGACCTTCTAGGTGCACATGTACTTGAAAAGCTGCTACTGACAGTGACATAGACCAGTGGGCTCCCACCTCCCAGAGGTTTCAGGCCCTAAGGAGTATCAGTAAAGTGTTGGGAACGGGAGAGCCTGTACCAAAACTGCTGGGTTTTCTTCCCGATTCCTCCCTGTGCAGTTCAGCACCACAGAAGCAGCTCTATAGCATTTTGTAAACTAAAAGACGTGGTTTGCAGCAAGCTGTCTTGCTGAAATTATCAAAATTGTTGGATGGTCTGTAATTATAATTTTCTATCTTCATCAGGTGAATTGCTTTTTTTTTTTTCCTTTAGAGGATGCAGATGCTTTGCAAATGACTCCTGAAAAGGAGTTGTACAAAGGAATCAAGTTAATATCTTGGAAGTCTTATGCGTATGTGATGCTGATATGCTGGTAAAATTACATAGTTAACAGTGTAGGGAAAAGTGCAAAAAGCCAAGATGTCCCAGAATACAGTTCAATGATCAGTAATTTTTATTTCATTTTTAAAGTGGTAAAGATGGTGTGACATGAGAGAGAATGAGAGCTATGCTTGTTCCTCCTGTTCTGATTTTATGTCCTTGCTCTCTTGTGCTACAAATAGCTATGTAAATAGCTGTGGGAAGCAAGTAAGATTTCTAATGGATTTCTAAGATTTGTGACACCAACCTTCTCTGACAAATGTTTTTCCTCACACTTGGGAATGAATGCAAGGAGAGCAGTTTGCAAATACTGTGGATCTTTCAAGATCATCTGCAGTTGACTGTAATTTTTTGGGGCAATTCTTTGTTGCTCTTGTGTGATTTACAAGATAGGAAAGAATTTGCTCTTGAATTCAGTGGTTTTGTTTCACACACGTTCCATGTGAAATTTGATAACATATGTTCTTCAGTGAATAATCTGAAATTCTATTATGAAATTTGCTACTCTAAAAATTTTAGTGAACTCTTGGAAACAAAGGCATATCTGTCTTGAAGCCTATTTATGGTTGATTCATAGGCTGAACAGTATGACTTACAGTGATATTGAATTGTAATCCCAAATTCATTGTATTTAAATTCAGTCAGATAGTTCATCAATGGATGCTTTCCTGGTAAAATTTGCTTAGTTTTTTTTTTTTATCTTATTCTACTTTAAAGAATGGATGAAAATTACTTGCTAAATCAGATTTGCAACATATTAAGTGAAAACTAATGATAAGGTTTGTAATTTACAGAGGAATGAGTAATTCCTCTTCTCCTAGTCTCAGGCTTGATTAATTTGCTATGCTATTGTCTTCTGATGGTTTCCATTTTACTTTCTTTTCTTTTTATATTTTTTTTTCAAATTACAAATTGTTCCAAAGCACAGCAAATTAAAAGCAAATTGATCCCTTCACTTGAGTTTTAAATCCATCCTTCATTTTAAAGAATAAATTTAAGTTTCTGTATATAGAGCTGGTAATAGATTAAATTTCATAAAACTACATGAAATACAAGATTGAAGATGCAAAATCATCTTAAAAAATTATTCACAAATTCAGCATAATTTTTGAGCCTTGTGTTGGCTTGTGTTGTGTCCTTGGTTCAGTAAAGCGGTAATGCAATTTCCAGATAGTTAACCATTTCCTGTAGGAAAATATTTAAGATTTTTTTTTAATTTTATTTTTAGATTTTTTACTCCCTGAAATTGTTTCTCTGTGTTATCATTATTTATCAGTAGAGAGCTTTGCAAGGTCTCATTCTGCTACAGTCAAATGCTGTAAAAAATGCATGGTGAGCCTGGCAGCTGGGAGCGTTGATGCCACACAGTGTCTCTCTATCAGTGGCATCTGGATGTGGGGTTGGCCTCCTTCCTGGGCTGTTGGCTCACTGCACTGCTGCCTATTCAGATGTATCTGTACCAAAGCATAACAAATTTACATACGTTTTGCATAAAGCTTTCAAGCTATTACTTCTGTGTTTCAGTTTGCTACCGTGAAGATTAATCAGAAGATAAAAGTATTATACCTAACAAACTGTTATCCACAAAGTATATTTTCATCTCTGTGCATTTTTATAAATGGATTGCTCAGGGCTTTTACATTTCTGGTGCAGGAATAAATGAAAATGGGGAACTGAATGACATATTGGTAAAAAAAAAAAATAGAAATGACGTTTTCATTAATTGTAGGCTGGAGGTTATTCCCACCTTCATTTTGTTGTTAAAGAACAAAAATTAGATGTATTTAAACTGTTATTCAAGTTTGGGGCTTATGGAGCTACTACTCATGTTGTTTTTTTCTCTAAGTTCCTCCACTGTCCTTATTTCAACTGTAACAGAATGACTGGGAAGTTCACGGGAAATTGTTTCATACTGGGAGGTTCTCAGGTGACCTAAATTCCACCCTTTAAGAAGCCTTCCCCACAGTCGTCTACACCTGAAAGAAGAGCTTGTGGAACAGTTTATGCTTAAAAGCAGGTTTGAAATTGATTAGACCAAGGAATGAAAGCCTTTTTTTTCTGCTGTTGTTATAAAACGTGGACGTGGAAAAAACCATTCAGTTGGTTGATATGGATGTATGGCTGTGAGTCTGGTAGGAGAAGCAACAGGCCAGGTCTGTGTGTTCAGGGTTCTCCATTAAAGGTTCAAATGGCTGGAATGTGCTGTAGGCAAGGATATATATTGTTATTTCTCTCCAGGAACTGACATGAGCAGTAGTTTCTTTGCCTTTTTTTTTCCTTCCCGTGTCTTCTGATGTGCTACATGATACAGATAAATCTTTGCATTTAGGATGTGTTTAACAATAATTATTATTTACTTCTGGCTATATCCAGAAGTTGTTCCAAGGAAAATATTGAGCTTTATTTTTCTAACAGACCAGTCTTAGTACATAACATAGCTGAGCTGTCCTGTGGACAGAGTGAGGTATTAGGCATAGATGACCAACTGCTGGATTCTTTCACATGTACCTGGGAAACTCTGAAGTCATGACTTGTGATTTGTTTCATTTTTATTTGGCCTGGTAAAGGACTTATTAGAAGGTGGCAGTGACATTTTATCATGTTTAGAGTTTGAGAATAACATTGGATTGGTGGCAAAATCTGCATTTACTGGCTTCTCTGAGTCTGTGTTCATGTCTTTTCATTTTCTAATACACGCCTTTTTTCATAAGAATATGTATTTTACCTAATCAGCATATCTGTAACCATGCACGAGGATGAAAAATGTAGTTTATGCTATCCAAAGATTATCCTGATATAGCTCTAGTTCTATCTGGGAATTGATTAGATACTACTGTGTTGAGCATACAGCAATCACATAAATGGATTACTTTCATGCCCCATTGTTACAGGAATTTTGTAAGTCTAAATTAATGAGAATGAAGTTGTCCTTCAGAAAAGGTTCACGCATCTTTGATGGTGGAATGAAAGAAATTCTTATTTCCCATAGCAGTCAGGTATTTGTCATAACCACTGACATAAGAAACAAAACTTCCAAGAGTTCACTCTTGGAATTACAGGCTTTGAAAATGTATCCCTATTAATATATATGCATATTTATACAATATTTATGTTTTTTATCAATGTAGGCTTATATATGCGTATATTTAAGTACCCTGGAAGAATATTTGGGAGTGTTGCTATGAGCTGGACATGGAACAAAGTATTTGTGACTATTCTAATTTTGTCTGCAGTTTTGAACTCTGCTAGGTCGTCTCATCAAAACACCATTTTGAACTCTGAATGCACAGAAGAGAAACAAACATACTAGATTAAAACACTCTTCCAGTGTTGTCAGATAATTACCAAAAAGAAAGTGCCTGCACTGGAAATATCAATAACTGTAATGTGCGAGATTTGTTAAAACACACAAACTCGCTCTCCACTGACTGTCACTAATATTTATTCGTCCGGTGACTGTTAATCACACCAAGTTTACAGTCCCGTGTAGCACCTGTCACAGGTGTTGATCATTAATCAGCTATTACAGCAGTTTATTCTGCTGCTGACAACTTGCAATTTTCTACTGATTCAGCTAGTTTGTCAGGTGGGAATTATGGCATAGCACATGTGACAAAACACATCACACATTTCTCTCTCTCTCCTCTCTCTCTCCCCCCTTCTTTTTTTTTCCCTTTTTTTTTTTTTTTTTAATTTTCAGGCTTCTCTCTCTTCCTCTCTCTCCCCCTTTTTAGACAAACAATATCTGGGAACTCAGAAGTAATAAGGCGGAATGTATAATTAATTACCCAGCTTGCTCTAATTAGGGATGAATAAGTTGTGTCCCTCTCATCATCACAAATGTGGTGATGGGTAATACCAGTTTATGCTGTATTAACTGCAAATATGCAATCCTTCTGAGAGCACTTTTGTTGATGAATTTGATGAATGTGACAATAATTAGCAGAGACAGATGAGAGCTAAATTACTACTGACAATGTAATGCTATCCCGCTCGAGGGTCTGAGAACGTGGCAGGCTAACATGGCAGGGACCGGGGCTTCGTTTCTAATTAATAGTCGACTTTTTTTTTTCTTTTTTTTTTCCTTTTTTTTTTTTTGCCAGTGGGGAAAAAAAAAGGAGGAACGGTAATTGTTTTCGTCAAAGGCTGCAGGGAGTTATCAGGGTAATAAAGTTAATTAGCAGAACAAACATCCTTTCACTGCCTTACCAGATTGAGGAAAAGAGGGTAATTCAAACTGCAGAAAGATATGACTAGATGAGATGATAAGGAGAAAAATTTTACACAGGAGGCTAACAGAGAAGAATCAATTTTTTTCTTCATTTCTTTTGGCTTAGTCCATGGAAAGGAATTATACATTCTCTTCTTTCAGCTCATAAAGTTGCTTATGTAGAAAACTTTATTGTTATGATTTCTCCAATGGATGGGAAATGAAGTTAAGAAATATCATATTACGTTGTTCCATTTTTTCAGGGCCTTCCAAATAGCAATTGTTTTGTTACATTATGTGCAATTTCCTTTTTATTAAAGTGACTTTTCCTAATATCCACAGCACTGTATTGATCTCGTAATGTTCTTCAAAAAGAAACCTGTTTTTACTTCGTCTCCAGGTCTTCAATGGACTCATTGAGTGTGGCCATTGTACTAGGTTCTGAAGTAGCTAGCTTAGAGTTTGAATTAGTTGATGGATTTCTTTGAGCAGCATTTCTTTTACTATCCTCTAGTGTAAGTATGAAAAGAAAGTCCTTGTTCCTGCCAGCGTTAATGCATGTGACCAGCTTTATGCATGAGTAGTTCCATTACATTGGCCTCCATTCAGTTACTTGTACACATAGGCAGGGCCAAGGTCCAAAAGGAGAGAGTCTTTCAAAAGTAGTAACATTGAGATTTTTAGGTTACTTAGGATGGCAGTCCTTATTCTCATATATTTTCACTGATGTTACCATTTCTCCTGCAAGATTTTGGCCTACCTCCATGGTATGGCTGGCATCATACTCTATACTATGTTAGCAGAAGCTAGATGCACATGTGGGCTTCCAGAAGCCCAGAAGGTTTTGTAAATCCAGGGGGATATGTGGAAGTAAAAATGTGTTCATATGATAAGGCATTGGAAAAAATAGTAGAAATACCAAACCAGGGTGTGTCAGCTGCTTTGAGATGTCTGACCATGTTCCAGGCTTTACCATCCGTGGTAAACAGGAGGTCAATCAAAGTAGTCTCCTGTCCAGACAGATGTAAGCAATCTACCTTACATTTACTGCAAAAGAAAAAGAAAAGGGTAAGTGGTAACTAAAGACCAGCTGATATCCTGTAAGTTTTCACCCAGTGATATAATGTGCTGCCATCTGTGCCCTTGGTTATAACCACTGCATTGTCCTTCCAATTCACATTCCACTGTGGAACACCTCTGACAGAGATGGTTGGTCTCCTCCCGGCACGGGTAGGGGACTGCGGTGGGAGGGTTCATGTAAAGACACTGTGAGCTGCAGGGCTCTTTCTTCCAAAGAGAAGGAGATTCTACTATCTTAGACCACACAACATTGAAAGAGGATCCCAAACTGGGGGGTGATCCAAGTCCGCTATCTTGGTCCATGTGATGGCCACAGTATAAACAACACAAGGAGAAAGCTCTGTATCCACTGCCAAGCATCCCCTCCCTTCAACACAACAGAACAACCCAGAGATTAGGACTAGGAAAACTCCTGGTGAAATTTAGTGATTTGAGTATTCCTGTGTGACCTAAATTCCTTAGGCTGACCTTTGAAGAGAGTTTCTCGTGAACTTTTCTCATAACTTAAGAAGACTCAACTCCTATAATCAAGTACTGTCTCCTCTATGCCACTTCCTGTCTCTCAGGCTGACCTGAGCCAACCTTATCTCAACCATTACAATCAGTGATTTCTTTGACCTCCTACCTCTCTTTGTTCATCTCTCTCCTATTTTAACTTCATTTTTCATTATTCTGGCAGCTATCAGGCAGTAATCTGTGCTATGTCAACAGTGCTGGCAAATGCAGTTATTGTCATTGGAAGAATAAATCAGTTTTCATTTTTAATTCTATTGGTACATGTGTTGGTACATTGGTACATATTTATTAACAGAACTTGTAAAGTAGAAATAAAATATAGAACAGAGATTAGATAATGTTTTTGTCATGGTTCATTAAGCATATGTTGGCTACTGCAAAGGGCTGCATATTTTAATAGGTGCAGAACTGGAATACTGGACTGTCAGAGTGGGTGAGGCAATGAGTAAGGAGCTGCTCAGGATCAGATGCTTTCCCACAGTCCTGCCTGATCCTCATTTACAGTCTGTGCAAGCAAAACTCCATATCAGGAGGTAAATGCAACAAGCTGTGAGCAAGGTATAACTAAGCTATTAAGAAAGAACTGTGGATTATCTCCTTTAATAACTCTTCACTGTAAACATAATTAACTTATTATTGTAAAGCTGTAGAGCTGTGTATTCTGTATGCTTTCTGTCTTCAAACTCTAAATGATCAGTGGAGAAAAATCTATAACTCCAGTGGCCATAGTATTTTACAGTCCCACAATTTAAGGCTGACTTTAACACTATCTAAGCAATTTAAAATGTCTATTTGCAGAAGACTTTCTGCTTGTGACAGAGTTTCTGTTACTGCAGGATCAACACTAAAGGCAGTACTGAGAGTAGTACCAAAATACACTAGTGAGCAGTGTGTTCATTTTTATCTTCTTCCTCAGTGGAGCTTCCTGGACATGTCAGCACTTAACCTGAAGTCTTACCTGCCTGTGCAAATCCACATTTAAGATCATCCAGTTGTTGTGCCTATCTTTGAAACCCTTCACAGCTTTGTCCCACACCACCCTGACGCTTTCTGTCCATGTGCTGAGTCCTGCATGACTGTGCCTTGGCCTTTTCAGCTGCTGTTTTCCAATCCCATCCACTTGTTTGCCCATCAGTTTCTCATATGCAGAGTGCAGCTTCTTCTCCCCAGCCTCTACACATAAAATACTTTTTCCCTGATACTATGGGAAAAGTCCCATCCCCCTCTGCACTTGTGCTTCCTCCTTAGAAGATTAGAGAAAACAGAAGAAATATGGGTTTAATAGAACATGATTCTCCAAATAGTCAGCTACCACCTCAACCACTCAGTGTATTTTGTCTCTTTCTTTTCAATATTCCTATGTCCTTCCATTATAACGACCTAGAGAAAGGGACCATGTGCTTTTCTTATTGAAAAGTGGCCAGAGAGCACTGCTGTGTGTGCTGGCAGGTCAGCAATAACCGAGAGAATATTTTAGCTCGGTAGAATTTTTCATCTGAGAGTGGGAAAATGCCCTGTTATTTCATTCTTGTTTTTCCTCTCTGGCTACCACACTTGACACTAACTGATTTTCTATATAAAAAGGGATAGAAGAAACCATCCTGTTCAAATCAGCTTGATATTATGGAGTTCATTGGTTACTATATCTGGGGTTTTTTTCACCTGGCTCATGGAGTATCTTATCATGCTGATTGATCAGGGGTGCTTTGTAACCATGGATGAACTGAGATTCCATTTTTAAAACCAGGTGTATGTTTAAAATGCGAGGAAGTTGGAAGTATCTCAAAATGTAGCAATCTATCCTCTCTCAGAAGAGACTTTAGAAATTAGCTGAACGTACATTAATTATGAACTTTACTTCTATTAGTAGTTTGTGGATTTTTGCCTGTTTACTCCAGTGAATAGGGTTTGTCCACAGGGTGCAAGACCTTGCTGTCAATCTTAATTCAGATGATCATAAGATTATAATTAAATGAGCCTCAAATATTTTTAATTTTAATGATAAAATAATTTAAATGTTCTTTTGTGCAACTGAGGTTTTGTAGCGCTGTTTAAGGAAATCACAGCACTGCCTAAAATCACTTAAAACTGCATGCAAACAAATATTTGTACACAAGGTGGTGATGTTAGCAACCAGCTTCTTTTTATTAACACACAATAAATAACAACAGATTGTTTTGGCTCTGAGGTATCTTCAGCTAACTTTGGATACTTGTATAAGGATGGATCTGAAATATTAGCAAGAAAACTGTGAATTGGCCTCAAGATATCAATGAAAGCATAACTGTGGAGCTTAAAAAGTCTTCATATCTTACAGAGGTTCTCATTTTCTTATGACAGAATTGCACCATGAGAATCATATAAAACTTCAAACACAATGATGGTAAAAGCAATATGTATCAGAAAAGGTAGCTAATGCAACCTTTTATTAAAGATATCTTTCATATTTAAAACATTTCTCATTCTACAACTAACTGGTTTAAAAATAGCAGCAGTTAAGACTGGCTGGGAAGAAAGGAAAGTATTTCTTTTTAAACTGACATGGAACAAGGGTAGAGCTAAAACCAAGGAAAGGGGTAATAAATAATGACAACAGATGTTTGTAAACCTTTTGCTCCTGTGTTCACTGTTTCCATGTGTTTTCTTGTCTTGATGTGCTGTCAGCCTCCTCTCACCTGGGACTAGTGATATCTTATCAAAGCCTAAGCAGTTCCTCTTCACAACAGGCAGATAATAGTGCCTTTCAATTTATCATACTAGAAGTCTAAAAGAACCATGGGAACGATTGGTCAGGTGACAGTTTGATGGACAGTTTGACAGCCCTTAAAGCATCATGGGAAATGGTTGTCACCTGATTTTTCAGAGCAACTGGGGAGATAACCTTCAGCATGACAGGAAAAACAAAAATCTGAATATTTGTGTAGGGTTTGCTAACAGCCGTAACGTTCACTTAAGTGATAATGGGGATGAATTTAGATTATTTGAAATGGAGTTATCTGAACTGGGATCTGTTTAGCCTGTAAACGTTTTTGACATCTTTAGCTGCTTTTCAACACTTTTACTGAACATAATTCTTCAAACAGAAGTAGTGTAAAGAGTGCAGGTAGATCTGGTTTGTATTTTGTCAAACTCTCCACACAACATGTATGTTGTCTGCTAAATGAAATCAGAAAAACAGAACTCCTAAAAAATTTTGTGCCTTGATTTGTATCTTATTGTTCTGACTACCCAAAAAATCATCCTCTCCTCACTGTGAAATACACTGTATTAGTGTAAACCAGACAGATGTTTGCACCTGAAATCATCCTCTCAATGGCCACTGCTGTGGACCCCTGCTGACAGTCACAAACAGGTCAAGTTCTGACCTGACAAAGACTAAATCCTACTCTTAGGTCAGGACAGAGGCATTTGAAAATGCTGGCATTGCTGCCACTCTGGTTTTATTGTTGTGAGTAAATTCAAGATGCAGTTTTCTGGGTAACATAATTATGGTATTTCTCAGAAATGCTGAAAAAAATTATGAAAAGTATGTTCACAGCTGGAGGTTTTGGAGGAGAAATGGCAAAAATTGCTTAAGGATTTGTTTTTTAGCTCCAAAACCTGGATACATGTTGCATCTGTGATGCATTAAATCGATGCAGAGATCTCACCGTTGTCTCCAAGAGGAACAGAAGGGGTTGATGTGGTGGGTGGACTTAGAGGAAGCCTATAACGTAACTGAACTGTCAGTACAGTCAGGAGGACACGCACTGGAAACCATTCCTATACTAATTGTAAAATTACACAGCTGGTTTGAGCAAGTTGTGGAGGTTTCTCACCTTGCTTTTTCTGTTTCTGATTTTTCCTTCACCCGTCCAACCAAGATGCCATTGCACTCTTTCGCTCTTCTCTCAGTATCACTGATGTCCACACCACCTTCAACCCTGTTTGCCATCTTCCATTTCCTTTCTGTCAATGTCTTTGGTTTCAAGGTTCTGAACAGCCAAGCTCTTGCAGCACTTTTCTTTCCATTTCTTTATCTCAAGTTTCTCTGTTGCAGGTAAAATGATAAACGTAACTCCTTCTGAGTGCAGAACCTTGTTCTATGGAACTTTCAGCTGGTACAATATCCTACCTTCTTCCCACTTCAGAGTCCCTCTTTGGAAACATGCTTCAATGCTTTTTATAATGAAGTTTGCAAACCACATATTTCTTTCACAAGAAGTCATAATGGCAACACTGTTATTCACTCTCTCCCCTGCTGAGGGACTGACTGTATAGACATATATTTATGATCACTGGCTGACACAGAATAATGTATAAATTGAGTAAATAAGAGGAATTTTTTTCGGCATTAAATTGATATTCTGTCCATGGCAGAAGCAAATTTTAATAAATTGACAAAAGTTTTAACAAGCTGCAGACACTGTGTCAGAGTTCTGCCATTAGACATTTCAAAATTTCATTCAGAGCATATTTAGTATTTATAATGTTATGCAGAATGTATTCTTAGTTAAATTATAAATAAAAGCAGTGTTGCCCAGATAATATTACACATTTTCTATTTTAACTATCAGTAAAATTTATGTATTCCATAAGCTGAAGCCAGTTTATTATTGGGACTGCCATTTAAACATAATAGCTTAGGATGTGGCTGTGTGCAATCATGTATAATGTGTCTCCTCACTCATCCCACTCTACACTGACTGAATTTCAGTAGAGCAAGGTACGAGATAATTGCATGCTGGTGGTGCCTGTGGATGTCCACAGCACTCAAGGATACACTGGCTTTGGGCAGGCCATGGCAGATGGCGTGTTTGGATGTGGGTTTTTCCAGATGAAGGTAGAGAAATCTCTCTTTAGGCTTTCACAGCTTGCCATGTAAATACTATTGTTCCGGTCAGCTCTGATTTATGTCCAAGGCTATGGTAAGATAAAAAAGGGCCCTTACCCTTCTGTCACAAACTCGTCTTTGTTGAAGTTTCTTTTGTCAAATAGCTCATGCTCTGACTCATCTTTTTCAGTACTCTGCTTAGTTTCAGAACCCAGTATTGTTTTCCTTAAAATATACTTTAATTGCACAGTTAGTATTTCTTGAGTAAAAATTGCAAGCTTATTATCTGCTTTAGATATTTTAGATCATATAATAGATTTTATATCATTTTTGCACAGTGATACTGAAAGAATCACCTAAGTTGGGCTTTTCTACATTGCCTTTTTAAATAATGGTAAATCTCCTACTGAAAATGAGTTTAACAAAATATCTCTGAGTGTATACACTGCTTCTGCAGAATGCAAGTTGCAACTGAAGGTTTTTCCCTCTGTATTTTTGCAAATAAACAATGTGGTTGTCAGAGAACCTAATCAGTATTTGAACCGACAAACAACCAAACAAAAAAGGTATTTAGCAGGGCCTCTGATTTCCCTAATGACAGAATATACCCATCAAGGAAACTCAGTAGCAGCTGCTCCATTGTGTTAAAGATTTGAAGATGTCTTCGTTTTGAAAAAGTTTGGTGGGTTTTCTTTACTTTCACCAGAGAATATGTAAAGAGGCGTTTTTATTTCTTTTTGGTGTGGGAAGAGAGAAATCAGTTGATTAGCCTACTTAATATTGGTTTTTGTGCGTCTGTGTACTGGGCTCTTCAGTTTCAAGACTACATCTTGTGTGTCAGTTGTGACCAGATAATTGCTGATAACAAATACAACTTGCTCACTGGGCTTTCACAGAACATCCATCTGGAAAAACTCTAACATGCACCTCGTGGAAAAGTGGAGGAATCCTCATCTAGTTATGGGTGACAGTTTATTTCTTATGCTGTTAACTCACATCCTCTTTGCATATTAATTATTTTACTCTGCTCTTATAATTTAAGTCCATAACATCCATTGCCATAATGAGATGAGGCTTGCAGGTAGTTCTAATGAAATACGTAAAATATTTGAAGGTCAGATGAACATTTAGATTTGTTTTTCCCTTGAGCTGGAAAATTGATCTTGTGCTAAACAAGATAAATATTGATAAGAACACTGATATTGAGTCCAGCTGAAATCAATATTTTCTCATAACTGCCTGCAGAATTCTTTAAGTAACATCTAAGGGAATTCAGTCATAAAAATGTGAAGACTTGAATCATCATGGTAAAGAGAAAGGGTAGAGAGAAGTGGTGAATTGTAAAAACACAGAGAGGAATTCAGGATAAGCCAAAAGTAGTCAATAAAACTGAGGCAGGGGAAACAAGCAGAAAAGTGCCTGTTACAGCCCTCTTCCTGGAATTTTATCCAGTGTTCTTGTTACTTTGTCTTCATTGCTTCCATGTGTTATGGAGACATGGACAGAGACTTCAGAGATCCTTTTATGCCTCTTTCAAATTTGGCAGCAGTATCTGATATCCAAAAGAATCAGTGTCTCCAAAGAAGTTTGGGGGAATGATGCCTGCAATGGCAGCAGCAGTTTAACCAGAAAATGAAACGGGGTTTCTGTGTTTTGTCATTGTCATAAGGAACAGTTCTGAGATTGTGTAATTTGTAGTTCATTGGCTGAATTAGATATGCTTATATTCATCTGCTGACAGTGGCTTGCTATATTCTGAATGGCTCTGGAATGAGAGGGAGGATTCTTGCTTACTATCTATGCAGCCACGATATCTGCAGTATTGGTGGCACTTAGGAATATTTGGAGGAGAAACGGGAGTGCTGTTCACCAAATGAGGTACTTGACCACTTAGTCATAAGTGCTGATGATTCCTTATAACACTTTTACCAGTCAAGAAGAGTGTAAGTAGGATTCATGCATCTTGGACGTGTATCACTTAGAATATTTCACACTTTGTGAGTGTTCTGAGCTTTAGAAAGAAGAAAAGAAGCAGCATTTGTTTGCTGGCATAGGATGCATCTTCACAAGAGGAGCTTTGTGAGTGTATGTATCTACCTGTTCTTTTTTGAGGTACTTCACTGCTGCTTTTCAGTGTTTGGTGTTTCGCTGGTGACCTGTAGGCACTTATCTCCACGATGAAGCATTGTCTACCCCAGGCAGCTCAAAGGACTTGAATTCATAGTTTCAGCAAGAGTTGAGCTATGAAACAATAAGGCACAGGTCTAGGCATGTCAAAGCTCACAACTTCCTCTCCATTTTGGTCTTTGTTTCCTACTGTTGCTGTCAGTGCCCCTGCCCAAAGAGAAAGCAATGTATATATACATATGTATGTTATATAAATGGATGTATAAGTCCCCTAGATATGTATATATAAAAAATTTAGTATTTATTATAGGAATCCTCAGGGTTGGATTGAGTTCACGGGTCTGCTTGAGTGACAGAAAATTCAGAGTGATCTTAATGAGGTGATGATTTCCCTAAAACAGTAACTACATTGTCAGGTCTTGTTTGTTTACAAATAATCAGGAAATTAGGGTCAAAATTTAAATGAAACTTCATGTTCACCCACATCTGCTTTTTCAAATCTGGGCAAAATGATTGAAGTAACACATCTGGGGAGTTTTGCAGTATTTGCCTTATCAACATCCCCATCAGTGAGAAAGTGTTAGTGAGTTCGTTTATGAACTCATTATTGTACCCTGAAGTGGACATAAAATCTACTTTAACTTATTTCTAGAATGCTGAATCTAAATTAATTTGTCTTAATTGAGACACTTTTTTGCATTTGATATTTGAAGATGGGATTAATTCACAGCCATCTGTTATCTTATCTTGCCTTGGTTAATGATAGGCCCAGGAGTTTGGGGAAATGAAATGAACAGGCACAGGGGTCACTGTCATTATCTGGATCATTTCATGTGATGCAAATTAAATCAGGTACATCACGGCAGCTAATACTGCATATAATTCATTTAGTGAAGGCTTTCTCATTGATCAGTTTTAATTTTAGTTCAAAAGGCTCATACTGCTCCCTTCAAGGTGGTGTCTTAGGTACTAGTCACGTGCAAAGGGTAGGCAGGAGGTGTGGTGGCTACTTTCTCTTGGCCCATCTGGATTCTTTAGAAAGTTCTTGCAGATTTGGGGTTTGGTAGTCAAAAAGGGCATATTGGTCATGGATATTCTAAAGGGAAGAAAGGTTACTCGGCTAGCCAAATATTGTTAGGAGCTGCAATTGTGCAACCTGTTTGCCCTTATACCTGGAACTGATGCGCAGGAAGGAGCAGGAGTGCTACAAGCACAGCAATAGAGGGATGACAGTAGGGTGATGTTAAATATATTGAATTCAGAAACTGACAATTACTGTGCAAATTTCAACTGTGAATCTGCAAACACTTCCATGACCCAGTTAGGCTGAATTGTTTATTTTCCATTTATTTTCATATTTAGAGGCATTTCTCACTTGCTTGGCCTCTAATACATAGATTTTTTTACCGAAAAACTAAAGAAAAGATTTTGGCTTTTTACATCATCATACCTGACTTTCACCACCCCGAGGATAAAAAAGAATCCCAGAGCCAGTGCAAAGCACTGCCAGGGCTGATAAATATCCTTCAGCAGAGATGAAAATTAGGCTCTTGACATGTTTCTGGCACAGGCAGAAACTTTCAAACAATATTGCTGTTATTATTTTGCTCATGAGGAGAAGCTTTTACTAAAAGACTAAATCACTTATCAGACATTTAATTAAAGCTTTAGTGCTTTTCAGGTTGAAATCTTCTCTACTTTAAAGAGATGGGAACTGAAAAGGGAAGTAACTTTAATCAGTGCCCAGTAGTGAGTCTTCAGCAGCTCTTAGGCTTGCATGCAGGAATCCTGCTTTCCAATCTCATCTGGTTGATATCTTCCTTCTCATACTAACTGAAGCTATAGCAGTTCCACCAGCATTATTCCTGTCTTGCACCTGTTTTTTTCAGGATCAGCTCTAGTTGTGGATATTTCATTAGTATGTCCACATTTTATTAGCTTTCTCTGCAAATGGCATGTGCAAGTATTTTAATATTCTCTTTCCTCGACTGAATAATTTAAAGCTACACAAAATTTATTAATTTTATTATTATTTTGCTAATGCACTATCTTGAGTGTTTGGTAGTAAGCAGTTTCACATCTGTGGCTGAATGATAGAAGCTAAAGCTGATATGGATTTTCTATTTTCCATCACTCCGTATCATTTGTAAACTCTTTAGTTCTGTAAAAGATCTGCTTTAAATAAATAAATGTATCCTGACTAATCCTCTTTGAATAAGTGGAAAGCATTTAATCCCATGATTCTGTAAATCCAGGGTAGCTGTCAAATTGTGTGTTCATTTTTCTGCATTATCTAAATCGGTTTGTATCAGATCTTTCATTGACAACAACAGTTTGTTATTTGGATTAAACACCTCTCGTGCTCTATAACCTTTCATTTAAGAGCCATTTGCATCCCTTTTTTTTGGCTGCTACTTCAATCATCTGTATTTTAACAGTTCTTTAGGAATATTTGCTGCTAAATATTCACACTGCATTTAAAATTGCCTTTTTTTTCCAAATTGCTAACACTTCTTCAAGATCTGAAATTCAAACTATTTTTGTTTGTGTCACCAAGAGGCTGAATTCATTTATCAGTTTTCAATTTAAGAAAATAAAAATAGATGATTCATGAACTTCATTTCAAAATTTTTAAAAGTGGTTCATTAATTGAACAGCAGCTGGGGGGAAAAACTAATCAGCTCATTTCAACTGCAATAGCTCATTATCATTTTGTCTGATGAAATCTTTGGAGGCTGGTTTCATGGGAAATGGGTCCTTCTTACAGTTGCCCCTCAACTGTCCGGGTAAAGGTCAGTTGCCCCCATACAGTAATTAAAGCTCGCATTAGAACATGTGGGTCCATTTTTAATTGCTAAGGATAGCAGCCCTCTCGTTGCTTTGACACGAAGGAAATGTTTGGGTTCTTCCAGTTCTTCAGAGCAGTTTCAGTGGCTCCTGCTGACAAGCAAATATTTCTGATTTCTGAAAACAGAGTAAATACGACACGAGAGATCTTGTCCAAGTAGCTGCAACAGTTCTTTCCACTGGTAAATCTCTTTATTTTGGCCGCGGGGATATAAAGGATTGCACCTCCGTTTTAGTTTGCACTATCCTGAGTTGGGTAAGACTTTAGTTTGGGAATCATGGAGGTTTTGGAGATGGTACATATAATTTAGGGCCATATGTTACCTCTTGAACTTTGCAGTCTTAATACCAGCACTGTAGGACAGATCTTTTTTTATAACTTGTTTCCCAATAAAATAATAGTGCAGATTCATAAATGAAAGGAAAATATGGAGAGTCAAGATTCCAGATTGTCTTTCCTGTTCTTGCTCAACCTGGGACAAACTTTTGCCTCATTTTGAGATTATTAAAATTAAACTTTCCTATAACCAGTGTTGTGTTACAGTTATTTTTTCAAAAGTTCTTTGAAACAGCTACATGAGGTGTTTGAGAGATGTGTACAACTGTAATAGCCATAATTTTAGTATTGGATTTATAATGATTTTGCCAATGATGAACATTGTAGTAGAGTAAAAAAACTCTATGACTTTTAGAAAATAATTTCTGGTTTTTAATGTTAAAATAACCAAGCATACTTTTTCATTTTTCTTTTTTAATATTTCTTCTAAATGAAGAAAAATCTTATTATTCTTGACACTTAACAGCATAATTATAAATAGAAAAGTCCATTTTTTTATTATCTTGTAGACTAAACACGTTTATAAAGTAAGATATAAGCAAGTGATTGTTTTCATGGTTTCTCAAGTCTGTTATGTATCTATGCAGTTCTAATTCAAATAGTGCACACCAGCATAACATTATTTAGGTCATGGATAACTAATAAAAATTCAAAACCCCCGACACACTACTTAGACATGCTACTTAGCCAAGTAGTCATTTTTATGAATTAAATTTATTGTACATTTGCTGTGAAGTAATTGGTGAAAGATCTTCTACAAATTTTGTAATTAAAAATCACAAGCACCGAAAGTACTGGAAAGTACCGAAAAATAAATGCTTGGGTTGAGCTTCCACACTGAGACATGGTCTCAGTAAGGAAGGTAAGGCTGGCTATAGAACTAAATTCTAGTTAAGATTGTTTAAATCCAATTAGGATATTTGCTGTACTTCATAAATACATGCTCAGACTCTAAGATGGATCAGTAGAATGGTTAAATCAGAATCTCAAATCAATGGTGAAAGTTATTGGCCTGGTCCCTCTGGTTCCTCAGCACCTGAGAGGAGAATAAGGACTCTTCCATCTCCTCTTGGAAGCACCGCACAGGGAGAATGAGATTGTTTATCCTGTGCAAACAATAAACATTAACTCAGCCCCAAACCCCAAGCACATCATGTGGAAACTATTTATGTACACACAGATATGTTTGCCTGATATAATGTGGGTTTTAGCCTCTTCTGCTACTTAGCCAGACTTACCAGATTATAGAGGCATTTTCACAGATATTTAAGTGATGAATGATTTACTATGATTTTGAAGATATGTAACCTTATCCTACAAACAAGTAACTATGAGTTTTATGTATTCGTGTAGGAAGGAAATTGTTATTTACCTGTGGAAAGATGAATTAGAACTCAGGGATATTGCACAATTAATCATTAAATTTGTGCTAAAAAATTGTTAAGTATGCCATGAGTTTAAGTAATTTGTTGCCATTGACACACAGTTTCACTGTTGCTGAGCTTTGCAGTGAAGTACCTTTTCCACCTTCCTCCATAAAACTCTGATTTGATTTTGCCCTTCTATCAGAGCTCTGGAGGTTTGTCTGGTTTACTTTCATTGTGCTCTTCAAAAGACAGCTTTGCGCTTTGAGCTTTTTCTAATGGTTGTATTTTATACTTATGTTGGTGATATGAAAAATGAGCTTGAAAAGAATAGAATAGAAGTAAACAAGCGTTTTTCAGTGACTTTCTTGGCCTAATATGTCAGGAAGTTTAGTATGAATTTAGTTCTCCCCTCATAATTACCTTAATGGTGGATAATTCCTGGCTGGGAAAGCCCCATTAGAATTGGTTTCATACTTTGATAACAAGCAAGTTTTATGGGCATGGCTACTAAATAATGTAAAGATCATATTTCAAAACCTTCAAGTAAGACTTGTATCCCATGACAGTGTTTGTGCAACTAAAAGCCATTAGAACTGATCTTTTTTGCACACAGGAATACAGCTAGCCTAGTTAATTTTTTTATTGCAGATTCAGTGAAAATTACGAGCTGTATTCAAATATTGTGCTTTTCCCTATATATTGCATTACTTAAATATAACTTTTTCAGAATTTCACAACATATTTAGTACAGGCATTATGTATTTTGTACTATTGCCTTGGAAGCCCATAGTGACAAATTGGTAATGGTCACATGAAGAATAAAGTGGCTTAAAATGTTCTGCTTATTCAGTAAATATGTATGAATTCAGTGAAAATTTCTGTGAAGACTATAAACTTCTTTGAAGTTTTTATTTTTGCTACCCATGGTTTAAAACACCACTTTTCTTTTAAATGCATGCCAGATTTCCAGAGTAAGGTGTCTGTAATGGCTATTTATAAAGAGTGCAGCCGCTTCTACTTCAAATGCCATCATGACTCACTTCACCAATAGACATCTCTATTTCAAACAAGAGAAGTGTTCATTTAAATGCTACTGAGGTGACAGACACCTGAAGAGAAGCATCTGATGAAATGATGCAAGTGTGCCCAAAGTCTGTGTTCTCATGGAACTTCAAAGCAGACAAAACTAGAACTTCAGCAGGTTTAAATTTGTGTAATATTCTAGTTTTGCTTTTCACATGGCTGTGGTTTCCAATAAGCCAGTTTCGGCGTTGTGCTTGTTCAGAGCATAAGAGGAGTTGATGTGGCTGATGCAGCTTCAGCTTTGTGTTGTTGGCACTCGTTACCAGGGACTGTCCTTAAATGTGACTCTGCAGCCACCCAGCATACCCTTCCCAGCACCACCACAGTCACAGTGTGCACGTGGAACACCTGCAGTACGGATCTGTGGGGTAAAAATGACGGTGACAGACGTGGATCAGCGACTCAGGGAGTGCAGTGTGGTGGCTCGATTAGTGCTCCACTGAATAGAATGACCTGGAAAGAAATGGCAGTTTTGCCCAAGGAAGGCATTCAGAACAGATCCCTGGGCTTAAGTTACTTCCATATTTTCCATTAATTCATTTGCTTTGCTGGGGATTTATGCAAAGGAGAACTTCTTCCCCTTCTGATGGCTCTGTGCAGCCCCTGGATGCTGCCTGGCCATGGGCAGCAGTGTGGGAGCAGCATTGAACATGCCAGAGGGGTCTTCCCAAGGCCTTGGTTGAATTCCCCAAGGAAAACACGATAGACAGGATTTCGTGGCTGCAAAAGATACTTCATTATGTCTGGTCTAAGCAGACAACTACGAGTTTTAAGGATGTTTACTTGCCCAAATGCTCTCCGTATTTAAGTGTTGGTTTCATTTTTACCTACAGCCTTTGGTGGTCAGATCCATCCCATTAGATGCATATTTTGGGTTGACCTGGCATTTTTGTGAAAACATTCTGGTGACAAGAGACTGTCAAGGTACACTTTGTAAATCCGCTGCCGGTAACTTCACCAAGCACTGAGTTGAATTAATGTCTCTCATTCTTGTCAGTTTGCTTTCCCACATTATATCAGAAATTATGCTTTTTTATGATTAGAAATTTTTAGGTCCAATCCTTAGATTTTGCACAGATGAAATTTTCTATATTTTAAATAAAAATTCATTGGGGATAATTTTGATGACAGATGAATGCCCTACACTCTCTTCAAGAATCTGAAAGTTAAACACACTGTGAGTAAAAGAAAAAAAAATTATAATTGTTATTCAATAGGGGGAGGGAAGAAGAACAACATAATTTAAAGGAAATATTCAATTTTTCTCAGGTACAATAATAATGAAAATTTGATATTTTATGGAAAAAATCTCTCATGCTGTTAGGTTTAATTGGGAATTAAATTTTCCTAGACATTTATGTGGGGGGTTTTTCTTGAGATATTCTTCTTTATTTCTTTTATTTTAAATGACAGTAAAAGAATCTAAGCTTCCATATTGAAATAAAATTCAGAATTAATAATTTCAATAAGTATTTTGTTTTCAGTTCTGAGAATTACAGTCTGATAGTCCCCTTTAATGAATTAGAACCCTTTGAGGATGGAGCTTGTCATTAACACACATCATCAGCTGATGCATTTTAATAATACACAGAGTTGGAAGAGAGAGGAAGTGTAAGCTACTGAAGCTTGCAAAACCAATCCCCTACAGCTTTCATGTTTTATTTGAGCATATGTTTTGGAAGTGGTGGTGTTGACACTGGTGGCACTAATCTCCTCTTTATCTTGTTTTGATTAAAAGGATATTTGAATATTATTTTTGGCAAACTTTTATCTAGCCTCAAAGGGGTTCCCTTGTAGCAGCTACAGAAAAATGGCTATAATAAACACATTCTATGATACACTTACATCACACATTATAGCCAGTGCTGGTGTACTCCAAGAATGCAAAATACTCCCGAAAAAAAAAAAAACAGATGAGCTTGCATTCAATGCCAAGAGTGTGAAAATATAAAATTATGCTCTGTCTTTTTTGTTGATTTGTTTATTTTGCAAACTAAGCTGTGTGAGTTGCTTCAGCTGTGTAAAGGAAACTGTATGTTAAATTATCCAATGAATCTGTTAGTAATATATATGGTTAGGAGACAAAAGATTACAGCAGTTTTATGATAGATTTCCTTTTATTTTTTATAAAAGCACACATCCCCTTTTCTTTACATCTTTTTTGCTACCTGTTGGATGCTGGGTTAACATTCTATCAGAATATTATCATTTTGCACTGTAAGTGGTATTAACAGTATAAAACTTAATTTTCAAAATACACAACAAAATATTTTTTTATCATTTTGCTTTATGGAATGTGCAGCTGTGTATTACTGTCCCATGGATAGTGAGCACGGTGTAGATCCTCACAATCTTAACCACTGCGGGACAACTTACAGGGCAATGCTCCATCCCTTTGATCAAATATCACAGTTGGGGAAGATACCTGTGTTGTGCTGTCCTTTTGCCACTTTTTGACACTAAAGCAAGGAGCAAGGAGTCCACAGTAGATCACCTTCTCTGTGTATTTGTGTATGACAAAGCCCCTGATTTCTTAGGTGCTGGATCAAGCCTCAGGTCTCCATTTCAGCATCCAGAGCTATTAGCATATTACTTCTCTTCTTCTTCCCTGTGGAATGTGTTTATAAGTAATATTGAGTGGTTTAAAAGCCTGCTTTCCTCAGACCCCATGCTGTTTATTTGGTTCTTAAATATGGATTAAAGTGTCTATTTTTAGGTTTCAAATTGAATATACACTTTCAGTTGAGAGAAATGGGATTCATAGTTGGTCAGTAAAATCAGATCACTTTTTTATGTAGTAATTTCAGACAAGCCATTTTAATTACCCAAAACAGAAACCCATTTCCACCTAAAAGCCTGCATATGGATTTATTAATAATGGGTCTCATTGCTCAAAGAAAGATTAGAATCATATGGTGTAACATGGTGGAATTATTGAAAGCAATTTATTTTATTTTCCATCCTCTCAACATTGTGCTTGTGTGATTTTTTCAAATAATTTGTATTTCAGCAGAACTCTTACTATTTCCTATTTCCTCTTCCAAAGCTGTAAGTGACTGTCTCCTGTAGTCAAGTGGTTTTTTACAGACAGGACCTTCTTTCTGTTCTTTAACTACTGGCTGATGCTTATCTGCATTTGGCACCTCCACAAAACCCTTCTTTTTGAGAAGAAGTGTGTGATGTTGTTCTCATTTTTATTCTTTTTGGAAAGCTGTGTCTTAGGAATGTCTGCTGGTTGCATTCAGGTATTCAGGTCACACATGTTGCTGTGCTTCTCTCTGTGGTACACAATGGTCACATAGCCTCTCTTTGTGGAATGTTGCCTCCAACTCAGAACTCTCCAGCTTTTGTCTTTGCTGCTCTCTTTCATAGATTAATTCCACTGGCAACATTTTCAGTTGTTCTGGTTCCCTACATTGTTCTGCCCTGTTTGTTGTGTTGCCCTAGTTATGCTCTTCTTCAACATGCTCCTCCTCAGACTCAAAGCTCACAGGATCTTGCTTTTGAGTTTCAGAGGTTAGAGGGAAAGTGGTAATGTTTTCTGCTTTTATACATTTGTGTTCCTCCTCCTTTGGTACATCAGAGAAGTCCTGTTCCTCATTAAAAAGTGCATTCTGGGACTCTGAACACATGTTCTCTTGCTCTTGGTTGTTGAGTTCTTTTAATAGTTTACTCCCAAAAACAAAACCACAAAGTGTTCAGGTCAGGTTTGGTGTTCAAATTGTTGCTGTTCAGTGCTTAGTACCTCATGGTCTGCTGTGTAAGGTGCAATGTCAGCACTCACATCCTTCTGTCATTTGTAGTGGGGTCTTTTATAACAGATTGCATTCAAAACTAAAGGATTTAGACTTGCTGGTCCCAAAGAAAATTATTTTCCTGGAGGGGGGTAGTGGCAGATTCTGAACTGATGTTCAGGAGGAATTTTGAATGCGTGGCAGTTGTAAATACTTTTGTCCATTCCTCTAACCCAGGTCTCAACATCTTACCTAGCAATGCCTTGGAATTATACGCTGAACTCACATCCTCCTGCAGTCTAAGTGGCTCTTGACTTCATCATCTCTGTAGCAAAGACCATGTCAGTCTTCAAGAATCTGTATTAAATCATGGGGGATGATTTAATACAGGGGACTATCATGTTAAATATCAACACTGCTGCCTCTCCTGAAAGCAGCAAACCCGGTAGGTGGTTAAATTTCCAGGCAAGCTGTAGTCCTGAAGACATTCCCTTTCTTCTTTGTTGACTGTTGTCACTGGCCTTGTTCAAACTCTCAAACACAGCACAGAGAAGGAGCAGAAAAAACACACTTGGTTTGATGGAGATGGTGACACAGAGAAGAGAGTTTAAGGGTATGTTAATTTTCAAGTACCTCAGTATGATTAAAAATTAGTTCATATTAAAATAAGAGCTATGACTACTGTCTGAACTTCATAGGATTTCAAGGAGATTATATTGAGAATCTTTCTTTTAGTCTCTATGATGTTGGTTGAGTTGATGCCTATAAAGCATTTAAAAATCATATTGATGAGTGTTAGAACAAGGGTTCATTTAGATTGATAGAATCTCTTATGATAACCTTTATAACAAAAACCTTAGCTTTGGCAGAGAGTGATCCCTTGGCTTTTCAAAGCTTCTTTTGGTTTTAGATCTGTTATGGAGAGCTCTGTTTTTGTCTAGTTATCCTTTTGATATTAAATAGTGTGCTGGTATCCCCGTAGGAGCAGTCATTGTACAGCTTACTTATTTACTCCACAAAGATGCAGTTAAAATATTTGCTATTCCTATGGCATTTCTCTTCACAAGTAATTGCTGCCTTGGAAGGAACCAGACCCTTGAATATTCTAAATGAATCCCAACCTATATTTTGGCCTAGTAAAGCTTTTTTTTTTTTTTCTTTTAGTTTATGTACACAAATAGGTGTTTTGTAGAACATGTGTATGAGTTTCATCAGTCATGAAACCCAACAAAGCAACCTAAAAGAAAACAGAAGTGATAGATGGTTTTCTGGTTTCTATTCAAAATTCTTGTTATGTTGTGGAGTACTTACTCTGAATGCTTGGCAACAAAAAGGCGAAGATCCTATATTATACAAATACTTAAAAGCCTTCACCCAGAGACAAGAGAATGAAATAAGAGGTGGTTTTATATATGTAGTCCCTGCTGTCTCCTTCACCTCTCCTGGGAAGTAGTTATGACATAATAGGATTTGAAGGTTACTCTTTAAATTTCTTTTCACCTTCAAGTGAGTAACCCATGTCATGTGTTGCAGAAAAGCTGTCCTCTTGACATATAGTGCTGCAAAAAATGACTTAAAATAAGTCTTTCTGTCAGAAAGAATTGGAAATCAGACTTACAGAAGTTAAAACTTAATTCTCTTCTGTTTTTTCATGTTTAAAGTTTCAAACCATCCTGCAGGCTAAGAAAAAGCTGAGCTTAAAGACGTGTATAACAGCACATAATAGCTCTGAAAGCCTCTAGTTTAAAGTTTTCTTGTATGAAAATCAGTTATTTCCTTCCTATCTATCATCATTAAAGTGTTTTCTTGCTGGCAAGAAAGAATGCTGTATTATTTCAAAGCTATTAACATTTAATCTCATATCTTAAATTGCTCAACAAACATTACAAGTAAATATTTGTGAGTTTTGTCCTATACATTATTACCAGAACCTTTTG
Source organism: Platyrinchus mystaceus (assembly GCA_035041135.1). Lineage (NCBI taxonomy): Eukaryota > Metazoa > Chordata > Aves > Passeriformes > Tyrannidae > Platyrinchus > Platyrinchus mystaceus. The sequence continues at coordinate 7,503,948 of JAWWLV010000011.1, forward strand.
CAGCTTCTGAAAAGATAATTGGACTAAGAAATAGGCCTGTTAGAAATATTTAAGAAAAAATTTATATGTGGCCAAAGATGTTTCCTAGAAAGAATTATTAATCTGAGAAAATGTATTTTAAGACATTTGTATCTGAATTTTTTTACAGTTCTTTTCAGAACAAATTTGTATTACAATTGCAGTTAATTGTTTAAAATGCAATTTTAAATCAAATAAAGATGACCCTCACTATATTTCCTTTTTATTCTCAGTTGTCCCTTTTCAAATTGTATTTATATATATTATTAGCAGCCATCCTCCTTTCACGTAGTTAGCACAGCAGAACACTAACTCTGTCATTTACTGATTTTAATACCAGCTATTTCTCACTGGATATTGGTACATGGGCATAGAATTCTTTGGAAAAGTAACAATAAGGATTTCCTTGCTAGTTCTCTTAATAGTTGTTGCAAAACAGCTGAGATGCATTAGCTTCTGTAATTTCTTATACTTTTCTTTGCCCTCATAATAAAGGGTCCTTTACTCTCAGAAGGCTTTTCAGTAATAGGTAACTGCAGACCATGGTTAGTCTTCTTTTACTTGAGCTTTAGTCTTTTGTTGGAGGGTAAGGTTTCCAGATCACATCACTTCTGATTCTTGTTTGCCCCTCTCTTTTGGATACCAGTACAGGGTAGAGATATCCAGAAATAATATTGCTGGTAGATTCAGAGGGGATAAAAGAACCGAAAAGAATGTTTGAGAAGCATTTACTCTACTATAGAATGTCCTGTTTAGATCTAGCATGAATGATGTCTGATACAGAGGAGAGTAAAGCATCCTCCTCTATGGACCCACCTCTTAGGAGGGCTCTGTCAAGGTACCATAACATAAATTATAAGAAAACTCCTTTCCTGAATAAATTAGCGAAGAGGACTTGAAGACGAGATGGTCCTGGTGTTTGCTTATAACTAAAACACAGAAAAGCCTATATGTAAAAGCTGGTGATAGTGGTGACCTGAAGTGTCAAAAACTCAGAGAATATCAGCCTGCAGGAAGTAATAGAAGCTTTTAAAGTACATAACTTGAACTGGAGAGGATCTGCTGGCAGTTGGATCATGTACTGTAAAGTAACCAGGCTTTTAGACCATTACGAAGTCCTTTGGCTCCACCAAAACAGAGTTAGATTTCTCCTTCAATATTTAGTTAAATAATGAGGAATAATGAGTCTATTTTTGTTTTTATTTTAAAGTGCTCTCCAAGAAGGAACAAAACCCAATTAATAATTCTCCGTCTTTCTCAGTGGTGTATTTAATGCTCTGAAAGCTGCCATTAATTCTACAGCAATCAAAAGTTTTTGCTCTATTTCCATGCAGGAGCTAAAAATTCTGATAAAATTAAGAGGAGTTCAGTTTTAGATAGACTTGCATCTCTCTTCCATCTCAATGTCAATAAAACCAGCTATGGGAATGGAGCCAAATTCTTACTAATACTCTTGAACTGTTGCAACAATACAAGGACAAATTTATTTTATTTTGTAGTGGCAAATACTTTTCCCTCCTAATTTTGTGGGAGTGTTTTTCTCCCTACAAGGAATAAATTGCACATTCTGGAAATAAGTTAGTCATTCTGAAGTTCAGAATTCATGAAGCTGTTCCAGCAGAGAATGGATACGGAATTGCAGCAAAATCTCAAGGTCACTGGGAATATTCTTTGGGGTATTCTTATGTGGCTTATCTGTGCTCACATGCCTAATTTTTTTTTCAGTGCAAAGAATAGCCACTTGCAGAGAATGGAAGCCTTAGCCCGGCCCTGTGCCATCCCTTATTCAAGTTCTTTTATACTCCTCTTTTTAAAGAAGCTGTCAAGTTCTTTTCTGAAGCTGACAGGAAAGGCCAAATCTGCAGTACAGGAAGAGAGGCAAAAAAGAAACTTTTTGTGTTGATGTTTTACTAAGTGAGCTAAGGAGAATTTTAGAATCATGTAATTTACTCTGGAGGCATTTACTGTACATAGCTATAGTGATGGTAATTTCTTTCATTGTGGAAGTGAAAAGATAACCATCAATCAGTTGTCAATTGGTCAATTGCAGAAGTGATGAAAAGAAACTGGTAGGAACAATCACTTCTGTGGCTACCTAGACTATTTGGGGTTTTAAGGAAAATATGGGAACTGGAGTCTCAGGAAAAGGAGTGAGGTTGAAATATAAAAAATAATCGACACGGGGGTAAACGGATCCCCTATAAACACTATATTTATTTTCTTTTGTGTAGAGTATAAGTGCTGCAAAAATAGACAAAGCGGAGTTTGCACTGAGGGACCTTTGAACCGAGCGTGTTGAGAGCTGGAGATGTGATGTGCTGTGAGTAGAGGGACTGTTTAAATGGAGATTTGAAAATAGAAGATTTTTTTGTAAAAAATTAGCAGACAGCCAAGTTATTTCAAATATTCTTATACGTCCGGCAGTAATTGCAGTTACGTGCTTATGCATGAAGGAAAACACGATTTGTGTTGTTACAGAATAAGAGAGGCATTATTACATTTAAGCTGCAAAGTGTTGTAAGAAATACTATAAGGCCATGCATAATACAGTTTTACATATATAACATGGAAGTTGTTTTCAAAATGAGCCTCATGGCACAGACTGGAATGAACGCTGTGCATTTAACTGTTATTTAAGTGGTGTGAAAGGCAAGTGTTCATTATGTATGCATATTGCGGGGGGGGGGGGTAAGCTTAGGACAGAAGTAGGAAAAAGATTAAATTCATTTATTTATGAAAAGAGTTCAAACATTATCGATACAGGGTGGTTTATGCTGTGGTGTTTTGTTTTGGATTTTCTTCCCCCCTTCTGTGGTAGGTAATAAAAAGGATTACAGGCCCTCCAGAAGGATGAGATATCATCAGTTTGTAATCCAGCCCATGGTTTCCTAGATACCGTATTGTCTATTCTGTTCCGCTATGTGAAAAATGTTGAATATCAACAATGGGTTTCAGTGCTGTATTGTTGAGTTTTGTATGAACTAATCTAGCTTCACTAAAAAAAAAAAAAAAAAAAAACCTACAGCTTTGGACAAAAGTCTATAGCCAGTGCATTCGTAACTCCCCATGCACAAGAGCTGACTGTGGCTCTGGGAAGACATTTTACTCTTTTGATTTCTTTTTTTCCTGTAGTCTTCTTGTCCAGTTCTCAGGTGTTTACCACCTATTAGAATTTCACCTGTATGGGTCCTGTGTTTGAGAAAGTCCCAGGACTTGTCAGCTGTATAGGCCTCATAAAAGACAGCTCTGTTCAGGGTTTGAAAGGTAAGCTTTTGCCGAAGTCCTCTGCTGTCTGTGCTTTAGGATGCTAACTTTATTGGCCTAGTTCTGAAACTTTGCAGCTTATCACTCATTTGGAGCTTTTGTAGAGGGGAGCAGGTTTCAGCTTAACAGGGGAAATAACCATTGTTGGAGAGAGAGGTGGTGGGGTTAGAGGGGGGATGGATTTGTATGAAATCTGCCTTTCCTCTTATAGAAACTGAATTGTAACTAAAGACTGAAAATAAGGACAATATTACCTGCACAATAAGGTGCTTCCAGGGCAGGTATTCTGCAAATAAGTATCCTTCAAAGACAGGGGAAGAGTACAAGGGAAAGTGTTTGACCTGTGGGCATGGTATTTCCAGGACATGGGTAGCACAGAAAATCGTATGGTTTAGAACTGCTTTGCCATGAGCATTGAACTGTTTTTTCATTTCTTTATTTCTCTCCTTTTCTCCATCTTTTTCACTTTCATCTCAGAACTGCCTTAATGTTTTGTGGAAATGCTATTGGGGGTGCTGTTTGCTTGAAATAAAGTGGGTGGAGAACAATTCAGGATAAATAAGATTCATGATCAGAAAGATTCTGTCATTAGTCCAATTTCTAAAAAATTTGTGGTTTTTCTTCAAATAAGGTTTTCCTAATTTATTAAAGCAATTCATCAATAAGCAAAAGACCCTACAACAGTAAGAATGCACAGATGTATAAACTGTGGTGAGCTAGATTAGATGCACAGTAAATATTTATTTGTGAACTTAAAAGTGTTTGTTAAATGCTTAACTTTAATATATGCATCTTATGTTAAAATATTTTGACCTTTTGAATTGCAAATTATTTTCTACATATGTATTAATATTTTGATCTTTTTAGCACGTAAATATTTGAATTAATTTCTCTTCTTGGAAAAATAACTTTTTTGACAAATACTTTTACTGTAAATGTGGGAGGATTTTTTTATGGAGAAACAGAATTTCATGACCGCTTTATTTATTTTAATAGAAGTAATGTACTGATATTGTGATTAGAGACCAACTTCCAAAAATCCTCCAGGTATTTTCTTGTCTCTGTGGAAGATTTTTGCAGAAGATATGCCAGCTTTCAAAATCTTCTCTTCACCCTGCTGCAGTGTGATGTTTTTCCCATCCCCCTTTTAACCTAGGAATTAGAAGAAAGTACAGATGATGCTTGCTTAACCCTGCATTTAGTGCCAAGCAGTGATGTGCTCCCTATGAAACCATTTCTGACCCTCTGCTTGCAGTGGTGAGCCTGAATTTTTCCCCTTCCTTGCCCATCATTGTCGGTCAATTATGGGATGGAACTGAACCAGAAAATCTGGTACAGTCTGGCAATTAGTACAAAGGGTTTCCAGTCTAGTGTGAAGACAGAGATGCAAGAGCCCCAGCAGCTAGAGAAATAGTTTTGATTGGCCATGGACATTGCCTTTTAGTGCTGCTTGGTTACTTTCTAAAGATACTGGCTCTTCTACCCTACAGGTCTTCTCCTTAAAGTACTGCATTACGGGCCTACTTTTTATAAGTCTTTTGGGAAGTGGGGGGGGTCTTCTTTTTTTAGCTCTAGCATCTCCCATTTGCAGACTGTCATTTTAACCCATCAAACAGACACATTTTGACTTGTACAACAAAGAACCAAGTTATCAACATTCACAGAAACTGACATTTTTAATTCAGGCTTCATTATGTCTTCGGTTTATGACAGTGAGCTACAAAGACATTTAAAGTTTTTTTTTATTTTTTTCATTTAAAATTCAGCACTGGGATGTTTATCTTTCTTTTAATGCTCATATTTCCCTTTCTGCTTTTATTCTTTGGTAATATATAATTAGCATTATCAAAACCATCAGCTATTATCCACTATGACTTTTGACCTTTGTTTTTATCTATCTAGCATTTTCCAAAATAAATTGTTACGCAAATTCTGTTTATGTTATAGTAAAATGTAATTAGTTAAGCTCCTTAAAACATTCATCATAAAAATAATCTCTTTTGATATTACTAAGATTTAATGAATGATTACATATATGTAAACTTTTAAAATATTTGGTATTGCAAGATAAGAATTAATAAAACAAAAATTGTAATTCAAAAATACCATACAGAAGTCAGACATTTTCAAGGGTTAGCACCGAGTCTGTAGCCACTATTTCCTGCTATCTTAAGAGTAAGGAAAAATCTGATATGAGTTGGATTGAAGTTCAGAAGAAGAGCTGGTTATGCCGAATAAAATTTTAGACTACTTTTTTCCAGTAGAGCTGGTACCTTTGCTGAATATATGAAGACAGTACTCAGTCAGATCTTGTTCAAAACTAAAATGCAGTATAATTAGATAGCACTGCAAACAGTTGCCAAAGTAATAGGAACATCAAGCATTCAACCATAACCACAGTGTTTTGTTTGTGAGAGTTTTTGTTTTCCTACGAGTCAGCAGTTTCTGGTTTATGCTTGGGTAACTGTGTATTTGGGATGTTGGGATGTTGTCTTTTGTAATTGTAGAAAAGTAAATGTGTGATCTAATCTTCGTATGTGCATGTGAAATATGACAAACACACATTCCGAGTTTATATTGTCGTTTTTTCGTCGTTCTGTCAGTCTCCGCACAGGGGTACTATGGGAATCCCTGAAGGTGGCTTTAGGCACATGACAGCAGAATATTCCATTCAGCAAATACTCCTTGGCCGTATTAATGGCAAGAAATACAGTAGCAGGGGCTGTAGATGTGATGACAAGATTAGCACATTGCCCACTTCAGTCAGGTACCTCTTGTTTTTGTATTTATCGCTCATCGTTCCCGGCTGACTGATGGCTGTCACTCAACAGCTTTCTTTGGCTAGAAAGAGAAAGAGCTTTCTTTAAAGATGTCAGCAGTGCTGTTGAATTCCATAATAGGTCATTTGCACAGAAAGTCTACATAGAACAACAAATTAGTAGCTTCTCTTGTAGATCTTTTGATAGCATATATGGAAAATGATGTGATAGTGTTGTTTATTACACCAAGAAGATGATAGCATAGTGTAGATCAAAATCTAATTTGGTTACCCAACACATTGGCCAAGGATTTACTGATGGTGCTTTAGTCAGGAACTGTGTAGAATTGTTATTCAGATATTAATATCTGCCAATTTCTTGTTTGTTTGTCAGAGAAACAAAATAATAACTTGCATTCAAGTGCAGGGGAAAAGAAAATTATGACTAATTTTGTCTCGGCCTTAAGAGTTGGTGTAAAAAGACACAAGAGCAATTTAAATTTTTTACCACTTGACAGATTCCCAGTAATGGCTTTGAACAGCACACACTCCAAATGCACTTTAGGTGGATTTTTTCATTTTTTTGTTTCCTTTTGTCTTCAGTGACCAAGAAAATTTGACATTGAACGGAGGCTACCCATCTTAATTTGTAACTCTTAGTTACATATTGTGGCCTTCAGCTTAAGTATTTACACAAGCATGGTTGAGCTGTGAGCTCTGACAGTGAATCACTGTGTCAGATTGTTTATGTGAAGTTATTTTCAAGGAGATAAAGATCTGTTCCCACCTTTCATCACTTTTCTACCAAGAACAAATCTTGTTCTAACTAGAATACCAAGAATAAATTCTGATTCTCCTCTGTCCTTCCAAATGTGTTTTCCAAATATTGCTATGTCTATTAAGTATTTACCTATAATTAAAGTTTCAAAGTGCCATTTTTTCATATGAAAAAACTGAGGCCGAGAAGGGCTGAGTGACAACATTACATTTAGGTGTGGATTATTGCTTTGGAAGCGTGTTTGGAGTTTATTTAAAATTTCCCCTCTCAATGCATTGCAACAGGTTTTTTCTAGAGGTGCCTTTCATAACTTTCTGGATTTCATGGTCATTTAGATTGTCCTTCACCTCTTAATAACTGCCATCCCCAGAAAATAAATTTTTAACAAACTCACCAGCTGCAGGGTCCGTTCTTACACCATTGATATTGCAGTTCTGTGGTTTCAATGGGATGATGATCAGACCTTAATGTTTAAACCCCACAACACTCCAGCTCTTGAGCCCTGTTGGTTTATGGTCTGTCAATCTATTGAAGAACTTTGGCTCAGTTGTTGGTTTCACTGCTGCTCTAGAAAATCAGGCAGCATGTTAGTAGAGCTCAGTTGGAAGGTATCTCTGTGCCATAAATCAAGTCATGGAAATGACATCTAAGTACCATGGTTCATATATATGTATGAAAGAGTATCTGGTCTTGGCATCTGTTTTCTGAGGTAATGAGGCCTCTGCTTGGGGAAAAAAACAAACATAAAACCAAAAACAAATAAACAAGCAAACAAAAGACAAACCCACCATCATCAGGAAGGTCAGGAGTGTGTGGCTGCGGTGCAGATTGGCTCAGATCAGCTTTTGTAAACAATCAGGAGCCAATCTCAGCACTGACATGCTGAGGACCTTCGGTTAAGGCGTAGGAGCTTGTCTCCTCAGAGAATGAGTCACTCAGTGAGCTGGTCTCCAGTTTGTCAGCTGCACTCTTCATGCATATTCCTTTTGTCCCTATTCTGTGATTAAACATATCTGGCAACTGACTGCTGGGTCTGTTGATTTGGGAAATGACCTGGGCTAAATGTACTAGCAGAAAATCTCAGAGGTTTTGTAATATGGAAGAGAATGAGAGGTCAAGTCCATTGCCTGAGCCATGACCTACCAACTTTTCTGCTCCCATAACTGTTTCCTTTGCATTTCAGGTTCTTCTCAGCCCTTCTACTCATCCTGTTCCTCACGGTAGGAAAAACAGCTGAAAAACCTCATCCTGTAAGAGTTTTTTAGGCACATTACAGGGTTTTATGCTTCCAGTTCCCATTGATTTTCAATTCAATTTTCACTTAGATGAAATTCAATAGGAATAAAATACCTAATTCCTTTATGCCATTGAGAACCTTCTGTCCTGAGTCTTACAGTAGGCTATGGAATGAGTGAGCATTGGCTGTTAGTGGGATGTGACAAGCATTAAGAAATAAGAGATTGGATCAGTGTGTTTCATGGGACTTTATACAAATCTAAGCAATTGGCATTTCATATAAAGTGACTGGTTTCATATAAAGGAGAAGGGAAAAAATTACTAGTAAAGACATGGTGATAGCAGAGTCTCAAAGAACAGATACTACAGGCACAAGCAGAAACTATGCCATTGCAGGGGATGACAGGCTCTGTACTGAGAGACATCTTTTGTTAACACATGAGCCTTAGCCAAAGACTCAAAAAGGAATTTTACAGGAATCAAATTTTTAATGACAAACCTAAAAGACTATTATGAGCCTGCAGAGATAGAATTGAAGTAATCAAGACGCAAAAATGAGATGTGACCAGCAAGATGCATGAAACTGCTCTGTATGAGCATTCAAAGCAGTAGGGAAACCAAGGCATAGGCTTGTTAGTTAGCAGAAGGAGGGGATGTCAATGACAAATGAGGCTGAATATGAAGGGGTACCTAATACCTGGAATATGTAATATTTTACTTTTTAGAAAGTCAGCTGTGATGCACATTCATGAGTGAGATGGCTAGCGCAAGTAATATAAATTACAAAAGGATATGGATGATTTGCAATTTTTTTTAAGTTATCTTCTGATATCTCACATATTGCATGGACCCTCAGCTAATCCATAGGTCACAGGCTGAGAAATAGTGAATAGTATGACTACCCAAGTCTGGCAGATCTTCTTTTGTCTGTGAATCATTGGCATTGTTATGAGGGCATGGATTCTAGAGGTGGCCTCTTGCTTGCTTCTGGTTTCACCCCTTGCTAGAATATTTCTTTAATTTTCTATTTATCCTCTGTGTCTTCATTGCACGGCTGATTGTTATTTCTTTCTGTTTCTTTCTGTAATTACCTTTTCAGTTCAGTCCTATGGATTTTCCCTTTCCAAATTGTCTAGTTCTTCAGCTTACTCAATCTAATATTCCTTGCTGTTATCCAGCCCCTATTCATTAGAAATTTTCTCATGACAGTTTCTGAATCAAATGGAGAGCTAAAAAGTGGTGCTGTGTTGTGTTATGTTGCCACTGACTAGAGGAAAGATAAAGTAACCCTTGGCTTCTGCGAGGTTCTGTGTATCTGTGAAAGTAAATATGCTGATGAGGACTAAGGAGAGATTTCAATTCTGATCCATGTAGCTATTCTACCAGTTACCTCAAAGGCAGACACAGATACTTCAGCAAAACAGCACCTTTTATGTTCTCATTTTTAATTTAGTACTTTTTTTATGGCAAAACAATCTCCAAAATGCTATTAATTTCTCATTATTAAAATTCCATTTTCAAATAGTCATTTCTATAACTTTTTTCTTTTTTTGCAAAATATGTTCAAGAAGTTGTTTTAAAAAATTCAGAAATGTGTGCTAGAACTAAAAACTTTTCCATTCCAAACTTTCCAAAGCAGTTCAGAATTTCCTTTTTCTGTCTTTAGAAGAATATTTAATTTATGTAGGACAAATGCTAGGAAAGGTGTTAACTTCTGTGTGTTAGAGCCCTAATTAGATTAAGTTGGACTGCACTTTGCATGTTCTCTCAAGCTAATTCCCGTGATCACCATGCTTTGAAACCTTTATTAGGGGGTTTTGTTAAAGATGCATCACTTTACAGTTGTTATTCATCTGAAAAGAAGAGTGGATTCAAATGTACCCTTCTTTCAAAGCTGTGTTTGTCACTGACCTCAGATGTTGAACCAAGAAGAGAATTAGTTTCTAAGCACTGCACTGTACGTGCAATGCCAGGAAAACTGGAGAGTCCTGACTGGCATCCTTCTAAGAGAGGTGATTTGAAAACCTTATTGTCTCGTGTGTTACATCCATCAGAGCCAAAAATACTTGGGTGCTGTTAAAAGACATAGAGATTCAAAACTGGCTATTGTCTCTCTAGTGAGGAGTTGACGAGATGAAATGAAGGAGGCAGAACTGTGGAGAAAGAAATATTGGGATCTCGGTTTGAAAGAGGAGGTTATGCCTAGAGATGTGGAAACTTCCGTCTTTGATTCATGAGGAAAGTGGAGAGAGACTATTTGGGTGGCAGTCTGTTGATGATACCAGGCTTTTCAGGACAATAAAGATGAAGACACTTAGCAGGACTGGCTGAAGGATCTCATGGAACTCAATGAGTAGTCCTTAAATATCCCATGAAATTCAGTTTAGATAAGCCTTAAAGTGATGCATCTGGGAATAATCAAAACTTTGTAGATAAAATGATGGGCTTTCAGCTGTCTTACCATCAAGGAATGAGATCTTGGGATGATAAAAGACAGGTACATGAAAGAATCTTCTTAGTGGTTAGTGGTGTTCAATGAATGTTAGGAATAAATATGAAGGGGATAGAAGATAAGTAGAGAATATTTATGCCAGCATATAAATACATGGTGCACCCACATCTTGCATATTGCCTGCCCCTACCTTTTCAAAAGCTTCACAAAAGGGCAACTAGGATGATCACAGGAACAGAGAGATTTCCATTAAAAAGAATCTAAGCAAAGTAGACTCTTTGTATGCCTAGAAAAGGAGACTGTTGGGAGAGATGATAAAGGTATCTGGTCTAAAGCATCGTACACAAAGAAGGTTCCTACACGCTTCTTGTGCACAGTCTTTGCCAGGACAAGAAATGATGGCAGATGACAGATGTGACAGCTGGAAAGGAAGCAAAATAAGATCTTTAGACATAACATAATTAAGCAGCCCTCTGACAGGGTACTGTCAGAGTTTAAAGTTTCTATGGGTTCAAGGGAAGCTTGAACAAGTTCCCAAAAGGGAAATCCAAAGAAGTTAAAATTACATGTGAACCTTATCTGGCTGGAGTAGTCTGAGACTCAGACTGGTGCAAGCTGGAAGAATACCCAGGGGAAAGTGCTATTACAGGCCTACTCTGTTCTTTTCTAGGTGCTTGCTTCTGTTTACTGATTGAGACATTGTTTGGCTAGATGCACATTTGGACTCACCCAATACAGCCATTTTATGTTCTTGGGATACCATTCATTAATGTCCTGAGCTCATACTTTCTTTTCATCCAAATGATGGACAGGTCAGAAGCTGAAGCAGAAGTATCCTGGGCAAATAGTTTGAATGCTGAAATCTCTACATTCTTTTTGAGTGCATCTTCCTCTTCAGCTAAACTAAGAAAGGATCCATGCTCCACAGTGCACCTAGTAGGCAATCAGAGGGAAATACTGACAATCAGAGTCATGTTTTTAAAGCTCCCAAGTTCAGATTAATATGATTTTTAAAAATGTGGGGAAATCCATGAAAAATTTATCAGTATATAATAGCTGAACAATCTCTCCAGGAGACTTTAATTTCTGCTTCTAATCTTTTCATCTCAATCTGCTGGGTCAGCTTTGCACTTCTCCTTGCGTGCACAATGGGGAACAATGTTTAGCTGATGACAGAAATGTAGCATGGGGATTAAGTACCCCCCAAGCTTTCTGTATTTCAGTAATGGTATTGAAGGTTCCCCAGTCCCTGATTTTTCTTCCCTCCTACTCTTCCAATAAATTAACTTGTAAATCTGAAAATCAAGACATAGCTTCACTGGGCAGGGAAAATACACCCTGCAAGTTTTCCTAAATACCCCTTTAGAAAAGGCTTAAGTTTGATTATTGTAATTGATTATCTTAAGCCCCTGAGTGTCAGAATTCTGCATTACACTCAGCATGTAGTTTGATGAGAAGATGGATTTGGCAGCAGTCTTAGGTGTCCTCACCTCACCACTCCCTCCCTCCCACCCACTTATTTCTGGCCCATGGCCCAGGTTTGCTCTCCTAATCCTAGATAGAGGTTCAAAATTAAGTTAATCTAAATATTCACTGCTGTTAAAAGCACCAGTTACACCATGAGCTTTATCTCTGTCTTTCCCTTCTCCCTGTGACAGCACAGGTGTCATGGGACTGTGTGGTTAGAGAAAATTGATAAGTTTCTTGCAAGGGTTGGTTTTCAGCCTGATCAGCTCACCAGTATAACTGAGCACTAGTGCCAGCATGTGGCAGCTGGAGGGAACGTGTGGATTGGGGATGGGAAGGTGACCTTTTGCTAGGTGGTAACTCAGAGTTGGCAAAGTTCAAGCCTACCATGAAGTTGCACCTCCTGTGGTGTGTTGCTTTGAGGGCTGCATGGTAAGCCAGAGTCTTGAGTCAATCCAGATAACAAGTAACTTAAGAAACGGTCTCCAAAAGAAGTTGAAAAACAACTTACAAAAGGAATAAAAAGTAATAATAGCCTTTTTTTTTCAAACACATCGGGAGCATGATTACTGACAGAAAATCTGTAAGATGCTCAAGGCATGAAAAGAACATTCCAAAAAGATAAAGCCACAGCAGAAAAGCTGTGATTTTTTTGCACCTGTGCTTACCATGGGGGAGGTTGGTGAGAATTCCGTCCCAGAATCTTGATTTATTGAAAGCATTTTAGGATTTTTTTCAAATTGAAGCATCCATAAATAGTTTATAGAGTAAATGAACAAAACAGGCTACAAAAACTCATCAGGAGCAGAGACATTCACTTGGAAATTCTAAAGAAATTCAGGAGAGAAACAGGTGATTGTGGTGTACAGTTTCTTAGCTCAGATGATTTTGAGCCAGAGGACTGCAGTCTGACTAATACAGCAACAGATTTTAAAAAGGGGTTCAGGCAGATCCAGAAAACTGTATTCCAGTAAACTTGACATCTGTGCTGGGAAAATGAGTAAAAAATTATAACAAATAATAGAACAAGTGTAATCTGCATAATTATGGCATTTTGTGAAGAGTTGGTGTAAGTTTTGAAAGACAAGTCCTTAAAAATATATTGAAATTCACTGAAGATGTCTACAAGTAGGAGAACACAGGAGACCCAGCTGATATCACCTGCTTGGGTGTTCAAAAGAGGTTTAACAAGGTTCATCCCCAAAAGCCTTTAAGAAAATAAAATATGCTGGAGGAAAAAAGGAAGATCCTCACATCAATAAATAACTGGTTGATAATAGAAAGCAGAGTATAGAAATAAGTGGTCAGTGTTCACAGTGGAGGTAGGTCATCACTGAAAACCCCATGGAGACCTGTGCTATTCAACATATTCATAAGTGATCTGAAAATAAAAACGTGAATAGTGAGGAAACACAATTTGCTGATGGTACTAAGTTACTCAGGGAAGTTAAGAGAAGAACCAGCTATGGTGTATTGAGAAAGATCTTACAATGCTTGCAATAATGGGCAAAAAAATGACATGAAATCCAGTGCAGACAAACGCACACAGGAAAAATAACTCTATCTTTACATATAAAGTGATGGGTTGGGAACTAACCATCACTTCTCAGAAATGAGATCTTGAAGTAAATGGATAGTTCTGCAAAACTGTCATGTCAAGAACAGTCGAACCAAAATTTTAAGTATAGAGAACAAAATAAAAGCCATCATTACGACACTATATAAATCCATAGTACACCTACATCCTGAATATTCTGTGCAGTACCAGCCTCCTCAGCTGAGAAAGAACAGAGTAAAACCAGGAAAAGTTGACAGACAGGTGACAAGGATGGTCACCATGACAGAATGGGTTCAAGGAATATGACTAGGATCTGGCAAGCTGGAAAGGAGATGGCCAATGCCAGGGCAGGTTGATGTAGCTCTAGATCTTAACCAATTCAAAAGCTTGTTTTACAGCATTGTGGCAGAAACAGACACACTAGGAGATAAACAGATACTGAGGAGAGGGTGGACTTACCGTATGAAAATGGGGATGAGACAGAAGTCCTAAAATGAGTGTCTTGCTGAGCTACAACTTCAAAAAGTTAGAGGTATGAACCGGGTGCTGATGCCTAAGAAACTGAGCATATTGGAGTATTGAAAAGGTACTTAATCTGTTTGAGTCTCAGTAAATCCCTTGCGATTTCTCTGCAATCAATGAGAGAATGAAAGTTTTTCCATTTTGGCAATGAAGAAAACCTGAATTAGGATCCTATTCTGATTTGGACTCCAAAGGACCCTCTCTGTCTCCATTAATTAGAAAGGTGATGGAGATGCAACTGGGTACCTAACACTGAGTGACACAGATACCATCATAGGTCTGAGTGGCTGTAACCATGACAGGTCTGAGCCCTGTACCATTCCTATGGATGGGTATATGGAAAGCAGCTGCTATTATATTATGACTCTTGTTAATGGGTTGAAGTAGGGGATAGAAAGCTTCAAATCCTGCCTAGCAACGTTTCTCATGGTGTATTTACATAGCTGTGACCAGGAGTTAAAGCTTTGGCCCCAGGAGAGCAGCATCATAAAAGCAGGCAGAGATGTTCAGAATCAGCACTGGAATCAAACCAACAGGTACCTCTCTCCTATACAGACTGTAAATAATTTGTCTCTTAAAAGAGCCTCACTTCATCTCAGCATATATTTCATTCTTTAGGGATTGCTCTCACAACAGCATTATAAACCACTGACTTACTCCAGACATGGCACATCTGGTTTATTTTCTGTATGAGCACTGTGGCAGAAAACAACCCGTTAAGAGACCCACGGAGGCTACCTGGAGTTAAAGGTGTGGCAGCGACATCTCAAGCTGTGTTTCATTTTGAAACATTCACAAAACCAGTGTGAGTTCACTAATTTCTTCTCCTCATAGTTTTAAGCTGTGTATTTTTCATAGGAGATTTATTTTTTCCAAGTTTTTGTGCTGAAACAGGAAACCTTTAGTATATATTGAGGGAACACTCTCTCCCTAAATCTCCAAATATACTGAGGCAGGTCAGCAACTTCATATTGAAATAAATTGAGTTTATTTTTGAGTAATATTTACCTGCTTTCTTTTCTTTTCCTTTTTTTTTTTTTTTACGATTGTGTTTCTTTAGTTGCTTCAATCAATTTCCTCTCCCCATTTTATTTTATTTTTGATAGTCTTACAGTCCTTTTCCCTTTAGTCCTTTTGCTACTCCACAATCCTTCCTGTGGAGAAAATGACAGGGAAAGATGTTTGAGATCAGGGCAGACTTTCGAACCGTGAAATTTGAATGTTTAATTCAGTGCGGGCAATTTTGTCTATCTTTAGTAGCTATGCCCTTTTTATATATTGCTTATAGTTCTGAATTGGGAGCAATAAATACTGTTTTAAATTACACTAGAAAGACAAAAAAGATGTAAATCTTAATGCTTCAAGGCATGCACTAGTTGCCAACACCACTCAGGCCACTTCTTCCTTTCTGCAGCAATGCAAAAAGAATGTCACAATCTTTCATGGTCAGTATTAGGATAGAAACTTATCATCAGTCTTTGTTTCTTGGTCATGTTTGGACGCTTCTGGGTGGGTTTTTAGCGTCCTCAGAAATGGCAAGGAAAAATGTTGGATTTAGAGAAATCAGTCTGGTTTTACTATTGAGATGGTAAATTAGCCCTTACATGATTTACAAGAATAAGTAACTTTGTGTTAGCAGATTTTTAGATCTTTTTTTTCCCTGTCTAACATTGCACACCTTCACTGTAACTTGCTCGTTTTTTGTATCTGAAGGAGAGGAGCATGTTATAATGAAGAAAAGTCTCTCCTGCCCATTGAACATCTGTCATGGCTTATTTGAGTATCAAAGAATTTTGTTTACAGTTCTCCAAATTTTAATTAAATTATTTCAGTACCTGTTTAAAGTAGCTGAAAATTACTATGTAAAATTCATGCATGGTGTATTTTTAATAAACAACAACAAAAATCATTCAAATAAATGAAGCAATCAGCTCTGAGCACTTGAATTTTCTTTTTAAAAAAAGTTAAGTTAGTCTTAACTTACAGATTTTGAAGACACTATAATAAAGAATTATTGGAGGAAATATTGCTTTTAGTGTTTTCAGATAATGCTTAATGTTGTTGCAAATTATAAAATTTAATTAGCTATATAAATGCCAGAGGAACAAATAATGTGCTATTGTCTTGATATCTTTCCAGAAATTAGTCTTTTAAAACAAATTTGCCATATTAATCATCTAAAAATATTTTTGATCACTGAATTAATAGTTTGCAGCCTGTTTTCAGGTATTCATTGCCATAGGTGATTGCCTCTTAATTACTACATGGGCGCTTTCTATTCACTCTTATTAATTCATGTTTTCTGGCACAGTCCCAAAAGGCAGCCTTGCCCTATATCTTCTAATTACTTCTATAATTGAATTTGCCCACTTTTTCTAACCTATTTTTTAAACTGACTGTGTTTGTTCATGGTTTATTGTGTCTTTTTTGTGTCAGTTCTCTGCAAGCAGAATGTACATTGATTCTTTCCTCGTTTCTCATTAATTTTGAAGAGCTTTGCTGCATGTCTGTTTTTTCAGCCTGTCAGACCTATTGCTAGACCAAAAAAAGATTCTTATTATTAAAGGTTAGGTAAAATAGACTGAAGTTAATTAATTCATTAGTAACTCTGAGCCAATTACTGAAGCCTTCTCTTATTTATATACTTGTTAACAAGACAGAGATGAGAAAGGCCTATTATAGGCACATGTCCTTCAGAAGTTGGGCAAACCCTCTGGAGCATATGCATTTAGTTCCACCAAAGAAAAAGAATTGATTCCAAAATGAAGACTTGAAGATCTAACTGGCAAATGCTTCATAACCTGATGGACCTTCTTGTGGCCATCCAAATGTTGTTCTGGATTCTGTCTTTTGATCATGAGGAATAAATTTTAGTGATCAGCCTTACCAAGTGCACACACCATGTTTCAATATAAATATATTGACTTACCAGTGTCCCTAGAATTATTTCTTGGGATGTTTGGAAATAGTTGAACAAAGAGAAATTCTCCATTCATATCTATGCAATTAAGATGTGAGTTGCTGGTGTCTTGTACGGATAAACGCAAGGAGATACATAGCTGGAAAAAAAATTGATTTTTGATAAATACTCTGCAGGTTATGAGTCTTACATGTCATTCAGAAGCTACAGATTTATAAACAAAATAGGGAAGGTACCTAGTGGGTCACTGATCAAAGTCAGATGTTTACATTAGTGACATCAATGCATATTGTGAGCATTGTATTCAAAACCTGACCTTATATTTCTTGAGATTCTTCACAGTTCTCTCTCACTCTATTCAGTGTTGATACAAGATTGTTGTTTTTAAAAGTATTACTGATACTTTATTGTAAGGGATGGGAATCAAGCAAATCTTTGGTGGTTTGTTTTCTCGTAATTCAACAACTTGATCAGAGTTCATCGGAATTAGAAAACCTTTATAGCAATTCTTAATCAAGTGTCTTGCAAATCTGGGCTGATATCTAGATTTAGAGGGAAACAATGTTAAGATTGAGGAATACTATATGAGCATTTTAAGCAAATAGACAAAAAACATGGATTTAGAAACATCTTCCACTTACTAGGGACCAGAAATCTTGGCCTAGCCCAGACAATTACATTTTGGAGGAAAATTTGTCCATAGATCTAGATTTAAAATCATACAAGAAGGGCCGTAAGTAAATTATCTGGAGGTCCTACTCCTGCGTTAGAAGTACCCATAGATTAAAATCTTCAGCTACCACTGTAGGAATTATTCTCCAATCCATAGGTTTTTTAACTTAGGAAGAGGTTTTTTAACTTAGGAATAGGTTTTCTAATAGGAAGAGGAGAAATAAACTAATACAGCACTAACAACATGTGCTCCTCACCTGTGCCCGGTCACTGGGATAAGATCTGGGTACAGTCACCGTGCTGGGCCAAAATGGGTCTATTTGTCTCTGCATTCCTCCTGGAACACACACACACAGAGCTTTCTCACTCCTCCTTACATGCCATACAGCTCACTGCAGAATTGGGGTATTTATTATTCAATCTTGCTCATTCACTCTCTTCCCAAAATTAGTTAAGAAATAACTGGCTGATTGGAACTGCTGATATCTCGATCAGTTCATTATTCTTTCTGGTATGAAATAAATAAGTAATTAATCGTGGAAGTGCTTGGGCTGCTCTGTAGTTAAAATAGCTTTGAGATTTGCACTTAAAACAGATATTTACTGCTTGATTTTGTGTGATTTGTACGATGTGGGCCTGCCAAATTTATGTTGTTTATTTCTGGAATGGAAGGTTACTGGTTTTGAGAACTTTTCAAGTACATCTTTTGATTTATTTTAGTTATTGGCAGTTATCCTTAAGACAGTGTGAGTGAGAGGCTTCAGATATTTGGTTCCCTTCAGTAGAAAAAATGTGAACAGGTTTTTGAAAATTTAATCAGAAGAGTGGTACATTTAGGCAGTTTAGAATTGTAGTGAAATGAAATAAAAGAGGTTCCCTTAACACTTTGTTTTATAACTAATGAGTTCATCAGAATGACTCCTGTTTTATCTAATGGTATTGAAATAATTTTGGCAACTATAAAGTGTATGCTATGATGAATTAATTGCTTATCTGTCCCCCATGTTAACAATTCTTGCAGTTTTGGGAGAACTGAAGGCTTGTTTTAGCTCCCTTTGGACAGACCCTCTAAAGTTCAGTAAGGTTTTAAAGAAATGAGAGATGTGTTTCTGTGTCATCACTTGTGTTATCAGAATCAGGAAACCTGGATGTTTTGAAATTCAGGCTGTTCATCAAGGTATGTTACTGGCTTTTTGATAGTGTGCATTGACAGGGACAATACTGTCAAACTGAAATAACTGAGAGTTTGTGGTGGTTACTCCATGAAGAGGAACTGCAGACAGCACAGTAACACCTTTTTCATTTTTCACAGGGCAGTGGAACATAACTCTGAAATGATAAGAAAAGCAGTAAAAAAGGAAGGGTTTGCTGTCTGAAAACTTCCTACTTTATCACATTTTTTTTTGCAGTTCTTGCATGTTTTATAAATTATTTCCATCCTTTACTTCTGTACATGTTATGCTGCATTTGACTTCACTTCTGTCATATATACTGAATTGAAAAATTCACTGTTAGCTATTTCCTTTCATAGTTATTCTTGCTCTTCTTTACTCAGAGTACCCGCTAGCATGTCTGGAAAATATTCCTCTGCCTGCCATTCTTATCTCACTTCATGTGAATGCATTTCAGCTTCTGCACGAGCCACTGCAGCGCTTTTTACTTAATTCTATATCCTTTCAGTAACTTCATGTAGTCATCAAGGAACTTGTAAAGACGGTATTGACTTCCAGGAACATGCTTGTTTCTTCTGGCACTTCTTTTAATTCATTATTGGTTCTACTTTGTAGAACATGCTGTGACCATAGCAAGTGAATAGGCTGGGCTGAAGTTGTAAATCATAACCATCATTTACATACAAGGCAGCAGGGATGCTGAGATTCCGTGACTTTCCCTATGTGACAAGGGAGGAGTGTGGCAGAGCCAGCAGCACAGCACCTATTGCTTGTTGTATAGTCCTGGGTTTTTACAGTTGGACTGTCTTTTCAGTCCTTTCTAGTACACACCGTGATGATTAGATGGCTAATGTGGAGATATTAAAAAATCTGTATATTGTTATAGTGAGCAGAATCTTATAATTGTCAGCAGACTTGAAAAACTTTTTCTGGAGGAAACATTTAAAAATCTTTTCTGTTACTTTTCATTAACTTAGACTTTGAGTAACATTGTTTAGTATCTTGGATATTAGAACTTTTTCCCATATCAGACTTACCTGAAAACAAGTCGTCTGTTTGAGTAAAAAACTGAATGTCTGCAATATTGATCAACAACATCCCTGCTTACCTGACCTTTTTTGAATTTCAGTCTAACAGTATTTAATTAGAATAAATAGACAATATAAAATAAAACAGTGACATATTAGAGAGAAGAATGGCAAAATTGTGTTACAAGATTTCCTTGATAAGCACAGATATTTCCACAAGGCTCAGTTAGGGAATTCAGCATCCAGTTCAGCCTTAGGCCAAAGCAGGGCCATCAGATACCTGGGATTTTGGGCTGAGGTTGACCTTTCTTTCTGGATCTTGAAGGGAGAAAATTATTAAATCTCCCCTCCTCCAGCACTTGAAACACAGTTTTAGAGAAATTTTTTTCATGGTTTTGCTCACCACAGCAGCAAGATCAGGCATCGAGTCTTGCCAAAAAGAGAGCAGTTTCTGTATTAAGGTGTATTCCAGAAGCTCTTTCTTAACTGATACTTCATTAACTTGCTAAGTAAGCCTCAAATGTTTTAAGAAATATGTTTTCTCTTACTTTAACCTTGAAGAGGAGGAGAGGTTAAGGAATGGTTTTCTTTTACTTCCAATCTTAGTGCTAGGTCCCAGATTTCAGAGTTTCAAATGAGGAAAGAAGCTATGTAGAATCTGTTGACCTTTTAAATCAGGTTTTCCAGGTTAATTTGTAAGACCAGGTAAGATATTAATTAATAATAAAGGGAGAAAAAATTTAATTGCTAGTAGAAATAAATCTTCCTTTTAACACAAACTTTTAGTCAAAAGTGTCATCCCAGTACTGATCACGTGCACTTCAGGGGGACAGGATCAGTACTTGTGTTTGTAGCATCTGTTTCAGGACACTTAGAGATGTTATTGTGTTCCTTGTGGGCATCCAAGCTGCTAACACAAAACAAATATGAGTGGTTATTATCTGCATATTGGCATTATGTATTTTACAACTACAGTAAGTGCCACCACTCAAATGCCAAACCTGCAAATAGGTCTCCTCACTGATAAACCTTGACAGTACATTGTTCTCTTGTCAAGGGGCATTATCCCAGCAATTCAGCAAA
>JAWWLV010000011.1:7524975-7559167 GCA_035041135.1 Platyrinchus mystaceus
GAGTGGTTATTATCTGCATATTGGCATTATGTATTTTACAACTACAGTAAGTGCCACCACTCAAATGCCAAACCTGCGCTTGACATTGTGCCAATAGGTCTCCTCACTGATAAACCTTGACAGTACATTGTTCTCTTGTCAAGGGGCATTATCCCAGCAATTCAGCAAAAATTTTTCTTCATTTGGACAGTGCATCTTTCAGACATTCCCTTCTTCTATTGATTTGTTTTCTCCTGTCCCTTTCTCCTTCTTTTGTTTTCTTATCATAGCTTCAGGTTATTAAGTGCAAAGTATTGATGGGAATGGGTGGTTTTTGGTCGATGGAGAGCTAATGCATCCCTAATCCCACCATTGTTATAGAGTTATGCTTTACTCTGGTTCCTGATGGGGGAAAAGGTGCAAAGCTCTTGATCCTAGTTTTATTTGTCACAAACCCATCCATCAATCAAGCACAAGCATGTCTGAATGCTGAATGACATGTGGGTCTCAGCTGAAAAAATTCGATAACACTGTATTGTCAGGTTGCTCACTCTTTTTTTTTTCGATAAGAAATACATTTGACTGAAATAGATAAGCATACAACTACTAAAGACTTGAAGAGAGAGAGTGACATACATGGTGCCAAAGGTTTTTGATCTTTGGTATTAATGATACTTATGAGTAAATAAAATAGAAAAAAAAAAGGTCTGGACATGCAACATGCTTAAATCCCATAGGCTTTTTTATTAAGTTGGGCTTTCAAGTTTTTAATCTGGACATATGTTATAGCCTGCCACCTAGTCCAAATGCTGATATAATCTATGACTGAATTTATATTTTTTAAAAATTATATAGGTTAATATAGCAGACATTCATGAATAAAATATTATTTTGATATATGTTGAGAACCTGTGCATTTATTATTTCTCAATAAGGATGAAGACATATAAATATATATGTGCAAGTATTATCATTTTATGATTTGAAAACACTTTAAATTTATTATTATTGTACATATATATAGATATTTTATACTCCGCAAATAAGTATGTCTGTCATTTTAAAAATGACCCTTTAAAATGTAACTGCATTCTCAGATATGGTTTTGGAATCTCTTTATACTAGTTATTGTGAGAAGTACATTAACACATTGTTGAAAGCTTATCCCCTTACTTATATACAATTTTCTATTCAGACCCGTTTAAGATAATTGCATTTAGGAACTGTTATAATGTTGAAATATTCCATTTGTACACTATAAGTCTGAGAAAAGTAATCAACAGATCAGAACAATTTAGAAAATGCATTTTATTTTCTTGCCATAGAACTAGACATTTTAGAACGGAGAGTGCATTAAATGACCTAAAAAATCCATCAACAAAGGTAACAAAAAGACAACCCAAATCAGAGGCTCTAAGATAAACATGATGTAGCCTCAAGTACTAGCACACTCTATGAGTAAGCCATTTTTTCTCCTCTCTGTGACTAGGGGCTACGAAACTGCAAAAATCAATGTGGGAGTGCTTTAGATTTGTTGGGTAAATTACATGTGCTTGGCTGCTCTATTGTATCTGGCCCATATTCTATACCAGATACTTTTAGATGGAACTGTCACATAATACATATACTCAGTATTGATTTTTATAGATTTAACAGAGCTTGAACTGAACTCCACAGTAAGCAAGGAAAAACTTAAGAAGTGCAGCTTCTCAAAATTGGGATGAACACGTAAATATAGAAATACTATTGAATGTCTGTATCTGGGAATCTCCTGGCCAACTTTTAATTTAGTATGGGCAGAGTCAACACGAAGTATTTGAAAACTCCTGGCACTAAATATTTGTTGGCTTACCTTCAAAATATTATTTTAGTGTTAATGATAATTTTAATGATTTTTTTTTTATGTTTGTACCAAGAGCAAGTGCACACGGAAAGTTATAAAAAAATTTTAAAAGACATTCTGGTTATTGTCTGAATACCAGATGATGACAGATGAAATCCAGAACACCTTTTCTAGTACCAAAAAGCACTTTGGGGTCTCTTTATGTACCACAAACAAATTATTTTAGATTAAATTCAGTGCATGCAGTGAAGACCATGACTTTCAGATGGAGAACACTTAAGTCTACATTTAGACATAGAAATTAGGTGGTCTCATTTCAAGTTGCATATCACTTCTTATAAAAACAAAAGACATTAATTCAAATGTCTAAATATGAAGCATGGAAAATTTGGCTGCCTTTGAAAATCTCCATGTTAGTTATCAAACATGAGGTAATCAATTGTGAACAGTTTGCTAGGTTTTAGGTCACAAGCTAGTGTGACAGGAATGGTGACACTCCTTAATAAGGCTGAGGAAGGCTAATATTTCCCCAGGGGAAAGAGAGGAAAGATATTTGTAACTTTAAGAAGTAAATTAAGACTGCAAATGTTAGTTTATTTCCATTGTTTCCATGGTTTTCATTGTTTTTGTGAACATAATGTATGACTAATGATATCTGTTTAAAGTAATCATATTTTTAAATACTGGTCTCCAGAGTAATTTGCAATCAAACAATAAAGAAACACAGTTATAATTGGTTAAAAAAGAGATCCTTCTGGTTTCACATCCATCCACCACCAGTGTCATTGAAACCTTGCCTGTACTTCCAAAGTCATGACCTGTGTTTGCCAGTATTGCCTGTGACACAGTTACAGGAAAAACACACTGTGTGGGGGTCCTGTAGGGAAGGACTTCTGGTCACTGCTGTGAGGAGAGATGCTGAAATTGAATTTAAAGGAAGGACAGAAATCAGGTCTTAAAATTCAGGGGAATGCTTTTCACATGCCACTGCTCCACGTTCCTCATCTCCACCCTGACCTACTGGCAAGTGATCCTCATGAAGCTACAACTGCAAGACACTTGAGCTGGTCTTGCTGCTTTGGGCACAAGATGGGCAGCGTGCAGTCCTTGCTTACCTGCACCCTTACAACGTCCAGCGTGAGCCATCTGCCTCTCAGAATCCTACTTTTAAACTTTATAAATCTCCTGATGGTTTTGCCGTATTTAAAAATTGCAATGCATGTCTTCAGCTGATGTTAATTGACATAATTCCAATAGTGTTCTTGCTAGGACAGCAGTTTCCACTAATGAATATCCAGCATTGTATCTCTGCTAGCAGTCAGATATCAGATAATCAGAGCAGCCAGCCTCTGGGAGCAAAGCAGAGCCTTGTCAGGGGGCTTCCACTTTAAAACTTTCCCTCTTGGTCTGTCATTGCTTGATTTTATTATTCTAAGGGCATTTTGATAACCCCTCAGTGTTTGGGTCTTCATGATGTGAAGGTCTGACTAAATAATGAGGGTACTTTCTCTTTTATCTTTAGAGGGAGGATTTACTTATTACTGCCAATAATATGGGTCAGATTTTCAAAGGTGTTTTAACTTCACCTCCATGTTTGTACTGCAAAAACACTTGCAATTGCTTTTGTATCCAGTCACTTCTACAGATGAGCATTTATCATTATTTTCTACGCAAGTGATGCTTGTGCATATATTTTTCTGTCTTGTTTCTATAGGTAGATATGCACAGGCACAAGTGGGTGTCATGCTTTTATATGGCATTTTACAATGCTAAGCATTAAGTTGACAGGACAGTAACACCATTTTTATTCTCAAGTTATATGATGGGCTTGTTTTGTACAATGAGGAGAGTAAAAAAAAAAACTGTGAATTCAACTTTTTCCTTTTGTTATTAATTTTGTGCTCTGTCTTAGGCAACAAGAGGCCCTGAAGGATCTATGGTCATGTGTGAGATGCACAATAAATTAAATGCCTCCCTATATTCTAACAGTATCTGCTCTACTACCTAGTGATACTGGTCCCTCATTTCTATGAAAGAGAAATTACTCATATGAAGAGGAACTTTAACTTTCATAAAACTGGTGTGGCTCTGTCAATAAATAAAAGGCTTAAGGAAACAATGGCTACTTACCTCCTTTTGAAAGAAAAATCCATGCAAATAGGGTTTCATCAATGGAAAGGACACTTTATGTTTCAGAGTTCGATTCTACTTATGTAGTTTTAGCCATTTAACACCGCGACTTCCGACCGCTGTCTGTCTGGAAACTGGATACCAGTGAGGGTAACGCTCTGTCGTACTGTGCTGTATTTTCAGTTTACTCTTAGGTGCTTCAACAGAGTCCCTGATGGTATGCTTAGATGCAAATCAACTCCTGAGGTTACATTGGTAACACTGTTGACATCCAGTATATATTTGAAGTCAGCACAAGTGTCGTGTTGGTGTATGTCTAGTGGAAGTCCAGGACCACTCAAGAGGTTAAGGACGTTGCTCATCAACTGGGAATGCAACTTGAGAAAGGTAAAGCCAATGGAATTAGAAAGAAAGGGCAAAACACCATATGATTTGTCTGTTTAAGGGCCATATGGCACCTCTTTGGCTCTAGGAGAAAAAAGAGATTAGTGCAAAATGTAAGAGCTGCTTCATAGGGCCCTAAGGACCAGCAGTTCAAAATGCTGGAGTATCCAGACAGCCTCTCCTGCATCTTAAAGAATAAATGATGTCAAGCTACAGAAAATGATGCATGCAGTACTTCTTGTTAGCTTGACACACATCCCAGAGCAGGATGATGAGTACAGGGCTGTTGCATGATTGCTACACGTGCATGTTGTGCTGTACAGATAGAGCTGTTGTACGACTGCGCAGTTCTGGTGAGTTAGCAGGTGTTAATCCTCCCCTGGAGTCTACGGCTGAGGTGACAAGCTGTAGTATCTCTCTAGTGGCTTACTACAAAGAGAGGTTACAAAGATCAATTACTGTTTTCTTAAACTGCATAAAACAAAATTCTAGCTATTGTAGGTGTGTGTTGTCCCTTTGCATCTTCATTCCAGTTTGGTGGGATTTTGTTTGTAATGAGAGTAATTGCTGGTCTGTACACTTGCAGCTCTGTTGTATCTTGTGCTGTTGCTGCTCTCCAGGCAGATATAAGTTCCCTGCAGTTGGGTTCTGCTCACCTGATCTCATCTGCAGGGGCACAGGACAGGGTCCTTGCTCTGAGGCTCTCGAGAGTAGCAGGATTTGTACTGATTAATCTCATCTGACACCTTCCTCGTGAGCTGGGAAAGCATGGCTGAAACAGTTTCTAACTCTTCATTTTGAGACAAGTTCCTCATATTTCATTTCCTCTTTATATCCTAATTTAGGAATATGTCAGTAGATCAAGGAAACATAGGTTTGGTATTTTGCAAATTTATACATATTTGCTTTATTCTTGAGACACAGGCAAGCCAGTGCCAGTCAGCATTTCAGCACCTTGGTGGTCCCAGATCTGGTTTGAGCAAAATAAATAATGCATATATTCATATGTATATACTCAAATATATATTTAATAAATTGGTTTTAATCTGAATGACTGAATTGATTCAACTGAACTTACAGCTACAGGAATGTAAAGAAACAAAAATTAGGTTCTGATATTAAAGTGTATTTCCAAACCAATAACTGAGAAAAGGACTCTAGGAAAAGACCCTTACTTAATATTTACTCCTCAGTTTTAATTATTCTTTAAAAACAAGATGAAAATTATGGACAGGTCTGGATTTTTCAAACATCCCCTGAGGTATTACATTATGAATTTCTTGCCTTACTAAAAGAGCTATTTCTTCATTTAGCACATGCTAAATTTAAAGCTCCATTTATTAAATAGGAAAATATATGTATATATTTAATCAAGTTACAAATAAATCAAAAAATAAAAAAAAAATGAAAAAAACTTCACTAGTTATCCTTAGCTGGTTTTGGACTTAATTCTGTGTCCTTTATTTTCACTAATTTGGCAATGTTCCTGCAAAGGAAAAGAACTCTAAAGGGGATCTTCAAATTGGTCCCTACAGCTGTAAAAGTTCTGATATGAGATAAAAACTCATGGAGTGTTGTAAAGCATTAACTGAGAAGAGATGAAATTGTTCCATCAACCTGAAGCTGCTGAAAGCTATTCATTTTCCACTCTTTATTCTCATATAAGTCCTGGTAATGTCAATGAGAGCAACTTGCACTCTCAAAGCAAAAATCCACCCAAAGGCAACAATTCATAATGAAAAGGAGAAGGGAAAAAAGAAAAAAAAAAGGCCCAGGAACAAAAATTTTCCATCTTGAGTTACAAAACCCTCAACTTCACCACATATGTTTGATTCAAACAGTACTTTGTTGGCTGTAAATTGTTTGCAATTGGAATGTTATATTTCTGGAGGAAACAATCCAGAATAGCATTCCGCCAAACTCATGATCATTTGATTGCACAGTCCATATTTGGGGCATATTGGCACGTTCACTCCTGTGTGCAAATATATAAACTGTCATCTCCCGAGCAGTGAGAAGAAAATTGACAGAGGAGGTTCAGATGGGGGAGAAGGGAAAGAGTTGCCAATAAGGCCGAAGGCTTGCCAAAATCCTGTAAGCGAAGGAAACGACACAAAATGCAGAGAATAGACAAGGAGAATGAGTGGCTAATTACTGTACATCCCACTCAGCTAAAAATGAAACACACAGGCACGAGACATCAGAGAGGCACATATTGCATAGGCACATCCTGACAGCAATGACAAAACAGTGTAATCACAAACAGAAAACTAGGAACCTTTCTCTCTTTGTTGGCAGTGTTGGTTGAATGTGTTCTAGCAGAGGGGCTGTTATTCCCCTGTCACTGCCAGTCCCTTTTCTTTGCCATGAGGAAAGAAATGGCTCAGGGAAGAACAGGACTCGAGATCTGGCAGATTTTGTTGTGCCTGCAGCCGGCAGGGCCCAGTTTATTTCCCATGAGGGCATTTCCCATGAGGGCCAGTGCTTTCCCTGGCTCTTCCTCAGCTCAGGTGACAGGAATGTTGTGTGCTCACGCTTAGGATATGTGTAAGTCTTGATATAAATTACCAGCTAGAAATTTGTGGCCACTGAAAGATCCCTACTTTTTGGCATGATTTGCTGTGTCACTGTGAGCAGGTGGCACCTCTTGGTGCTGAAGTTTGTTGTGATTTTAAGATGTAGCAACTGTGGCATTTTTTTTAATCATTTGAGACCTCTGTATGGAAGGCACAATACTTGGTCAAGGGCTTATGATTTTTCCAAGATTTAGCTGATAATTACCATGCATTCCTGTAATTCACCAGACTGACTCATTGCTTCATGTTGCAGTGAATATTAAGTGGTTTAGTAACTGGACACTTTATTAATTTAATCTAACTAAACAAAATATGGGCAAATGAAAGTGTTCTGAAAGATTTGATTGTAACTCAAAGCTGAGGAATCTGAACACTACAGGAAATTACTGAAGCCCTTTTTTGTGTGCTCATCTCCCTCCTCTGGGCACCTGGCTTGTACTTCGAGAAGTGCCCAAAGTAGTCCCTGTGTAGGGGACTTTATTCTCACCTTTGGCTGTATAATGCTTATGGTCACATGAGTTGGCCATATAATCAAATACTTCAAACCAGGGTAGATTTGATGAAGAAAGGAAAGGAATTGCATTGTATTTCCCAATAAATTCATAAGGGGTGCATGCTGCCAACGGAAACAGAAAGAAATTACAGCTGGAGGCAATTAACCAGATAGCTGGATAAGTACTGGCTGGTGAGATTTGCAAAATTCTTTGCAAATTGCTCATCCTTCTCTGCTCTAAGTGGGTCAGCTCCTTGGGTGGCCATGGATATGGAGGCTGCAGTAGTTCTGTGAGGACACGGGTGCAGCCTCACACAAGCTGATCCAGCAGCAGGTAGTTTGCATTAGCACACCAACTGCACCGAGCTAACGAAGATACTTCCTTAGGAGCCTCTCTCTTCTGTTTAAATGCCTTGAGGATGATGTGAGAGTGAAGCAAGAAACACTGGTCTTAGCAAATAATTGTTTTATCTGTCCTCCTTTTTACAGTACACTAGTTAGAAACTGAATAAAGAGAGATCCCTCTATACTTTACCTCTTTCCCTGGGTGAATCCAATGCCTTCCCAGTTCTCTTTGCATTGGGTGAAAACGAGTCCCCCATTTCTGAGGCTCACTCACTCCCAAGGAGAGCCTTGCAGTGTCCTCAGGGAGCAGCCCTTGTCTTCCACCTCAATCAGGGCTCTATCCACAAGGCTCATTGCATTGCAGTGTGGTTTTCAGGTAGAAATCCAGTTTGATGGTCTTCCAGTTTTGGAGAGTTTCCCCATTTATTTCATTGAGGTGTCCAGTTTCTGTCTGGGGCAAAGTAGCTAGTTTGTATATTAGTGGTAAATGACAGTTCTAAGAAAAATGAGGGGGTCAATAACGTGGACAAGTAACATCATCCATTTAGTTTTGAGTTCTCCAGGCACAAGCACCATTTAACTTCATTTTTGATTCATATTCCATGCATATTGCTTATTTATTTCATTAGTAAACTGTGCATGTGTCTACATGAGACAAGGTGTTCTTGGGAATATCTTGGGGTGTTGTATTAAAAACCAATACCCCATTATTTCTGCCTAAGGGCACTGTGACTTACACTTTAGGAAGCTGTACTCTGCACCTGAGAAGTGACTGCAGAATGTTCTTAATATTATATAGTGTGGTTTTCAACACTGATTTGCACTCAGTATTCTGTAGTGCTTCTAGGCAGAGAAACCTGTTACAGTGCTGATTTGTGTCAGGAGTGTTGTGGTGGAGGTTCCATCTCGTGAAGAAGAGGGTGTGACTGCAATGAGTAGCTTTGCTCTGAGGCTGCACTGGGTGAATAATCTGCAATTTGGGGTTATTTAGTGGAAGCATGTTTGTGAATAAGGCTTTCTACCATCTTCAACTGGGTATATAAATGATCTGTTAGTACTTGAGTATGCCTTCATTTCTTCCCAGTTGTACTGCACATGTACAGCATGTACAGGCAGGAGTGTTCCCTCAGCAGTATTGATTATTGACAACCTTAGATCTGTCCTCTGGGTGCTGTACCAAATGCAGGCAACCCCAGAAAATCAGGTGGAAATTCTTAGTCCTCATGTCCATGTTTTTGAATTATCTGAGCATCAGAATAACTGAAAAGAAAATCCCTTGAAACTTCAGGAACATGCTAAGTATTAATAATCTTGCACATCATGGAAAATGACATGAGAGGATAAAAGATAGACCATACAGAAGGTGATCTGCCCAAAGATTATTGTTATGTGAAAATTTCCAAGGATCTCAATCAATAATACTCACCATTTCAAATGAAAGGATAATTTGTTTTAATGACAAAGATAGTGCAAGTAAGTAGAAATGGCAGAAATTTGGAATATGTTGTATGTAACAAAGTTTCTTTGAAATTATTGGAAAATCACATTAGGAAGAAATATTATAATTATATATAATTATGCTCCAAATATACATTGTGTTTGCATTGAAGATCAAAAATAAATATGGGACACAAGGTTACAGCTGTATTCCATTCTCATTAACTCCTGATTATGTTTCTAAACTAAGGAAAATAAACTTTTTAATGAAACAATGTTTTAACTTGGGAGCTTTATGGCAAAAATAGAAGTCTGTTTCAAATTTCATATGGGGAAGAGGAACAATTTTTCATTTTGGTTTTGATAAGCTTACAAACAACAGCGTTGGTCATAAAATTAAATGTTAGCAACATCTGAATCTCAAAAAAAAAATCAGTGGCATTTACAGTTTCATTTTTACAAATTTGAGTATAGAGCTCTGAGAGAAGTTAGCCTAGAAAAAGTACTGCAACACCAAACCTGATCCCTTGGCTCGATGGATTGGTTGGCTTCTGACTTGCTGTGGGATTGAGAAAAGAGGGCAGGGATTGTAAAGCTTCCTTCAGTTCTGTAAGGCTGGAGGACTCCAAACTTCTTCCCTGGCGAGCAGCTGTCACTGGAGTACAGTGTCTTACTCAAGCCTTCTCTTTTAATTTCTGCTTCCTGGTACTGGAAAAGGGACAAATGAGCTCTCAGTTTGCTGCCTCCACTGCCCTGCAATCCTTGTGCAGAAAGGGAATCTTCACAGCACCAACTCCTCCAGCTTTTCGTAGGCTTTACCAGCAGAATATCTACTAAATCACAACTGTTTGTGCACAACTTTCATTAAGTGAACGACAGTAGCTAATGACAGCAATCAAATTAATTGGTAAACAGTATATAGCAAGAAAGCACTGTTATACTTCACTCCCTTCTCTTGCAGGCTCCTTATGTTTTGCCAGTTAAAAAAATCAGGACACTATATCAGGTAGTCAGGGAAGCCCTGATCCATAGGAGGTGTTAGTGTAGTGCTGGTCTGCAGATGATACACCCTCATGCTCTGTGGATTTACCAGGTTAAAGTTGGTAAATGGATGGGAAATGACTGGTTCAGTGCAAGACCAAAGTAGATACACATGACCAGCAAAGGGAGAGTGTGCTCCACGCATTTTTTTATCCTCTAGGATATCTTCTCAGAGAGAAGATATTTCTTCTTTGACATGATCTCCACAACAATAAACTTTAAAAAAGCAAGATTTGCTGGAAAAAGTAACTAACTCAGAGGGTCAGAGATACAGACAAAGTAAAACCAGTTATTCTGAATAAAAATAATCTTGCAGGAATTTATTTTAGTTTAATTAATGCTCTAAATTTGAGTTCACTCTTTTGCTTAATTTGACTTATATTGTTGAAATGTCTC
The DNA here is from genome assembly GCA_035041135.1 of Platyrinchus mystaceus. NCBI lineage: Eukaryota > Metazoa > Chordata > Aves > Passeriformes > Tyrannidae > Platyrinchus > Platyrinchus mystaceus. Next base: position 7,535,600 of record JAWWLV010000011.1, read on the forward strand.
AAGGTAGACAGCTAACTCAGTATTCAAAATAATGTAAAACTAAGTGTCCTACTATTGTTTTCAGCTGACAGATCATCTTGTTTTAAAATTGTTTATGTCCCAGCAGGTGCTGACAGGAGAAAAACTGGCTCAAGGCTGATACAGTAGTAAGGGGAAAAAGACAAGGTATTTTCTGAGGAAAGACTTCAGGAAATGTTGCTATATAAGTAAGGGCTTTTGCCTTTCCAACAGATAAAAGTTTTTTGGGTTTTTTTCAACATCAGATGTCTATCCCAATCTTTATAAGATACTTATCTACTGATAAAATATAAATCCTGCAACATCTTCTCATCTCAAAACCCACGTTATTAAATGAATGTCCAGTCACAAATAGAAGTGAAATCCAAGCCAGACACTCTACTACTCAGAAATGAAAGTAATTTTCCCGCTCTGTTCCTAAAAGTTTGAATAGATGATGAACCAAAGATGGATAATATGATATACCCAAAGGCTCAGTGAGCTTTGAGTAATTTAGAACAAGGATCTGACAATTTGCACAGCAGCTCCTGCAATACTTTTACCACAGGCAAAGAGCTTTCAGCGACATCCTCAGAGTTCAGAACGTTGAGTCCGCTGATGGGAACATTGGGTTCTCTGTTAAGTCCAGTGGAAACTATTCTGTCTAACAGCTGACATAAATTTTGCAGTTTCTCTGTTTAAACTTTTGACAGAAAAAAACAGGAAGGAAGAGGTAGCTGGATGGTATGGTTACCTGCAACATAATTGCAGGCAGGCATTGAGGATTCCATTGCATATTTCTATAGCCTTGTTTACTGCAGGCAGGCAAACCATTTCTTTCCAATGGCAAATAAACTATTATTTTTAATCATTTTTGACTAGCAAGTAACTGCGCCCTGTTAAGGTAATTCTAAAATAAAATCTTCCTATTGAAAAATAGGGAAAAAAAGACCAGAAAAAGCAGGTAGGTCAAACTCTTCTCTTTTAAAAAGAGCAAAAGCAGAGGCCAGAATAGTTGAGCAGTTTCCATTTACTTGTAAGGAATTACTAAAGACCGTCTGTGGAGGAACAGTCACACCATAACCTTCCTGCCAGGCTGTGGCCAGGTTTGTCATGCTTTACAACCAGCAAGTTGCAGAGAACCACATACAGACTGCTTTTTCCATCCCAGTGGGTTTCCATGCAAATTACCACTTGTTGGCATGACAGACATAAAGCCACGATGACTCAGTGACACTGGGACTCCTACAGTCTTGAGAACATCCATGTGAACATTCTCATATTAAGAATATGCTGCTGATCTGGGAGAAAAGTTGCCAACCACTCCTTGTCCCTGTTACTTGTACTTTCTTTTCCTCCTCTGTCAACATTTATGACAGCTTGACACTTTCTAGCAGAATTGCATGTGTTCTGTCAATGGGATTCAATTCAAAACAAACAGCCAGAGGGAAAAAAAAAAAAAGATAAACTAGATAATTTGAACATTCACAGACTGAGTGTATGTGCAGTTGTGTTGGAATGGGAACTTCCAATGGGAAGTAGCTAAGAAAAGGTGGTGACACTAATCTCCTAAGCTGAATCAGCAACAGCCAGAGCAAGGAATGAGGGCAGCAAAGAAAATTATTAGGCAGAGGATTAAAAACAAACAGAGAAGAAGTATTTTACATTGCCCACAAATCACCTCTGAAATTCATTGCCATTGAATTTTGGTAATGCTCACATAGGGTTTGGGGGAGGGGGCAAAGGAGGGTGGGGGCAAGTAAAGGAATGAAAAATTCATCCAAATCCTATTAAAATCTGTCTTAGAAAGTTCCTAAACTTCAAGTAGCTGGAGATGGGGTGAATATGGTAGTGAATAAGCACTTTGTACTCACTCTGTCCTAACGCTCTTCTTTGCACTTCCATTGACCTTTCCTGTGGGAGGAGGATGCAGGGCTGGACACAGCCATGGTGCCACCATTCTTATGGTTTCAGATTTCATGGAATCAGGTCTTGTGCTATGTGAATCTGCAATCACACAGACTAAAGCTATGAAGTTCTTACCTTTTTCTGAATTCCACGGAAGGTACTTGAAAAGTCTGGTTGCAGCCCTGCACTGATAAGCTGGTTTATACATACTGGAAATAAAATTGTTATTCAGTCTCTGCAATAGAGCACTCCCATTTCTGTGCTATTTTATAGTGGGAAGGGAGAGTAAATTAGCTCATATGTGATTTGACCATTTAAGTGGATGACTTTTTCCACGTATGTGTGCATGTATCATTGTGTTTATAATTTGCATTTTTAATGATGTAGAATGCTTAAAATCAAACAAATGCTCTTTCTTACTTTCCTTCAATAAAAGTAATGTGAGTTAGTTAATCTGCAACAAGTGTCTTGTTAAAAGAAATGTAAAACTTCTGCTTTCTTAGTAGGACTAAACTTAGTCATTCTGAAATGTAGAATAGCTTCTGCATCTATTAAATAGTGTAGTCTCAGTTATCATCTACTGAAGTACATCCTTTTCCAGAGTTGTAATGGAAAAAAAATGAATGACCAAAAAAAAGAGTGTAAGGAAAAGAAAATTATTCTTGGTCCTTTGAAATTGAACATTTTAATGGCAATAGGATGAGGAGATGATGTGAGTTGCAAAGGACTTTTCACTTGGATTATTATTTTTTTCCATAATTGGAGCATCCTAAATGATATCATCATATTTAGTATGTAAGATTAGATTTTTAGCATGAGTAAATGTAGAAAAAGGACACAAAAAGACAAATTTCAAGCATTTGGCACTGGAGGAGCAGTACTAGCAGTAAGAATTGACTCACCAAGGCTCCAGTCCAGCAATTACCAATGTGCTCAAGTTCATAAGTGATTTTTTTCCAGTGGAACTATTTATAGACATTAGGCTGGACAGGATCCTAGGATCTTATTAATATCAGGACTAAATTTGTCTATAGGATTTTGGTTTTCTAATTTAGCTTTTGTCACTGCCTGAGTAGTGCTGTGACAAGTTCTTAAGGGAATCTCAATTACTTAAAAATTAGAATTAAAAGCACAGTTCCCTTTTGCTTCTCTGGATGGTAAGAAGTGTCCTGGACATTGTCACTGTGCACCCAAGAGCAGTGAGGGCCAACAACAGCTCCACATTGTCCATGTGCACTACAAAGGATAGATAAAATCAAAGGTAGAGAAGTCGTATGACTGTCATTTGATGATCAGCCAGCACGATTTCAATCTTATCCAGAGATCTTTGGTCATTTAACTCTGTTCTGTGTCCCTGTCCCCACAAGGTGGAACATTTAAAAGGATAAATCAGACACTTGAGAGACGTAGGCTCGTACGGACGAATGTATTGAGGAGTCTAAGGCTCTTTGATTTCCCAGTGCCTTTGTGGGTCTGGATTGTGATGTTGACTATCATCAGCTTATTGAAAATAGCACAGAACATACCTCTTCACTAACTATTTTATTATCCCTAAATGCCTACTGCGGAGAAGAAAAGACAAGATAGATCCCCACAGGACTTGCCTTGGAAACACTGATCCTGGGGGGAAAAAGCCACTCAAGATCAGTGCTGTCCACTCTATGCAAGTACAGAAGCCTTCTGGTGTATTGTATGAAAAAATGTTTGTAGGTGTAAGAATTATAAGCACAAGTATCTGATCATCAGACACTGCCAGATGCTAATTAGTAATAGAATTTGCATAGCCTACAACTCTCAAATATTTTTATGAATAAATTGATGGTCATCCAAATACTTGCAAATAAATTAATTACAAGAGATAGGATTATACAGAAAACCAAATGAAACTAACCAGTTTTAGCCCTTATGATTACTCACCTAGTTCTATTAGTGAGATTATTTTTGTCTGGTTCACTGGAAAAAACATGACCTGTTACTATATTGTATTTTTTTCTGCTTTTTATTTTTTGTTTTATCTCTTGACTGTTCTGGAATACCCAATGTATATATATATAAAAAAAATAATGCATTATCTTGTCGGTGATTCACTTCTTAGGCAGGACTTGTGTAAATTTAGAGCATTTAAAATTCTCCAGCTGGTTGCTACTGTCTGTTTTGACTGCTACAAAATTCACTTATACCCACAAAATACTTCTCTTGTCCTTTGGTAAATAATAGGTTAGAAGTGAAAAAAAAAAAAAAAAAAAGAGGAAAGAAAGAAAAGGAAAAAAAATATTGCTGTTGCCCTGGCACTATTAGAACAGGAACCATGAGCCTCTAAAAAGTATGAAATACCTTATTCTGTGTTTAGAGCTGATTGTACTATTTGGTGGTTGTGGCCTTGAAGTATTGTGATTGAATCTTAGAAAGCAGGGCTGATCTGGATGAATTCCAGCTGAAGCTACAGGAATTGAAGAATTAAGCTACAGAACATAATGAAATTATTCAGTCCCAAGCAATCTGATGAGCATCACTGTGTGTAATGGGATGTGTGTGTGGTTGTATCTGAAGCTGGTTGTATACCATTGATTACAAAAGTACCTTTTACACATAGTGTAAGATAATTACTTTGTATGAAAAGCAGACTATTTTAAAGCATTTATTTTAATAAATACATTTAGCACTAGTTTTCTGAATGTGGGTATATTGTTAGTGAGTAGTATTCAAGGCTAAAGCCCTTACCTTTGTGCTGATGCTGAAAACTATCAATTATAAACCACCTAACAATGTTCTACCAATGAGCACTCTCTTTTAGCTGCACGTTCCTATTCCTCTCTTTAAAAGACAGATATTGCTGCGTGCAGGAGCACCGAGACTGGGGTACCATTGTTAGGGCTGATTAAGGGGAGGAGGAACTGTTCAAATTTTAGGGTTCTTTTCTTATCAGACATCTATTGAACTGAATAGCATTTTGTTTTATATCACACTTTTTATGGCCTAGGTATCTCAGAGCTCTTTACAAAACAGTCTGTTTCAATAATAAATATTACTAGAATAGTGAATGTGTAGGCACCTATTATGTGATCTGCAGTAGCTCACAAAATCTTTGGCATTTGAACAATGCATTTAGGTAGTAGGGTGATGGGAATATGTAAGATAGTTTTATTTGCAAGTGTTAAAATAAATGTTTAAGAATCTTAACATGGAAACCAAAAGTAGGAGGAAAATATTTATCCTGCAGCTTGTAATTTGGTAAAACCTGCCTAACATCCACCTGGATGCAGAGTTACAGTTGGCAAGAAAAGCCAGAGCTGTAATTGTTCAGTGGAGGGATGGAGCTCTTGAAAGAAATAGTCCCAACCTACAAACATCTCACAAGTGGTTTAGGACCACAGTAAAAGTAGTTCTCATCACTGAATAGCCTTTGTTAGGGTGGTGGACCTCAGACCGCGTGGAGTAGGTCCACAATTTCAGCTAATTTTGACTGTGCATGATGAGAAAATAGGAGGAGGTGTAATAAATGCTGCAGAGGCAGTAAAAAACAGAGAAGGGGAAAATAAGAAAGCAAGACAACAAGGTATCTGCACATCTCCTTCCAAAATTGCTGGATCAGCCTCAAACTGTACTGGCACAGAGCTGTCCTCTGTGTCCTCAGTAAAATTACCACGTTGCTAGCAGAGGCTATTAAAAAAAACCATGCATCTGCAACTCAGCCACCACAATTCATGGTCCATCAGAGTGGAAATTAGGGGAAACAACAGAATTAGTAAAATCCTGTTTTGCCCCCAACAGAATAGATTGTCCTGGCTGTGGTGTTCCTTACCAGGTACAGGTACGACAGGCTCATAGCTACGTGGATGCCTTTCTCTGGCTGTGCACCCCAGATGCATTCTCACTTTCTTTTCTCTAGATTTCTGGCTTTATGTGCCCTAGCTGTCTTGTCCTGTAGTCGAGGTCTCAACCTCCATCTGCTCTCATCTCCCTTTCAGCTCTTCTCTGTTCCCCCTCCTTCAACCTGGACAACACCTCACCTCTTTTCAAAGCCTTTATTTTTAGAAGAAAATAAAATACGTGAAATCTGAATGACTTCAAAACCATATTCTGGTGCTTTCTCTTGCTTCTCAGTCCACTATTGTTGTTCAGAAAGTGTATAGAGCACTATATCAAGTAATTGGATATTATCTTCTGAACTGTAGTTCAGGGACTAAAAATAACATATTGGTGACCACTTTGTCCCATATGCCTCCTTTGTAAAAAGAGCTAAAGGCACTTTTTCAGGTTTTCCATGTTGGAACATTAGCTTCTAGCAGAGGTGCTACTCTTTTTGTGGTGAAAGCAAAATAAGCATGAGCTGGATATGATCATCACTTCCATGATACTTCATAAAACTCATTGCCACGTGATTATTTTCTATCACCAGGTTCATACTTGAATGTTCAGACCAACATGTCTCCACTGCAGTTGTTACAGCATTGCTTTGTTGTTCTACCATTCTTTATCCTCTGCTCTACAAGACCATGAAGGGCACTTACAAAATTGCTCTCATTAAAGCAATCACCACGTGGGCCACCGTTACCAAAGTGGCTGATGGTTTTGGTGTTCAGCTAGCAACATGTCACAGGAGCCTGATTATCACAAATGATAAGCAACTGCCTTCTGCAAATCATGCTCTTACAAAGTGTATCACCTGGGCCTCCAAAACCGAGGAACTTGAAGTACCTGGTCACTTTTTCAATCTCTGTGCTGTCCACCATCAAGCAGATGATCTACATAAAACTGGGCAGTGTTTTTTTCATCTCTTATGTGGTAACTGGATGTGCTCCTGAAAAGTTGGCTTAAAGGCCTATTTGTTCAGAGCATCTCTTCCTGCATAACCCTTTTTGTTTAGTTGCCAAAGGACCCCTGGAACGTGCCTTTATTTCTGAAAGTCCCGTGGGTCATTACTCACCTCGGCATCAGGTCGAGCTTCTGTGCACTGCTGCAAGGTGGTCTCTTACTTTCTCACTGTTGGGAAGAAGGATGACCAGCTGACAGTAAAATTGCTTGGTGATGATGAGCCCTTGGCTTTGTTACTGTGGTAAAACATACATCATTTGACAGCTGCTTGTGCATGGAAAAAAAAACATAGATGATTAACGGTTTCCTATCTTTTCTTGCTACTGATCTTCTTTGCTTATGACAGATGAGACTTAGATGTCTTTTTTTAAGTAACAGAGAGAGAAAAGGAGAATATTTAAACTTGTTCTCACCTAAGTCTTTTATGTTATCCTAAGGACCTTATTTGTAGTAGAGATTTTTGTCTGAATTTCAGCTCTCCTAAAATTATGAGACCTGTCATTCAGCTTTAAAAGGGAATGTGTATTCTTCCCCTGCTGGATTTTTTTTTTTTTGTGCAAGAGGTTATAATGCTAATTTTACTTATTCAGAAATTAAAATAGCAAACAGTTTATATGAGGTGTTGATAATTACCTATATTACTGTAATGCTGTGACAGATGTTGGCAAAAAGAGGCAGAAAATGCCTACAGCTGTGCACTCCATGACATCCAGTTTATACTCAGACAGAAGGCTAACAGATGTTCTGAACTGTCACTTTGCCTAAATGTTTTTAAAGTCTAAGGACCTGCTTTATAATTCACTAGGGCCTCATTTGGTTTCACAGAGGTCCTCAGAATTCCCATCTGTGACAATTAATGTCGAAGACTTTTATAAATCAACCCCTGTCCTTATTAGCCCTCTGCTAATAGATATTGTGTATCTGTATACTCCCGAGGCTTCTATTTTTGTGACCTAGTTATTAATTTCTATTACTTGTATTTGGCATAACTCTTGTTTCGAGAAGAAACAGATTTGGATGATTCAAAAGATTGATGATATACTTACTGTTGGCTGACCTCAGAATACCTATGTTAAAATATTCTTTATTTTCTTCCTGACTGCTATGGTCATAGCTGTAAAATGCTAACAATTTCAAACTACTTGTTTTCCCAAAGGAAAACATAAATCTTGCTGGTATCAAAACAGAGCACTTAAACAAGCATGTTCAGCTGCCAGGGTATATTCCTGTTCCTAGAAGATATTCTTATTCAGAAATAGTAAAAACATTTAAGGGGTACTTTAAAAAAAATATATATCAAATTATGCTCTTTAATTTAAAAATTGAGGTGTTATAGAAGTTTAAGTGTTAGTATATGCATATAGAAAAACTGAGATTTAAAATAGGGTTATGTCTTCAAGCTCCACCCAAAATTGCCAGCATACCTTAACATAAGCAAAAAATATCTCCAGTGTAAAGCAACTTCATACTTTCTTGATAGTTGCCATTTCTTTTTAAATGCTGGATTCCTGTTATACAGTAGTTTAATAGTTTAAATATTGTGCTAACATAATCAGTGTTTGGCCTCTTCTGTTCCCCAATCCTGTATAGAAGCAGAACTCCAAATTGTACATCTTTCTGGGTTTGTTTCTAAATTACTCCCCACACTTAATTACGAGGATGAGAGGGATGCCTTATTCCTCTTTGTTATAGGCTAAGCTCTCAGTAATCCCAAACAAAAGAGCCAGTTCTGGAAGATATAGGATTTGCTAGCAGGATTATGGTCTCATAGATAATGATGTGCAGTCAGCAGAAGCGAAGCTTTATTTTAATTCAAATAAGCTAGTAAACAAACCACTGACAAGTCTGCTGGTGAGAGTAACTGGCTTCTGTTGCCACATTGGCAGCTAAATTATAGAAAATCTATTATACCCTGTTCACCATATGTTTAATTTAATACAGATACAAATTAAACTATCCACAGTGCCTATTAAAATAACAATACATATTTTTTAAATATATGAATGTTTTAAGATACATTTCCCTGACCTTAAGAAGGGCAATGCTGATTTGGGAGACTACAGCAAAACACATGCTATAGTCAACAGATTCTCTTCAACAACAACAACAACAGTGATTTGAAAAAACACAGAATATTAATAGTGCAGTTTTGTAACAGATAATGAGGTTAATTGGGGTGTTTTACCTTCTAAGCATCTGCTCTTACACACTTCACTCCCCCTAGGTTCCTGGGCCTTGTATTTGATAGGAGTGCTTGATATCTAATCCGCTGTATACTTTTTAATTCAGTGCCAGCTACAGTATGAGGTTTTTGCCCTTTTCCTGCTGCAAATAACTATCCCTCATTTCTGCATATTCTCATTTATTAATGTTCTTTCAAATAACCTGGGTTTCTTGACCTGTCAGGAACCTTGGAATTGTTACTCTGTAATACTGGTGAAGAGTGTCAAATTATGCAGAGGGATTCCTGCTCAGGGCCTGTGTTGTTCAGAGGAAGAAGTGTGTTGTGGCTCATTATGGACCCTGATTTACTTGAGCTCTATAATGGATAGACTGGAAAAAAAAATGAGAACAATAGGGGCAAGTATTGTGGGGGTCTGACTAAATGTGGATATGCCCAAATTAACTGAATTTACCTCAGAAAGTCAGTCAGTCACTGCAAGTTATGGGGATCAGCAGATGTTACTGTCATGAGGTGGTGATGGATTACTTGAAACCATACTGAAACCACAGAGAAAGAAATTAATTTCCCCAAACTTACCCCTTATATCTTAAATAAATGATGATGAAAAAAAGTGCCGGTCAGAATATTGCCAGTGAAGAGCTCTCTGGACTTCACTGGGATCCTCCTGCCAAGACTGGTGCTCTGCTTTCCAGTTCCAATCTGCTAACAGCAGAACTAAGTGTGTAATGAAAACCTAAGTTTTGAGAAAGGACCTGCTTGTAGGTTGTGAATTGTCACCTTACTCCGTGGTAATATGTTCACAATATAGCATTAAGAATCATGTTTCCCACATGATTTGGGATGCGAGAGCACATGCAAACTCCATGTGCATGTGTGGAATTATGAGTGAAGGGAGTCTCTGACTCCTCTAAATGTGTAACCTTATATACTGGCCACTAGACTGCATTTGTATATTATCATATGTATAGCGTATACCATCTGCATGGGCATGAAGAGTGCAGTGTAAAGTGTATATATATATATGTGTGTGTGTGTGTGTGTGTGTGTGCACATATATGCTAATTGTCTATTTATTTTATTTTTATTTACCAACACATTTTTAGAATCAATATATTTGTAATGCAGACATAACATACACAGGAATTTAAGAGTTATTGCAAACAAGTTTGACTTATTTGATAAATTCAGCTTTAGTATGTAAAAAAAAAAATGTCCAGTTCCAAAGAAAGTTGCCATCTAAGGAACTGAATGTGTAAAGGTATCAAGTGCCAGAGATACTTGGACAAAATACATAATATTACCAGTGCTATACTTTCTGTTCTTCATCCCAGGAGAAATTTATCCTATACCATGTGGTCATCTTTCATATTTGGCATATTTGGCACCACAGCTACCCATAGCAAAAATATTGCAGTAAATGTTGAGGTAATAGATGAACAGGTCTTGCGTCTCCCATAGCAATGATGAAAAAAAACTAAACAGTTGAAAACACCGAAATTTTAGGAGGCACATCTAAAGTTCTTCCATAGATTTCCATGCAGTGAAGGGCCTGCCCATCCTGCAAACCTGCCGCTACTACAGAGTTGCTCTTGTGCAGTACAACTTCTTTGCTTCTCGGTAACTGTATTTTCTACCGTCATATGCCGGAGGATTGGGGGGAGCAACCAAAAAAAACCTGCTATCGGTGCGACCCGAGACGTTGTGCGTTTCAAGGCTGCGGCGTGGTGGGAAGCATGTCCGTCCTTCCCGAGGAGTGTGTTCTCCAGTATCCCTGGAGCACAGCGGTGCCCGGACAGCACACCACGCTTCCCCCTCGTAGCTTTTTTGGCTAGAAAAGCACGAACGTCGTTAAAGTGAAACCAGAGGGTGAGAACTTTTGGAAATGGATTGGGAAGCCCCTTTGGTCGGGAAAGAAGTCCCGGAGGAAACGCGGGGTTTAGCGGCGGGCGGGTGAGCGCTGCTGCGGGCCCCGCACCCGGGTCCCGCAACCTCCCCCGAGCCCGGGGCGAGGGACGCGGGGGCGGCGGGACCCGCTGTCCCCACCTGGGACTGCCCGGGCCGGGTCCGCCTGGCCGCCGGCAGCCCGCTGGTATTAAACTTTAACCCTCTTGTCAGCGAGCCAGAATGCGAAAGAAGGGCTTGTCCTGTTCGGTGTTAACCTCAACTCCTCCGGGGAAGATTAACTTCGGAGCCCCGGGGCGAGGGAGCGCGGTCCGTGCGCGGCAGAGCCCGGTAGAGGCTGAGGCTGAGCAGTGTCCGACACGGCAAGGGCAGAAATATTGGCTAGGGGCGGAAAATATCAGCAGCATCCTGGCTGCCCCCTCTTTTTTGAAATAGCGTCAGTGCTTCAGTGCTTTGTCCTGGGTCAGAACTCCAAAAGTCTGAAATTATTCTTTTTCTGGACATAGTTGTGAGTCAGACTCTGGCACTCAGCCCTTCTGCGGAAGACCGTGTCTGGTAAACACCTTACTGGTCTGTCCTAACCCACAGCTTAGAGATATACCTATATATAACCCATTTGGGGTGATCCATTATTTTATCTATGCACCTGGATGCAGGTGGGGGCTGGTTTCCGAGCCTAAAATGAATTGTGAAAGTCCAAATCTAGGATATTCATTTTCCCAGCCCGTGGAATCGGTCTCGGCACAGAGGCTTAAGGGTACCAGTGCCCGTTTGGGAGCCCAGCTCTCCGCAGACCAGGGAGAAAAATGCATGTTGAGATGCGAATTTCTTTCACAGCCCTTCCAATCTGTGGTTCACTTTTTTACTTTTGTTTGTTTGTTTTTCTTTCCCTCCAGAAAGTATTAGTTATTGCTGCAAAGCATTAGAAAGTTGTAGCCAACCGGTCCACGCACTGCTGATTTCGTTTCTGGTTATCTGCAAAATGAGCTTTAAGCCAATTTCGTGCTTCAGGCTAAAGAGAGGGATTCGTATTTCCCTCCTAGATGCGTGGCATTCCTGGAATCTCTTTGTCAGCTTGCTGTAAGATGCTGCTGTAATTTGCCTGCAAACTCTCTCCAAAATTTGTATACAACGGTTAAGAACGACGTAGGATTTCTGAACCATCGGGATATTCTGGTTGGAAAGAAAAGGAGATATCTTTCACTGATAAGTCAGTATTAAACTGTTCAGAACCTTGTTCCCATTTAACCCAGAGAACCACCGTAGCAAAATACGCATTTCCTGCTAATTACTTTCCTTCGCTGCTCTGAGAAAATACATCTTCAGGAGAAGCGGTACTTTCTGCGCGAATCTTAGAAAAGTTCTTACACGAATCCCTGAACTTTGACACGTTTGGATCTTCTATGCCACTTCAAACCCCCCACCCCGCTCCTCCTTAACATGTAGAGGCTATTGCAAAATGACGGGAGGCTGATTGAACTCTGTGCCCGGAGGTGAGCTCTGCCACCCTCCCCGCTAACCTCCTCTTGGCGTTAAGCCTGGAAAGCAGAGCTCGCCCGTTCCCGGCAGCGCGGCCCCCTGTGCGGGGGCTGCGGGGCCGCTGCTGCGGGCTCTGCCGGCGGGGCCGCGGCCGCCGCTCCGCGGCCGCCCCGGAGAGGCTCCCGCACCCTCCCCGCTCCGGCGGAGCGAGCTGGCGCGAAGATGTTTATCCTGAGATGGAAAATGGGTTGTTGAAAAACAAGCCATGTGCAAATAGTTTAATTTTCCGTTTTGATGCTTATCTTTGTCTCCCGAATTTCATCGGAGAGGCTTTAATTGGCGTGTGGGTAATAGTTCCTAAATAATCCCTTATTAGATGACTTCAGACGAGTTGTGAACCAATAACGTCTTAGTCCTAAAAGTGAAAGTAGAATTTGAAGGCTCAGGTCAGTTTTTGTCAAAGGGCTCATTTGAGCATCTTTTAGTTTGCTGAAAAAGCTAATTAAAGAACGTTTGAAGGTTAAAGTCATTATTCCGTGCTGTTGTCGTGCTACAAGTGAGCCGAGTTTTGTGAAAACACAAAGGGCAGAAGTCACAGAGGTGGATTACTGTCAGTCCAGGCTACAGAGGCACAGAGAACTGTGGCATTAATTCCTATAGAAAGGTAGACAAACACAGTCACTGACTAACAACTTTCCCGCAGAGCCCTATTGTCTAAGCACTTTCTTCTGCTTTGGGGCTCTCTTCGAGTTGCTACAGTCGTAACCAGATCCCAAACTAGGTAACTGGGTGACTTTCGGGCGCAGAATTCTTGACCTGTGAAACAATTTCCACGACAAAAAAAAAAAAAAAAAATCCTTGTGGGTCTTGGCGGTTTCCTGTAACATTTATTTCCCTAACATTTCCCTCTACATTTTTTAGCGGTGCTAATTTATTCATTACTTGGCAGAAAGTTAGCAACGCACCAGAACTCTGCTGGAGCCCGCAGCACCCTCGGCACTCGCCAGCTCCCGGTTGCCGCTGCCCGCTGCGCCCCGCAGCCCTCGGTCCCGGCGGGGGCACACCCGGAGCCCCGTTTTTGGGGCGGCTCTGGAGGCTGTGGTGAACTTTGCGGGCGGCGGCGCCGCCGCGCAACAGCCGCGCAAAACCCGCGCAACAGCCGCGCTGCGCGGGAGCTGCGCGCCGCGGAGGGTGCTGGAGCGCAGGGACACTCCGCACGCCGGAAAATCCCGTGGGCTAATCCCGGAGGCTGTTAGCACCAGTTTGCGCCTTTGTGTGTGTGTGTGTGTGCGTGTGCGTGGACAGCAGATTGCAAAGCAAGGCACACAAAGATAGGCGCGCACAGGCACAGCCGGGGCTGCTCAGCCTCGCCTCTCCATCGCCCGCTGCCTTCGCGCTGAGCCCCTTTGCCCCGCTCGCTCATAAAGTCTGGATTTTTAGGTCTGGCCACGACTGCAGATCTCCCCAAATTCAAAGAAACAGATGTTTGGGCTGATTATGGATGGGGGGAGGGGAGGAAGGATCCCTGCAGCTGCAACTCAAAAAAATATATTGGTAAAATATTTCAGTGGTAATAAATACGCAGAGATCAGCTCGACCTTGCGAGGTCTTTATTTTAATTTTTTTTTCCCCCATATACAAAAATCTTTATCAAACCTCTATTCTATGGCTTCAATAAACAGAACCCATTACCTCACGGCAGCTTTTGTTGGCCTGTATACAAGCGAGAACAAAATGGTTATTCAGGAGAACGCTTTCGATTTTTATTGTGTGTAGTATGCACAAAGAGCAGTGTTATTGTATTAAAAAGAACCATCTGTAGCAGAAACAATGGCATCAAATTATCTTTGAATACCCACTGCAAAAATATAAAGCTTTTTTATTATTCTTCTGCTGTACGGTGGGGGACAGAGAAGTGACTTTTTTGTTGTTGTGGGTGCATTCTTATAACACACACACAAAATCAGCCATTTGGATTTTTTAAGCCATAAACGATTTTTTCCCCTCTTGTTCCAGGGACTGCAGTTAAAAGCTAGGGCTAGGACTTGGAGGATGTGTAGGCAAACGGAAGGAGAGCCGAGGGAAGAAAAACCGAAATGGATTCATTCTCTGTCCTGGATGGAGGAGGAGAGGAGAAGAGAAGGGGACGTGCGAGCTTCCTTCAACTGCCTCTGTCCGGTGAAAAGTGCACAGACCCCCGGGGCTGCGCCGGGCTCCGGAGTCCGCGCGGACTTTCGCGTTGAGCTGCCAATCAAACCTCTCACAGCCACCACCCTGCTCTGGCACCGACATGTAAGTAGCTGCAGCACAACTTTGACATTCACAGTTTTTTCCCCCCTCCTCCCCCGTGACCTTTAAAATGATCTGGAAATGTAGCTTCCCACCTACGACCCGCCGCCCTGAGCTCCGCCGCTTTAACCCCGGGGAACTCGCGCGCGGGTTCGGGCTCGGCTGAAATTGCGCGGCCGCGCAGCGCCGAGCGCACGGCTGGGCAGAGGCGCTCCCGGTCCGCAGGCTGCCTCTGCCCTGCCTTTCCCTCTCCTCCGGAGCACACGGCCCGCGGGGAGCGCCGGAGCGGAGCCGGGACGCTCCCCCGCCGCGCCCCGGGGGTGTTTCAGACGGGGCCGCTATGTCGGCACTCCCCGCGGAGCGGCGCGCAGCTCCCGGCTGCGCAGCGCGCATCGCTCTGGGCGGCGGGCACGGAGCCACCGCGGCGCTCCCCGCGCTGCGCCGCGGGTTCCCCTCGCCGGGAGGTGGATCCGAAGGGCCGGGGCCGTGCGCGGGGCGCGGAGCGGCCGCCGCGGGGGTTCCCGGGCGCGCAGCGCTGGCGGAGAGCCCGCGGCCGCCTCTCTCTGCCGCCCCCTGTGGGCGGCGCGGCGCGTTCCCGGCACGATCCCTGCGGCGGCGCGCAGCGTTCCCGGCCCCATCCCGGGAAAAGGGGGGATCAGCCCGGCGGGGCTCCCAGGGCCTCGCACGCCCAAGAAGGGGGTACACCGAGGGGGAGAGGCGGCGCATGGCCGGGCAGCTGATAATAAATCATCCATACGTTTAACTGCCTTCGGATACACTTGGGACTGGGAAAGGACCGATTTTGACACCTGGGCTCATTATAATACCGTTTAAAGGGAAGCTCTTTTTAGTTACAGTTAGCAAAGTTGAGGTTGGATTTTCCCCCTCTTCCCCCTCCCCCCCCCCCCGGCCCTTTTTTTTTTTTTTTTTTTTTTTGGTAAGAATTTGGTAGATAAAGGTTAATCTTGGGCTGAATGATAGAGCTGTGATTGACAAGAGAAAAGGTGTTGAGGGCAGGTCGAGCTGTCTTATTTACAGCCCACTGCTTGCTATAGAGCCTTTGTTAGGACTGGAAAGCTAATTTAGAGCTGATCAAAAGCACCACAGAGTTAAAGGACTGGTAATGACTGCTAATTTCATTTCAGCCTCATACATCCCCAACTGCTGTAATTAAAGACGTGCTATTTAAATACAGGTGAAGGGGTTTTGTAGTAGGGGGAAAGTGGGTAGCTGGTTACAATTTTATTTAGTGTTAATATGGTAAAAGTCCAACATTTGATTTATGATTTTAGCGATTTGGTTTTTTATGCTCTTCTGCCCCTGCAGAGCGGGGCTGGGCGACAGAGCCGGCCGTGCAGGGGCAGGGTGAGGACAGCGCGCTGCAAGCGAGGGATGTGAGCTCCCTGCTAGCGAGGGGTTATCTTATTTTTAATTATTCCCATCAAACGGCAGTCAGGAAACATCGGGAGCGCCAGGGAGAGGGAAGACGGAGAGACACGTGTCAGCTTTTAAGTGCCTCTGCGGAAGCTCGGGTCCTTATATTATTATTATTTTTAATTAAATTATTTTAGCACTCCACGGCTGGTCCGCTGGCTCTGAGACGATGTAATTTCACAACCCGATATAACAGTTTCTTTCTGGGGAAACATCAAAGGATTGAAAGCTCTACATTTCCGTAGTTGGTTAAAATTGATAAAAAAAAAAATAAATAAAAAAAAAAAAAGAATTTAGCCTTTAATCTCTTTTTATCCACGACAACTAAAGATCTGTACTCGACCCCGCTCGGCTCCGGGCTCCCCGGTTTCCCCCGGGCCCCCCCCGGTCCCTCCCGGACCCCCCCGGGCTCCCCCCGCCCCTGCGGTTGCTCCGGGCGGGAGGCGGCGCCCCCTGTCGGCCGCGCCGGGGGTGCCCGCGGGGAATTCCGCGGGAGAGACGCGGGCGCGGGTGGAGCGGGAGCGCCGGGACGGGACCCACGGCGAGGCGAGGAACCCGCGCATGGAAGCGTCTTGGAGTCACTGGAGCGGGGGGGTTAAAGTAAGCAGGGTGAGGTGCAGGCAGGGAGAGCGAATAGCCCAGCCCAGGAACCGCGGGCAGGGAAGCCGCCTCCAGCTTGTGCTGTTTGCTCTGTGGATATACAAACGTGATTTTAAAAAAAAATAAAATTAAAATGCCACGGATTTGTTTCTAAGCAGAGCTTCCCGTAAGCCTGGGTCTTATAGAAATGTCGGTGTGTGATGCTCTCCCGCATCCAGGCAGAGCAGAGGTGCTGCTGAGGGACCGCGCCGCCCCGGCGGGCAGCGGGACATCCCCGAAATAACATATTCTTTATTGGCAGCGTTAGGCACAAAAATAAGGATTAATTTTTCCTCGTTCCCAACTTCGGTGTTCCAGTGCTGTCAGCAAATGCCAGCCTTTCAGAAGCTCGTGCTTGTGTTTTCCTCCAAAGGTGTCTTAAGTAAGTCAGTGTTGACAGGTGTTGCTTATGAGCAGCCTTGAACGTTTCCTTTTCATTAAGGAAACATTTTCGAAAATGGCATATGTTTAAACTCGAAGCAATAAACTCGTCTCAATCCCCCCCCCCCCAAAAAAAAAAAAAAAAGGAGCAAAATAAACACCCCCTCCCCCAATTGTGGAAAAGGAAGAAGCGTTATCTTAAGTGAATGCCTGGAGTGCGTTTTCATTTCCTCGCTGTGGAGATGACAGATTTAAAAGAAACCTGGTGATATAAAACGATTAACCAAAATATGTGACAGGCTGCATTGTCACTAACTTTTTAGATTAATTCTCTACTTATTTTATAAGCATCCGCGTGGTTCTGTGTAATGCATTTAACGGCGGTATCTGCGAGTTGCGGTAATACCCAGCACGGTTTATGCGTCTTGCGTGCGAAGAGAAAGACTAATGGAAACCAAATTATTTCTGCTAAATTGGGGTTATTTTGTGTCTTCTGTTGACAGCCTGGATGAAAGTCATAACGCCACAGTTTTTCTGTTAGAGGAACCCTATGGTTGTTGGTCTCACAATAAACTTTTCACTTTAGAAATTATATTCGAATAGATTTTTATGAAATATTATTATTTGTCGCGCTGAGTATACTGACTCTATTCTTTCATTTTGATCTCCGCTAGAGACTCCTAATAAGGCAATTCTGTAGTAAGAGCGCTCAAAATAAAGACATGGCATTTTCTATAAATAATAGCAAGAGCCCTGCACAGATTTCCTGCACAACGGAATTCCCAGATTTCCTCTACTGTTTCTTTAGTTAGCATGTGTTCGGTATATCTAACTCTAAAATTAAGAAAAAATATACATCTGTATAGGTCTGCCAAGCTAGTTATAAACAAGAGATATTATATGCCAATTATCACAGGAAACGGAAAAAATGCAGAGCGGTTGGTACACACGGTTTAACGTCAGGAGGCACTTTACAAAAAATTTAGTGACTCCTGCCGAAAGGTGAATGGTTAACCCGGTTCCAGGAGAGGGGCTGTTACTCCTCCTCTTAGAAACAGCAGTTGTGAGGGGGCTGTAAAGGGGTCGTAAACTCCCCCCTCCGAAAGGCAGAAGTTGGCACATAAAGTCAAGGGTCCCGAGTGATCGGTTTAACCAAAATGCGGTTTTCCTTGGGGCTCGGTCCGTAACTCAGCTGCCCGGTTTTATTCCGCGGACTTTACTCCAGGGAGCAAATGCTGTAAATCTGGGATCGGGTCCGAGGCTTGGCAGACAGCTGGCATCAAGGGGGGGGTCAGCTCTGTGCTCAGCTGGCAGCAAGAGGGGGTTAGCTCTCTGTTCAGTCTCGTTCATCACCAATTGGAGGAAAAGTGCATTTTTAGTTTATTTATGTCTTTTAGAAAGAGTTTGTTTTTTTTTTTTGGATGCCGGCGTTTTCTATATCTCTTTCGAGCGGTGGAAGGGGAGAGTTGAAGAAACAAACCAGAAAAACAACCTCAAATGCCAATTTCCCACTTCACCTTTCCTTGCTTTCCCCTTGAGCCTCTCCCTGGCACCTGCTGGCCTGAGCACCCTCAGCTCTGCCCCTGCTCCCCCGCTGCTGGAGCAAGCCCAGCCCGAGGGCACCCCCCGGGTCTTTCTCCTCACAGTCATCTGCACCCACCGGGAAAGCTTCCACAAGGGCAGGCGGGGTGTTTGGACAAATCCCGCTGACCAGTGATTTCCACGGAAAAAGTGTTGTGACACCCCTCGGACAGCATCCCACACCCCAACCCAACCCAGCAGCGTTACAGGTCTAAAGCGTTTCTCTTGCCGCCGCTGGTCGCAAATACACCCGTGGCCTCGGCCCGGGCGGAGGATGTTCGGGGAATCAGACGGGCTCCCCTTTGCTGCTTTGGAGGAGCCTGAGACTCCCTCGCCTCCCTTCCCTGTGCCCGGGCCTCCTCCGGCAAAGGCTCTTTCAGGTCTTCAGATGGAGGACAGAGGATAGACACATGGGAAGTGTTGTTGTTATTATTTATAGCACCATTTCTCCGCTCCGATTAAGCGCCGTCTAAATATGAATTCACAGTATAGACAGCTAGTCTATAATTTGAATTAAAATCCTCCCAACGAGCCAGTCGCTGGAGAATTCTGAAATCACAAGCCTAAGTTGACACAATGAGCCCATGGTGTCAATAAACCATGGGCGAGATGGAGAGATTGTCACTCCAGACCATAACAGTTCTGAAAGTGTCATTACCGTCTGTCCTGTCAATGAGCTCCAAATTAAGGACTATGAGGAACAGCGAGATAAAAGTCACCGTCTTGGCTCCATTATGGGCGATCGTGTCAATGATCTGAGAATCACTGGAAAGGACTTTTTTTTCTTTTTTTTTTTTTTTTTTTTTTTTTTTTTTTTTTTTTTTTTTTTAATGTACTTTTCAAACCATGCCTCGGGATGCCGGGTTTGAGGTGCGCTGAGAGAAGCATCCTTGAAGCACCCCAGGCTGTGCCTCAGGCGTTCCCATTGAAACTGCCAGAGCTTCTTTGGGAAATGGTGTGAATTCAATGGAAGAGCCGGAATAATTCCATCAAAACTGTGCTGGGGCCAAAGAAGACTTCATTTGATTTGGGCGACACGTGTGATCCCATGAACAGACACTTTTTTAGACCATTATTTTCTTAAGTCAACACAAAGATGGTGAAGAGGAAAGAGGGAAATAAAATAGAATCCTCAACTTTAGGAAAAGACAATACATTTGAGATAGCCCCTTCCAGGCATTAAGACTTTCAGAGAATGTCCCCAATCTCTCTCTCCTGCGAGCCTGAGAGAGTTAAGGGGACTTATTCAGGAATTGGAAACCTTCAATTCTGGATTTTTGTGCCTTTGTGGGTTTAGGCAAAGCAGTTAGCGTTCTTCAGGAGGGGTTTTGTGTTTAATATACATGAGTTCATTCAACTACAATGGGAAAAGAAAACTCATTTGTTCTTATAAAACTAGGAAGGAAAGATAACTTTAAATAGACTGCCAGAAAGGATCCCGCTCAAGGGGGTTGCCTTCCCGCTAAAGAGCCAACATTCAACTGTAATTTCACCCCGTTATGTTAAGCAGCAATTCCTAAGTTTATCCTCATCGATGGTCTTGATTTTTTGATTTATTTTTAAGGTTAGGTAAGAAAAAGTACGGGCTGCACTTACTCTCCTATGGGAAAGAAATCTTTTGAGTGTGATTTTAGATGCAGGGCAAAAATCGCGGACACTTTGAGAAGGCGGTTGGCTATTTATGAAGAGTCCTGGAAGCCTGTTTGGACAATCGGCTTCTCCATTTATTGAGAAGCCTTTTGAAAGCGACTTCGAGAGGTGGTGTGTGCGAGTCGGCTTTTATGCTGTTTATTGTGTACGTTAAACTCCTTCCAGGACCTGAGTTTTGGTTTTTGTTGTTTTGTTTTGTTGTGTGTGGTTTGTTTTTTTTTGTTTTTTTTTTTTTTTAATTTGCTTCTTGTAGCACTGGACGAAAGTGGAGCTGCTTCTTTCTAATTTTGTTTCTCCTTCCCCAACCTCCTTTTTTTTTTTTCAAACCTCTCGGCAATGTGTTTTTTACCGCCCCAGTCCCGCAGCCCCGGCTCCCGCATGCGGTGGTCGCCGGCAGGTGCGGTGGCAGCGGGGCCGCTCGGAGGGCACGGGGTGAGATCGGTGTTGCGGGGGAACCGCTCCCGCAACCCCCCGGCCCTGCGGTCGGGCCCGGGCCCGGGCCGTGCGCTCCCCGCACGTGTGCTCGCCCTGCGGTTCCATTCGGGAGAAGCGGGATGAAAGGAAAGGCCGGGAGCAGCGCGGGGCTCCCTCGGCATTCCCCGGCTTTTCAAGGGTCCTTAGAGCCCTTGAATGAAATTATTGGGCGAAATGGGGTCTTGGCGGGCCCGGCCGTGGCTCGCCCCCTCCTTGGTTTGTACGTGTAATGCCACTTCTGAGAGCGACAATCGGGCTACTTGCTGGACAGGCAGGGACAAAAAGGAGATTAAACCGTTTTAAATAATAATAAAAAATATCCAAAACGCAAGCAGAGTGGATTACACTTGCTGCGGCTCCTCGGCTCCCCCCAGGTCCCCCTCACAGCCGCCCTCGGGCCTCGCAGGGAGGGTGGCCCCAGCCTCACCCTCGCTCGGCCCCGCCAAACTTCCCAAGTTTCCCTGAGCTCTTTCTTTCTGGGCCCGGGGGGTCTCGCCAGGTCTCCGGCCATCGCCGTGTGAGATACTTATTTGGCCGAGGACATTCTGCATTTTCCCCACCTCGGGAGCGTGCAGGGGCTAGGGAAGGCGGCTCGGGCTGCAGGGCTGCCCCGGCCCCTGCCCCTGTCTGAACCCACTCCAAAGGTGGCTTTTATTCGAGGGCATTCCAGACTGTATCTCCCCAAGTTTTCCTCGGCATGCTACGGCAAACTCACCATGTGATGACTGGAATTCCCCAGAGAGTGGGGTATAGTTAGTGCAATAGAGCTTCCCTGACTAACTTCGGTTCTGGACTGCTACAGCGTCAGAGGGGCGAGAGGAAATTTATCTGCACATTTTCGTCTTTGCCTGTTTTTTTTTTTTAACGTAATGAAATTAAAACTTTTGGAGCTCACAGCTGACATTTTGCAGAAAATTGAGTTATCAAGGCAGTAATTATTTCACAGGGAGATAAAACTCTCATAGCCCTAACTGTCAAATAGGGCCCTTTTCAGATTTTAATTACAAAATAAAATTAGTCTGCTCTTCCTCGGAAGGGTTTGTGAGTGGCTAAACAGAGCTTTCCCCAATACTGGTGGTCGTCAAACTCTGCTAATTAGCAATGCTGAGAAATTCCAGTTAACAAGGACATTCTCTAAGTCTCTGCAGGTTCCCTGCCGTTCGCCTTCATTTCCATAAGAAGATTAAGAGTGGAGGGGAACACACTCAAATGCAGATGCAGAAAAGAAGCGTTTTTAACAAGCATCATAATAGTAAGATGCTTGGCTAGTTCTCACCTAATTACTGCAAGTTAAACCTCTATTTGCAGCTAAGGACAAAAAATGGAGCTGCAATCTCCCATCTCCACAAGTCTGCTTAATGGTTTGCTTTAGATTGGTTACTAGTAGGTTCAGGAAAAAAAATAATATGAAAATGTGTATATTCTTTCCGATACAGTTAACACGATAGGTTGTATCCTTAGGGCTTTTAGAAAAATCGGTGAGTATTAGAACAAAAAATACATGAAATCCTACTAGTTAACATTCCTTTTCTTTTTAAGACACTCATAACCTGGAAATAAGAATGCGTGTGCCACAGAGCCCATCACTGAGAACATTTGCAGAGTATTTGTTTAATGTAAGCACTTTTCATCTCCATAAATTATACCAAAGCCACGATTTTTTAAATCCACTCAGATTAAACCGTCCCTCCGCAGGCCTCCCTTCCAACGTGGCCGTATTCTTAGAGAGCAGTGGTGTTATTGTCATCAATATAGAAAATCAGGGACCATTTAATCTTTTTTTTTTATTTTATTTTATAGCCAGCTTCCTGCTCTGCCTCTGCTTCCACCCACCCATGTGTGTATTCCCAGCTAAGCAAACCTCTATACCGAAAGGCACAAAATGCCCCAAAAGAGCCATCGCCCTCACCTTATTTCCTGTAGTGCATTATTATGTATATATGACAGTTTATTGCATCGATAATTAAAAGCGTTAATTAAAATAGAGCCGTAAATACTCCCGATAGCACAATTGTTAGGCATTTCCCATCCTTTATTCATATGATAAATGCAATTAGGAGAGGACCAGGCCCCGAAAGGCCTCCAGCGGGCACAGGGCAGCCCACGCCGCCCTGGTCCTGCGTGGAGCCCTGAGCTGTGCACCCCACGCACCTCCCGCAGCTCCAGCCGGAGCAAAAATAACACTTTGCCTTCGCACCGCCAGCCCTCACTTATCAGTTCAGCACGACGAACAAGCACCACTGCCACCCACCCACAACCCTGTCTTAAAAAAAAAAAAAAAAATCAAAAATAATTATCCCTAAAATCATTTTAAAATAAAACTTTATCAACTGCAGACCAAAGGGAGAACAGTAAGAAAGCAAATAGCTTTCAGGAGCGTCTGGACAATCAGAATCCCGTTATATCCCACATCTCATAATTCGCACCTATTTTTCATCAGTTTAACCTATCACTTATCTAGGGGTTATATAGACATTTTCGAATTGAACACGTTGAACCCGATAGGATTTATTTGCATAATCTACGCACAGGAAAAAAAAAAAAAGGTGCGTCCCTGTTCGCTGGCAGGCTTTTATTATTATTATTATTATTGTTGTTATTATTATTATTACCATTATTACGATTTAGACGGGGTGTAATTGCTCGCTCCCTTCCCCCCGTCCTTCTTCCGGCGGCGCCTCCCCGCCCGGGGCGCGGCCGGGCCGGCAGGGGGCGCCGCAGCGCCGCGGCTGAGCCCGTCGGGGCGCCCCGCGCTGCCCCGGCCCCTCACGGCCCCTCACGGCCCCTCACGGCCCCTCACGGCCCCGCTCCGGGATCCCCGCCCCGGGGTCCCC
>JAWWLV010000011.1:7561761-7613722 GCA_035041135.1 Platyrinchus mystaceus
GGGGTTGGGGGGGAAAGGAAAACTAAACAAAACAAACAACAAAAAAACTTTTATTAGAAATTCTGGACTTTTTTTTTTTTTTGGACTATTTTTGTACAGAGAAAGCTCCGGGCGGGGGGGGGTAGGGGTGGGGGTTGGGGGGGTCAGAAATTAAACCGACAAGGAACTTGTATAGATCTTGGAGGGGAAGCAACTACACAAAACTTTTAAAAAGTTCTAGTGAAAACGGTAGGAACTTTGCAGAAAGTTTGCAAAAGTCTTTACCAATAATATTTAGAGCTAGACTCAAAGAGCGAAGAGGAAAATGTTTTAATATTTGCAGGCAACTTTTGTACAGTATTTATCAAAAGACACATGGCAATCAGAATGTCCACTGGTAATATAGAGAGAAGGAAAAAAACAAGCTCGCGAATTTGCCAATTATTTTTTAAAAATAGTGTCTACTTGGAGCATTGTGGCTTTGGCAGCTGAATTTATAGCAGCTGCGAGAGAGGAAATTATTTTACGGCATTTGGACATTTAAATTGTTTTAGAAATTGTACAAAAGACACAAAAAGGTAGGATGAGTACTTGCGAACCATGGGCTTGGTTTGCTGTATAAGGGCAAACGTTTAGATTGTACTAAATTTTTTTTTTTTTTTTTTTTACTTCTTGTTAAAAAGCAAAAATTGCCATGCAGGTTCACACGCCGTTTGTTAATTTATAATAACTTTTTGTTTCCAGACTTCATCCTGTTCAAAGAAAAGGAAAAAAAAAAAAAAAGAAAAGAAAAAAACCTGAAATTACTGTGTTTGAAATATTTTCTTATGGTTTGTAATATTTCTGTAAATTTATTGTGATGATATTTTAAGTTCTTTTTTTTCTCCTCATTTTCCGTAGTTGTATTTTAAAGATTCGGCTCTGTATTATTTGAAATCAGTCTGCCGACAGTCCATGTATATATTTGAACTAATACCATCCTTATAACAGGTACATATTCAAGTTAAGTTTTTACTCCATTATGCACAGTTTGAGATAAATAAATTTTTGACATATGGACACTGAAGTTCCTCTTGAGTCTTGGATTTATTTTTGTAACGCAAGATGTTTTTTAAATAATTCATGCAGTAAAAGGTATCACCGTAGCCAACCGAATACGATAAATAATGCATATATATATATATATAACGCATGAATATTTTTATAAGTATGTATATAGAGAGAGAGAAAGTACGATAGCTTTAATGGAGTAGCCGCCTGTGCCTCCTTTCGGGAGGGACGGGAATGCGGAGTGAGAGGCTGTTTCCCCGTTGCCTCCCGTCCCTCCCGAGGACGCGGGGTGCCCCGGGGTGCGCGGGGTTCCGTCGCCGCTGCCTTTGACCACTTGTTGCCCCTGGAGGGGCCGAGCCGGGGGCTGGCGGGGCCGGCGGGAGCGGCGGCCCGGCCGCGGGCACTGCCGGCGGCCTCCCGGCTCCAGAGACAGATAATGCCTTTCTGTCTTTCCCCAGCTGTGCCTCCCTCCTCTGGGGCAGGCAGGAGGGGAGCCGGCTTCCCACGACCGGGAACCCGAGCGCGGCCGGCCTGGCGCGGCTGAGCGCTCCCCGCTCCTTTGTCCGCCACTTCCCAAACTTTCCTCCCCTGGCCCCTGGGCCGCGCAGGAGGAGGCGAGAGGCGGGGGCAGGGGTGGACTAGGCCGGGCAGAG
Source organism: Platyrinchus mystaceus (assembly GCA_035041135.1). Taxonomy (NCBI): domain Eukaryota; kingdom Metazoa; phylum Chordata; class Aves; order Passeriformes; family Tyrannidae; genus Platyrinchus; species Platyrinchus mystaceus. Next base: position 7,563,444 of record JAWWLV010000011.1, read on the forward strand.
GTAAGAAAGAACAAAAACCGAACAAACAAACAAAAACAGTCGAATGCCAGAGACTTTCACGTTTTATCACAGCTCTTTCTTGAATCCTGTCTCTTAAATTGCCAGCGCGGTGTAGCCCCGTTTCGGACGCTCTCTGCAGCCGGTCACAGCCCCAAAGAGAAGCGGTGGCGCCCGCCAAATAGGAGGAGAGATCCGCCATCCGTGCCAGGTAGAGTTTTACTTTGTACGGTCGTGGCCGCAGTTGCCGAGGACTGGGCTCCGCTCCGCGCTGCTCCGCGCTGGCGGCCCTGGCCGGCGACAGGGCCCGCGACCTCGGGCAGGGCAGGGGCCGGTGGGCAGCAGAGCTGTGCACACGCTGCGACAGCCCCTGTCCCCCGGCGAAGCCCTAGCGTTTATTTGGTGCTGCTAACGCGGCTGCTGTTTCCCATGGGAAGCGCGAGAGACGGAGGTGCAAATAATAATAAATAATAATAATTTTTTAAAAACGTATGAAATTTGGCATTTGGAGCACTGTGATTGCAAACTGGTCGTGTCTTCTGCTAATGGCATGTGGTGCTTGGCAAGGAAAGCATGTGATGGTTGATTTAGGCAAGGCACAAAGTGGGCACTCCGGAATGGAGCAAGTGTTGCTCAGATTTTCTCTCTAGTATTTCTTCTTAGTCACTGGATTTCTCTTTAGCTCGGGGAGGAAGAAGGCTGGGTAAAAAAACCACACACACGCACACACACACCAAAGTTACCTGGCTGGTTGTGGCTTTTATTTGGTAGTGCAATTTCTTAGGCTCAGTTCTGGCCTCCATCCTCGAAGCCTGGTGTCCAGATGAAAACTAACATTGACAGACTAGGAGATGTGGAGATTTGCTCACTGCCTGGTTTTGTGTTTAGCTCCCTTTGTCCCTTTTATTTCTGCACCGTCGCGGTACTTGAGCAGGACAACCTTTTTTGCAGATTCTCAACGTTTTCTGTGTATTTCACGTTAATGCAACGAGTACAATATTCTTTTTCAAAGCTGTGAGCGTTTGCAATGCGTCTGGGGATTACTCACGTGGTAACGAGCCCACATCCCTGCTCCCGCTTGCCTCGCTGAGAAAGGAGAACCAGGAATAAAAGCCCAATCGATATCACGATTCCATTTTTAAAAGCAAATCTTAGCCAATTAACAGCAATAAAACCTGGCCCCTTTTTGAAGTGCTAACTAAAATATTCGAGGGGGGTACTTGGAAATGTTGGTCCTTTTACAATTCGCATAGAGAAGGCGAACTAATACCATTAAACAAAAGGCACTAAGCCACATATTCAGGCTTAGTGAATTCAGCAACTTTTTATATGGGCAATTTGTTTAAGCTTAGATTTCGAAGTATGATGCGGAATATATGTGGTTGAAACCTGATATCCCTTGGACAGATTCCTTACATCCATCCATCCATCCATCCATCCATCCATCCATCCATCCATCCATCCATCCATCCATCCATCCATTTATCCGTTTAGAGAGGATAACCCAAAGCATTTTACACGTACAGCTGAACGGTTTTATTTTTAAAGTGATACTTGGAGGAACGCCATTTTCCACTGCTCATTTTAAATCCAACACATTCAATAAACGCCATTTACACCTAAGCCATTATCCTGGGCTTTTGTTTATGGCAGCTGAAATGTGTAGCAGAGCTCGTGGGTATGTTTTTATTTTGGTTATTGAAGACCTTTGGGGCTCTCCGTGGTTTCCCTTTCGTGAATTGTTGTCTTCTTTATAGCCAGGGTGATGCTCGGCCCAAGAGCACCAGTGTAATGTTTCCCTAACCTTCTACAGAGCCGAAATGAACCCAAGGATAAGATTATAGTTTCCCCTGTGATTTTTTTACGGCTTTTTAAGTACTGGGGTGTTAAAATATTTTGCGGAACTGGAGAGGTAGATTAGCAGGGTTTCTTGCCAAAGCTGGGAAGCTGGTATTACAGACTGTCCCAGGGGGAAATCGCTCACATTAACCACTAAATGAATATTTGACAAGGGCTCATTCGGGGGTATTATTACTACAAACGGGTCCCTACTGGACTTTCTAAGGGTCAAAGAGCAATGGTTCAATTAATTATTTAGACTGTTAGTAGATTTGGTTGTAATAGCTGTACTTATTTCTGCAACCGACAGCTTCTTGCGGTGGGGGACCTGGGGAGAGGCTCTGCCTCGCAGCCCCGGCTCCAGCCCGCGGGCGGGCGAGCGGCTGCCGGTTGCCGTCAGACATTTCTTGGTCGAAAACACATTTTGATTCCTTGAGATGCCCATTGGTGCCATGTGGGACATCAGGAGTGGCGGTGATCCCCGAAGCAGCGTGTTCTTTCTTCGTATTAAGTCCTCCTCTTCCCCAAAGGGCAGCAGACATGTTTATCTGCGTCCGAATTGGAGGTAGATAGCCCAGCAATTTAAGTAGTATATAGTATAGGTCCCACTGAAAGAAAGAGGCCCATTACTGATAGGTGTGATTAGATACACTTCACTTATTTAAATCCTGATCTAACTCAAATACTAAAATGTAAAACCTGCTTCGGTGCTTGTGAGATTTCTGAGGGTATATGCAAAAATGCAGACATTCAGATGGCAGGAGAGCTTCGTCTTTACGTTTTTAGTGCCAGCCAGCCTCGCCTGACACTGTCGTTTCAACATTTTTCTTGTTGAGGGGGAGAGAGAAGGGAGGATTATTTTGTTTAGTTTCTACAACAAACATGTCCGCAGTAGTAGATACCAAAAAAAAACCAAACCAAAAAAAAACCCAAAAAACCCACCCAACCCAAAATAATGTTGGGAGTGTGCGATTAGGTGACAATAATATATGTTGAATGAATAAGAGATAAGCTGCAAGGGGGGAGAGGGAAGCAGTAATTACAAACCCAATTCATTCAGCTTTTCAGGACTTTTGTTGTGGGAGCTCCATTGACGGGCTTCGAGCTGCCAGTTTTCTCACATTAAAAAGAACTTATCAGCGCCTCAGGGGGAGAAGCAACACCGCTTAACTGCATAGTGATGGGGTCCTCATTTAGAGCCATTACAACAAGAAAATTAAACAGAGCCTTTGTGTGCACCAGGTTTACTTTTCAATTGCTGACAGTTTATAGCTAACTGCTCAGAGATTGAAGTTTGATTGCGGTTTGATCGCCTGCTAGTTAGCTCCGCCGCTATTTTAGTTTTGGTAATTAAAACCAGTTTTTCTGACGATGGCACGGGGAAGTTCGAGAAGTTTGGTACTGTTCTGCTTTTGAGGAACCAATTCACTTGGCGAGGACGTACAGCGCTGCAGTGAGTGTGGGGGCTGGTTCACTTGCGAACTGAAAAGAAAAGGAGCCCAAGGGGTGGAAAATCTCGGAGCTGCACGTTTGGCTGTGCGAGAGCGGGAGGGAGAGCTCCGTCCTCCGGGACGGCCCGGCCGGCTCTGCCCGAGCACGGCGGCCGCTCCGCTCCGGGCCCGGCGGTGCCTCCGCGCCGGCAGGTGCGGGCGGGCGGAGCGGGGAGGAGGGAACAAAGCGAAACCCCGAACCTCGCGGGGTGGTTTTGGAGCTTTGCTTTGGACTTCGCAGCGGGTCTGCTGCGGCTGAGCCGCGTGTGAGAGTGACTGTGTGCGCGTGTGACCGTGTGTGACTCTGTGTGTGCGTGTGTTTGTGTCCGTGTGCGCCTGTGCGTGCGGGGGGAGGGGGCGCGCCGGAACGAGCTCTGAATTTTCATTATAATTTAGCAGTGCTGGAGGAGGGCCGGGCCCAGACCCGCACGGCATCGCACGGAAGGTCCGTCCGCGGGGTCCGGCTCTCCCACAGGAGCCGCTGGAGACCTGTGGGCAGGAGCGCGGGGGGAGCCCGTGGGTGGGGGTCCTGTCCGGAGGCGGCCGCGGGGAACGGAGCGAGGCCGGGCCGGAAAAGTTTCTGAAGGAGTTTGTCTATGGCCTCTGCCTCACAGGACCTTTGCCATGTGGGCAAGGGCTTGTACAGCGTGTTTTGGGCTTTTTGTTTGTTTGTTTTGTTTCAATTTAACTTTTTTAAAATTTAACTATATTAGGGTTTCTATGTGTTTTGTTTGTGTTTTGCTCCCCATCCCTCCCTTCCCCGAGGAAAACGCCTTTCTCTCCCGCCTTCCCTCTCTCCAAGTGTGTTTCAGACTCAAGTCACCCAGCGGGTATTCCAAGGCGGTTGGCTTCTTCAGAGGAGCGAGATGGCCCGAGGCTCGGGAGGGTCCCAGAGGGGCACCCTACAGGGCGGGGGACTGTCAGACTCCTTCCGCAGAGCCCGGCGGAGCTCGATGGGGCCAAAATGGCGATGCCTGCCGTTCCTAGAAGCTCTGGGGGCAGCGGGACCTCGGGGGAGACCTGTCAGCCCCAGCGCAGGAGCTGAGCTCTTTCCAGACGGCTCCTCTGTCCGGAGCCCAGCAGCGGACACAGGGCTGCTCTGGCCCCCGGCCGGGACGTACCCCCGTTCCCGGGCAGGCTCCGCTGCCCCGGGAGAGCGGGAGGGGAGGCCCGGCCCCTGCGGGCTCCCCCGCCCCGGGTCCTCGGTGACCCCATCATCTCCGCAGCAGTTAGGGCTGATGACGTAATGTGGGCCCTTTTTTTTGCAGAAGGTCGTGATTAACGGGAGGGGGATGGGGGTGTGGAGAGGGTAGAGGGAGGGAATCCCATCGGGTTCTGGAGAGAAACAGGCCTCTGCAGAGGCTTTCCCGCTGGAAGGCTCCGCGGGGGTGTCTTGACACACCGACGCACTCACTCATGCACACTCACAGCTCGCACACACCCCAGGCTGAGGGCCTGATCCTGCAAACCCGCCTCCCCGCCTGCAGGAAGCTCCCGGCTCTGGGGAGGCCCGTCCGAGCGAGCCGAGCTTACTCGGGCGAGTAGGGACGCCCGGGGCCGGGACCGGCTTAATTAGAGCCAAATCCCGCAGCGCTCTGCAGGGCGGCCGGGCCGGGGCTCCGGGAGCGGGGCTGGGGCTTCATCCCCACGCTGCCCCCGGCTGCCGGGCTCCGGGGCGGGTGCCACGGGAGAAGCTCTGCAACGTGTCCTTCTGCCATCGCTGGGAATGATGGTTCCTTTAAGCCCTTACAAATTGCAAAAGTTGAGGAAGACAGAGAAATAATTAATGTATTAAAACAAGCAGCGAATTCCTCAGGAGGCACCTTATCAACTCCAGCCACACTGGCTTCATCCCTCCTCGTATGCTAATGCCCCGTGACGTCATCGGCGCCAGATTGAATGTGAATCAGTTATGAAATTATTAGTTTTAGCTTAAAAAGCAATCTGGCTCTCCCGCGAGTGGGCTTTGCATTGCTGCGTGTTCTCGCTCCGTGTCCTCCCCATGTTTTATGCACACTCAGTAGTTGCGACTTTCCTGTCGCAATGAATCAATATTTCCAAAGCACACATCCGAACGGGGGGTGATGTAAAGAAACCCATAGATTAATTGGGTCCCGTTTCTGAGACGTCTGTGTCTATCGATACACACTTTACACCCGAAACCAGACACTCGGATTTCCTCCTACTTTTCAGGTAGGCAAGAGCTCCTTGTGATTTATTTCTGTTAAGATCCCACAGAGGGGGTGTGATTCTTTGCCAGCGTCTGCGAAAAAAATACCCAGGAGTGTTTGCTTTTGCTCGCGATGGAGGAAAATGGGCCAGAAAGGGGGGAAATATAAAAATTGTTTGCTTGTTTGTTTCAAATAGAAAGATTTTTATTTGGAATTTTGAAAAGGAGAGAATCCCAGCGGTGGAGGGCCAAGGGATCTGAGCGGGGAACAATGGGAATTAACACCGTTTCAATCGCTGAGGCCACTCTAATTAGATGTCTGGGTCCGGCGAGATCAAATACCTGAATCTAAACCCCTCGGCTCTGTTTCTTTCGCTTGCAAATGCTTCTGAAAAACGGTTCTTGAAGAAACCAAACTACCCCCAAATTCTCCGGAGTCCATTTCGAAGAGTTTGGCCGATAACAACTTTCTCCAGGGGTTACGGGGACCGGCGCGTCCCCTGCCCGGGGTGGCCGCCAGCCCCGCCGCCCCTGCCCGGGCACCCTCGGTAACACCCCCTGCACCCTCCATCCCCCCGCCCCCCGCCGCAATTGCTGGAGACACTTCGGTGTCTTTGGCCGTTTCTTTCTTCCCGTCTCCCGAGTGCAGGCTGCTCTGCTACCATGAATTATGAATAAACTCTCTCCTGGGGAGACCCGCCATCGGCCCCTCGCTCCATTCCCGGAGCTGCGGAGCCCCGCGCGGAGCTGCCCGGCCCTGGCGAGGGAGATGGCACCGGCCCCAGGTCCCACTTGCAGCAGCCCCCGAAGGAGGGAAAGAAGGAAGGAAAGAAAGAAGAAAGGAACGAAGGAAGGAAAGAAAGAAAAAGAAAGGAAGGAAAGAAAGAAAAAGAGAGGAAGGAAAGAAGGAAGGAAAGAAAGAAAAAGAAAGAAAGTAAGAAAGAAAGAGAGAGGAAAAATAAAAAGAAAGAAGTTATAACTGGCTGAGAAGTGAGTTTTCTGACTAGTGAAATCCAAAATGAGTGGCGAATATGAAGTATTGTAAGATTTCTTCCCTGCCCCCCCGGCACTGATTGGCAATACCTTTTTTTTTTTTTTTTTTTTTTGTGTTGGTTTGAAAAGCAGGAAGAAATGTAATGAATTGAGTGCTGTCAGAGATGTCTTCTCTGTTGATGTGGTGAATGGCAGTAGCTCCCTGATCCAGTGCAGGTGCAGTAGAGCTGGGGAATAAAAGAGGGGGGCTCTCTGTTCAGTGGAAAAAGCACATTCCCTACAATAGACCACACACTGCCAGCCAGCACGGCATCAGCTCACACTCTCAGACTTTTTTCGCCTCTTTCCACAGTCCTGAGCTCACAAAATGGCTATACATTAGCACTAGTTAGGGTTTGCTTTTAATGAACAGTTGTGACTCCTTTTGACCAACATTTAAATCTGCTGTGCTCTCTCTGAAGACAGGTCTGTTTTGATCACAGGTTTTAAAAAATGGCCCGTTTCCTCACAAGGCGGCTTATTCAGGGCCATCAGTTGCATTTGATTGCAAGAAAAAAAAAGGCTCTCGATTAATAAAATGCATTTTCCAAGTGCTTCTAACGGGGAAAGTTTTTTCCCTTTTTTTTTTAATATATAATAAAGTGTTGTGGGGAGGAGGAGAGACAATGTTTTTAAATTGATGGTCTAATCCTGCACACGAACGCATATTAATCCTATTTTGAGATAACCTGTCTCCTTTTTGGCTTAATATATTATCCTTATACACAGATAAAAACTTTGCGCTCCTATTAATTCGGTCCAGATTGTTTTTTCTTGGCTTATTTCCGTCACCTTTTTTTTTTTTAACCTTTTTTTCCCCTCTCAACGATCTGCTCAGAGGAAGCTAGATGGTTACAGTTGGTTACACAAGTTTTATTCGAAATTATTTCCAGAGCGAGGGCTCACTCCTCAGCCAAGGGGGCTGATTGATTCTGTCCCTCTCCGCCTCGCATTTGATGTGCCTCGTCCTATCGCGGCCAAGCCAATGAGCCGGGATTTTCATGGCATCCCGGAGCAGCCCTCGCTGATTCCTCTTGCACCTAACCTGCAAGAAGTAGATTAAGCCCTTTTGGAAATACTTGCTGATGCATTGCGCTGAGGAAAATTGCTCGGCATTTGCTTATAGAAACCCATGTTAGTGTGAATGTTCTTTTTTTCCCCCTAATCGTGGTAACAAATAGCATCAGCTCTTGGAACAGTTTGGCAAAGCTATTCTTGCCTGGGTACTGTTAAACGGGAGAAGCTGACAGCTAACCTGAGCTCCAAGTAACCCCCAGTCCCAGCCCCCCACCTCCCAGCTGATAACAAAACGTGTTGGCAATAAATGACGTTAGAACTAACAGGCTGATGCCGGTGGGTGCTTGGAGTACGTTTCCAGAGGTCAGATCTTGTCATCCCGCGCACAAAAGAACGGACCTTGTCTACATGGGAGAGAAGAGATCATATCGATGCTCCTATATGAAAAATACGTCTCGTTTACACTTTGTTCGGGATGTTTCGAAAGCACCGGAGCATCATCACCTGACAGCGCCTTGTTTACTGCCAACAAGTTGGAGCTCCCCCACCCCCAGCCTTCGCTCCGTGGCAGCTTAATAATAAACCCAGCGGAGTTGGGGCTTTGCCGGGGGTTGCCCGTCCCTGCCGGGGCGGGGGGCGCGGGGTGCCCGGCCAAGGGGCTGCGACCCGGCCGCTGCTCCCCGTGCCACTGGACAGCCTTTGTGTCCTCCTGCTGCACACACCCATAATTAATCCTCCTTCTTACCGCTTACATCCCGGACCCAAGGGGCAACTCCAACCTATTTAGATCGCCTTGGTTGGTTGCACAAATTTAAGTGGCAAATGAGTTATAAACCTAATAACTGCTTTAATAAAAATAATTATTTGATTACGGCAGAGGAAATTTGCTGGAGTGCGGCTGGGTTTGCATTTTGGTGGTGGTGAGGTTCGTCTTTGGATCGAACTCAAAAGCCTCTTAAAAACATTACTCTGAAAAAAAAAATCCAAAACCAAAACCAAAATTAAAAAAAACCCAAAACAAAACAAAAAAAGCGCGCCCCAAAATCCAAATTCTAATCCGGACTTTACATCAACCAACCACAACAACAAAAAAATCATCCCGATCCGCGGAGCACCGTGGAACATTTCCCGTGATATTCGGAAGGAGACTTAATTCGTAAGCAAAAAAATCAATATAAGATTTGGGTGGCTTTGAATCAATTGAAAACAGTCAACACAGGGGACCATTAATCACAAACGCTGGTACCTCTTTCACTTTTTTCCCGTTAAGGATGAAGTTTCTGCGTCTCTTTCAAGTGTATTTATGCTTCTGGTTTTACAAGGAAAAGTGAGGATGCAACAAGACCAGTCGCGTTGTCCTCTCTATACTTTTAACGCTAGCATATTGTTTGATTACTAATTCGAGTTAATATGATCTTTATGGCAACATAACAGTGGATAATTGGCCCTTTTTCTGAACAACAATGTAAATCACAATCGCTTTATTATTTAATAACGTCAAACGCTTCGTTGGATTGGCCCCGACAGAGAAGACCTTTTCTTTCTAGGCAGTGTTGTTGAGAAAGAACAATGCAGATCTAATTGTGGAGATTTCAGAAGTTGGCTCCTGTAAATGAACAGCTTAGATATGGAAGTTCCAGCAGATGTCTGCACTTTTCCCTGTGACAAACCTTGTAACCCCCCTTCCTCCCCCTCTGCCCCGTCCTCCCCCCTCCCCGACTTATTGAAGATTTTTTGTTCTCACATCCTAGCAACAACCTAAATCTTCCAGTCGCGAATACACCCCTTTCCCCTCGTTGCTATACAGCCCTCAGATGGCCGCCTTAAGCGTACACACCAAATTAGCGCTTGGCCCAAGGCGCGCTCGCCCCTCGCTCGCCCCATCAGCTGCGGGCCGGGGGGGTGTCGGGCTGGCGGGGGCAGCCGGGGGGCTTTGGGCTCTCTGCGCTGCTGTTCGCCACCTTCTTGCCAACCCTGTAAACGTGCTGGCGGTTTGTTTTGCAACAGTTGGAGGCGACTGCGAGTTTTGCACGCCGTTATGTGGCAGGAGACGTGTCAGGGCCCGCCAGCCCCGGGGGGGGCGGTGGGACTGGCCCCCCAGCGGCGCCCCACTCTGTGCCACCCGCTGCCCTGGGGCGGCTCCTGCCCCTTCCCCCCTGGTCGGGCCCACCGACCCAAACCCTCCCGCTCCCCTGTGGCATTGGCAGGAAGCCTTCCCCGGGGGAGGCGCGGCTGCGGGGACAGAGCTCCAAGAGAGAAGTTGAGCGACTTCTGGCAGGGGAGGTCGCGCACCCCAGCGCGCATCCACTCTCCCTGCGCGCTGCCCCGCGGAGCGCTCCGCGCTTTGGGCGCTGCGCGCGTTTTTCCCTTGCGCTGGAGGAGCTCTGCCTGGGTTGGGCCGGTCGGCGCGGCGGGACTCACTCCTCTCCTCACCGCCGGCCCCTCTGAGGACAATTCCACGGAGTGGAGTTGATTTGGCAAAGTTCTGCACTGGGCGCTGGCAGCGTTGCGGGGCTCCCGCCCCGTCCCAGTTTCCCCCGGGCCCAGCAATGCGCGCTTTGCTGCGCCAGAAGGGCCCGTCATCGAAGGGGGGTAGGGGGAGGGGAACAGGCAGGGCGATGGATACTAACCCTGCGAGCAGCCCATCACTCCCAGTGCTGTCAAGAGTTGAGGCGAATACACCGAATTCAGGATATTTTCCCTTCCTTTACTGTGTTGTGGTTTGGTGTTTGTTTGGGTTTTTTAATTTTTTATTTATTTAACTTTTGACAAACCAACTAAATCCTCTTGCGCCGCCAGTTCTGGGAAGCCCCCTTCTCTCCGGGGGTGTTCCCGCAGCTGCCCGGGGCAGGAGCCATCACTTCTCAGCGTTACGGGTCCCCGGGCTGTGCCTCGGGGCTGCCCGGCCCCCCGGCCGCTCAGCCGGGCCGTCGGCGGGCACTAAAGCCCGGGGGCACCAGCCTCACACCTGCGACCGGTGGGGCTTTTGTTCGTTTGCAAAAACCCACTCTAGGGAAGTATTTAAAACACAGAATTGATCACTAAAATTACCGGAAAAAGAAATCCAGATTGAGTCACTCGCCCTGCCTGCAGCCGTGGGAAGCGATTGATGAATCCCTGTTGACCTTTGAGCTTTTTCTCCTCGAGTGGGTGGAAAAATCTTGAAATTTTTTTTTCCTCCACCTTTCCCGGCTTGTTTGTTTGTTTTACAACTTTACTTTTCCCCGTTGACATCACCTGAGGGGCGGGGGAGCACCGCGCACACTGGATGCTTCCCGTGGGAGCGCAGGGCGAAGAGGGGGCGCAGTGGGGAGCGAGGGTCGCCAGGGCTCTCCAGAGCGGCAGCCGCGGCCCCGCGGCGAGCCAAGGGTTAACCGTGCCCGCTCCGGGGCTCTGCGCAGCGATGGGTGAAACCGCGGGACTTCCCCCAAATGCCTTGAAAAAGCGGGCGATCTCCCAGAGCCCCGGGACCCAGCGGGCCGGGCCGGGCCAGGCCGGGCCGGGGGCGGCCCAGGCGGCCGCCACTCCCCCGCAATGAGCTCATTTCCATGTCTGCGCCTCCCGCAACTGTGAGAAAATCCGCCGGGACATCCCGCGTGCCGATGCTGCCCGGGCTGCCCCGGTCGCCCTGGTGACAGAGCCCGGGGGGAACTAGATAAATAAAATAAAGCAAAACTTCTCCCGGACTCGGCACATCGCAGGTTTCCGCGGGAGGGGAGGTGGAACCCCAACGCCCACGCGTGTCGTTCGTGGGGCCGGGCTCCCTGAACACTCGCCTGGAGCCGTGCGCCGGGTGGGGGCAGGGGGTGGTGGTGCAAAAGTGCCCGGGGACAGCCCGGGAGGGGGAAGGGAGTGCTGAACAGCCCCACACTTATCAATAACAAGATGTATAAATATCAAAGTGAAGGAGCCCGAGTAAGTCTTTCTAGAAGCGCGGAGGAAGCTTAAGCAGCTTTCTTTAATGGTGATTTGTAGCTCTGTAAGGGGCACGGATAGCAAATACCCTGCAGGTGCATGTTGTAACACTGCCATCCGGACTTTAATGTAGATTACTCTCCAACTCGTTTGATCGGTCCTTTGAAACCCTTTACAATTGCCTGTGACGAACCGCCAGTCTCAGGTTTTTTTTTCTTTGAATAATGCCTTAAGGGTAAGTCCTTGGGGCTTTTAAAGATCTCCAGCACATATAAAAAAAAAAAAAAATACACGTTAGATTTTTACTTTAGAGCGAGGGTCCATGTCTCTCAACTTGGGGCTGTTAACAGGCATCTTTTAAATCATTAATCATCTAATAGCCATCACCCTTACTCTAGAAGGGATCTTCTAAAGACCTCCAAACATTTCTGTAGCATTTGGGATCATATTGGTTAAAATTTAGGAGTCAATCCGTCCTGCTGAAGCCCTGAAGCTGGTGGGTCTCTGGTGTTTATGGACTGTCTGCTGGGTAAATCTGTGCCGAAGGCCTTTTCCCTGGCTATTGAGAACCCCTCAGGGATGGGTTTAGAGAGCCAACCCGAAGAGTGATGCAGGGGAGAAGCCCGGTCGGGGGGCCCTCCTGTTCCCCCGCCGAACGTCCCGCATCCCGACCCTGCCCTGGGACCTTGTGTTGATACAAACAGTGAGCGGTTTTGGGGGGCTTAAAAAAAAAAAAAAAAAAAATCCAAAAACGAGAGGACACAATAAATGCCGAAGATGCTTCCACTCCCTTCGCAAATAACGTTTAACCTTTAATATTTATTCGTTACTATTAATTCAAAAAAATAATTACTGAACTTTTGGCCCTTCAACTTCCACAAGCGGCGCTTTGTTTCTCTAAAATAAACTTGGGAGAAGCGATCCTCTGTATCAAACCAGGGATTTGAATTAAAGGCCCATTTGGGACACTTGAGACTACAAAGGGTTACACATAAATAAATGCCACATTTGCCTATTGCAAAAGTTTTCTCTGTCCTTTCTCAGTCACAACAGGGGAGGAAAAAGCCATCGTTTATTATCTAGCACTGGGCAGGAGCAGCCCCTCCAGACTGTGCTCTTAGATTTGGCCGGCAGAAGAGGGACTCTTTTTTTCCCCCCCTCAACAGCAGCTCCTTTTGTTCTCCAGATCTCTTTCCCAATTTCAAGCTTCACTTGCAGATCCTAAGTTTGTTTGTTAATGACGCTATTACCATCTGGCTCGTCCTACTTTCCAAAAGATATAAATCTCCCTAGTTTCATTGCCTACATTATCATTTAAGTGCCACCGTAGCTGGAAGAAAAATATGCTTTCAAGGCTGCAAATTCTCTTGCACGGAGTAAGTTCCCCGGGCGCGGGGCTGCCGCCCGCCCCGCCGGGCTGCGGGACTCTTGGGAGGGATGCGGCCAAATGGATTTCACCTTACAGCGATGCTGGGAGAGGGGGAGACAGCGCGATTTAAGGTTTCCACCAGAAACTTAAGTGAATCTTTCACCCCCCCGCTTTCGCCCCTTTTGTGGCTGTTTAATGCATCTGGCTACTTTGAACCGTTATCTTCGGCGGGGAGAGGGCAGGATGGGTCCTGCCCCTGGCAGGCTCCTGTTTGCCCTTACCCAGCGTGAACCCCGGTCTCTCAGACATAAGTACATATTCCATACGTGTGAATAAACCTTTCCCACAGGCGTCGTACAGTAAAGAGAAGAAAAGTTTGGGCTCCTCTTAGTGCAAAGCGGTTGCAAATTTGTGTGCGTTTAAGCATAAAGGGACGGGGGGAGGGCGAGAAGGGATGGGGGAGGGAGTTGGGTCGGTTTGTGTATGGGCTCCACAATGACTCTATTTATTCGCTGCAACCAGCCTGGGCAGATTGAATAGGCGAGAGAGAGACACTCAGCCTTCCCAACGCGTGGGCTTTGTGGGATCTAGTCCCCACTAGCAGATTTCGACTGCTAATTTCCCATTCTGCGGGGTCTCCTGCGAGGAGACACGGCCGTGCCCAGCAACTACGTCTCCCCCAGACACTGTCCGTATTTCTAGTCCTTAACCTCTCCACGTACAAGTTTAGCGACAGGAGAAGTTTAAACATTTATCGGTTCTTTGCGGAGTCTCCGGCAATGTTTCTGCGGGAGGGGTGTGTGTGTGTGTAGGATAAAAGGGCCAAACATGGTATTTAAATATATGTATATGTATACACACACACAGTAATGTCAGGCGAAGGAAAAACTACTCCTTTAGTATGGGAAAGAAACCCAGAGATTTTTTTTTCCCAAGTGATCTAATTGTTATAAATAATTACGGATGAAAAGAAAACTCACTTATTATGCACTTCTAATACTGTGACTGCACAAGAGAGAAAGGGGGCCAAACTAGTGATTAATTAATATCACACTGGCGTAGCTATTTTCTCGCGAAAGGCCTTTCCCCCCTCGCTGCTGCCGAGTTATCATTCCAGCTCGAGTCATGTGTAGCCAGGAAGGGATCTTGTTTATAAATTTATATGACGACCTTTTCTTTGTGTGTGCTCTAAAGTTGATATGGACAAATTGCAGAGGTATACAATTTAAGTAGATGCACTTTTAATCACCGATCATTAAAATGGTTATGTTAAATATACTCAATTACATGCATGACTTCACCCTAACAGTACTTTCTATTCTCCCAGCTGCTCACGTATTCCTTAACTATAGTCAGCAGAAGAAACTCGATTATGCTGAATCCATACATTTCTATGGATTTCATCAGCCTAATTAATGCTTCAGTGTGGTCCATGTGTCTGAATGGTCCCTTTGCTATTACTTGAGTAAGGAGGCAGTGCTGGAATGCAGAGGGTCTTTCTTTCAAAGATACCCATGGGGGTCACTCTAGGACTCTAATGGCAAAGGTAGCAAGTGTTAAATAGCAGAAACATGCAGAGAAAGGGAAGGCAGCGATGTAAAAGGGACATTGATACTGTAGGTATGCCCAACAGGTCAGTGATGATAATTAAAACGCTTAAAGAAAAAAAGGTAAATGGAAAGCTTCCACAATTCGCAGCGTGCCTGGTTAAAAGCAAACGAACCAGCCCACAGAAACGCACCTCGCTGATCCTGATGAAAAAAAAAAAAGTTGACAGCAGATTTTTAGACTAAATAACTACCAGGGTAGCCTCTTCTGCAAACACAGCGTTTGAGTGCCTCGTCCCTTCTCTAATTTTCTCGTTGTCGAAATGCAACGTGTCAGGGTGAGGATGCCCTGCCGGGCACAGCGGGCGCTCCCCACGCTGCCGCTCCTGGCACCACCGGGGCTTCCTGCAGTCCCCCGTCACTGCAGATGCACACGGAGCTGAGGGAAGAAGCTCTTCCCCTCCTCTCCCCGGCTTTCTTCCGAAATGAAGAAGCGATTAAAATGAATGGGATGTTGCAGCTTAGGGAAAACAGCCAATGGCTGCTTTTATAACACGTCTTCCCATCTTAGCATTTAGCGGGATATAAAAGGCAAGAGCGCGTCCTGCTATTCTAGCAACATTTTAATCGACGAGATTTTTTTTTTGTTCCCACCTGTTGCAGTAGAAGCCCACCAGATCACACCTTTCTCTGGCTGCTGGAAGACGTGAGGGAAAACCAGAACTCTTTCTTGTCACCCACTGCACTGCAAGAAAGGTGGTGATGGAGCCCGCATCTCTTCCCTGTTTCTCCACCAAGCAATCAACATCTCAATTGTCCTAAATTCGAGTCGGTGTCTCGCTTCAGCCTTCATCCTTCAAGAGAGAGAGAAAGCAGGGAAGATTTCAGATCTATAACCAAATTATAACCTAGGAACTTTATGCTTGTCATGCTAATTTAATGACTTTTATAGTAAGTGTAGACTTTCTGTCTTTTGAAATTAGCTCTTCAAAACGCTTTGTGTAATGACAGGCACTAGACATAAGAGACAAATGCACAAGCAATAGTGGGATAATAATCTGGCAAACACTGCGCCATTTAATATTAAAATGGAGAACAAAGTTAAATCTCAGCGTAGATGTACATCGTTGTCTGATGCCATGGGTCCACACTTGGGCTCCAGAGTGACCCGAGAGGGGGTGTCTCCAACAGCCGCCGTACCTGAGTTCACCTGGAAAATGAGCAAATACCAGATGTGGAGTACAAAATAGTGCTTCACCTAATACCGAGTCCCTTTGCTCTCTGATAGTGCACACACGTGTCTGAGCGCTGTAAGCATCCTGATTTCGGCAGGCTAGTTCTGCTGGGCCCAGCCTCCCGCTCGGTTCCCAGGTGGGGGTGGGTGGGTGTGGGAGGGTGTAAAAGCTGCGCTCGCAGTATAGGGCTCTGAATACATCCCCTCCCTCCTTAAGAGCGTTTGTGTGCTCCCATGTTATGAGTGGTCCACAAATCTGTCCAAGAGATGGTCTTGATAACAGAGGGAGGGGTAAATCCAAAGCTATAGGTGTATTGCAATCTGGGCCACTCACTCATTGCCTATAATTGTAAATAAGGTAAGTTCACACGACGATCGGGTAACGAGGGAACAAGAGCCCCATTTTAATCAGGTGGTTACCTCTCCTTGGTGGAGATCAGAGCTCCATCGCTCCTGGCCTCCTCATTGTGCCCCCCTGCTGGAAATGACAGCTCCTTCAGAAATAGCCAACTTGGTCCCTGGATGGGATTTCAGCTCTTTTGCACTACACATGTACCAATTGTCATTTTACAGCTACAGCAAAACCTCTAAATTATATAAGTGTATAAACTCGGCCTCATTAAATCCCCCCTTTTGGATAGCCTCAAGGTTGGAGAGTATATTACTGTAAGCCAAAGGAGACTTAAATTATATCCAATTCGGGATTGAAATATAGTGGCACTTAGGCACACTCCTTGTCTCAGCTACAGAGGTTTTATTTTTCCCTTTAGAGTCTTATAATATTACAAATGCAACAGTTTTTTTATATAAAATCAAACTATCTGAAATCCTGTTTCTTGATTCAGCCTATGGGGCCCTTTGTGGTGAGGACAAAACAACAAAGATATGATCAAACACCATAGCCTGACCAAAGGGGAATTTATCGTTCATCTGAGAGAGCTTCCTAATTTGAAGCTAAAGCCCTCCCCTTCCAAAAAGCATCTGAACATGCTGTGTAAGTTGTTTTCCTGAGCGTGTGTGAGAGTAAATCGGGGTGTGCAGAGGGACAGGGGGCCGAGGGCAGCGGTTACCCCGCGGCTTAGAGCACACCCTGCCCGCGGGTTGGTTTTTCCACCCAAGCCGATATAAAAAATAAACATTTCGATGGGAACCCTGTGCCCACGCGAGCCGCCCCCGCTGCCGCCCCAGGGGCACGGCCGGGCGGGAGGCTCTGCCCGGAGCCCTCCCCGTCCCTCGTCTCCTTGGGAGACACCATGAAAAGGCCGCTCTGAGTCCTCCTGGGGACAGCGCTGCCGGCTCCGGGGTGAGGGGCACTGCGGGGGTCGCTCCGCAGAGCCCGGCGCGAAGCCCCCCAAAGCTGGGCTTGTCGGGAGGGTGTCGCCTCCCCCCCTTCTCCAGCCCTCGCAAGAGGGTCAGTGGTTTAACCAGGCGTCACCAGGACTTCGTTTTATCCTCGGCCCACTGAAGCGTGTGGCTTTTAGTGACTGATGGCCGCTGTGGCTGTACGCGGCACAGTTGCTCTCACGGTGCGTGCTCCAGATGGGCACGTCCCGCAGGCTCGGGGCGGGGGGGCATGGCCGCTTTGGAAAGGCCACCGAGACACTGAGATTTGTTCTGGGTCAACCCTCCCCAAACGCCAAAGTTGGGAAACAACTTTCGCAGCGTGTGTCGGGGAGGGAGGGAGCGGCAGTGGAGCGGCAGCGGGTGCCGCGGTGCGGGGCGCCGGAGCTTGGGGCTGCCGGGCTTGTGGGCCACCGGGGCTGGGGGCTGCCCTCCCCTCCCGCCCCGGCGCTTCGCCCGCGTTTCCCTGCTCAGTTCTTCCTCCTCGAGCCCCGGACGCGCAGACAGCACGTTTCCAAACTTTGAAATGCCAAATCACGTTATTGCTGTGGCAGGAGGCTGCTTTCGTATCTGTGACAGCTGAGTTTTCCTCATCGATTATGTGACACTGCAGTTCATTTACACAGCTCAAAAGCTTAAAGACACTAGAGGAGCCCCCGGTTTAACCCGAAATCCTAACAGAAAGTGAATCAACTTTCTGGCCAGTGTTTAAACTGATAGATCAGAACTTAATTCAGAGAGACAGAAAGGGAGAGAAACGACAGCACGGATTTATCTTGCCCGGCGTCCTTCGCTGAAACTTTAGAAACTGCGGCGTGGAAAATCCAGGGCCGAGATGCTAATGAGAAGCAGCGCGTTGGGTGTCCAGGGGTATTATATATTTCAGAACTCAAATTACAGCGCCTGGGTTTTTGTGCGGGTGCGTGAAACAGGTGCGTGGCCTGAGGCTGCCGGGTGGCACCGGGCTCCGGGACGTCCCTGCCCGCGGGTCCGGGCAGCAGCTCCCGGCGGGGCAGTCGCCTCCCGGGCTCGCAGGGAGGACTTGGGGGAGAGGGGTGTTCTGAGGGGGGGTTTGACATTTTCCTCTCTCCCGTCCCCCTTACACTTCCAGGTCCTTCCCTGGGCTTCTTACAGTGGGGGCTTTCCAGGAGTCAGCCCAGCGCCCGGTCCCTGCCGCTCCCTCCCCCGTCCTCGCCGAGGTTTCATTACTTGCTGTTAGTGCCTGGAAACAATAAAGGATGTGGGACTGGGCTTTTATTGATTATTTGTCACCCTGTATTTGTCAGTTTCAATAACTTTTCCTGAAGTTTTACTTACGGGCACTTGAGCTTTCGGATTAGGCCAGCTCTGCGGATTGCAGTGAGGGGTAATTATCCGCTGGCCTGCTTCCCTGCAGCCGGAGAGAAAAGAGCATTAACGTATAGAATGGGCAGGATCCGGCCTGAGCCCCCCCTAAAGCGCTGCCCGGGCGAGAGGCGGGAGCAGCCGCGGCCCTGCCAGCTGCCCCCCGGCCCCCCCGCCGCCCCCAGCCCCGGGGTGCGCCGAGCCCGCGCTCTGTCTCCCGGGGGCCCGGGGCGGGGGACTCACCCAGGCCCCCGGAGCCCGCCCTTCCCTTCATTTTAGAGCCGAGAGATCAGCCCTCGAGAGACGGTCCCGCTCTCGGGAGGGGGGACCCACTGCGCTGGGGCCCGAACCGGGGCTTTCGGCTGCGGCCAAATCCCCGGGATTCAATTAAAAAGCTGGCTCGCGCCGCTGGCGGGGAGGCGAAGCCGGGGGATTTGTATTATGAAGATCGACTCTTCAAAACTGCCCGCCTGGCAGCCCGGCCGCGCTCCCGCCGGCGGAGGGGACCCGGCTGCCCCGGGCGCCCCGGCCGGAGCCCCGCGGGCGGCGGCGGAGGAGCCGCGGCGGGGGCTGCGGGATCTGCGGGAAGGGGAGGGGGAGCCTTTTCAGAGAGAGGGTTCAAACCTTCGTCGAGAGAAAAGACCTTATCCCTGGCCGTCTTCCTCCTCTAATAACTTTCTGCGTCTCCCAAGCCATGCCTGCTGCTCCATACGTGCTCCAGCTATACTCGTTTGTAAGCACACTAAAGGCGGGCCAGCATCATCGTTCCCCGCGCTGGCAGGGTGCCTATCGTGTAGAGTATAGCGTTTGATGTGCTGTATCTCATGCCACTGCAAGCTAAGAGACAAGTGAACACAGAGTGCCCAGTTACACGGGATTTAATTACAGCGGAATGCATTCTCCATGCTGATTAGGAGCAAAATCAATCGGGGGCTTATTTGCCACAATGAACCAATAAAAAACCAATTTATTAAAGCAATAATCTCATCCCCAAATGGTCTAAATATTATTGTTTCCATTGCATTGAGGGAATTCGGACTGAAAATGTTACACAGGAGAACATCAGGGAGTCCTACCCCACGAATTCAGGAAGAGTTTCTAACCCCTTTCCAAGAGCTCACTTACTGACTCAGAGATCTTTGAAACAGGGGGCCAAGTTCCCCCTTTTCAGGTCCAGGTGTCTGGCTTGCTCTAGTACCTACATGGCAAGATGCTCTGTGGTCTGCAGCTGTCTATGCTAAGAGGAAAACAGTATACACCTTCCCACTAGGTCTTAAGGATTTCCTGCTTTCCAGTGATTTATATGTGAAATTCCTAGAAGAGGCCTGCCACATAAAAGATCCCCAGGCTATAGGTTGAGATAACAGCCTTGTGATATTGTTAGAAAAGCATCTTGAAATGTGCCAATAATTCTCTAGTGGAGATGAGGGAGGTAAAAATGTCCCCTCAGGAGGGTGCTGAGAACCAGGACCTGGCCGGGGTGTTTAGTGGGGGGGGGGCTGTAGTGTCCACTCTCCCCCTCTCCCAGATGAAATTGGTCCCATCTCATGATGGACTTGCAGTTTGCAGGGTGCTCCCCTGGGAAGTCAGTGGGAGGCTGGTGGGTGTGCAGCGCTGGTGGGTCAGGTCATGCTGGGAACTGTGGGGTCCAGTAGAGCTTAAAGTCTGTGACTCAGGAGATGCTGATTTTGCTTTACAGCTTTCTGTAACTCCAGTCATCTCTGTCCCAAACCGGAGAGGACCTCATTTCCTGCTCAGTGCTCTGCCAACCACAAGGTCTTTTCATAAGGCTGCCAGGGGTGCCTGGCTGCGGGAAGGACAGTCAGTGTTTGTCACCAGGGAATGAGCTGGCATCATAGCTCTGATCTGAGTCAACAACCTGGCTAGCCTTGAGCATGACTTCATAAATCATGGTATCTAATTGAAAGGCACATGCTTATATCTACAGTGTTGTTCAAAAAGAATGCAAAAAAATAAAATAAAATGCAACAAACAGTTCTTTTCTTCCCACTAGCCTATTAATCAGTCACCTGATTGTTTCGATTTACGTTATTTCATGCAGAGAAAAAAAGGGAAAACATAAAACCATCTTGTATAGCCATAACAAAAACACAAATGAAAAAATTCATCTCCTAATGAGAGGCTTAGCCCTTTTCTAACACATCCTTAATAATAGGCAAACAATCTTTAAGTGTTTTTAATTTAAATTGTTTTCATGTTTAATTCAAAATTGCTAAATAATATTATCATGTGTCTATGTATCTATTTAGCATTGAGGCATATGATATTTCAAAGCAATTGAACTAGTCTTGAAAAGAGAAAGAGTCCTATTCTGTGTCTATATTCACTTTTTTTTTTTTTTAATGTCAGTTAACATACATATGCTGAACTGCCTTTTTCTCATCCTTCCAGCAGAAATGAAAAATAAATCTGGAACAAAAGATCAGTAATGTGCTTTTTTGCTTTTCATACCCAAATCTCCTGCTTTATTTTTTCACCCACAGGGTCTGTGTGATCTCCTCCCGTGAGAGGCAACTCAGCAGCTCGGTCCCCACTGCCATCTCAGCACTGCCAGTGGAAAAGCCCAGGAGGAGCAGAGCAGTGGCTGAGCAACAATTTGAATATTCATATTTAACCCTTCAAACAACGGAAGATACGTCAGAACCATGTGTGAGACAAAATGCCATTAAAGTTTCAATCATTAAACCTCTGTTTAGCTGTACTCCAGAAATGAGCAGTTCATAACAAATGGGGAATACTGATTGACAGTTTGCCATCAGGAGCCCTTAAGTAGGATTTTTCCAGCTATAATGCAGTGTACTCTTCAGTGCTCCCTCTTGCAAGATGCTATTTTAAGTATAGAAGCATGAGGAAAATTTACATAAAAGCTTTGTATATAATACATGATTGCTCTGAAATTAAGAAGCACCAGTTTTCCCCTTATTGTTTTAGAAATGAAGAGTGCACTTTGTTTTCTTGTTTACTTAGCGTGCTCTGTGATCCCTTGATGTGTTTCAAGTGTTTTCTGTCAGCATCACGAAACCTTGCTTACCTGCTAAATTTTATGTGTGAAATGATTAGTGTTCAAAGTGCCTGAAAAAAACAACAGTAATGATGTCTGACAACTTTTGGGGGTTTTTTTTGCTTTTTCCTCTTAGATAATATTTCATGGTACATTAAATAAGATTATGCAGTCTCTTCTTAAGAGACCAAAGCAATGTATTGCTGCATGCTTAATGTTTCATCAAGCAGATAGTTTTTAACAGGAAAAAAGACAAATGCAGCATAGAATCCTCTCCCTGAGCCTTTTCTCAGTTTGTTCTCAATTCAATAAGGAATGGCAATAATTTGGAGAAAGATACAGGAAGAAAAATAAATATTATTTGACGATAAACCTCTTAGTGTGTCATTTGCGATCACTGGCAGATACTAGAAACGCTACTCGTTAAATCCACTGAGCATTATTTTTTCAGAAGTTGAAATGTTTTTAGCCAAACTGCTTTCTTGATGTTCACATCGGATATATCAGTTAGAGCCACAGCAGCCCAAGGAGAGAAGCAAACAATTAAAACATTTACGTATTTGATTCTTGATAGACATCCCTACGAGGTAGGTTTTAACATTTTTTTCTTCTTAATTTTTTTTTTTTTTCAGTAAGAAGGATAAGCTTGGAGTGCCCAGTCACCGTGGCAACTGCCAGAAAAATTCTCCTGAAGTTTGAAGAGGTCAGCTAACGGGGTCAACAACTCTGGCCTCTCTCTGAGCTGGGCCTGGCAGGCTCCATCCTGCGGTTGGGGTGTTAGCGCAGGCTGAGCCCTGGGAGGTGGACCATTCCAGCTCTGATATAAATTTTTTGAGTCAGTTCACGGCCTGGACTCTCCAGGTGGCCTCCAAAATCGATTGTGACCTTGTGACCCTGTCTAACGGAGGCATAGCATCCAACCTAAGTAAGGATTTAGCCAGGAACGACAGCTTTCCACTGAGTGTTATTGGGGACAGTACAAACAGTTTGGGAAGCAAGGAGGTAGGTATGAGGAGTAGAGGTCATTAAAAGCATATTAAAAAACTATTTTAAGAATCCTTGTTAGTTGAAAGTTTTTATTTGCAGTAACCATTCCTTAAGTAAACCCTTCTGGAAACTATTTTATCCTTCCCTAACAACATAGTATCAAGTACTTCAGTGTATATATGAAAAATCAACACTTTACATGTTCTAAACCAAACTAATATTTTATCTACCTCTCGATTTTGAGCTTGCAAATGAAGCTGACTGTCATGTGTTAAAGTAGATGTCTGTAAAGTACTTTTTTTCCCCTTAATATCACAAAAACTAGGAGACTGCTTAATAAAGTGGGCTGTTTATTTTAGGTAGTAATTTCCCTAATATGTGCATTCTTTTTAGATTCAAAAGTCCCTTAATCCATGTAATTTTATTTTAAAATAGGAAATTAAGTATCATTCAGAATATAGTGTAGAATGAAAGTGTGAGAGTTTCACAGAGCTTTCCTTTAGTGATTTGTGATACAAATAGACAAGCCACAAATTTGGTTATGTATTTTTGTGGGAAAAAAAAAAATATCATACTAAGATCATATTTATAGAGAATGTGATATTTTTTCCTCTAAGATTTTAAGCAACAAACTATGTGGAGGAGGGAGAGACTATTGGAGAGCTCTGATTTTGTTATCAAATCCAGAGGCTTGCCCCTCTGAGCAAGTGCATTTGCTCTTGTGTTTTATTCCCTCTCCTACAAACCCTCATGCATTGCTCACGAGTAGTTGCTGATCACCACATGAGTAAGTGGAACTACACTGAGGAGCAAAGTCCAGTCTCTCAGCTGGAAAGTGCTCTCAGACTTTAAGTTACTTTAAAACTGCTCTGAAGGAAGGAAATTTTTTCAGTATTTGCTCCCAGTCTTAGAAAAATTGTGCAAACTTATCCCAGTAAGAATCTTGCCCAAACATTTCTTGTGCCTCGCAGTAGAGGACCTGGCTCTGATGTCCCTCTTCCAGTTGCTTCCCTTTTGAGCAGTTCCCCTGAGGTTGGAGGGGCCGCACAGATGGGGCTATGAAACACAGTTCAGGAAGAGCATCTGCACTACAGGCTAAATATTATTGTACTGCTGAGAAGTCCCACAAGTTACAACAGCAAGAGTATCTAATTTTTACTTGCAGTTAACACCTTGGTCTGCAGAAGATCTCCCAAAATCCATGGATATTTGTTGGCCAAGATCCTACATCTCATAGGGTTGGCATAATCTGCTCCAGTGGCATTGTTTGAAGATCAGGAGGAATAAGAATAGGGGCTGAATTGTGACATAAAATAATTTAGGGCCAACACCTGCACATGCAGATATCAATGGTGACACTACTTAATTCTACCCTGAATGCTAATCATAGTTTGTTGTTGTCAGTGGTTTTTAACAGAACTCTGTTGAAAACAATTTATTGCCATTAGGACGCATATTGATTCAGGGGAGTGCCTTGTGTGACTGAGATTGGCATGATGGAACCTACAGCCCTCAGTAAGGAACAGCACATTTTCTTGTTTTTAAGAAAAAAATATTTAAAAATAGGACTGTGAATAGCTGGAAGGTGAATCTCCAGTATTTTGAAAAGTATCTGCAGAATTTTTAACAGATTTTTTTTTTAATATGCCACCTTTGTAATATCAACATTCAGTGACCAAGTTCTACTTAACAAACAGAGGATCACTTCTCAAACAGATGACACAACTATTCCACTGGAACTTTTGGACCAAAATTACCCCAAATTTGCCTTGGCTTGGAATGAGGAACTGTTGGCAGAGGGGACAACGAGGAGACCTCAAGAGCTTGGACTTGCTGCAAATTCTTCAGTGTTGACTTTTTGTAGATCCTATGGCATTTATTATCATCTGCAAACCTACAAACATCACTTGAAACAGGTCCTGGACTTGCATTTTTTGTATCTCTTCACAGTGTTCAGCTGTTCATCCGCATCCAGGGATGTTAGCAGTAGCTGCAGTGGGACAATTGTGCTTCCTCTTCCCCGTCAGCGCAGTGAAGTGCTCACCCAGCTTCATTCGATTCCTTGGAATACTTTCTGAAGAGCAGGTTTGTTTAGTTTCAGTAGAGTGATGTGTACGAATGGGCTTAAGGCAGTGCTAGAGATAAACAGTCAGAATCACCAAAGCCTGGGGTGGTTCCCAGCCCCTATCCCATGGATCACTGGTAGTCCACGAGGCCTTGGCAAGTTTGCTGTGTGTGGTCTGTGGAATTGTATTAAATAGTAATGTTCATAGCCTTCTATTAAAATTTTTGTGAGAAGAATATGTGACAGTCTGCAAGAAAATTTGTGATCAGAGAGTAATGTACTAGCTTGAAAGCTCAAAGGATTTTTGCTGTAGAAGAACAGATCTCAGCCCACAGGCCATGAGGCATTAGAAGGATTTTGTTAATGTTTTCAGATTAAATGCATGCCCAGTGAAATGAATGCATTTTATTACCCCTGCAAGCAAGCAAAACAACAAAAAAAATCCACTTCAAAATAAAATGAAGAAAATAAAAGTAATGAATGGACACTGAAGCCTCGGCCTAGTTTGTGTTTGCTGCTGTCTAAACTCCCCATTTCCCAGCACTCCGCAGAGATGGAGAAGCACTGCTCTAGAAAGCAGCATGTTGCCATGACCCAGATCAGGGCTGGCAAAGGTCTGTGTGTTCTGGAGGAAACAGGGAGAGCAAGGGAGCCCTGGGACTTACAGGTGTGGTGGCAAAAGGTCCTGAACAAATGCTGCACTTCCTTCTCCTTTTACTTCTTCCTCTCTGCCTTGAGTGTATGTGGCTGGTATCCAAAGGAAAAGCCAAACTAATTCTGGTGCTTTTCCCTATTCTGGGTGGACTAAGTCAGAGAAGCACTTGCAGAAGTGTTTGTGAAAGGGTTACAATATATGTTGATACTTTAGAAACTATAGGAAGTTCTTAATCCTTCCCCACCCACAGGACTGTCATTTATAGACCTGCTATTGTCTCATCTGTTATAAGGATGTGTCCTTACATTAAGGTTCCAAGAGCAACCAGACTTTGCCATTGTTCACAGCTATTTCTGTTTGTGGCTTAATGCACATCTAGTATTCTGTTTATGCTTTCACTGCTCTCCTACGCAGCAGACTGTACCTAGACACCAGCTTAGGTGACATCACTCTCAACACACTCATTTCTGTGTTTCTTCTTTTTTCCCCCTGATTTGTCAGTGCATCTTGATTTTGCATTAACTTAGTTTACTACAGGTAACATGATAAAGCACATGGAACTTTATGCATTTGCTTAGTAATTCCATGTTCAGTTCTTGTTTGATAAACTTGCTTATAAAAAAGCTTTTACATGCTGTTTCTCTACCAGATTGAATCCTTTTCATTAAAAAAAACCCCAAAGCCTCTTACTATATAACAAGAATGCATTCAGCCATAAGCAAGCAAAATGGAAGCATAGATTATTTTGGATGTAAAAATTTTAGCTTGAGGTTAGTGGTGGTTTAATTACAGTATTTTTTTTTTGTAGCTATTCATACAGACATGCATTGTTTTCTGCTTTGATTTATGTCCAGATCAGCCCTCTTCAGAACCCCATTGCTGGCAATCTCAGCAACACGTGGGGGTCTGGCAGCTTCTGCAGACGTTGCCATCTTCCCTCCCTGCTCCTTCTTCTGCACTGTTACACCAGCTCCATAGCCTGTCATTTCTCAGGAGCCCTTAATGATGCCTTTCCTCCATCATCTGTCTGCCCCACGACTCTTCCAGAATCAGATGCTTTTGTCAAAGTTTTTCAAGCCAATCTAGAAATAGATACTGAAATAAAGGCAGGTGATCTGGTGATATGGTGACGTTCTGTCACTGCCTTCCTGCCCTGCATTGGCAGAGTACAGACCATCTCCAGAGCTCAGTGTAAAATAAGAATAATGATAAGAACTTTGCAAACTGCTTTTATATCCCTGAAAGATTTGATGCAAATTAAAGCCCACCTAGGTATTTCAAACCTAACTCCACCCAACACTTCACCTTCTCCACTGCTGTCTTTTAGCTGCTGAAGGCTTGCCGATAAGCCTTTTAGAGTCAGGCTTTTGTGTCGTGCCTTGCAAAAAGTGACATTCGGGCTTTTAAACTGCCCTTGTGCTTGTAACATGCATAGCAGCACTGGTATATTTTTTTTTTCCCACATGCATCCTCACTTTGCAGAATGAAAACCCCAAACCCTGAACAAACTACAAACAGCCCGATGATGCGCGTTGTGGAGTGCCCGGTAACCTTTGTGTGCTCCAGGCAGAGCTCAGCTTTGTCGTGGTCATTAGTGGGCCAGCACACATTGAAATGTGTGATCTATTCCTTCCTGAGCCCCAGTGCTGCCTTGCTTAGCAGTTCCTCTTGCTGGTGAGTTGCTCTTGTAATTTCCAGTTATGTAACCCATCTCATTTTGTGAATATGTGAATTTAACAGCTGTCAGTGTCAGCAGCGGCTGCGGGGGGTGTGTGTGGCTTTTTTTTTTTTTTTTTTTTTTTTTTTGGCAAGCTGGCATTACTCATCAGTCTCATGGTAGTTTTGTTTGAAAAATGCTTGTGTTAGAAAAAGTGGATTTATCAGCTCAGCACTGTATGGTGCTAGCATGCAGCTCAACAAAAGACAAGTGCTCATTTCAGTAACGCTTGCAGCATTTCATGGGGCCCCCAAATAGGCTGAACAAGGCTTCTCTGGCAGCTAACCCCAAGTACAGTGGGAAACTATTAAAGTGGCAGTGTCACTGCCTGGAAAAGGGATTCAGTTTTGTTCCATCATTTATTGCTGCCGTTTTGGTTTTGTTTTTTTTTTTTTTGTAAGTTAAGACTATTAAGTCCATTAGAAATTTCCCTGAATATTGGAGAAAAGAAGAGGCCTAACTAAAAATGTACTGATAGAAGTGATTTTTTTCTCATAGTTTCTTGGAGCGTAAACCAAACTGTCAGTTTGTCCTTCCCAAAGTGGGTCTTTTTTATGAGGAAAAATAAGATACTTACAGCTTTTTCAATAATACTACAGAGTCAGTGGTGCTGCAGCCTTTGAGGGAGAACTCATTCTCTGTTCAAATCAGTTTATTTTCAGAACGATTTGCTGCACTTACACTTTCTTTTGTAGCTGGTCTTCCAGAATGCAAATACAACCTGGAGAGTTTTCTGTATTTAATTGAATGTGTGAGGTGGTTAAAAACATGTTTTAAAACCAGTATTACATACTGCAAATGTGTCAAACCCTTTGTTCACATTTATTTAAAACAAATGTATTTTTCAGTATTTATTTATTTATTCTCTCTGTTTACACTTCGCACAGATGGGAAAGATAAACCAGTGAGCTTCATTTTTTTCTGAAAAATTGCCTCTTACATTTTTAGCTTCTCACACACTGGCAAGATGCTACAAACCCCACGTGACAAAGATCAGAAGGAAATACTTATTTGAAGAAATCTTTGTCATTAGCTGTGTTGTAAGTTTTATAAAAGGTTTAATTTCATGAAATATGAATTCTAGCCTAATTGTTCCTCTGCAAGCCTTTACAGTCTCTGAGCTGCATAGTTAATCTACTACCCGCCTCTACTCACGTATCCAACAGAAGTCAGAGCCGGGTAAAACATGTAACACCAGTTACATCTATTTTTAACTTTTCTTTTTTTTTTTTGCCTGTTTACCATACCTTGCATCCAGACAAATGTATTTGAACATGCACACCTTTAAGGCTTCACAAGGGCCAAACACATCCCCCAGTGGGGACACCCACCCTCAGACACGTTTCTGTGTGTCCACGTCCCAGATGTAGGTGTGCTCCAGATGCTGCTGTGGCTGGGTGGGAGGAATGGGAAGATGCAGCTCCCATCTCATCCATCCGCTGTTTCACCATGGAGAGAGGTGGGTACAGTGAAGTGTCTGCTCTCTGCAAGGACAGAGGTTTGAAGTTATCAGCTCCTTTGAGTTGTAGAGACCACAAACTGAAATGCACTCTGGCATCATGTGGTGTCTGCACACATACTGTGCAGCCCCTGTAGCCTCCACATCCCTGCCCCGATGTCCTGCAGCATCCCACGGGCATACACAAAGCAGCCACCTCTGGACACCAAGAGTTCACTGTGATTGACCTGTTGGCTTTCAAGCACACGTGAAGACAGCACTGTGGTAGCAGGTAAGATGTTTGCATTTCAGCTTGGTACTCAGAAAACTGGGTACTTGATACAGTTTTTCTATAATGTGGACAAATTGAAGACTCTCGGTCTTTAGTCAGACCAGGTACAGATGACATACCAAAATGATGGTTCAGGGAAGCAGGGAAGACATTCAGTTCCTTCTCCCCTGACTGGAGTAAATTTGAAAGCTATGGAGAGGCACCAAGAGCAGACTGGCAATCCAGGATTTGGGGGCATGGAAACTGTTGAAGCCCTTCCACTACTGGTACTCCAGTGCCCTCTATCTTGTTCCCATCCAGGGCAAAGCTGTGCAGAGACTGCTCACTGCCCTCCTGGGGCTATTAGTGAGTAATATTTTCTTCCAGACTTGCTGTACCCTCACATTTGTAGCTCATCCTCCAGCATCTGGTAGAGCACTCAGAGCCAGATACACCACAAGGTCCTGGTGTGTGTAACTAAGAAATGCAGTTGGAAAAGACAAGAGAAGGTTATATCAGTGACTGCGTAAAGTTGAGGGATGGCTGTTTTGGAGTGGAGAGCATGTACTGAAATATTTGTCCCACACCTACCGCAGAAAAGTTGTGATCTTTGAGCTGAGAGATGGAGGAATGGGGGACTGGGATGTCTCAGCCCAAACTCCCTTAAGCCGTGGCTTGATGGGTGAGATCTTGAACGCAGCCAGAGCCGATGACATTAAAGGCTTTATGAAAGCAACAGTGCCAGTTTAAAATCAACCTCCCACCTTACCAGCAGCCCCAGCAGGTGTAATGTGATCCAGGTAGCCCAAGCCAGTGAGTAAACAAACTGCTGCTTTCTGAATGAGTTGCACTAGAGAAATACTTCTAACTGGGAATTACAGTGGGTAATTGCTATCTGCTGCTGTTGAGAGACCTATGAGAATGGACAGGCTCCTATGACTCTAATTATTCTTATTCCACACAATTTTTCTCTCTATACCTAAAATAAGGTAGGGAAAAAAATGTAGGCAAAAATTTTCCTAGCAAGCCTGTAAAGTTTAGTAGGATTGGGCCTGATTTAGCTCCTTGAACTTCAGTGGGGTCTGTTGCTGGGTTTCCATAAGCCAGAGAAAACAATCCTACTGCTTCCAAACTGCCAAGCCAGTCAGCAGCATTTAATATTTTCCCCAAAGAAGCTGCTTCACTGCTCTTCTCACTGTTGGGTTCCTAGTCCCATTTCCAGTGAGCAATATTAACTTAGGGCTTTTTACTTGGCTACAACACTGGCCATTTTTTCTCCTTCAATGCCATCTCTTAAGCCTTCCAGCTATGGGGAATTCATCCTCCACAGACAGACTTACTGTGCAGACCAGCTGAACAGAGGCTGAATACACCATTTTAGATCCTCTAGGTGTTACTGCCTGGTTCTCTATATCTGAGAAGTGCATAAAACTAGAAAAAGGTGCATATGTCCAAGTAGAGTCTGGACTTTGACAAGTATTATGGGCTTGGCAGGCTTTAAGACTCACTGCAGAGTCCTTGGAGTGTGCAGACTATGGGTATACTACACTGAGGTCCCAGCAGTCCAGCTCTGCTACAGCATTTCTGCCTCCCAGCCTGGGTCCCATCCTGCCCCAGAGAGCCTCCCCCCTCCCCATGCCCACGCTCCAGTTATTCGTGAGTTATGATAACATATAAGCAGCTTAGAGAATTCTTATCGGAATAAGTTGAACACAATGCAACATTTAACTCTTAATGACAGCCACCTCTGACTGTGAGTGACATGTTATAAATTATGTTTGAACTGGGGTTTTTTTCAGAGGCAGATATTCCCTCTGCCACCCAGTCAGCCCTGTAACGTTGCACTTGTGGCCTTAATCCCACTTGGATGTGTGCCCTGCTGCCTCCACTTTCTGTCACTTGGGTACTTTAGTATTCTTGAACAAGTGAACAATCTTTGTTTCTGTACCTTATTAGGCCAAAGACCATAGCAGCTAGTGATGGCATCAGCAGGCCCTGCAGGCAGGATTCTCTGCAGACACAGCCAACCTCCAACAAACCCCTTTTTATCCTCCTGTTTCTAGGAAGAATTATGATGGTGGTGCCCTGCTGTTGATCAGTCAAATCTGTGGTAGGCCTAGAGATAAGTCCTGTAAGTGTGGTGTACTGTAAAACAGCGGCTCCCATTCATTAGTAGCTTGTGTGTAATAAACCACCCAAAGGAGGGGGTGGGGAGGGAGAGGGATGAGCAGCTGCAGTATGCAGGAACAAACAACACAACTCATTCTTGGGAGCCAAAACTTTCTAATTTGCTGCTGGGCTCTGGGAGCACTCAAATTCTTTCTGATAATACACTTGTGCCCTCAGTGTCTCTCCTCGTGTTTCCCAAGTCCTGCTCTCTTGAGGTCCCTGAGCCTGGGACAGTTTCACTCTGAACCCAAAACACAGAGGGTAGCTGAGCAGGGAGGAGGGAAACACATCAGCTGCCCAGTGTTTGCAGACTCCAGTGTAAGAAAACCGTGGACTCAGAGACAAGTCATTCTCCCGGGGAATGGCTGTTGCACGTATCTGCTTGTGCAGTGAGTAAACAAAGCATCACATGGGCTGCAGAGCAAGCAGGAGACATAGAGCAAACCCATGGATATCTGGGCATGCAGGACAGTGTCTCAGATGTTCTTGCTGATTCAGAGCCCACTGGAATATTTAGGAACCTCTATCTCCCAAGAGGTAAAAACTCTGACTAAACTCAAATCAGTAACAGCCGAAAAATTATTTGGCTTAATCTGTACTGGTTTTTTTCACAAGTTCTAGTAAATATTTATAGCTTATAGGCATGTGAATTTAAATGGAATCTGCTAAATATAATGTAAGATGTTACATGTGTTGAGACATCAGTAGTTCCTAATATTTGCATAGCTCTGGATACATCAGTGCTTTTGGATCTCAGCCTTGGACCCTTCAACTGTCTATGGAACATTTCAGGCCAGGATTTGAAAATATTGTGTGTTGCACAGCTGCTTTTATAGACCAGGCCTTTGTGCTAATGTTTGTATTATCACAGGAAAATGAAATTATTTTCAGATAGATGCTGCTCTGGAGGACTGCTGTACCCTTGCAGGAGATGACAGTGATTGCTTTTTCACAGTGAGGTACCAGGCTGTGATGGTGCTTGGACTGTCTCCTAACATTTGTATAGACAAGGGCTACTTTAATGGCAAATTCAAACTTGGGCCAAACTGCAAGCACTCTTTGTGTTGACAAGGCAAAATTGCAGATTTGAGGTTTTCCGCCTTCCTGGAGGAGATCCATCTCTCTCCTCTCTGAGAGGAGCTGTGCTGTGAGTTGCCCAAGTTTTAAGCTGTGAAGTGAGAGGTGCTTCTGCCAGGCTGCTGTTTGGTAAAATTACCCAGTGGGGCGAGATGAAAACATCCTGAAGAGCCCTCGCATACATCCACAAAATAGTGTTAACTAAACCTGGGCACAAAATGGTTTTATCATTTTCTGAAAGTTCAGGTGATGCAGTTGAGGTAGTTCTGATTTTGGCATTTTTAACAAAGTCAAAGTTATTTGGCACTTTTATTTTCCTTCCCTAAACTTAGGTAGGTAGGCAGGCAAGTAGATAGCTTTATAATAAAAATTGTCTGCACAGTGCCCATTTCCAGCATGGATCCTGATCTCACTATTCTGTTTCCAGGATTTTCAGCTAGAATTGCAACAAGGAGCATTTTATAGGAATCTCTCCATGACCTCTCAAAGAAAATTACAAAGGTAACACCTCTGGTAATTGCTGTACTGTATAAGTAGATGAGAGAACCACCAGTTGGAAAACACCAGCACTGGTCAGACTGACCTGCTCCCCCGAGAGCTGGCGGCACACAACTGGTACCCACCTACCTGTGCTCGTGTTGTCAGCAGGCTTGAACTTATAGATGAGACCAGCAAATTGAGTGAATGTGCTGGGTCGGTATGGAATCAGCAGAGGGAGGTTTTGCTGAGGGTTTGAGCCCCATCTCCAGCACAAGCAAAGCCATGTAATCCTTTCCTTTGCAATTAGAGCTGAAAAACAGCCCCAGGGCCAGAGCACTTGCACAAGGAGCAATTAGACAAGCTAGACACTGGGAAAAGCTAAAAATAGTAAATAATCTGCCTCCACAAAAATACCTTGAGTCATTAGAAAAGGACATTTTATGAATTTCCCAGGAATCACTTACTGCTTTAATGTGTTCACAGTGTTCTGCCCAGGAGGGCTATATTCCAACTGCTGTTTGACAGAGGTAAACATGAGTAATATGACTTTCTTCTTACACTTGAGACACTGAAAACCCTTGAGTAAGTCCTGAGATTTTCATACCTAATCAACTGACATTGGGGAAAAGGAATGGATTCATATTGACCTGAGAAAAAATATGCCTTAGTGCTCTTTTAAGAGAGTTGAACTAGTTTGGGGGTAAAAATTACTTATTTTTTGGTTATTTAGTGGCTCAACTCAGTTTTCTTTGAAAAAGAATGTATGAGTCAGTGATACTCACCCATTTGCTGAATCCAAACTATTATAAGGATGGCAACTGCTGAGCTGTTTTGCAGCACTCCTGACCTGGATGAAGTGTAAAAACAAAAAACCTAATCACAGCAGAATGTTTTTAGTCCTTTGCAGGGACTACATATGATGCTATTTAATTAAGAATGCTTCAAAAGGATGCTTTGACTGTTTCTGATTAAGCTTCTGATGCAGGTTTCAAAAATGTTAACAAAACTCAGACCTAAGGCTTGCAAGCAAAAATTCAGAATTAGCTGTTTGCTAATACACGTAAGACAGAGCTTACAGGTTGCTATGATTTTTTTTTTGGTAACTTTCGTAATATTGTTGAAGAAGGTTGTGAACAGTAAATCACATTCTGTTCTGTCTTTCCTATCTCTAGGAGATAATTCAAGAGGAAAAAACCCGTATAAAATGAAGTGAGCATCTGTGTGCACACACGTGTGTGTGCTGGTACTGCTGCTGACATGCTTGTTTTCAAGTGGAGGTGTCAGTGATGGATGACTTAACGTAAACTTTCAGTGCATGGCACTCTTTCTGTGTGGTGTCTGCTGCTTTTTTCCTGAACTGCTCTTTCCCATCCCAAGCAAGCGTAACGTGCTGCTGCGCTGTCAGCACCCCACCGGCCTCGTGACGGGGATGCGATACCGGAATTCCAGGAGCTTTTCCCCGCTGCTGACTCGGAGCAGAAGCGACTTCGGTGGTGAAGGGACCGTGTGGGGGCCAGACAGGTTCTCGGGGTGCTGGATGGCAGTGGGAGACATCAGTGGTCCTGGAGTTCCTGTAGGTGTTGGACACCCGAGTGATCTCTGGGAAAGCTGAATCCATGTCTGTCATGTGCATCCTGGCTTGTGAGCGCAGGGGGTGTTTGCTCGTCGGGGCACGTGGTGGCAGGGGCTGGGCAGGGCAGTTCTGGGGGCTGGAATTGCTGAGATCCATCCCATCCCTTTGGTTCTGCACAGTCCCCCCGGCCCTTGAGAAACTGTGCACAAAGTTTCTCCTCAACGTGAATTTAATACGCTTTCAGACTTGACAACCTCCTTTTAAATGAAAACATTTATGTTGAGCAAAAGGCATGTTTTCCTCTCCAAATAAATGGAATTATGATTCCAAGATCTGACTTAATCCTGAAGTTCTTACACTGCACAGTAAGTAGAAAAGAAAGAGGATTGCTTGGAAGAGCAGGGGTTAGCAGGATCAGGCTCCATTTTACATCGTCTTGCTCATTTTTCTTCTGGTATTTAATATACCTTTCTCAGAACTCCCACTGGCTATTTATAACAGGGTCAAAGTAGTTTCACTTCTATTACCTAATGGCAAACAAACTAATAATTGAAAATAATGAGGGATGATACAGCAAGTGCCCATCCAGCTTTCCTGCTAGAAAATTTTGAGGACTGGTAAACAAACAAAAAATGCTGTTCTTCCAGATGTATTTTGACATAAAGTCATGTCCTTTATAAATTCATTTCAGGACATTTCTCAAATGCATCATAACAATTTGTTCTTTTTCTACACTGTTTTTTTTTTTTTTTGGTGTGTAACTCTATTTAAAATCTGCATTTATATTTCAAAGGATTTGAGGGAAGATGTTTACAAAGTAATGATGCTATTTGTAATTGTTATATTTCTAAAAATGGATTTTCTAATCAGACAACATTAAAATACTTTTGTAGTAATTTTTGTGTGGTTTTATGACATTTATATATTTTCAGTTATGATTTTGGTACCTGAACTCATGTAACCAGGCTAATTAGGAAAGCAGGACCAAAAGTTATGTGACTCCTCCATCCAAGTCAATCTGTTCTTTAGTCCCACTGCTGGTATCAGTACTATCTGAATTCAATGCCTTGGATTTATTTTTGTTTTTCTGCTGAAGCCCTGAAGTACCTGAATTGCAGTTGGTAGATTTCATACACAGCTAAAGCTGAAAGAAGTCTGGACAAGAAGACAGGTTTGTTTAGTAGATATATGCAAATGAGACTCTAACAAAGACTAAAATGAAGATTGAATGAAATTTATTGTGACAAAGTTTCCTTTGTGGACTGCAAAAAATATCTACGGAGAACTGGAGAAAAAAAAAAAAAGTTTTGCAAGCTTCACTTGAAAGCTGAACTCTCTTGCATGGAAAAATAAATAAATAAATAAATTCCCCTGAAAGATGAGACTTAGTTTTTCCTGTGTAAAGAAGATACCTGTGTGGTACTTCGTACACTGAGACCCTCTGAAGGGTACGCTGACAAAAATTGGGCCCAGCCATTGACACTCTCATTGTTAGAGACCAAGGTGCAGCTTTGCTTCCTCCTTATGCCCAGGCTGAGCTTTCATGGGAGTCCAGTAATGGGGAATATCTGCAGTCTTCTACTGCCTGCACCCCCTGTCCCCTCAGCCCTCCCAGCACCTTCCCAATCCCTCTCTCCGTCCAACAGAACAAGGCAATGGTTTCCTGCCAGCTCAGCCCACAGACCTGGCTCGGTGCAGGGTCAGAGCAGCAGTGACCTGGCTGGGGCTGCCACCTATTGAAGCCCTATGGGGACCCCAAAACACCCTCTGAGGCTGTTTGGGCAGACTCAGCTGGTGAAACCCCTCATTGCCACTGAGACTGGGTGGGCACTGGTGATCTGCACCAGCCCATGTCCTGCCTGAATCTTCCTACCCACACACCTGGGGTGTTCTTAGGGAAACATCACTTTTTTGAAACAAATTTATCGGCTCTGGTGCCTGTTTTTTGTGCCCAAGGACAAGCTGAGCCAGAAATCTAGGGGATTTCCAAGCTGAATCTCCACCCCTTTTGCAGGGTCTGGCTCTTGCTGCTGTAATTCTGAAGAAAAACGAACAGTCCGTGGTCATAAAATAAAGCAATGTTTTAACATTTTCCCACTGAAAATTTTCAAAAGTATTAGATTAAAAAAAAAAAGTGTGTTTCTTTTTTTTTCCTGAGAGAGACATAGCATGAAACATTTTATCCCATTCCAGATTGAACCCAGCTCACTTTATCTTTTTAGATTCAAATTTAAACTAGTTTCTATTCAAAGTTTTTAAAGGGACATACACAACGTCTTTCTTCAGCGTGACATTTGAGTCTCACCCCCTACCAGGAGGGATACCTTAACCTCCCTGTTGCTGAAAAGAGTAGAGAGAGAAAAATAGCTTGATTTTGTACATCGCTTCACATGGTCACTTGTTACTACTTGGAGTAAAGTGAGTTCATTGTAACTCCTCTGCTTTGTGTTTCACCTTCAGTTTGTGTGGGACTTTCTGTAGCTGTACAAACATGGACAGAGGAAAAATGAAAAAACGAGGAAAAGTCTGCCCTCAGAAAAATCACTGTGTGGATTATACTGACTACATGGACTAGACAGAGGGGACTAAGTGGAAAGAAGATTGTTTTGTAGGTGATTTTGGGGACCA
The DNA here is from genome assembly GCA_035041135.1 of Platyrinchus mystaceus. NCBI lineage: Eukaryota > Metazoa > Chordata > Aves > Passeriformes > Tyrannidae > Platyrinchus > Platyrinchus mystaceus. The sequence continues at coordinate 7,599,821 of JAWWLV010000011.1, forward strand.
TCAGGTTATTAATGTCTCCCTAAAAAAAAAATTAAAAAGTCAAGCTAAACCATGCCTATAAACTATCCCCAGTGTAACTGTACTATGAACTGCTTTTGCAGAAACTGCTTAAAACACAGCTCTGAAATTAATGTGGATAAATCTGAGCATATTTTTCTTTTAAGTTTTTAAAGGCAGAAATCAAGGAAGCTTTTTTATTTGTTTGTTTGTTTTGTGGCAGGGAAACAGGCCACAGCTATGCAAAACAAATACATTATTAAATTGTTCCCTAGATATCTCCTTATCTTTCTCAAGCCATTCCAACCGAAAGCTTTTGTAAGCGTGTGGGGGCAGCACTGACCTTTTAATTCTGTTTATATGATGACTAGAAAAGAGAAATCCCTGGTCGAGGAGGGCCTGAACTCGTAGGAGTTGCCTCAAGACGTTTTAAGCAACTCTAGCTTGAGGTGTCTCTGCAGGCAGCCAGCCCTCTCTGCGGGGCTGTCCCTGGTTTAAGGCGGACACAAAGACACAAACACTTGTCCCGGGAGTCCTAAGAGGTGGACAGTGCTGAGGTTCTGCACCTGTGAGCAGTTACACATGGCTCAAAATCTCGTCAGATGCAGTTTTGCTTGTTCCAGCACTGGAGCTCAGCACCAAGGCTGGTGGTTGCGCTGTGATTCTTTGCGTGCTGCTCTCACTGAGCTGAGGTGACTGGGGGAGTGCACACGGGATCCAGAGTAACCTGTGAAGCTGCCCCATGCTGATGGCAGGTCCTGCCCAGCAGTGGCTCGAGGCTGGCAGCTTCAAGGTTCACAGGTTGGATGTTTTGGAATGACGGCTGGATGATTTTTTGCTGCATCAAACGCCCCCCCTGCCACCAGCTTTCTCCCCACTGTGCCATGCCAGGTGAATGGGACCCAGAGAAGAAGCTGTGTGTGCAGGGTGGGAGCTGCCCCCCCTGGCAGGGACACGGCTCAGGGACCAGAGCTGAGCACTGGGGGTGTTCAATGGAGTGGCTGCAGCACGGCTGGTCTCCAGCTTCCCTTGCTCTGGGGCAGCCACTCATCCCGCTCCACAACTCACACTGGGGTTTGAGTTCACTTTCAGATGGTTTCATTCCCCAAAGTGGATTCTGCGGGAAAAGAGGGAAAGAAGATGCTGCACCTGTGAGATGAGAGATTGCAAGGCAGCCCATGGGCAGACAGAAGTAGGGTCATGTTGGTGTCTGTCCCTACTGGTCTAACAGCAGCTTTCAGCACATACATCCTTTTTCTTCCTTTTTTTTTTATTTTAAATTTGTTTTGGTTTGGTTTGGCTTTTTTGCTTAGCCAATTGTTCCCACATCACTGCACGAAGATATGGAATCACAACCCCTCCCCAGAGCTGTGATCCTGTGTGGTGCTGAGTCCATGGACGGAGCCAGCCGGTGCCCACTGCTGCCATCACTGCCGGGGGAATTAAGGGCATTTCACAGCTTTCAGACACAGGAACAAATTGTGAACTGTAGTGTTGCATCCATGTGTGAACACACAGACACACACACACACACAGAATCCTGCCAGCAGCTGATGCTTCACACTAATCACTCTTATAAATGCCTCTAATTAGACTTATAAATACCTTTAACTTTCCTACAGGGAACAAAATACCCAACAGGCTTAATGGAAACTCGGGAGAAAAAAAGAGTTAAAAAGTTGAGTAAAAGCTGTTTTTAAGCCTGGCAATTCCTACACACTACAGAACCCGAAATTGCAGAGCCCCCAACCCCCGGAGCCCCCCAGGCTGCTTGGGGGGCAGCGTGGGCAGAGCGGGGGGAGGGCGGGGAGGGGCTGCAGCCCCCGGCCTTTGTAGCCCGAGGGGGAACATCGGGACCCTGCGGAGAGGGAACACAGAAACCCTCCCGGCGGCGAGAAATGGGCCCAAACAAAAGCCCGTTACATGCTTGCAAATCACCCCACTGCTGTTATTTTATTTACCGCTGTCCGCGGGAGGATTGTTTGCTCTTGCAAAATTTTAAGCTTTTCCCCCTCCCCCCCCCCCTTTTTTCCCTCCTTTTCCCCTCCTTGCCTCGCAGCAGCGGTCCCTGGTACCACAGTGCCACATACAGACCGAACCCACCTGCGCTCCGGGGCAGGGGGGGCTGCGGCTCCCACCTCCCACCACCCGCGCCCACCGCCCTGGGTGCTGTTTTGATGGAAAAATAAATCTATTTCCCAGGAAACAGCCCATGGGCAGCTCATTTTGATGTCAGGGTGAGGAGTACAGCCCAGCCAAGCCACCCTGTGTGTCTGCTTCTGACAGGCATAGGCACTAGCTCCCCCATGGCGTTCCCCGCTGCAACAGTAAAAACTTCCACTGATTATCAGAAAACTTTTTCATTAATCTTTTTCAATGGATCTCTATGTTTTTGTTTGGGATTTTTTTTTTTTTTTCAGGAGCAGAGAAACAAAGGCCTCTGGAGCATCACATTTATTTTGGGAAATAAATTTCCCTTTCGGTGGCTCTGCAGGTCCAAGGAGTCCAACCCATCTTCCCCATCCTATTCAGTCAGGTGAAGCTTAGGACTTCTAGATTTTAAACACTGTGGTGACTGTGAGTCCTCGGTAAAAACAACCTGTAGACTTCTATGATTTGCAAGGGTAATAATATGGATTGTGATTATATGATGGCAGTTCCCCCACCTTCAGCTTTAGGGTCTGTAAAACATCTTTTGGATATTAGCTGCTGTGTGCATGAAATCATTGTCAGCAGAGGGAGAAGGAAGCAAAGGAGGAAAGAAGAATCTATGTGGGGAAGAAATGAGTCCTAGTCTCAATGTAAACATTTTATTTGTGATGGTGTCTTAGCCATGGGGAGACCCCAGCGAGATCCAGCTGCCCCAGCCCCCTAATTCCCTTGCAGACAGGAGCTGAGTTCTCCCTCCTCTGACAGGTATTTACAAGGGGGTCGAACAGGTAATTAGCGCCCAAATCAGGCTCCGGGAAACCCTCCTGATCATCCCGCCCTGCACAGGCAGTGAGCGGGAGGGCTGATTTTCGACGGCTGATTGACTCTGAACAAAGGCCCCAAACAGCACCGAGTGCCCGGCTCAGGGATGGTAACTTTAGAGCCAATGGGCTCCTTTCCCATCAGTTTAATGCAGTGTTATTTTTTTCCAAGCTGATAACATTTTAAACATATTGCAAGACAGAGCTTTCCTGGGAAGCAGGGAAACCCTTGAAATTGCTATAAAAGAAACTTCTGTGGATAAGGAAACCCATCTTGTGAATTCACCTGTTGCCAGCCAAAGAGAAATGTTCGGTGTTTTATTTCAATCCAGAATTTGCTGCATATCTGGTGCTTTATCTAACCTCTCTCTTTAGAAGATCTGATGTCATTCTTGGCAGAGCTCTTGGGTCCAGGCTGCTTTATTATGCTGCGCTCTACAAGCTTTAACATTTTAGACTGGTGGTATTGAGGGAATAAAAATATAGCCTGAAATCCTTGCAGAATGAGCAAGGTGTATTTCATGTGGCCTAAATGAATCTTGAATTTTTTATCAGGAGTTTATATAGACACTTGATGCTGTTGAAAAAAAATAAACCCTATCACATGTTTTCTATAAACAAAGTCTCAGCGATGTTCAGCACATCTGTGGCTATCAGAAGACCTTTTCTGGCCATGACCAGTAACTAGATCACCTGCATGTCCTCCTCTGCAGGTGCAGAAACCCAACAAACCCTGCATTACCAGTCACCAGCTGAGGAAATTTGCCATGGTGCTATTAGTACAAACCTTTGCTGTATCCCCAGTGTTGGTTTAAACTCTACCAACTCAGTGTAGTGCTGCTGAAGTTTGAGCAATCCAGCTACTTCGGGGGAAACACCAGTGCAGAGGATGTCAGACACAGCCATTTGCTGCACAGAAGGAGGTTTGTGCCTCATCCCCCTCCCCCATTTCTATCAAGCCTTGTCTACTGGCCTTCATTTTTTAACTTTATACAGAGATGTTCTGTAGTAGCAGACTTTTATGGGGAGTCTCAGGTCTTCAGTTTCTGTTCAATGCCATTAACTACATGGACCAACATCTGCAGTCTTGACCACTTTCTTCAGCCCACTGAGCTTAAGGTCACTCAGGTGGGGTGGGGTTGGCACTGAAACGTGTGCCTGTGCTTTGACCATTCATGTTCATATTCCTTCATCTTAATCTGTTTTTCACAAATGTGGGATGTTGAACTGAAGCCTTTAGGGCTGCCCTTTTTCTCAGGTGTTGGCAGCTCCCAGTGAAGGTGCAACATCAGTTGGCTGTAGACATAACCTCTGACATGAAGCTGGAGCCACTCACACTGTGTCTGTCACAGAACTGGGGCTGCTCATATACAAAACAAATTTAGGAGCACTGCAATTCACTGGTCACTGGGGGCATGGTCCAGTTAGAACCTCTAATTTTGGGTGATAACATCTTGAGCACAAGGAGTAGGATTTTGTTCTTATGATGTTAATAGTTGAGCCTCACTGTTGAGTGCATCAACTAATGCTGCAAACAGGAACCTTTTCTGCAGTGAAGACCTTACCCACCCTAACGCAATAGGTCCCACCTGTGGCTTTTATTAGAGCATTTATACCACCTGCTTGCTTGTGGTCACTCAGTGTGGGTCTGGTTGGCGCTCAACAGTTGCTGCTTCTTCTCTAGGTAAGGATTTTTACTTTTATTACTATTTGTTTGGTTTTCCTTATAATTTGTGAACTATTTTGTTCTTTTTCTGGAGAACAGGAAAAAAAAATCTCTGCTCTAGGAGAAGGATGGATAAATTCTTTTTGTTAAAAGGAGGTTTGTTTAATGTTGTTGTAAGTGTACTCTGTGTAACCTGCAAATATGTCTAAATTTGGTGGTGTTTTTTCTTGAAAAAAATTGAGTTTGATGTAAAAGTTCATGATGAAGTTGAAAACAATTAATACCTTTAGTTTCAAATGATGGAAAAGTTAATTCTGTACTCAGACAGAAAACATATGTTTCATCTGGGATAGCAATGCTGTGTCATAGGTGTAAGTGGAATAAAAGAAAGTTTGTTGCTTTTATAGTAAATATCTTTTTAACCACTGTAGTACATCTTGCTAAGTAGAGAAGTGTAATGTGGCCTGTGTTAGGACTGAAATGGTGAATGTTTTTAGGAGTCCAAGGAATATTCTGAAAAATAACATGAGGAGTAAGTTAATTTTGTAAAAATAAGAACAACGTAAGGAGCTTTGGTCTGGTCCCTCTGTAGAGGGTAGAGCCTCTTAATGCTAACTAATGTAAAGGTGTGTACAGTGTAAGAAGGTTGTGCTGCCCATCAAAAATCCTGGGTCAGGGTTATACACAGAAAATGTCAATAGGTTAATAACCTTCAGCTTTTTTGTCTACTGGCTTGTGCAGTTAAGGAATGTTTTCCAGCTTTCTCTTTTTGCCTGGGGTTGGAGACGTGCACTTTATCATTTGTACCTTAGAAACACCTGTAACTGCAGGAATGAGGTTTTTAAAGCCCACCCCAAACACCTGTGAGATTTCTAACAGCACCTGGGGTTCCTGCTTGGAGCAACAGAAGGGACTAAAGGGTGCAGGGCTCAGCAAGGACACAGCACCAGGAGCACCAGCATGGGTGTCCTCCTCCTCCTCCTGGACTGTGTCCTTTCCCAGCAGCAAGGGCTGGAGCACTGCTCGTGGCTGGGCTTTAACAGAGACATGGGGCATGGGGGGAACTGAGGATCAGAGGGCAGAGTCTGATTTCTGTCTCTAAAGGGGATTTCTGTAGCAAGGTGGATGAAAGCAACTTCTCTTTCTTACTGTCCTATGTAAGTTCTTTCTTGCTGTAGATCAGGCAGCCTCATCATCCTGTGAGTCCCCTGTACATCCTCACACTGCATCTAAAAACACTTTTAAGAAGAGGAGGGGGAGGAATGATTCCTGTTGGTAACAGGGGTCACAGAGCCAGAACTTCAGTATAAAGGATGGTGGTATCTGCATGAATATTTAAGGATTATCTGTTGTTTTTCAGCCGGGTATAGGGAGGGCAATTGCCACAGAACTCTTTTAGTGGTTCAGAGCTGTGTTTGGGGATGCACAAAGTGTGTCATTAATTTAATGTTATCACCTTCTGCTCTACTCACTTCCCCTCCCTCCCCGAGCCCTTGTCAGGATGGTATCAAATATAGCTGTCTTTCTTTTCCTCCATCAAGGAATAAACTAAAGAAAAAGAGTCATGTGCCGTGTACAAATGGCTTTTGGCTCTTTACTTGTGGGGAACTTACCCTTATTAATTTCTGTCGTGACTTTAATGATAATAAATTTGAAGCTATAACAAAATGCAATTATAACAAAATGAAGTTTTTACTGTGCTAAGAGTTCAGGAAATAAAATAATAAAAAAAAAAACCAACAAAAAAACCCAACCAAAAAACCAAAAACATTTGACTCACAGGAAGGTTTTAAATATCTTGCTGAAAGCTGCTGGACCCAGGCTCCCAGATCTCTCTCTGCAGAGCACACTTTAGCTTTGGACATATGTTTAAAGACTTTAAACAGCTTGAGACTTGTAGTTTGCCACAGGAGCTTAGAGCAAATTCATGTTTCTAGGTTTTAAACCTTGAGCTGGAGTACAAGAGCCCTGCTCAGGAAGGTAAGGAAAGGTGTAACAAGGTCATTTTGAACCACATACATTCAGGCTGTAACTTTAAAGTCAATTCTAAATTTAATTGAAAGCTGAGGGCAAGGGAGGCAGGGTAGCACCAATGTGCTGACTTATTTTGAAGCATGTGAGGAGCTGTGCCACTGAATGCTTGATGAGCTGTAATATTAATAAAATGGCACTGGGCAAGATGGCAGGAAGAGGGACAGGGCTAGATGAAGGGCAAGTTTTGGGATGGTGTGTGGTGTTGTCCATCTGTGCAGACTCTCCCTGGAGTCTGTTGATTTCTCAAGCTGATGTCAGCATGTGAATGTGTGAATGATGGCGATAAAGTTGCCTGTTTAACCAAAACCTACAGCCGAATTTTGTAGGGGATTTACTGTGCTGGCAAAGTGATGGATCAACAGAAACAACCAGATGTGGCTGATTGAAAATGGAACTGGAAAAGGCAGTAATTTCACTGAACTTTTGCTCAGATAGAGTAATAACTCTTTCCCTTCTACTTTTGAGATGCTCAAGAAATATGCTGGTAAAGGAGGTGACAACATCTCACCCTTGTTATGGATGAAAATCCTGAGGGGAAGAGCCAAGTCCCATGTCACCCAGCAGGCAAGGGACAGCCTAGAAAAGTCCTCCAGCTCAGGATTTTTTAGCAATGATAACTGATGTTGATTTAACAGAAGAGCATCCACTTAGACAATAATGGCTCTTGGTAATATTGCAATTATTCCCTTTGCCTTGCTAGCTGCTTTATACCAGCATTATGTTCTCGTCATAAAGTTTACCTGGCTTTGCCAAAGGAATTGCTCACACAATGCTTGTGTTCCTTCCAGCCAGGGGCACCCAGAGTGGTCTCCTGGAGTCTTGTGCACCCAGCTGTCCTGGGTGAGCTCCTCTGCTCAAGGCCGAGGTGTAACCAACACAAGCTTTTCCTCTTCCCTGTTACTTCCTTTCCCCTTTGTCTCACTCCTTGAATGAGGAATGTAACCTTACCCATCATGACTTTACTGGCTGACAAAAATGCATCTCTTTGCTGTAGAGAAAGATGAAGAGTATGGTGCTTTCTGCAGGAATTTGTGGTTGCTTCAACTGCCTTGCTGGGCTGATCCATGACCAGTTGACCACAATCATAAGGCAAAGCCTTGATCTTCTGAAATCTGAAAGAGAAGTTGTTTAGAATTCTGATGGGTGTGAAGCTAAACCCTGAAGAGAAATATGTCTTGCAGTATATGGCTGTCACTTTAAGCTGTTGATATTTATAGCTGTCAGCTGTTAAATTTATTGAGTTGCTTGATGGTCTAGGAAATCATGTACTTGGGAGTGTGGTGATATCAATTTTTTTGACTGTCATTTTACCAGCAAGTTTCCTGTTCTCTCTGCTGTTTAAACATGAGAAATAAATAGAGAATTCATGTGGGATGTTTTCTGTCATAAGGCAAGTATTTTTAATCCATGCACCACAGACATGCATTTACTGTCCATTTGAGTGCAGTCTTTGCTCTTTTTATTTCAGAAATGCTCTGTAAGGACTTCAACAACAACAACCACCCATTCCAATTCATATCAGACTTTTCTAAAAGCAGACTGCAGTTGCCTCCTCTAGTTTGAAGTTTCTGAAAATTGGCTCCCAAGCCCAACTTGTTTTTATTTATGGAGGATAATTAGTCCTTTCACCTGCATTACATATTCTTCAGTCTTTTTAAGAGGAGACTTGCATGACTTGTTAGTCACATGTTGACTGCTTGCACTGTGTCTAGACCCAAATCAATAGCCCACGGGGAATTAGCTAAAATGCATCAGGTTATTGTAACATAGTTTTTTTACACCAGAAGTGAAATCGCACTGAGCTCAAAGATTTTGTGCTGGATGTTCCTGAACACTGGTGAGAAGGGATAAGGGTGTGATTTAACCTGTCATAATTCCTGCAATGTTTGCCAATTTCTTGCAAATCTTTTGCTTGTATATTTTTTTCTTTTAGATTTAACTGCAGTTCCTCTGTTAATATTCTTGGTTCAGTTCTTTTTATCTTTTTGTGTATTTTTTCCTTTTTTTTCTGTGTTACTTTTTCCTATAAAATATGTAAAACAAATCTCAATATTTTAAGTTAGCAGCATAGAAAATTGCATTATATAGGTATTTAAGATTGTCATTTTTTTGCAGCTTTTGGCAACAATACTTTTTAAGCTTAAGCCAACATTATCGCTCTCCAAAATGAATAACGTGGTTAAAATTAGTATTCTGACTTGCCTGTTATTGATCCAGCTGCTCTAATAACTTTGTCCTAGGAAGGTCACATGTGTGTTTTTGTATGGTTTTCTTCTAGCAGTGATTTGACTTTATCTGTTTTCCACACCCTCCAAATTATTTACAGTTATAATATTTTAGGATAACTTAAACGGGCTTGTCCCTGTTGCACTAAAGTCAGTGGGAGCCAAAAATATGTCTACAAAGCTATTCAATAGCCAGAAAGGCACCCAAATGTGAAGATGACCATGCTCATCTTTGTGAAATTCTGTTTGCCATTATCAGTCAGGAATATCAAATTACTCCGATTCTGTATTCCCTGAATATATTCCTGTGAGCTTCTGATTAATGAAGTGTATTGTTATCCTGGAAACAGAGTTTAGTGTTTCTGCTCTTACCAAAGTATTTAAATGCAGGTATGAATGTTTTGGAAAAACTGAAGAAAGCTTAGACTGTGATTTTTTTGTTCATAAACCATAAATCATTATAACAAGATTAGCCTTTTACTACCTCTCTCCTAATTTCTCCCTAAGGCAGGTTTTATTGTCACTTTTGGGCAGAGCTGTCATGTAAAATCCTTTGCTCTTCATCTCGCTAATGTATATGCCTAATCATCCGTATTTGAAGTTTGGAGTATGAAATAAGAGAATATTTAACTGTGTTGAATAAATGAAATTACCCAGTGGTACCACTGGTGTAAAATTTTCTTTCTATTGATCCTGTTCTGTTCTTGTGATCCAATATTGCTTAAATCAGAATAAATTCATTCATTATAACAGCTTAATTATTAAGTTTTTCAGAGGTATAAGTGGCTTAAATATGCAATTCTTTAGGCTTCTGATGACATAACCAGGAAAAAGTGTTTTCTTTATCTTGAGATAACACCTATGAGATTCTATACTCCATCAGTTAAAGAAAATAGTCTAGCATGTTTATTTGAAAAAATATCTTCAATAAATAAGTTTTGGCTGTGATCTTGCAGATAAACATATGCTTTCAGTGTTATAGTGCATAATAGCTGGACTGTGCAGAGAATCAAGGGACCTGGGAACTAAACTTTCCATTGGCATGGTGGTGGTTTGTACGTTTTGTTTGTGGTTTTGTGTGTGTGTGTGTTAAAGGAGGTTGGGAACTGGGTTCCATTGTTTTCCAAAACACCTGAAACACATAAATGAAAAAGCCCCAGTATCGTGTCCATTTCTACCATTCAGATGGATTCAGGGGAACTGATCCAGGTTGTATCTGGCAGTTGATCTGGCCCTTGCCAGCAAGCACAGTTGAAAAATATTGCCTGAAGGAAAATTATTTTTCATTCCTGTGGGTGTTATAATCTGAGAGAACATGACACTTGTCCTTTGTGTTTGTGAGGTGTGAGGCGCAGGAGCAGGCGGCTCTGCCCACAGAGAGCTGAGCCAAGTGAAGGACGTGCACTGGGCCCAGTGTTGTGGTGTTCTACAACCACCTGCAGACAAATTTGAATGTTTTGAGCTTTAGATTCATCAATCGAGTTTTCAGGATTCCTTTCTTTAACTGGTGCACATTGTGGGAAATCCTGAACTGATTTCTTTCAATTCTTTTAATATGGTGTTAGTACCCATCACATCATCTCAGTTTATTCCATCTGGTGAAGTGCTACAACAACTAGGAAATAAAACTTAATGAAATCAAAGCTGTAATAGGGATCAACAGCTATTCCATGCAAACTCTCCTTGGGCAACAAAGTATAAAGGATTATTTCTCCATTTGAAAAATATCAGTCTGGCTAATTAAATTTATTCTACAGATATTGTTTTTGGGTTGGCCAATTAATAAAGCACTACCAGTTAAGGTAATACCAGACACCTAGAGTTTATAAGAAATCTCTATCCCTTCATTACTTGTGGAATTTTTTTTTTTGGTAATAAGTGCTGTGATCTTTCCTTTGGTTTTCTTGTCTCTGATACTGCAAGCTAATTAATATTTGCAGTCTTCTTTAACTATCAAATGGGGTTGCAATCATAAGCACATTCTTAAACCTCTTAGTGCTGAAAGGAAGACCTAAATAACTTTTAAAGCTGTGAGACAATGTCAAGAAATGTACTTGCTTAAATTTAATCCATCACTTTGTGCCGGCAACACATATAGCTGAAAGGTCAGAGAATCATTGAGAGGGAGAAAAACAATTAATTTGGTATCAAAAAGGTAATAGGATAAGGCCTCACCAACCCTCTCCTATTGTTCTGCCGCATTAACTTCGGCAGGTCAGATGCCACTGGTCGTTGACCTCAGGCTAAACAGGGTCAGGCCAGGCTGATTACAAAAGAGATGTGTTTGCACTTACCCAAGTGTCTCTTTAAAAAAAACCAAAAAACCTGAACCCACATCTGTGTTGTTCCTGGGGTGGAACACATGGAGGGTAAACATTTTTTGATGCAAATATCATTTAGAGAATCTTCTGCATGAAGAACGGTGTCTCCCGACATGGCATGGCTCCTTTGTGTGAGTTGAGGGGGGGAAAAGGTCCCAGAATTTTCTATTCCTACAGATATGTTTTTTTATGCAAGCCTTCAGTCAATCTCATCCCAGTGTAGCAGGTGAGATCTTGGCCTCACCATGTCTTTTAAATTCACTTGTCTATACCCTGCGCTCCTGCTGGAATCAGTGGTGCTCCCCTCCTGGGGACAACTCATCCTACTCTTTTTAGTTGCTTTTCTGTGAGGGGGAATCACTTTTTGTTGATACAGGGTTGGTTTCATCAGTGCTGTGTTGACCCATAAGTTTGTGTTCTAGCGCAACTCTTTGCAGTTAAGGCCCAGGGCCAGGAATACTGTCAGCCCATCTCAACAAATTCTGATGCTTTTGGTTGACTTCAGCCAAAACTCACCAACTGGTAAAGAACTACAAGTTTTTACAAGATTTGTGACAGCAAACTAAAAGTAGGGCAGAGAGATCCTGGAATTATCCTAATCCGAGATGGTAAAAGCCATGTAATGTCAATTCTCTTCTATAGTAAAGTACCTGGTGTGGAGGGGGAGGAGGGTTTGAAGAGCAGGGAGGAACCATGTAGCAAACTTAAACCTTGACTATATTCAAGTGCCTTATTTCTATACCTTATGGCAGACTGCCCCATCCAAGCCATCCAGCTTGTAGCTCTGGAGTTCAGACAATTTTAATAATTACAAAGCTGTAAATTTTCTAGCTGACAGATGTGAACTGGAGTATAACTGAATTATAAAAACATTTGAGACTAGCTCTGGGCTAGAGACAGTTAGCTAATTGCAAAAAAAAATCCTGCTACTTACATATGCCATCAACCTGCTTAAATTTTTAATACTGTTTCTCCCCTAAATAGACTCATTTAATCTATGGATGAGACCTTTGGGAAACAGTTGAATTCTTATTACCTTTATTGCTGGGCTTGATTTGGCAAAGTGCTGGGCCTTTCCCACATCAGGGTTTATAGGTTTGATTTGAGGCACCATTGTTTCTAATATAGATAGTGAGTACTCCTAATTCTACAACTTTTCTAGGAAAAGAACAAGATAAAACAAGTGAAAAAGGGCTATAATAATTGCTGGTAAATATATACTGTTTAGTAAAGATTGGGTGGGGTGAGAGGAGCAATCAAACTCATTGAAATGGGAACCATTTGCCTCTTTAAAAATATTTAACTGCAAGAATGCTCTTTTGCTTGGGATCATGCTGGTAAAAAGCATTAATTGTGGAGATTTCTCATTTATTCTAGAGTGTTGCTGGGCTTTATTTTGCATTGACCAGGAGCCCTCTATGCAGCTCCCACATTTAAAGCCTTCCCTCACGCGGCGCTTCCACATTTGAACATTCACTGGTCAAGAAGATAATATTGTAATTGTCCCTGTGGCTGTGCCATGGGGAACATCCTGCTGTGCTGGAGACACCCAGATGTAGGTACTTCATCAGGAAAGAGCAAAGCACGTGTGTGTGTGTGTGTGTGTGTGCACTCTGCTCGGATGGCTCAGGAAAAAAAAAGCCACAGAGTGGGAAATTAAAGTGCTGAATGGAGAATATGTTAGATAAGTGGAAAAGTAAAGGAGGATTTTGCCAAGCTGAGACTGTCCTGTGGTGTCTGTCACTTAGAAACCCAATTGCACGGTCAACTGCAATAGCATGAAAGCCCATCAGCCCAGTAATCTCCAGCTTGTAATTGATTCTGTTTCTACAAATGTTAGCTAAAGCAAAAATCTGCATTAAGGTAAGTGCTAAACATCCATCAGCCTGACTGATTAGCCAAAGTAGGAATTGCTGGAGAAATGAACGTTATTTGCCATCAGATTAAGTGAAGTTCTGCTTCCACAGTCGGAAAGCTGATAATTTGCTTGTGATGGGATCAGTTAGGTTTTCAGCTCCACTTGCTGTACAAACCTCAGTGTTTGAGGGCACATCTCTTCAGATCGTGAGTCAGATAGGCAAAATTAAAAATATTTTCTGATTAAATAAACATAAAAACATGTTGGAAAAGAAAGCTTGAATGACAAAGATTGAACAATTAAACTAAACAATAAACAGGCCAAATTCTTTACATAAAAAAACCAAAATGGGTTTGTCTGTGGATTGTCTAAATCTTCTTTGATATTGTTTCGTCTTATGTCTGTTTTCCTTTACTATTTTCTTCTCTTAAGGCATGACACTAGTTTCCATGAATTTGTTAATGTAACTGTGCTTTTGCGAACTGAGAAACTACATTTCATTGCTAAAAATGCATCCAGTGTGTGTGTGTGTATAGTTTTGAAAGGTAATAAATATATTGACTTAGTGAGGAAATAATACTGAATTTGAGAAACTTTTTTTTTAAACCTTCTGTAATGATTATGTGTGTCCACACTGAATATATTTCTGCTCCAGCCAAAATCCATCATTTGCTGATGCTGAGCAATTACATGGCAGATGGTATTACTTTCCTTTTTAGCTTATATAACTCTACCAGATATCATAAATTAGTAGTTTTATAATATTCTACTCATACTTTAATTGAACATTCTGGTATTTAAACTTAAAATTCACTTATAAAAATGTTCT
>JAWWLV010000011.1:7613822-7689945 GCA_035041135.1 Platyrinchus mystaceus
AGTTTCCATGAATTTGTTAATGTAACTGTGCTTTTGCGAACTGAGAAACTACATTTCATTGCTAAAAATGCATCCAGGGTGTGTGTGTGTATAGTTTTGAAAGGTAATAAATATATTGACTTAGTTTCTCAAATTCAGTATTATTTCCTCACTTTTTTTTTAAACCTTCTGTAATGATTATGTGTGTCCACACTAAATATATTTCTGCTCCAGCCAAAATCCATCATTTGCTGATGCTGAGCAATTACATGGCAGATGATATTACTTTCCTTTTTAGCTTATATAACTCTACCAGATATCATAAATTAGGAGTTTTATAATATTCTACTCATACTTTAATTGAACATTCTGGTATTTAAACTTAAAATTCACTTATAAAAATGTTCTCTAGTAATCATAGGACTCTAAAGCTTAGTGAAAAATTAATGCAAAAGGGTTATAAAGAGATTAAAACTTGGTTTTCTTTGTACTCAGGAAGCACTTGTGAATAATTTTTTCTCTATTTTCTTATCTCCAAGGTAGGCATCTTGCATGTACCTCACCAAGAAATCCTGTGCAGAGCAAGTCAGTTCAGCAGCAGCCCTTCCCTTGGCATAGTGCTCTGGGATTAATGACTGCTGGTGGCCAGGACTCTGCTTTTACCACCACCAGTGGCCACCTCTGGGCATGTGTGCCAGGCTGGTAGGTTTGCTGTCAACAGAGCACACTTATCTGAACCAGTGGTTTGATGTTCCTTCCTCAAAGTACCCAATACTTAATCACCTTGGAAAACCCTCTTGTTTCCAAGTTCTCAGAAAGCATCCTTCCCCTTCATGCTGATGATGAGTCTCTTGGCCCTGACAGCTGTGTTATTTATCAGCAGAATGGGGGAATTGCCCTGGCTGTGAGCCCACAGGGCCAAGCCAAAACGGTGTTGAAATCCTAATAATGTCTGAAAATATTTATTGCTTAGCCAGATATTGTCCCAGATGTATCATGACGTGGCAGGCTCAACCAGGGAAGTCAATGAAGCAAAAAGAGCAGCCCCACAAGCAGAAAGCATCTTCTCAAACAGTCTTGGTGGGACTCCTGTGGGAATCTGAGCTCTGTCAAAACCCTTTTATCAGGAAGTCTGAGTTCTCTCCTATGCAGGTGCTGTGGTTTGTGTTCCTATTGCATCTCTTTTATCTGCTGGGTCATTCCCTTTATTAGAATTGTCTGTTTCCCAGAAACCTGTAAGGCTGTTGTTTCCAAAGACCTTTTGCAAAATTAGGTGAAACTTCTCCTCATGCTTGTAAAGAGCAGCTGACAACAGGAATGCCTGGACTGTGTTACTCCTAATTTGTGATCTTGTACACAACTAGCAGTGTTGTTTTTTCTCAGACTTGCAAACAGGGTTTTCCCTTCCCTTATGTGTAATTTCCATATCATGTGTGTGTGGCTGGGCAAGCCAAGTGGGAGCAGGGAAATGCAGCAGCAGGGGCTGTGCTTGTTGATAGTTCTGTCTGCACCAGGAGTGGGAAGAGCTGCAGCCTCTGTGGGATAACTGTCTTTGATGAGAATTACAGCTGACTTTTCTGGCCCAAAAAGGTTGATGGGTCTTTGTATAAGTACCTAAACATTTAGATACATGTGAAATAAATAAAGCCACCAAACCATGTGCAGTTTATTTGAGGTTACAATAGCTTAATTTCTTAAGCATCCTTGTTAAAAAATGAGCAACAATTCAGCCTTTAATACAATGTCGAACTGTGATTCAAGTTGACGGTAGGAGAAAGCAGTGAACTAATTGCTTGGATCTGGTCAGCAGAGAGTGAAGCAGCTCCCTTGTCCGTGATACCATGCCCCTTCCCTTTCCGATTATTCTCCAGCAAACATCCTACAGTCCCATTCATAAAGTCCAGTAATGACACAAGAAATGTCAGGAGTATCTGCTGAAGGAGTGGGAGGCTGACAGAGCAGCACATTGTGAGCCTGCAGAGCAGCTCTGCGTTTCCTCTGGGGTTGTTTTCAGTTCTTTTGTCAGCTGATTACATGGTCTTTTATAATTTCTAATCTACAGAATAGGGCTATTTGCTTGTGGATTATGTGAGAGTCGCAGGCTTATGCAAAAGAAAAACAAAATAATCTGAAAGTGGATTCTGTTGGCAAAAGTTAAACTTCATTTAGGAGTTTTTAATCTAAAGGGGGGTTTAATCTAGGGGTGTGCAGGAAAAAAACAAAACTTCTGTCAGTCTTTGAGATTTCAGCCTTATTCACCAGTGCCCTTATGCACATGACTTAAATTACTTGTCCTTATTCAGCAAAACATATTTAAGACTTAAAGTGTTGGGTTTATGTGTTTTGATGAATAAGAATGGTGTTAAACAGGCACTAAAGTGCTTTATACAGGGATCAAATCATAGTGCAAGCTCATTACCTTTATTGTCTCCTTTATTGCTAATGAGAATAGCACAAACATATCTGGATGTGGTTTTTTAATATCAATCTGTGGAAATGGGTGCCGAGTCTTTGCAGAAAGAAGGAACTGTGATACTGGGATATAAACAAAGTGAGCTGTGAGTTGTCTTTATATTGGTCCCCAAAGTTCTCCAGGTAGATTTGCATTTGCAGCCTCAAGAGGGAAGTCTTAGTAGAATGTGTGTGTATATAAACACATAAAATGATGTGATGAAATAAGATGAAAATGATGCTACAGAGCAATATAGTTTCTTGTAGGCCTCAAGGTCGAAAGAAGAGCCTTGAGATGGGTCATGGTGCAGACAGGTGAGGTTCTTGGCAAGCGTAAGGGCTGAACTAGCGTGAGGGATCTAAAATTCCAGCATGGATGGAGGCGGGCAGGGTTTGCTCAGCTGTGTGGAAAACCTCCCTCAGCTCCTTACGAGGCCTCCGTGTAACTCGCAGATGTGACAAGGTGTGTGCAGATGGCTGGTGCTTACAATTTATCAATATGAACTTTGGAAGCTGGCTTAAATCCCCCTCCTTAGCACCTGCAGCAGGCCCCCTGCTATCTGCTGTGCAAAGTGGACAGATGTGTATCAAAGAGGCATTTTTCTTGGGTCAACATTTCACATGGAGTTCTAGCAGAATAGTTTTGTTTGGTTTTCATCGAGCCCCTTATTAGCGTACTTCTGTTGGGGGGGGTGAATAGTAGTGCCAGAATAAAAGGATCTGCAGCAGAGGGCTGATACCACTGATTTTTGGCCTCCCAAGAAACTGTTCTTCTGCTCCTGCAAGAACAGAAAAAAGCCTAGCAAGTAAAAAACTAACCGTGTGCATGATGTGCCAGTGGAAAGGCAAATGGTCCTAGGGATAGAATTTGGCTCTGTAATAATAAAATGAACTGACCCCAAATATTCTGATACCTTGTTTTTCTAAGAAACACTTAAAAATTAGAGAGGGAGTCTTGTTTGCTTCGATAACTATTAATGAAATGTCTCAAGACATCACTGCTTGTTGGATTGATGTATTTGGAGGCATTAAAAACTTGATTTGAGAAGGAATAATTTCTGGTTCAAGACTTTCTGACTTCAATAGGGGTTAAGTTTTACAAGGTTTCTGCTTCCTATTACAAAAGAAAGTACTGTCTACTTAATATCCACGTTGTCTGCAGATTATGCAGAATAAATTCTCGTGTTGCTAAAATATGAATTTGATATTTCCCTGAATAGTTCTATTAATCTGAAAATAGGAGATCTGCCCAAGCCATCTAGATGCCTGTCCTACTTGTGTATTAATCCAGCACTCCAACAAGAACATGATTCAGCATAAAGAAGTATTCACCTTGCACAAACATTATACAAAAAAATTTTGCTCCATGACTGCACTTGGGGGAAAAAAAATAAAAGGAAGTGCCTACCTGGGGATGTACCTGGCTTCTGTCACTCAGTTAGAATGGGGTATTTGGCTTTTGAAGGCACAAAACTTTTTTATCTGTGGTGTATGTTTTGCTTGCACTTAATTTTAAATGCTTCCCTCAGAGTTTACCACTTATGTTTAATAGCATGTTCTTGTCTCCAAGATTACTAAGTGGTTTACACATTGCCTATGTAGGGATTACTTTATTTCTCTCTTAGCTGCCTCTCAGAATTTGTTAACTGTGCTCCACAGTAAAGCATTATTGTTTTTGCTAAAAATTCATCTGCATTATGAGGATCTACTTCATAAATCCAGACCCATACATGTTGTTGACATGAAGACATGAATATGTGTAGGAGCCTAGACTTGAGCCTGTAGCAGAGTCATCTGTGCGTGTTTGGTCCCAAAAGTGAATTATTAAATTGTGGTGTTTTTTTTTTCTTCCCCCTACTCGCCTCCCCCTCCCCCTTTATGCCCCAGGATGGGGCTGAAAAATGTGTACCCTTGCAAGACTAGATGCAGCCTGATCTCTGGCAGATCCTTGACCTGATGCCCCCCGCCAAGTGCTCTGTAGATCCTGAGTTTGACTGGCAGCCAAATGTGTGGTTGGGAAACGCGCTGTCCAGGAAACTCAGGTTTTGTTGCTGTTCTCTATGCAATGTAGACAGCCTTTGTAACTGTCTAGCTGAAAGATAGGAAATCCACACCTCATTCTAGGCTAAAAGATAGATCTTAAGTAACAATGCACCGTTGCAACCAACCTTGGAAATTTGGAAGGAAGTTGAGAAGGAGGGAAGACTTTGCATCTTGTGCCCGTGACTTTATTGGCTTTGCTTCTGGCTGTGGTCTCATGGTATGACTCATATCTTGATTTTTGTACAGAGTTAAACTAAAGCTTCAGGACAACCCAATTGGTCTTCTGTGCCAAAAGAACAAGAGTTAAAGATTTACCTTGTTGGTCCCCAAGAGGCTCATATTGCCACACCTTGTCACTTTATGATGAATTATTGTGGTGAGGAAGATCGCCAGTCAGTCCTTTTATGGCAAGTTAATTTGATATAAAAGTACTTTACATCCGGAAAATATCAGCACACTTATATACATATACTTCCCTTTACCCTTAGTGCTTTGTTTCTTCTCCTTAGTCATCAGACCAGGTGTTGTCTTCAACTTTGCTGAAGCTGGTTGCTTTGCCAGGCTGTTCCAATACAGCCTTTGTTTTCTGTCTTACCAGTCAGCACCATCTTCTCACTGCTTACATCTGCAGAGTCTGTTTTGTTCCTACAGAAGGTCTCCCCTCATCAGAGAGAGGAAAAGTTTCCCCTGCTTAGCAGAAGCTGCTCTGCCCCCTGCTTTCGTTTGGACTTGTCCTCTAAATCCAAGAGACATCAAAGGTTTCCCCCTTGTGATGGAGGCTCCCTGGCCTCTTCTGAAATGAAACAATGGCTTCCCTATACTCTGGGATCTGTGCTGGAAATGTGTCTGTCTGCCCAGCTAATGGGGCTTGAACTGTTCCTGCTATAAAGGACTGGTTGTCTTTTCGTAACGGCCTGTGATAGATATTCTGGGTGGGTACTCCCCAACACACAGGGGAAGGAGAGTTCTCATTGTAGCCATGAATGTTTTGTTTATGAGATTAAAATCACACACAGTATTTCAAGGAAAAAAAAAAAAGAAAGAGGAATGAAGAATATTGTGACAACTGGGACAGATAACGTTCTTTAAATCCCCCAAGTGTGATGAACAAGTGTGAGTGGGTAGTGTTTGCTGAGCCAATTTTAGCTAGACCGAAAGCATTGAAGAACAGATGTCTTTCAGAAGTGGATTGACCACCTAAATTGAGTCAATGATCCCAGGTGGTCTTTAAACTCATAGTTTTAAAACTGAGAATGAGCAGTAATACTGCAGCTTCATTGCTCTTTGCACTTGGAATATATAGAGGAAGCTTGTTTGCAGACATCCTGCTGGCACTGTTCTCTGCTCCATTTTTAGAAATCATGCAAGTCCTATTTTTAAAAAGGAAACCTACTTTTGCAAACCTAATTTTGTATCCCTGGAGCCTGATAGATTGTGCAGATGGAAAGTTCTGTTGTAAACATATTCATCTGATCACTGCTCAGAATCACATATTGCTGCTGTCTGTCTTCCACCTCTTGAGTGTGATCTTCATAAGTCTTGGGAAATGCAAAACTAATTTGAAGACAAAGATATCCTTTTTTTCTTTTTTTAATTGCTTTTAAAAATCTTGTCAGGATACTTGGAGTTTTGCAGAAAAGGGGTTTGTGAGGTATTTTGTGTGCTAAGATTATTTTTACGGAGAAAATGAACATTATTTTGCATGTTTTCCCACTTAAAATAATTTGAATGAAACTAAAGAAAGTTAAACCTGAGGAAAGAAAATGAGAGGGAGAAAGAAAATGGGAGGAAAGTAGTATCTTTTGCTGTTTGAGAAAGGACTTTAATAATGAGTGTGTCTCATTCATGTTCTACCAAAAAGGGATGCTCACAGCTGAGACTCATGCCTGGATTCAGGCAGATTTACATCGAGGTCTGGTGTTAGATCACTAAATAACCTCTCTTGTGCTGAGCTTTTGCTGCCTTTTTTTTTTTTTGTCTCATCTGTACCTGAGGGATTTCTATTAAACTGCAAAGTCATTGTTTCCTCTGTAGCTTGGATTCCTTCCTGCAAACAGAGATGCGCTGACTGGCGGGTGTTCTTGCGGCCATGGCCGTGTCAGCTGGGACACAATAGTTCACATCATCACGTACGTTAAAGGCCAGAAAATTCCTGCTTGGCCGACTCTGGCTTTGACAACCTTTGTTCTCTTTTTGTGTGTGCAGTATAGTGTCACAGGCAAACAAGGAAAAATTGCTTTTTATTAATAACTGTATGAATTGGATTGAAATATTGTCCTAATTGTATTTCAGTCACCCTGAAAAGAAAATCCCTCTTGTTGTCAGGATAGTGACAACACACTCAACTAATGAAATACAAGATGCAAGGGTTGCGTCACAAGAATGTTCCTCATCATCTAAATACCCCTCAGGGCAAGCTAGAGGTATACAGCTACTTTTAGGAGCTCCTTAAGTTTCTGGTTGTGCCCTTTAGGCTGTTATATCCTGGAAAAATATTTTTTTCCTATCAGTCAGAGGCTTTATTTTCAGATCACTTCCCAAAGACAGTACTTGTTTGCTGGCTCCAGGTCTGCCTATGAAGGTTCATGTTACTTCCACAGGATGGAGATAAATTATTTCCATCACCTTTTTATATCTTATGTGGGGAGCAGTATCTGAAGATATACTGAGTTATTGTCATAACTTGTAAGACAAATGTGTGTTAGCTTTGGGGTGACTGCCTGAGCAGATGTGGGAATGTCAATAGCCTGGGTAAAAATGCTTTTCTGGAAGAAAGTAATTTTACTATACCTTTTACTGCTTTAATTGCTACTTTTTGAATATAGTGATGGTAGCTATTCTGGAAAATTAACTTTGAAAGACAAAAATCAATGCAGGTCCCCCCTCTTCTTATGTTAAAAACAGTTTCTCAAATATTTCTGAGGTATTTCGTAATGCCTGCCTGTTTCTTCTGTGGGCTTTAAATCAAATCTGTGTTAGGTGACTGCAGAGTAACTTTGGCTTTGTTTTGTTTTGTTTGCTTGCCACTGCTAGTCAGACAGGAAGAATAATAATTTATTGATGTAATACAGAAGTGGTTGATTGTTGCTTTAGGGAACTGGCCCATTCTTAGTGCTCAGAATAAATGCTGTGAACACCTCTATAGTCCTGCCTTGGTCTAGTAAACAATATTAACAAGCTTGTACTATATGGCAAGTCACTAGTGCTTACTTGCTTTCATGGTCTGGTGGACACAAGAAGTAGAAGCATTATGGGCCATTCCCACTTAAACGTGTTGTAGTCTATGGCTGATGGCCAAAGGGTCAGTCCAAGCTATCAATTTTAGGTTTCTTATTCTAATCTCCCCTCTTAAAATATCTTATGAATGCAAAGATGTAGAGGAAACCAATTGCCCCTAAACAGACCAGGCAAGGACAAGGTAGAGAATGAGGATTTGGGAGATGTGCTGCCAGAGTGCAAAACAGATATCTTTTTCTACCCACACTGCTTGATAACCAATTTGCAGAGCACTTAATAGATATGGCTTGAAGTTTGCTAGTTCAGTGTTGTTCTCATTTCCCAGAGATCATGTACTGATGTGCCCCTTTGCTATGGCATTAGTGCTTGTCTTTGAACCAACTTGCCATAGGGCCAGAGCTCAGCAGGCTGAAAACCAGCCCACCCCAAAAAGGTGGAGGAAGGGTTGTGTGGCAGCTTTGGGAATGTGGGATTTAAGAATGGAATTCTTGTCTGCCTAAATTCACACACGAAAAAAGCCCTGAGGGTGGATTATTGAGATCTGCAAGGGTTCAGTTGACAGTACAACTGCTTCTGTTGCAAGAAGCAAATGTTTGCTTCCTGCCTGCCTGGACAAAGGAGTCCTTCAGGTGATGCTAACAGGTGTCACCAACAACCTGCACAGTGGCCATCAGCCACCTTGGTATAGAGTCCTGTGTTGCTCCATCTCTGACATCAAAGTGAAGGCAGAACCAAATGGCCACGCTGACATCTGTGCCCCTGTTTTCTGATGGAGGAAAGTAAAAAGTCTACACAGGTAATGCTCATCCCCCTTCTGACTAATCAGTAGTTTGTGTTTATAGACACGCTTTGCTTTCACTATTTGACTCCATCAGGTTGTTGGAGTGGTCCCTTCTAGTCGATGCTGAGGGGAAAGGAAGACAAGAGCTGGAGATGCGATGCCTTATTTGCACTGGTCACTCGCTGGCCTGGGCCATCCCAGCCTGCAGGCTTCTGTAAATGCAAGCTGTTTGCAGGAGTCTGGTGGAGCTTTTTGTGGACTGGTCTAGCCAAGTAGGAGGAAGAAGTGCATCTGCAAAGTCTGCAGGAACTGTTTTGGAGGCCTCGACTTCAGATCTGCCTATACCTGTCACAGGGTAAACAAAGCACCACGGGAGGACTCGGGGTTAGCTGAACACCTTGGTCACACACTAAGCAAACTATCCCCCAGGTGTGCTTGCAGAGCAGACTCTCCATCAGCGTCCTGTCATGCACAAAATGTTTATCCAATTTGTCAAGATAATCTCTCTTCAAATAAGCTCAGGTCCTAGGCCTCCAAACAGCCCAATTTCAAGCAGTATAAAGTAACTCTTTTTTTTTTTTTCCTCCTTTGCTTGCCCTCCCCCCCCTCCTTTTAATCACTGTGTCAACTTTTCCTTGGCTTTAAGCAAACTGAAAGTAATTATATCATTTTCAAGTGAGTTATTTTTGACCGAGTTAGATGGTTTGTAAGTTACTTCAAAATGCTCCCGAGTTGGGGTATCCTTTGCCAAACACACTTTCTCAGATGCTTCGTGAAGTTGAGCTCACCAATGTCCCAGCAATCTCTTTATACTGGCACACATAATAGCTAACTAATGATCACTAATTTAGGAAATTTGTAAAGAAATAGAATTTGGATTTCCCTGGCCCTCCTCCTCCGCCCTTAATGGTAGCTTCACCTATAGTTCTGGATTTCTCTGAGGAATTTAAAAGAGCCTGTACATTGCCATTTTCTGCTTGGAGCTGTCAATACATTTCAAGTCTATTCTGAAATATGGATTAATAATAGATCAGGAGTTACTGCCTAAGACAATGCTCACCCTTTCTTTTGACAGACAACAGAGTTTCTTAGTTTTGCTGCATACTGAATATTACTTCCATGATGGTTCAGAACTGTCAAAGGGAAAGTAATTTGTGCAGGTTTTTTTCACCCAATTCCTTCAAAGAACTGAGTGTATATCCAAAATTAGAAAGATAAATCATCTTTTTTTTTTTTTTTTCCCCCGATGTGTTTCATTCATTGATTTCCTTCCCCCTTTTGCCCCAGGTAATACTACAGAATCTGTCATTTCCTTTTCACTTAAATTCGCGTGGAACCAAACTTTATGTATTTTCTTACAGTTCTTTGCAGCTAGGATCCTTAATGGAAAAGGGTGCTGCACCTCCTGTTTAATTTTGAAATTTGGTGGGTAAAATCCTGATCAGTGGGAGCCAGTGGTGATGTCCTTGTGGGCTGTGTGGGCCAGATGTGACCAGTGGGTTAATGGAGAAACTTGCAGGAGGAGTTGAGTGGGAGCCTGTATGTTCTTGCCTTCCAATGGTCAGGTCATGCCCAACAGCTGTTTTTGAGCTTTGCATTAGAAAGGCTGTGTTTAAAATCTGATTTTTAAAGGGCATTAAGCAGCACCAATCATTATGGTAATGGTGCCTATTGTTTTGGGAAGAAATGCTGTGTTTAAGGAGGCTGGTGATATGCTATTTATTGTTTCTGAGGGGAAATGGTAAAATTTGTCTCTACAGCAGATTATTGGAAGAGGAAAAAAACCCCTTCATTCTTCAAGGCAGCCATATCCCTTTGCTCTCTTTGCATAGATTCCATCTGGATTTAATTGCTCAAACTTTTGTAAGCAGTAGCTCTCCTACATAGCTCTGACAGAACCAAGGGGCTACGATGGGTAAACACGCTTTGGGGTTTTGATGCAACGTTCTCTTTCTCCCCCATCAGTTAGTTCTAGTTATTCATAAAAATAAATCTTCGGACTACAGTATGGCAAAAAAATGTAAAGGATTAAAAAAATGTCTAGAGCCGCTATAAATAGAAATATTAGTATATTTGCACAAGTAAGGTATGTGATAGCCAATAAATAGGACTTAATTAATAAAGATTGCCATTATGTAGCTGAGGACCTTGAAGCGCTTAACTATTCATTAAGCCTCACAACCCTTCTGCGTTATTGGTAAGTGTTGTAATGATTATATACCTATTCTGTAATAGGTAAATGGGCACCCTGTGCCCTTGAGTGAATCTTTTTCCTCAAGGTCACATAATGACTCGGTGATAGAATTCAGGAATCTTTACATCACCACCTGAGACTGCTTCTTAGAAAATTCATTTTTGACATAGAGGGGGGAGAAAAAAGGGTATTCATGCTGGTGTTGGTACAGCTCTTCTGTCTGAGAAACCATTGTCTTTGGTTCATATGGAGTAAATATTAGGCATGCTGCTCAGGGTTTTCATCTTTTCTTGCATTGCTAGTCAACTAATTGCTGTCTGTGCAGCCTCACAACTGTTCTAAGTTTGTTCTGTATAATTTTATTTCTGCTCATGCTCTCTCATGCTTTTGTTTGTATAAGTTGGTTTGCACATTATACAGCACTTGTCAGACTCATTTGCAGGGAAATAACTGAAGAATTGTGTTGCATAATATTTTGAATGAGAAGAATTCAGTCTTCATCTGGCTGATTTGATAGTCCTGGGAATCACTTTGGTTGCTGCCAAAGAGTGAAATACAGCCTGTAAAAGGGTGTGAACAGGCACACACTTGATAATGAAAGGGAAATCGAAAGAGCAGCATGTCAGAACTGAATCTGGATGTTCCCGAGGTAAGTTGCATATTGCCTGAGTCATCAAAGGCAGCAGGAACCCATTGCTTTCAGGTAGAGCAGAGGCAGCATCCTCCTCCACAGGTACCTATAAAGTTGGCTATAAAAGGCTTCCTTTCTGGGTGGCAGTATGGCAAGGGTCACATTACTCTCTGACAGGCTCTTTTGTTGGCCTCATGCAAAGAATCTGTTCCACTGCCCTGTGAAAATAATGATCGGGTACTCCCAGAAATCACTAGCCAGGAATGATTTCTGGCAAAAGAGAAGTGTTGTCTGAGTTTATGCTCAGGCAAAAAACCAGTGAAATACACATGGCCAATCCCAAATGTTGACAATTTATGAGCCAGATCTTTCAAGACAATAAAAATAGATTAAAAATATTACTTTGTCCACATCAGTGAGGACTGAAAATATGTCACTTGTAAATAAAATAGGTTCTTGCATAATGACAAGATTCTAGAAACTGGAGTGCTTATGAAAATTTTGTGGTTTTCCACCAGGTTATGACAAATATCATAGCAAACTGCTAAGTTTTGGCAACAATTATGTTGTGTAAAAAAACAAACAAAAAAAGCTTCCAGGCTGATCGAGTCTTTTAAATTTTTCAATAGCAAAACTCTACTTCTGTATTTTCTTTTGTTGTAGACTAAATTGTGCTGTTTTCTCATATGTAGAAAAAATAGCTTCCCCCCAATATTTCCATGTTATTTTTAATGGAAATGTATCCTTTTAATTTGCTGTGGTGTTAGAATATGAAGGATACTTTCATTTCATGCATTTTTCTTGCTAGCCTGGATAGAATGTGCTGCTATTGACATATACAAATTAAGGCTTCACAGTATGAACAACTCACTATTTTATAGTCATGGCAAAAATAAGACTCAAATATGCCGTGTGCAAACAGGCCACACTGTTGCCAATTGTGCTAAAGAAAAACCTCTGTGGCCTGTTGTTTCCATGAGAGATTTAACAGTTATGAGTTTAGTCTTATTCTAATGATAGATAGTAAATTTGCTAGTAGTACTCATCAGACAGCTCTGGACAAAACATTAAAGTACAGACCTGGAGCTCTGACTCTCAGACCTTACTTCTGTGTAAAATTAAACTAAAGAAGTTGTGGTTTCCATGAAGCATTATCACAGGAAAATGTCTAGACTTTCCACTTGCATGTTTGTTTTCTAGAGCAGTTGGACTTCTATCACTGGGGTCTGAACTCTGCTGAAATGAGAGACTTGTTTGTTAGACTATAAGAAAATGCACATGCTTTTCAATCTTGCTTTTCCCCTTCTCCTGATTTATTAGTTGACTGTGGTTTTCTTAGTAGTATCTTGTCATGTTTGGGGAAAATCAATATTTCATATTTTTTTTTCCTTTTGCTGAGTGTGTATGACAGGAGGAATGCAATCAGACAGCAGTGGTTCTCCGGGAAAAGCTCAACCTCATTTTGCAGGCTCGAGGAGTTCAAATAATTCCAGTGGCATGCAAATTTGGGGTGCTTAACTAGGGATTGTCTCTGAACCTTTATGTTCATTGCTGCTTCTTGATTGAGCATTCATGTTGTTGTACGGTAGAAGAAAAGGTTGCAAAATAATTCCTTACCACTCTGGCAAGCTGTGATCGGGGTGTGGAGGGAATCATCTCTCTTATTTTGTCAGTGCTACTCCTTTGAACTCCTGACTAAAAAAACCATAATAAAGATCTGTCTCAAAAGGGAGGTCATCAGGCAAGTGCTGAGACTTCAGGAAGTCTTAAGCAAAGCTACAGAGTCTTTTTGCCATTCAATTGCTCCATCCTGAGCCAGGCCCTTCCTTACTGGTGTGTGCTGTAATGAAAATGCCAGTGCTGTGCTAACTCCTGCTGCTCTAATGTGCTTCTCCCTGGCCCTTTCACTGAATGCTGATTATTCCCTCAGTGGTGGTGCCCTGTGCCTGCTGTACCGTGCAGAGTCCTGGAGAAGCAATGGATAGTCACGAAACCTGGCTGAGTCTAATCCTAGAGGCAATTGGATGCTGGATGGGAAATAATATGTTAGAGAAGATGAAAATGTAGAGGGGTAAAAATGAGCAGCTCAGTTCAGGCACATACTTCAAAACCAGATATTTGACAGCTTTTGATATGAATGTTTCCCATTTGTAAAATAGAACTTTCTAATAGTCCTAATTTATTTACCTGGCTGTTGAGAGCCTATTGCAAGGACCATGGGGTACAGGGGTATTGTTCTTTTGCTGTACCCCACAACATGGGATGCATTGAAAATGGCTGGTGTAGAAAGGGGAATAGCTGCATGGGAGTTTAAGTAAAAGTGTTCCTAGAAGTCTTTCTCATGAATTGCCTCAAGGGCTCCAGCTGCTTGAAAGATGTGTCCAAAGGGCAAACTTATTCTCTAAGAAGACAACAGAGACATTAGATCTTGGCAGGCTAATGTGTAAACTCCTTAATGTCTGCATTAACTCTTTAGCTGCTAAGATAATTTTTTCCTCTTAATTGTTGTTAATACTATCTCTGGAAGAAGTCGACATAGAAATTGAAGTTACTCAGGGAGTTTGGTTATAAAGCTTAGATGCTCTAGTGAAATCTTAGAGCTGATTGCCTAAAAAGCTTAATCCTTCTAGGTGAGAAAGTTTCAGCTGTTATATTCTCCAGTCAGTGCAAATAAAAATTTTAAAAGCTGTTTGCAATTTTTCTTTGATGTGTTGTTTTTTTAAGTTGCTTATTGGCTTAATGGTTTTCCAGGAACTCTGATTTTTTGCTCTTTTCATGAATTGTTGGGTAGGCAGGATCTGTGCTCCAGAGGCTTCAGGAGTGTGGACTTGAAGTCAGAATACTCAGATTTGATTTCCGCTCCTGCCCTGTACTGTTAAAGCCTTTAGAAGCTATCCAGCTTTCTTGGAGGTGCTCAGAGTTCAGCATTCACCACTCTATGATCAGGTTCTCAAAGGTCCGTGGTGTTTGTGTGTTGGTTTTTTGTGTGTTTGTTTTGTTTCTGGGTTTTTTTGGTTGGTTGGGGGTTTTTTTTGTGTGTGTGTGTGGTTTGTTTTTTGTTTTGTTTTGTTTTTTTTTTTTTGAGGGGAGAAGTATATGCAGGGTTTTTTGAGAATTATAGGAGTTATTACCTCTTGAGGAGTGATCCTCAAATGACTTAAGAAAAGTAATTTGGAGTAATAACTGTTTCCATTTCATTGATAGAAAAATTTTAGTCTTGCAAAAGAAGAAACAGATGTCTGGTTTGGCATCAGTAGATACAGTTCAGCCCATAGAGGAAGCTGTAATGTGGCCTCAACAAGAAAAGAAACCATGAAGTTTTAAGGAGATTAGATAATCGAGATTAGCCCTCTGTGATCTTGCTGTGTTTTCATTTATTTCAAAACAGTCTAACACAGAGCATGTTGAGCAATCAGTTGAAAATCACGTGCAAACACTGCCTAAGTACCGATAAGAATCATGGGGGTAAACAATGAATTCCTACTAATGGCTAAGTCACCAAGGTAAGATCAAGTCTAAATACACACCCTTAGTTAAATATAATTTCATTAACTCAGGTTACGTGGCTTTGGTGAAGTTTTTTTTTCCCTCCTCTACCTGCTCTCCACTTTCTGAAGCTTCTCAAATGAATTGCCTACAACGAGTCCATCATTTTCAACTTTGTCTGTACCAGAGATGTGTTTTGAGCTGAGCAATAACCCAGTATAGTTCTGTAAATCTCACAGCAAATCAGCAGTAGATGCATGTGGTAATGTTGGGTAGGAAAGCAAGATTTCAGTGCATTTTTCACATGGCACTTTTATATTTGAATTCTCCAGAACATTAGCTTATTCTAATTAAAAAAAAATAGTTTGGCCTATTACAGATACACAACTATCACATTATTTACCACTTAGAAGATGCTCAGATGTTGCTGGCATGTTTATATTGCAGGGGCTAAAGGGTTTCTAATCCTCTGTTATCATTATACTTTGTGTGCTATGCTCTTCATGTCATTCTCTTGTCCCTTTTCACCATCTCTCTTTCCATAATTCTACATAGATGTGTTGGGATTTTCATTTGTGTGGAGTTTGGTGTTTTTATTTTTTTTTTCCATATTCAACAAGAAAGTTCAAGTATTTTAAGTATTAACAGTTTATCACTGATTTAACATTTTTATGGAAAATCCTACCTTGAGTTATCTAACTGATATTTACATCTCACAATTTTACTGTCTTTGTAAGCCTTGCTCTTCCTTTTTGGGACATCTCATGTCCTTTTTTTCTCCCATGCAGTCATTTATTTGGATCAGTTGTCTTTCTTTTGTTTTCTGACCAACCTTCCTTCTAGGATATTCAGGTTCCCTTTTGCAAAATATTCTTCTGTAAAGTTTTTAACCAGCAATGCACAGGTGAAAACAATGTGAGGACTCCATTTTCCATAGGGAGTTCCTGCTGGATTGGAAAATGTTCTTATTTTAATATTCCTCTCATTTTCCCTATTAAGCTCTACAGGACCAGTTTTCTTTTTTTAACACAACAGAAGACTTTTCACCCTGATCAGTACTGCCAACTGGTCCAGCCCCAAGGAGACAGTTAACACATAACAGATGACAATAAATAATAGCAATAATTGAAGCATCCATGGCAGTGGATTTAGAATTTATTGGCTCATTTATCAGCCTGCTTAGAAAAACAGGTTTCCTTGCTGCCATAGTCAGTAGCCTGACAAGGGCCAGTAATAGATTCTTCAGAGGGCATACAATAAAACCCACAGTGGGAACATATGGGCTCTTCTGACTCAAAAGGGAAAGGAAAAGAAAAAATCCTTTTTATAAGGATGATGCATGATTTATTTTATTTCCTGAAATTATGGAAGTTCTGTATACCAATGATATCTTGTGATGATGAATACTGTAGGTGTTTATTCTTTGTCTAAAGGCTGGATGTCTTTGTGCTAAGTAAACACAGAAAACAAAGAGTGAATTGCTGTCTCAAAGAGCTTACAACCTTGGAGAGGAATTAGAGATGGGTAGGAGAAGATGGAAGAATGTTATGAGACTTTATTGACCAATATGAAAAGTAGTTGTCAAAGCATCACCTGTGACTTTTTGATCAGGTGCATGGGAAAGGACAGGAATGAGTTAACAGGCTTGCAGGTGATTGCAAGGAAGCCCCACTGAATGCAAAGGTGGTGTGTTTGAAACCATGAAAGTGGTGTGGTGGGGTTTTTGTTTGTTTGTTTGTTTTTGTTTTTTGGGTTTTTTGGTAAACATAGCAAATATGTTTCAGACTGGTATAGTGGGATGATGATAAAGCAGAAGATGGTGTGAGGGATAAGATGTGAAATACCTTGCCAAGCAAGATAAGCTTATGTTTGAAGTAATAGAAAGGGTGAGCCAGCTGAGAAATGGAACATACACTCAAGGAGAAGAGCTAAGGAATGATCTCTGCCCCATGATGGGACAGCAGAAAAATATTATGGTGTGTATTTGTGGCCAGAGGATTGTCTAGACCATCTCATATAATTTCAAGTTGGCTCAAGTTACTGGCGTTATCCAGAAGAACTGTGGAAGTTGTCTATAACATGACTATGGGTGCCTAGAGAAAGCTCCAAATCCAAGATGAATCTTTGATTCAGGTGAGGTGTCCAAACTTAGGATGACAGAATGGGCATGAGTGATGGGGAAGATGGTGATATGGTCAATAGTGAGGAAAGGGCAAAACCAGGAAGGGAGAGAATTTAATACATCTGCCTTGGCTGTGGTCTGACTATTTTTTAAAATAACCATCCTTTACAGATACCCTAGCTGTAGAAAAGGATTCAATTTGGAACAGCAGGGAGATCTGGTGTGTGGATTTTTAGAGCCACTAAGATGTGGTGAAATAAGATCATCTGTATAAAAGGAAGGCAAGACAGAATAAAACCTTCCCATCTCTGTGTGTCACCATGAAAACCAAGGGAGAGTGAGGACAGATTTTTCCATGGGATGCAGCAAACTATGCATTTAAACATCATTTGTTTAGGTATGCTGCCTTTTAGCTTCACCGAACATCTGCCTGTTCTTGTATTGCAGAAGAAGTTGTGTGAAGTACCCAGTTTAATCCTTTACAGTTCGTTATGTCTTAGTTTTTTATTTGCTTTTTCTCTAATCTAAAGAGCAATCATCTCAAGATGGCAAAGTAAGAAAAGCAATTGTGAACACTGTGACACAGAAGTAGTGCATAGAAGAGGCTGAAGGCACCCGTTACTGCTGTTAGTCTGATTTGTTTCTTTAATCTCTTTCATCTCTTTGCACTCAGTGTCTTTTTTTTGCTTGGGAAGCTGATAGTTTAGCTTTGTTTCTAGACCTATGCTATTATAGATACAAATAACTGCTGTAAGTTTTCTGTTCAGAATTCTGGCATGAGATATCAAGAAAATTTCTAAGTGTGTCACTAGTACTGTCCAGGCAATGATATAAACTTGAAGCAATTCCTGTACTCCTGTGAAGTGTGGGAAACACAGCTTAGTTATTTTTTGCATTTCTGCTTGCAATCTTTAGTCACTGATTCTTACAGTTTATGTTTGGATCTGACACTTTCTGTGATGGTTTGCATTTTATTTTTTTTTTTTTTTTTTTTACCCCTGCTAGCTGGAATAAGGAAGTGCCCCCTTGGTAACTCTGCCTGAGATGGTTAAGTATGTCTTTAAAAGGACCATTGGGGTGGATCTCCTTTGGGATCTGACACAACATGTCCAGTGAGTGCAGTCTCAGGTGTGTATTGAACCTGCTCTGCTGAACCACAATGGTTAAATAGCTGCATGGAAAGTTAGCAGAGATCTGGCTCACTGTGACAGAAATGATGTAACAGAAGGTCCCCTGTCCTTTGCCTGGAGCTGTGTTACTCCACCTTTGAGAAGAGCAGAGCAATACAAATAAACCCTTTGCCTGCTTTAAGGCATCTCAGTTTGCTTAGTGCCTCTCTGCTGAGTTAGCCCCTGTTTGGATCATGAGCTACGTTATTCCAGGTCTTACAGCCTCGTTGCTTTCCCAAATCCAGAGGCAGGCTTAGCACAAAGAACAAGGTTGGGTATGGTAACAGATCATGGGATGTTTCCAAGGAAAGCAACAAAGCACATTTGAAAACTCTTTATTTTCAGCTGAAATTAAAACATGTTCTGTTTGTATTGAAACAGAGGAAAATGTCTCTCTTTAAATTCTATCCAGAGGTCTAAATCTGATCACAGGAATCTCAAATGCTGACTCCACAGCTCATAGTATAAAACAGGAGGCAGTGTGGAATAGGAAGGCTGACTGACAGCACAAAAATATGTCTAGGGGAGGGAAGGAGGTACACAATGCCAAGTGTCAGCTCTCTAATGTTGTGCAGGAAAATATCAGCAGTGTGTACTAAAAGCAGCACGAGGGGCACTGTGATGTTATATCCCAAATTGCACTTAATAAAAGTCACGGAGCAGGTTTGTTGTACCAACAAGCTTGTTGCAGTCCATGCCAGACAGGTGGCAGCTCTGGCTGCTCCAGTAGGAAGGTGAGGCTCTGACCTGCTCCTGAGTCTGGGATGGTTTGGGATTTTGGTCTGAGCTGGGAGGCAGTGGTGTGGTGCCTCATGTAGTTTGGTCTCCGAGTTTCCTTCAGTTTAGAAAGTGTGGCTCATCTTAGTGATGGATTCCAAGGCAGAATTATTTTAGTGGCATTTTTAGTACTTTTGGCTGGAATTGGAAAAGGACCCTTCTGCAACTAAATCCAACCCACCAGCACAACTGAAAGATCTGAGGTTGTATTTCAGTGGTTAATCCCATCTCTGATGTCAGATTGCCTAATCCTCTTTATAAAGTCCATGTGCCCAACAGCATGCAGTTGTGCATTGCCCAAACCTGGCCTGAGGACACTGGGGAAGGGGGACAAGTTAAATAATCAGAAATTTTGGAGCCAGGTTTGGATCTGTCCAGAATGAGATTGCAAATGAGATGGAAAATAATTTTAGGGCAGCTCAAAGCTTGGCAATTGAATAATGATAGACAAGTCACTTACTGTATTTGAAATCATTGGCCAAGTCAGATTATTATTGTATCCATGAGCAACCCTGCAGATATTCCTGAGTCTTGTGAACCTGAGGCTGTGGGAGTAGTAAGGGAAAGTTAAACACCAAAGAGCAGCCAGGTGCTGTTGTTAGCAAATGTTTCCCCAATAATTAGATCACCCTATGATGGGGATAGTGGAGCCAGATGGTGCAGGAGAGAGTTCACATTGTTATAACCCAGAGGCAATGCACTTTTACAATTAATTTCACTTTCAATCTCTCTTAACTACAAGATTTTTTTTTTCCCTTTCTTTCTGTGTTATCTTTTGGCAATGCTGACAGTTTTTCCTTATTCTTTTGGAAGTATTTTCAACATTGCATAGCTGTTTATTTAATATGTCTCTAGTGCCTTAGCAGATAATAGTAAGTCAGAGTGAATATTTACCTTCTTTCTGAAGCACTATTCCATTCAGCACTTCTGGCACTCAGGTGGTTTCAAGTGAGCAGTGTAGCATTTTAATTTTTCTTTACTTTGGACATCAGTCACTCTAGAATGGGACTATTGCTCATGTTCTTTCTCCCGTTATTTTTTCTTTCTCATCAAATTGTAAATATCTTCATTGCCCCTTTTCACTGATGGACTTTCAGATTTTTATTTAACAGGTTCAAGTGACCTAATGGAAAATAGCACTTCCCCTCACCCTCCCTAGAAGGCTTCAGAGTGCTCACGAAAGTAAATCTGGGTGTTGTTATAACACTCCCAGTCCTGCCACCAGCAGTACCAATTAGTTGAAAAGAGGACAGCAAAGTCTATTAACATGAAGAGATAGAAACCCCAAATACTACTTCCCTGCTGTGAGAAAACTAAGCTGTGTTTATTCCACCACTCCTCGTGGTGTTGGTTTAGGGGTGGATTCCCAAAACTTCTTGGCACCATTTCCACCAAAGTCATAAATCTAATAAACTTCCAGTGACTGCTGAGCACTGAAACCCTGAAAAACCTGTCCTCAACAGGGGCACCTATGAAGGCAGTAGGGAAGGCTGTTCGCTGCTTATTTGGTAGTTGTGCAAAGCAAGTCGCTCTGATGAGATTAAGAAATATTTTTCTTACTTTTCAGAAATGTTACCCCCAGCTGAAGCTATAGTGTTTGTCAAACATCATACCTTTTCACAGCATAGTGATTCATACTGAATGAATGATCATAAGAATCTCTTCTGGTCCAAACAGGATAGTTTTATTTTGTATCTAAGCATCCCTTCCTTTGAACCGGATCAGGAATTCACTGTATCTTGGAGAATAGGTAGTAAGGGGAACATTCCTCAGATGGCAAGGGTTATTTTAGTACTTAACTTGGATAGTGCACATTACATCAGCCAGAGCATTTCTGTAAAGGTCTGCCAAGTCCTAAATTTTCAATAATCCCACTTCCTTCTCTCAAAATTGAAAAGGTAGTGACTCCCCTGGGAATGCATGTCATTTCAGCATTCCCGTTGACTGTGTATTCTGAAATGCTGCAGTCTGTTTGCTTAGTAATCCCCTTGTCTGTGTAAGTTGTTAGGGGTAACCAAAGGCAGCTGATTACTTAATTGTATAAGGCAGGAAATGGGGTTCTTTCATTAGTTCCCATAATGTTCTTGAGAGCAACCAGTATTCTGCCTGACTGAGTTTTCGATCCTTTAATTCAAAAGATATACTTTCCCTTGGCATACTCTGTGACCCTTTATTCTGATGGGCTATTTACTGAATAAATTGAACACTTTAGATTAAAAAAAAAAAATCTAAACTTTCTAAATAAAATAAAACAAGACATAATCTCTTATTAGAAGACAACCAGCAGAGAAATACAATGTGTCAGATCCTCATGTCACTTTGCATTTTGAAGATAATTGTGAATTTTGTTTGTTTGTTTGTTTGTTGTTTGTGTGACTTTTGTTTGTTTGGGGGTTTTTGTTTTTTTGTATGTGTTGCTTGGATTTCTAGGGCCCAAATAGGAAAAGAAATATTACTATCACCTTCTCACAGCTTTTAAAGATCTGTTTTTAATCGATGTCTCACACTCAGGAAGCCCCTTTTCATACTATCGATTAGCTTTCTTTTTCTGAAATTATAACAGAGAACTGGGGACCAAATCCTGCTGTTTCTGTGTCCATTGGCAAACAGTTATCAGAGAGCAGAGGGTCACAAAATTTGTGTTTTGCCATGTGTCTAGGGCTATGTAAAAACTCTGGACAGCACCAGTGGGGCTGTGGCTCAGGTGTGTTTCCCCCTCCCACCCCAAACACATGCAGCGAGTTGGAGCATGGAGCTGGCACAGGGTCTCTGTGTTTCTGCTACCCATCAATATGACCCTTGGGACTGTGAGCAGCCAGGGAAGAAAGGTACAACTGCAACCTGATCTTTAGGGTATCTGTTGGTTGTCTCCTAGAGAAAGAAACAGCAGAAATTGTGTTCTGTTTGTTTTTTGTTTTTCTGGGGTTTTTTGCCTTCACTTCTATGTACTGTTAAGCTGATACAAACATGACACTTGCCTTACTTTTCAGAACCTGCTTGTGAATGTCTCTCTTGCCTTCTCTCTTTGAAGTCAGAGAGAATCAGTTTGTGTCAGATTGTCCTTGTTTTCATGCCATAAGAATCAAAGGGAGCTTTGCTGTAGAATTCAGGGTGCTCATGTTCTTTAGTGAGTCTCAATTGAAACTTTTTTTGGAAGCATCTTCCATAGACCTTCTTCAGCTTCCCGGCTCTATTATGCCACAGAGAGTTTGCCAGGGGGACAGATTAGCCTTAGCACATTAAGTGGTGGCAGATGGAGTCTGGGAAAGAATATCAGGATGCTACTGATGCTTTTGTGGGTGATCTTTGGTTCCATAAATTGTGTTCAAACTCTCAGGCGTGAAAGCTTCTCCAAACATATCCCAATATTTCTGCTTCTGAAGAATTAAGGGTGTGTTTGCTGTAGCAGCTTAAAGAGGGCACTGAACACTGCTCCTGTTTAATCAGAAAGACGAAGAAAGCACACTCATGACAGCAAGAGTAAGGTGTGCTGCCAGTGTGCTAGGGTTGAGCCTTGATTTGATTCCTATAATGATCTTGCCTCAGGTAGAATGTCTCTTCTACACAGCAGAGATGTGGTGCACAGCAACTCTGCCCAAAGCTTCAATGCTGCCCTACGTTTCCACAAAATGGATGATGTTGTTGAGTGTGTTTGGTCATGCAGAAAAGGCAGGAACAGGGAGACCTCCGTGGCTGTTATCACACAGAAAATCAGCAGTGCTGTTCCTGCATCTCATGTGTCAACAGAAGCTCACAGCCAACTCCCCCAGTACTCCAGAGTCTTGTAGGCTGCAATATTTTCATCTGTGTACAAGCCGTGGTTGTTGCCCTTCTCGGTCACTTTTTGGAGAACTAGGTTATAGAAAGATGTAGACACAGATGTTGACACACATGGAATGTGTATGCAGAACAAGGAGATAAACCAAGCTCTTTCACTTCCTAGGCAAGTCTGGCAGTAGACCTGACTTAACTAAATTTGAATTATAATCTGTAAAAAGCTGATTTTTGCTGTCTGATGGATCCAGACTAAGCAGGGAGGTTGTTGTAGTAAACTCTTGTTTCAGGTCATTATTGTACTGCCCGTGCTAAAGGGCATGAAGTGGATATATACACCAGACTGGGCAGAGCCACATTACAAATGAGTGACTGGGAGAACATCACCTGCTCTGGCTGATGGAACACCAGCTCCACTCCAACTCTGAGAGTTTCCCACAGTCACACACCTATACTGGTGACTCTGTGGCTTTTAAATAAAAATGTAGTAAATGTGGAAGGGAAACCCTTCTTGCTTTGGATGAGAAGAAAGGCACAATCCTCTCTTCATTATTAGCTTTCTAAAGAATTTCAGTGATATTTTCCTGTGCCGACTTGGAAACTCATTCTTTTCAGCACATCTGTATGTCCTGTGTTCTCAGTGGAGAAAAGAGGTAGCAGCTGTCCTCTGCTGCCATTTCCCAGGTGTAAATAATGTTTGTATGTCTTGCTGGTTCAAGTAGAAAAGCAGTGAGTTATACCCATGGCTGTGGATAATTTCAAGACTAGGTGGCCTGTGGTTCATACTCCTCAGCAGTGAGTTGCTTGGAAAAAAAAAAACTAAAACAGCAAAACTCTAGACCTCTTCCACCCCAGATCCTTGCTCCACCTCTTCACCATTCCCTGTAGCTAATGCTGGGACTTGTCCAGACTAGATTCAAGTACTCTGTGTGCCCACACTGGTGTTTGACATGACATAAGACATTTTAGGCACAGCTTCAGGAGGGGCCAATGTTTCCTCCTTCTGTCACATATCACTTGTGTTACCTGTTTCTGTCACTGAAGCAAAACATTGCATTCATAAATTTATAGACTTTTAAAGCATGAAAACCAAACACAATAAAGTTTCTGTTGATCTGAATAGGCACAGATATCCCTTGTAGAATATTTTGGACGGTTGGCCTGCTACACCAAAACGGTGCAGGTGGATGAGTTCTGTAAGGTCACTGCAGATAAAGATGAGTATAGTTTGCACAGAGGAGCCTTCATCACTGAGCAAAGGTGTTCTCCTAGGACTGACCTGGGAACAATTGTGTCTGTATGCTGTGTGTCTTAGTGGATGTGGAAAAGGTGAAATGAACTGTGAAAATGTTTGCGAAACATGCATAATTTCAGTGGACTGTGGTGGTGATGCCCTTCTATTGAGTTTGTGTATTATTTTCCCTGGATTTGTAAGAGGATACTTTTGCTGGTCATTGGCCCATATTGACATAACTCAGAAGACAGATCTATAACGAGGTGTTTACTTTGGCTCTGATTTAATGCTCATGGCAGCTGATGAAAATCATCAGGTCATTTAAATGTCCTTTATATAAATAGAACAGTCTTTTTCTTTTTTCCTTAAGAATAATGTAGGGCTGCCTAAAGGAGTAGAGACTGTAGAACCATGTGAACACATTTAATTTAAGTCTTCTAATTTCAAACAAATATGTGACTCAACTTAAATTAATTGGAGGTTTCTGCTTCTAACTATAACATTTCTTATCATGTAAAGCATTAAGGCAGCATAACATATACAAGACAAATATTAAACAAAGGTATTATAGATGGGAAATTCCTAATCTAGCTCGCTATGTTGGTACAGTGGAAGTTTCTTAATCCAATATCTGATGAAGGAACAAGGAGAGAATTAATTTACTGCACACTAATTACTGAGGAGTATGCACTGTATATACAGTGAAAGGCGCTGAAATGAATACTTGATAAACAATATCTGGCAAATTAAAAATCTGAAATGTTAAATGAAATGCAAATTAAAAATCTGGACCGTTAAATTAATTGAATGCAAAAAACCCTGACATTAACTATCATCAAGGGTCGAAGTTATATCAGCAAAAGCAAAGCTATTCAGAGTTAAATCCTGCTTCTCTCTGTGATTTACTTGTTGTGAATGGGTGGGCAATAGAGGAGCCCCACAGATACGGATGAATTTGCATACTGCAGAAAGGAGCAGCCCTTTCTGCCTGCTGTGCAAAATGCTGTCCTAGGAAATGGTGGGGATGGTTTGCACCTAAAAGCAGGTCTGCTGGAATGAACGGGTCCCTTGGGTACACGCAAAATGTAAGACCTGTGTTGCAGTGTCTGTACAAACTTCAGCCAATGAACAGGTTTTAATTCAGAAGAGATTTGATTTTTTTCTCTTGCATTATATTTTAAGCCTTGTTCTCTCTCTCCCTGTCTCTCCCTCCTGTCCCCCTCAGCTCTATTTTGGTGGAATGGAGCCTGAAAAACACTACCCTGGGAGAATGTAGGACGTTTTTAAGAATTAAATTACAGAAAATTAAGACAATATAAACTCACACATGCATATTAATTTATGTTTTTCCCCAAAAAATACGCCACTTAAGAATCTAATGTTACAAATATGCAAATATGCAAACATTCAATTAAATTGAATATGTAAACATTCAATTAAATTGAAGCAAAGAGAAAGGATCTTGTTTTAAGGCTCCATCCTGCTTAACTAACTTGGTCAACAAGAGACTGAAAAGACGGGGAAAATTTAGTATTTATCTCAAGATTCGGGGGCATGCCACAAACTGCATTAACATGGGGCTTTTATTCAACCAATTTAATTTTTCACTTGTTTTGCTCCATTTTCATATTTATTCTTGATTATTTGTGTAGAGTATAAGATTATATAAAGCACTGAGTGCGAGAAGTTTTCCAGATAAAAACTGTTCCTGCAGGTCCACCAGGTTGGGGGAAGGTGGGGGCTGCAAGGAGAATCTGGAAACCTTGAAAAAACAGTGTTGTGGGCCAACCCTAATAAGGTTAAACCCTTCCAAACACACATACTCATACATGCACGCTAGCCCTTACAAAGTGTAAGGGAGGTAACAACACTCCCAGCTTTAAGTATGTGCATAGACCTATAAAAGTCAGGTGCTGCCTTGGGGGATCTGATGATTCAGGTTTTCTTTTGGGAGGCAAAAGCCACCTTTAACAGCTCTGAGACAAATTGTTTAGGGCACAGATAAAACGTGAGGCTCGTTGCAGGTGCTTGCTTGTATCATCTGGTTGTGAAGTGAGATGTGTTATTGCTGGGTGTCAGATCTGGCCACACACACACACACAAGATTTGAGCTGACTTGAGTGTATCCAGAGAAGCAGGCAGTGTGTGTTCTGCATCTTTACACCAGTTTCTTCAAGTGATGGTTGTTCTTCCAGCTGAAGAGCCTGCTAGTGATGAGGGGGATTGATTTCACTGTTTGAAGAGAAGGCCCTCAGAATGGCAGTTTTCATTGATTAAATGAGGGCATTCTTCAGAGGGAAAGTGATTGCAGTAAATTCCAGGTTAAACTGATATTAGCATTTGAATTATAGGCAAGTATCAGAAGTGCTAAGCATTAGGAATTTATATTAAGATTGATCTGGGAGACAGTAATGCTGGTAAAAAAAGATCATTTATATACTAGCCTTGCAATGTAATGACATGACCCAATTGCAGTGTACTACCACTTAAAGGCTGGAAAGAATGCAGTGCAATTAGTTTAACATTTAACAAATCTGAACTATAGCCTAGCACTGTATTTCTATTCATCTTGGTTTGTTCCAATGTGTTTTAATAGATTTAGATATATAGTAGCAGATCTACCACAATTAAAAATAAAAGTTCTTATGTACTTGTAACATTTCCCTGGAGGTCTAGTAAGTCTCCCACAGTAATGAAGATGTAATTATAGTGATGTAAATCGTTGCAACTTAACTAGGCAGGATTGGCCTTTCCCCTCCCTTAATTCATAGAAAGATTTTATCTTTGACAGGTACTGTCAAACAGAGTGATGGGCTAGAAGGCAGAATGTTTTTTCTGGTAGCTAATTTGCTCAGGAGGAAAAGGTGGTTGTTTTATTGAGTTGTTTGTTTTTATTTTTTTTTGGTTGTTGTTTGTTTCCCCCCACCCCCCCCTTTTTTTTAAGATGACTTGAATACTGAGATGGTTCTCAAGTCCTATTTCTCCCATTCTGGGTGGCAGCAGTTCTGGTAAGCTTCCTGATGAAGCATGGTCAAGATCAGACTGACTGCCAACTGTGCTGTTGTCAGCCTGAGAATAGCAAAATATGTCTGAAGGTAGGCTTGAAGTCACCTTTTGGGTTCCAAAGTAGTCAGCTCTGCAAAGAGCCTACCTGTTTCTTGCTGTAAATAAGAAAAAAAAATGGTCTTAATGCTGATTTAAGTTTTACTCAACTGTCATGGTTCCAGACATCCTTTCTTTGCCATAAGTATAACAGAGCACACGGTGCTCAAACCATAATCTTTCCTCCTTTCTTTGGCTTCCAGATATACTTCCTATGTGTCAGAAAGCTAAAAAAAGCTACTTTGCCTGCTTTAGTGCTGTTTGAAAGAAGTCCATTGACTTAGGATGTTTTCTGCAGGTTTGCTTCTACTCAGTTCCTAATTGGCTACTGCAGGTAGAGGCGCTGCCTGTCAGTTTATTTTTCCTGGCCATCAAATACGACATGTCCCACCAAGTTGTCAGCTTCTTAGGAAAAGACTAAAATTTAAAAATAACTATCTTAGGGTGAAATAACAAATTTATTGCTGCTACCTCATATAGTCTGTGGAGGTTTTGTGTGTATGAATATATAAAATGTATATATTAAAAACTCCAAACAAACCTAAACCAAAATCAACATCAGAAGGCGGTGATGTGTTAGGAAACACTTTCCTTGAGGCAAGGCTTTAACTTATCAAGTTTTTTCTGTTGCGCTCCTGGACTGAAACAGCATTTAGTTTTCCCCTAGTCCATTTTCTAGCAGACACCTATAATTTTCTTTCCCTCAATAATCTCCTTTAATCTGTGCATGTGTTCTGTCATATTTGTGTATACTGTTAAAGCTCACAAACAAAATAATCAATTAAGCTCAATGAGAAGAGTCACTCCTTGTTTTAGGGCATGGCTGGGACATGATAACTGAGAAGGGAAAAGTCATCACTGCAGTAGGAGAAAGGGCTTAATACAGAACAGTGTGAGTGGTTGCATGTTTCAATTGCTGTCTCGGTGGTCTGATAGCAAGGAGAACGTTTCCATAGAAATGAGTTACTTATACCCAGGGTCTGGAGGGTCACTAGAGGGGATGTTCAACACATGCCATCATTATCCTCCTTCCAACTGGCTGATGGCAATGATCTGTTCCTCATCAGATTGATTACCAAAAATTTTGTAGGGACATACTAAGGCTCCACTAATCTCTGACTTTCTGGGCAGTGCAGGTGACAGATGTTTGAGGTAAGCTCTCTGTAATATTCTCAGAGAAATTCTCACTAGACAGATTTTCCCTTCATCAATGATGACAGGTTTAGGACTAAGGCAGAAGTGAAGGAAGGGTTGCAGTTTTATTACTTGGAAAAGATTGCTACTTTTTTTGTCTTTCCACCAGTTTTCATGGGTTTATATTCTGAGGTTCCGCACATCCGTTTCTCATCTCTGGTAGTCAGAAGTTGACACCTTTTCTTTGGTAATGAAAATGGGGCTTAGGGACATGGTAGACACTGCAGACTGCCCAGGCCCACGGGTGACTCCCTACTGCTGACCCTTGGGGTCTCCTTCCAGGAGCAGACACAGCTGTGGTGGCTTTGGCACCACTGTCTGAGCTGTGCGTGCTCTTCGGCTTCAGTGCTGAGAGCGTGGTGCCTTTCCCCATTGCTGAAATTCTCTAAGGAGAAGACACAAAAATAAAATAAATGTCTCGGTTTTATTTTCCATTGAACTGACATTTCTTTAGAATTGGCTGTTCCACATGTTACTCACCTTGCTGGCAAAGGCATCGGTGATCAATGAGGACAAAG
The DNA here is from genome assembly GCA_035041135.1 of Platyrinchus mystaceus. NCBI lineage: Eukaryota > Metazoa > Chordata > Aves > Passeriformes > Tyrannidae > Platyrinchus > Platyrinchus mystaceus. The sequence goes on from JAWWLV010000011.1 coordinate 7,642,515, forward strand.
TGATTCTGACTGCAGGCTTGCCTCGTACATCCAGAGCAAACGAACACATCAGAAGCTGATTTTGTGCAAGGCCTGCTTTTGATTTGTGCATTTTTCTGGCAGACTTGGGCTATGCCCTATTACTTTCTTACAATAAAAGGGAACGTTTCTTCTACTGGAGCTTGCAGCATGCAGCTGCAATAATCATAGGGGAGCCCCAGGTGGTCTGATTTATGGTGTTTAATGTGAACCCCTGAGGTTCTGTCAGGAGAGATTATATAAGGTATAAAACATTTTGCAGAATTGTTTTGCCACACTTCAGTTCTAACTTGCAGTGGGCCTGCTTCATTTATCTCCCTGCTCCAAGATAGCTTATTTTAAATGCATGTTTATTAAAGAGCTCTTAAACCACGTTAAAGTTGCTTCTGAAAATATTCTGACTAATAGCAATGTTGACGAGGGTGAATCATCACCGAGAACATTGTGCTCATCAGGACAGTTCCTCAGCTGATGGGAACTGGCAGAATGCCATGCAAGTTCATGGCACTTCTCTATGGATTGATACTGGGCAAGGATTGATATGCTGGGCAGGCGTTGACTGACTGAAGCTCTGATGGAGCTCTGTGGATTTGTACTGGCCCAGAGCCCACAGTTCATAAAAGGAAGCCCTGAACTTAAATAAAATACTTTGTTATACAATCTTTATACAGGGAATATTATTTATTAAATGCAAGAGTGTTTCTGTGAAGATGTATCAGCAAGTTAGGCAAGGAGCAAGGAGCTTTTGTTTTAACTTTGCTACCATTATCAAGGTGCTGGTTACAGGTTTTATTGTTGTCCTTCTCAAGAACAAGTCAAAACAAGCTGGGTCAGTGCTGCCCTCCACACTGGAAGTCTGCAGTGGGAGCGGTAGAGGAGGTGCACTGGCTGCACCCATCCATGCAACTGCACTGGCACAGAGGCAGGGAGGGACTGGCTTAGCAAGCTGAAGGGATGTGGCTGGGCTTTTGGCTGAGTCTGTTCAAACAATGGTTTGTCCAGGCAAGGAGATGGATTTCCACCCCTGGTGCAGCCCATGAGTCAGAGGCTGTGCTGGAGACCTTCTCCTCCATGTGCTTTCTGTGAGCAGGGTTGCAAAATACCATGAGAGACCCAGATCTCATGCGTGGGTCTAGCCAGGGGAGCTTAGACTCGAGGTTTAAACTTAGGTTCCTCTGTAACTAGAAATGATTTAGTTGCATATGTAGTATTTTAAGCAGTCCTGAAGGTGAAATTCATGTCCTGAAGTGTTTAGTGAAACAAAATAAGACAGTAGTTGAGAAAAGAAGATACTTGCTATAAGTTGATGCTTGCTTGATGAGGAAGTGAAGGTATGAAATCAGAGTAAGCTCTGGAAGGGTACAATGATTAAACTTGCACTACAGGGATTTGGTTTTCTTTATTAACCCTGTCCATTCCTGTGCTACCTACAACTGCAACATCCTGATTTGATTTTTTTTTTCAGAGAACAGGTGATGTTTGTTGATATAGCACTTAGTTTCTGCTAATGACAAGAAGACACAATCTGTAATCTTGTCTATTACCTGTCTTGTATCACACCCTTTCATTTACTACATTAAAGTACTAGTAAAAAGCATTCCAAGAGACATAATGGAGCAGCAAAGCAGCCCCAACACACTTGAAGGCTGTGTATTATATTACAAAATGACTGGTTTTTTGGGGGAAAAGGGGAAGATGATGTGCCAGTTTACAGGAAGGTTGGGAAAAAGGTCAGGGAAAGTGCGGAATTATTATCGGCTCTGCTGGGGCCACACCTGTGTGAAATGTTTAATGCTGACACAAGAATGAACTTGAAGCATGTTTGGAACGTACATAAAAGCAGCAAAGAATCAGAGAACTTAAATTGTAACTGCGTTAAAACAAATAAATTTGCTATAGAATGGGGAGGCCAAAAGCAGCCAACTGAGACCCAAAAGTATAGTCAAGGCCACTCTCATCTCACTAAGGACATGAAGTGTGTGGAGGTTACAGAGCTTGGCATGAAAACGGTCCATAAGGAGTAGTCTTGGCCAAAAGGGATTTATTTTTAGTTTGAAGTGAATATATGCTGTTTGTAAGTGGGACAGACTGTTACTGCCATGGGACTGCTGGATTTGCAGCCTGTAAACTCTGATTGGTTTTCATTCTTGCACACCTATTCTAACAAGAGGCAGGAGCTTGTTTCTGTATTGCTGCAAATCTGCTTATTTTGTTGGCATCAGTCAGTTTGTGACTGTCTGTACCAGTTCAGACTTAATGCCAGTTGCAACTTGCTCACCGCTGCTGGCTGGAATAGAACCCAAACCTGGCTTCTGTATTTATGCTTTACCACAAAACCCTTCTTCATCTCCTCTGAAAATCTTGCACTGTAGATATTGAACCCTAAAGGAGAAGTGACTCTCACCAGACATAATTTTCTATGAGTAATTCACTTTTAAAGCTTGGATATATTCCATCTTCCTTGTGACTAATGGTACCCGAACAGAACATAATTGTATAATCACTTTCCAATTGCTTAATAACTCATTTTCCTTGTTTGTAAGTTGCTGTTTTTCCAGCATTTCAGAGATGTGAGGACCTGCATGTGGTAATGAGTGACAGACAATTGTTTATTTCTCAGCAATAATGGCATTAAGAAAACCTCTTTACACTTAGAACCCTGACAGCTGACCAGACCCTGACGTTATTATTCATCTCTGAAGCCAGTGAAAGGCCTGCTGGCAGGCAATTATTCCACAGTTTCACATTGCGTTATCTTTGGTGGCAGTGCTCCCTTGAGGATTCCCAACCCCACCACTTCTGCTTGACTCCAACACCTAAAAGCCAGCACATTGCAAATCCTTGTGCCTGCAGTGTGGATGGAAATGCTGCAAATTCCAAGTATTTCTGTTGGTGTAGCTGGTGGATAGAGCATGAAGGAATATGGGAGCTGAAACTTCTCAAGCTGGCACTTCTGTTGGAGGGGGAGGAATTACTTCCTTAGCTGAGAAAACCTTGGCCAATCATAGCATGTAATGTTGTTTCCAACTGCTGCACCACCTAAGTAGAAAAAAGTTATTCAGGAGAAAGGGAGGAAAGGGCAGGTAGAGGAGGAGGAGGAAGAAAGAGTGTGGAAATGTGATGCATCTCTGGTTTGGCAGAAAAAATGTGAAGGGTGCATATAAACCCCAGAAATTTCTCAGGGACTTTGGTCTAGATGCAGCAAATGCTTCTGAGGAGAGCAGACCTGTGGAGGAAAACAATGTATAGATGTCATGGATGTCTTTTGCTCTTTTAAACAGAGCTGATGCCTGTCTGTGATTTTCCTGTGTTGAGCTCTTAAATAGATGAATAAAGGGTATTCCTTTATGTTTTTTGAGAGAATGGATGCTTAAACCTTAGAAGTTGGTGCTGATGTCTAGGGGTAGAAAGAGAAGGTGGGTAATAAACTTCCATTCATTTGAAAGAGGCAAAAAGCAATCTGTGCCCAAGATGTCTTATTAAGAACAGCAAGTGCCACAACCAACTGAAATAAAAATAAATTTAAAATGCAGAGGTCCAGATGAAATGGGACTAAAATATAAATGCCATTGATTGTCCAGTTCTAGCAGGACTGTGTGATTTCAGCTAGAACCTAAAAATTAATTTTTACTGTGGTTCAGGCATAAATGCCCAAACCCCTGCTGCATTTAGTGGTCCAGTATCAAGTCGTGATATTGCTGATGTGAATTGATGGAGAGTTTGCTCAGAAGAGTCTTTATCTTACTCTGAACTAAATTATCTTAATTTCTAGAAATGTATGTTGAGATCTATTGAACCTGAAATCAGAGCTCAGAGCTGGTGATAATTGTGGGTCTTGTGACTGAGGAGAGAAATTTGTATGGTACCTAAATAGTAAAAAACCCCAAACAAACAAAAAAAACTACAATAAAAAAAGGCTCAGTTCTTCCTTGCAAACAAATATCACCAGCTTCAGAGCTGCCCAAAGTCTACACATAGAAGTAGAAAAATGTGTTAAAGAGAATAGGAATTGAATTTTCAGCAGAGTGAAATATAGCTTTATTTGAGAAACATGCTTAAAACTGCTTTGCGTCCATCAGAGGGTGCCTGGAGGTTGTCTTAGCTGATGTAGTTGGTGGCACTGCAAACAAAGTGAGACCATAACAGGAATGTTTGGAAAAATCAATATTCAACCTTGCGTACCAGCATTCTGATCCTCCAGACAGCTGCCAAGGTGAGGAAAGAACAAGTTCTGCTGTTTGAATCTGCTTTCCCTCTCACAGAGTAGCTGTGGTGCTTTGTTTTTTTTTCCCCCAGGTGTAAAAATATCTGGATCATCTCTTACAGACCTCAGTTCCTTCATGCATGGGAGCTTCTGCAGATTGTTCTAGTGCAGCAGCATTGCATTGTTTATTTTGTTTTCCCCTGGTATGAATTTTTTAGTTGTTTTTTTTTTTTTTTTTAATATTGTCAAAACATGCTGTAGCAGGCTGTGTTCTCTTACAACCCATTCCATGTTGAAATGTAAACCTATTGCAACACAGCCTGTCTGGCATATGTTGTCATAGCTTTTAAAACGTTGCCCTGCTTCTCTGTTGGCGTTGAGAATTTTATTAAATAAGACTATTTACTTTTCCGAATTCCCCATGGGCAAAAGCAGGTAGAAAACAGATACCTATGCCTAATTATAACCTTATATTTCACATTAATCTCTCTTAATTTTCTTTCATTCCACCTCCAGCATGCATTCTCTCATTCATAATTGCCACTGGATACTTTGAAGTAATTTGCTTACTCAGGGCTTTCTGCCATGCACTCATGGACTGTGGCAGATGAATCCTTCACAAAAAAATAAAATGAGAAGCTCATTCTTGCTGTATAGGTAGCTCTCTCCCTCCCTGTCCCAAAGTTACTGAGCAAATTGTTGCTATTAATTTTTAAATTAGTGTACTTGTTGCTCAGGGAAAAGTCAAGTGTTCAGAGGAATTTAGCAACAGACTCAAGGCTGACTTTGCCTCTTCAGGAGAGATGTTCCATGTTATGTGTTCGTTGCCAAAATACCTGGTGTGTGGTTACTCCTTGGCTGCTATGGGAATTCTGTTGTTCCCAAGGAACACGGTTGTAAAGGGAGAAAGGATTGCTCAGTCTTGGTCCATGCAGGATTTTAGACTCGTGGCACTGTTGACTCCCATAGAGATGCTGTAGTTGATCTTAGGGATGAGTACAAGGATGTTGCTTTTTCAGTCCCCCCCCCAGTCAGTGTTGCTCTGCTCTGTTTTGTGCTGTATTCCCTAATTATCCTCAGGATTTTGGGTTCATTTTCTGCATTTGGAATATTACTGGTTCTTGACCCACAGAATAAAAAGTCAGCCTAAAACAGAAACCCTAGAAGCATTTAGAGTGAATGGGAAAAAAACCCTCTTAAACATCCTGGTGTGGTAAAAATGCTCCAATTTCTATTACATGAATGTATGGCTTGATTACAGGGATATTATTAGTGGTAGTTATCCTAAAAGGAGATATTCCTTTTCTTGCTAACTGTCCTATTTCCAACTCCTTTGAATCTGTCTCGTTCTACAGAGTTAAGTCACAAAAATCCTTTAGTTCATTAGATATGGACAAACAAAAGGAGAAATATACTTTCAGTTCTTAAAAAAGCCATGTCTTGGGAAAGGCCTGCCCCAGTTTGCAGACAGACTGAAGCCCTTTTGTAGTTTTCCTTTCTTTGGCCCCAGAGACCACTGTGTTGGGCTGAGAATTGCTCTTACCATCAAAGAAATGTGTTTTAAAAAAGTGCCAGCAAGAGCCCTTGTGCCTCAAGAGGGAATACTTCCATTGCCTTCTCTCTTGCAGTTTGGTTGCCAGTAGCTCAACTTCAGTTTACCTTTCTTTGCATTAGGGAACAACATGCACAGGGTTTTACTTATCCCTAACTGTTTGAGCCCCAGTTACAAAACACGTTTAGGTGGCCCACTCTCCTTTTGGTTTCAGTGAGAATTAAGACCCTTACTACCACAGGGGGAGTAGTCCTTCACAGCACCATAGTCTGACTTGGATGTTATACCCTGTATTTTTTTCAAGGCAAATGTCATCCTACTGGGTTAACCTGTCGAGGACACATTGATCTCTTACTTTATATTGCTTCCTTTGGTCAAGAAATATGCAAAACCTTGGTCTCCTACACTGGGTAATGTTTTCTGCTATTCACACTTCTTTCAATCCATTTTATGCAGCCCTATTTCTTTGGTCAAAGTCTTTCATACTCCCAGTCATTTATCTTATAAAACAGCTACTTAGTCGCAACTTCAGTGTTAAGAATTTACAGCGTGATAGGGCTGGGGAGGGGGTGGCTGAAAATCAAACATTATCGAGCAAAAGCACATGCCACTTCTTGTGTATCTTATTCTGCAATTCTTTGAAGTTTAATCTTTTCAAAAGAAAAGCCTTTCAGCTACTTTGTGGCAACAACTCGGGCTTGTAACTTTTGACTGCACAGTGCTCCTGGTTCATAAACTGATCTCATCCTTTTTTGACAATTAATACTAAAGTGAATTTAAATTCGATCTCCTACTGCCACTGCATCAGCTGTCTGGAACAGTTTGCCTACCTTGGTCTCCCACACTAATTCTCTCTGTACCTTTTCAAAATGCTGCTAAAAATCCCGACCTTCTTTAAGGCTCTACCAGGCAGGAAGCTATAAACCAGTTTCTTTTCACGTGTGGATTTGGCAGCACATCCGCTTTGCAGAGCCGGAGAGGACTGCAGGAGAGACAGGCTAACTGAGCCCCGGGCACTGAGATCAGGATATCAGCTTAGCAGTGCCATAAGCCTTTGAAACCGCCCTTCACCTTATGCTTCAGCTGCACGAAGATGCAGCCCAGAGCAGGGGCCAGTCCAGCCTCAACACAGACCATGGACAAAGCTTGGCATGGCCTTGTGCTTCTGCTTTCCACCTCCATCTCTGCAGTGCTGCGACCACGTTACTTCATCCCTGTCTTGTGCAGTTGTGTGGACTGGGAACATCCACCAACCAGCACAGAGATGCTCTTGTAGCTGTGGAGAGGGCTGTAAAAGGAAGAAGTCTCCTTGCATGATTTTCTTTTCATGCAAGGAAGAAGCATTCACAGGCTGGCTTCCAAGGCTCCTGTTTATTTGAAAAGTGCTATCATGATTACTGGCTTAAAAGTTGATATATTTTTATAGCATGATAAGTTGTTTTTTGTTTGTTTGTTTTTTTGACAAATGTGGGCTGGTAAACAGTGTCACATTGCTTTGTGGTTTGTTCTGTGGGCTGAAGGAATAATTATATGAATGTCTTAATATTATTTTTTTTTTTTTTAACCTTAGCTCCTGTTTTATAGCAGTTCTTCTAGCACTGGCTTACAAGAGAATTACATTTATACCAAGAATTATATTAATACCTCTGGGACAGTCTGTGTTCAGAAGCTCAGAGTCATGACTAAGAGCTTATTGGGCGTGACAACTTTTCCCATAGCAGGTTATACATTTCAGAGCATTCTGCATCCTATTTTCAAAGGCTCAGCACTCACATCTGGGGCCAAATTTTCAAAAGAGAAACATTCTGTTGTAGAGCTTGAATAAGGGACTGTGATGAAAAGCAGTCACTACCTATCACTTAGGAAAACCTCTGAACTTGTTTTTGTTTTCTTAACAGTACCTTTGCTTAAACACCTGTATTCATAAAGACGTCTTGACCTCTGTGAACTGACTGTAAATGTTTCCTGAGGACATTGCTAAACTCATACATGTCACTGGCATAATTGTTTCCATGGAAACTAACATACTTTTAAAGGAAATAATAAAAAACCCAACAGAGGACACATGAGAACATAAAAACGGCCATAACAGGTTAGAGCAAAGGTCCACTGAGATGTGTGTCCTGTATCCAGTGGTGGTCAACAAAAGGTGCTTAGGGACTTGCAACAGAACAATACAAGCATATGGCAATGCTGCTCCATAAATTCTTTCAGCTTTAGCAGTTTTGGACTCAAAGATTTCCTGAGCCAAAGGTGTCAGCCTTACAAGAAACATGATTTTTTTTTTTTTTTTTCCACCATGGAAAGCCTCGTACAGCACAATGACATGTCTTTACAATCAGGCTCTTGCAGCAATATCATTCCACAGAGAACATAGGGGCACTCTGACCATCTTTAGTTATTAATTCAGTCATTCCTCAAGGAAAAAGCCTGCTAGGTTTGCTTCCTTAAATGTTTCAAGATTAACTGTCTAGAATTCATCATGGAAATCTTTCTTTTGGAAGGAACTGGGGTCATAGGGTTTAACTCAAAATGACAGTTGGAAGAGAGCAATCCACCATATATTATTACACTCTTTTATCCTAAGAGCTAATAATTTGTTCAGGTTTTTTTAGTATTGCATGTCTAACATAACCTTGTTCACTTCACCTGCCCTTTGTCCCTGCCCCTGTCCATCTCTATTAGACACTCCTTTTAAAACAGGTGGTTAAAACCTTGTGCTTCCTGTCTGTTTTAAGGAGGATTGCACACCTTCAGGTGAGTTTGAAGCCAGACTTTAAAGAAATGTGGTTTCCAGTCAGGTAAGTGTGCACATTTTTTTTTTCTATATGCATTTCTCACTGCTGAAACTTGAAGGAGTTCCATCTCTGTGCATGCTAAATTGCATCAGTGAAAAACCTTCATTTTAGTTGGTGACAGAGCAACAGACGTGCTCCCTGTGCAAGGTGCTTGACCCCAGGTGACATGTATAATCCTAATATTCCACAAATCTGGTAAGTTGATAGTGGTTTGACCACGCTCTGCTGCAGATCATCAGATTTCCAGAGCATGTACAGTGTGTTTGCCTCTGTGGGCTAGTGAAATATTATGCTGGGAAAAGTCACTGATTTATTCAACTTTAAACAAAAAGCCTGCCCTGGGTGTTAATTGGAATCTAAATTCAGGTGTTAACCTCTTTGATTGAAAATACATGCTGAGCAATTACAGGAAGGAGGCCAACTTCAGGCACAGCAGTAATTACTGAATTAGTAGGAAAGTTCAAGTGGAGCTTCAGATTTCATATCATTGCTAAGGTTTCTGAAGAACAGCTAATCCTGAAGCGACTGGGCTCCTCACACCTGGTTATGTTTTAGGTAACTCTGCTTAAATTTCAAAGAAATCTCTGCATGAGTAATTCCAGAACCAGATGTCTGTATTTCTTAAAATGTTTCTTTATTTTAAGATGCAGAAAATTGTCCATTGCCCTGAAATTTCAGTGATTATGGAATTGGGGAGAAAAGCTTTTTTTATTAGGCAGTATTTCTTTTTCTTGTCCTTGAACTTGGTGCTCTCCCGCTTGATTCATTTAAATGGAATCCTCTAGTGTAATGTCCCACCTGTAGTAGTGTGCCTCGTGTCTACTGCTTTTCAAATTTTCCTTTCTGAAAGAAAATCTTCAAAGTATTTAGTGGATCACATTAGTTTGTGGCGTGTGTGTTTTTGTTGTTGTTGTTTGTTTGTTTGTTTTAAAATTGTATTCAGCATATAATACCAAGTGCTGCAGGATGTTTATTTTGTTCGTACCTGCATACCTGGCACATGTTAATAATAAAGTTGTATAGCCATTAGAGGCTCTGTTCAGAATGAATGATCCAAACATTACATTGAATTGTTTTGAATGGATTTATTAAGATTTCAGGTGCAGCTGTCCAAATTCTTTGTGCAGCCAGCATTTGCAATGGTGGTGATAGGAAATGATGACTTTGTGATGTTTATTTATCACTTAATATATAGAGAGTTTTTTAACTGTCATTACATTTTCCTTATCCTATATACTATAAAATAATGAAATGTAACTGAGAAGAAAAAAGAATGGGGAGGTGAAAAGTTAGTCATTGTGCATAACATGCATAACTGAGAAGTCCAAAAATAAAAAGAGGATTCTAACATTTCATGTGCAGAATGGTGAAGTGTGTTGGAATTAAATGTTCCCGTTATCTAGGAATGACCATAGCCTTGATTGTTTCAGTCTGTGTGTTGGGAGACCTGGCTGATACTCTCAGAAAGATCATTGGCAGTGTTCAGGCTCCACAGGGCCTGCTATGGAGATGGTCTGCGCTGTTCAGGGACAGCTGGACCATGGCTCAAACATTAGGGAGATGATAGTAATGTCTGTACAAGTCAGTCTGCCTGAGTTAGGCTCTAAAACTATTTCTGTTCGTGAAGGGAGCCAGAGACTGGTCTAATTTGCACTAGAGAGGTCTACAGACACTTTTGTGGGTGGTCTCTATGCAAGCCCTAGTTGGCTGTAATGTGAGGCTTGCTGTGATGGCTTTGTCCAACTGCACTGATTCTCACTGACTTGCTTATCATTCATGTTTTTCTGGTTCTATGTCTTAAAAAAAAAAAAAAAAAAAGAAAAAGAAAAAAGGCCAGGGGGGATGGAAAAGGGGAAAATCCATAGGATAATTAAGGACAATAACTCTATGCCTGTTTATTTTATCCCGTCTTAAACCTCTCTGACATGTACTGATGTCTGCAGTGTAAGTGCCCTAAAGGTGTGTGGGCTGTCATACTCTTTGGTGGTGTTTGCTTTAGGAGCGTAGCTGTCTGAAAGTTTTGATATCTAAGAGGAACTCCACGTTCTGGCATGATGCAGCTTGCAGGCTTCAGGGAGAAAAACAAGCCCAGCAATGCAGGCACTAGTCTCCTTTTAAGCTGCTGGAGGTAAAAGCACAGAAGTTCAGGCACTTAGATGTCCACACTGGATGTAAAGAGATAAGTGATTGTATTTGTAATACCTCGGTGCGCTGGCTGATTCATTCGACCAATTAATAAACCCCTGCCCTGAGCATAAAGCAAAACCTGTTTGGAGAGGTTAATGTCAGACTCTCAGACAGCTCAGTTAAAGTTACCTTTCTGTGCTCTGCAGGAGCTCCCTGAGAATCTTGTCGTAAAGTCTGCTCAGTGAAGCAGGTAAAATAAAGCAGTAATAACACTTGGTATCTTGTAAAAAGCAGTCGGGGGATTTCCAAGTGCTTTGGACAAATTAGCAAAGCCAGCTCAGCTCTCTCCTTTGCCAGGTAGAGCAGGGTTTTGTTCTTTAGAAGGAAGCAAAAAAAGTTTCTTTCCTGTTTTAAAAAGACTACTTTACTCCCTTTAAACAAATCTTTGAATGCATTCATATCCTTAATGGTCTCAAAGCAAAATGCTACCAGGCCACAGCAGAGAAAATGGCAATGAATGAATTTAAAACAGGAACTTGTTCTGAGGTGTGCAGGAATTGAAGGCAAAAGTGCTATGGTTTGAGTAGGATCTAGACCATAGTTCTCATTTAGCTGAGGCTAAAGAAGTTTCACAGGATCAAGTCCCACCCCAGTTGGTGGCAATTGGAATTTTTCCTTTAATTTTAATGAAGGAAATATTGCCATTCCTAGAGGTTTAACTTAAAACAGAACTAGCTCTTGGGTGGGGGAGAGGGAGGTGGGAATATCCAAGAAGAGGTTACTTCTTTCTGCTTGTTTTTCATGAAACTCTTTATTTACTCCCTTCCACCCTCTTTCTAAAGATGGCTTTCATTTTGATTTTTCCCTTCAATAGAAATGTAGTTTCAGAATCTCCCACAGCTCTAAGCACAGGTTTGCGTCTTGTGAACAATAAAAACTCTCATTGTGAAAGTAATTAATTCTTTTTTTGATCTGACATAATCAAGCTAAGGTTAAAAGAACACCAAGTAGTCAAGGAAACTCACTCCCACATCTTTACACTTATGATATTTGTTTTCAGAAGGCTTGAGATGGAATGACCCCTGTTCTTCCATACCTCATAATAACTTTAATTTGTTTAACAGTTGGATAAAAAGCAAATTAATCACACAAGTACCTTCAAAGGAAGAATTTGGACACAGTAAATATTCAGCTGTGAAAGAGCCATCTCTCACTGCAGTTTAAGCAGCCAGGACCCCTGAGCAGAGATGTGGCTGTGTATTTGAGCATCCTTAATATTTTTCAGTGTAAAGTAAAAAGGACTTGTCTGTGTCACTGTGTTTCATCTGAATTGCTGTCAGTAAATTGTGACTGTGGTAGCTGTTTGACTAGTAAATGCGTATCTATGTTTTGTATACAAAAAGGTGTCTTGCTTAGTAGCTGGCCAGAGCAAGATTCAATTTCTGGAATTAGAGACCAGCAAAATCTCCACAAATCTGGGAGCTGTAAAGGTATTTAACCAAAGGAATTATCTTACCAAGGAGCAAGAACAACTGTGCTATGTGCTTTGTCTGACCTGAAATCCATTTCAAATCAAGGAAAACACTGTAATAAGTAGGAACTTTTGAATTTGTGACTTTTCCTAGAAGAAATATTATCTGTTTTAGTTTTATTTCTTATTTGACAAGGGAAATTTTTCAGACCATGTTTTTCTGAAACAGTTAACTATGGGTTATAAAGCTTGAGAATTGTTTAGGCTTTTTCAGCTGCTGGTACCAGGCTGAATTACACCAGCACAGATGCATCTGTCTGCCCTCACTGAGGGAATCCAGAGAGCAGAAAGCTTTCCATACGAGCTGTATTTGCACTGAACCCTGGGCCTGTCTTGCTTCTGCTCCTTCTGTGACTCCATGTGCCTGAGGACATACGAGAGAAAGGTGAACAATAAAAATGTCTCCAGATTGAAAGTAAGAGGCCTATTTTGACCGTAACAATAAATACATGAAAAAAGATCACAGAATTCTCTCTCTGCCTATAAATCTGGCCCTGAGGCTTGAAGCTCACAGGTTTCACTCGTTCTTTATGGTCTGAAACAGATCCAATGTCAATCAAGGCTAGGAAGAGGGGGGGAACCCTCTTCTGAAGAAGTGGCAGAACAAGAGCCCCTCTTCCTGGAGCTCTCCGGTTTCAACAGCAGGTCAAAGTACCTCCAGTTTGTGACAACGCTGTGAAGAGGAAGGCGAGGGGCTGGGAAGGTGTTTCAGGAGCCCCAGCAACCTGTTCTGGCCCAGAGCAGCCCCTCCCTCTGACAGGAAACTTCTAGACTTTGGGTCAGTCCTGAGTAGTTTAGCAGTAAGGGGGTTTGGTGAGAAATCTTTCTTGGGACTAGGGCAGAAATCTTCCCCGAGGGAAAGGAAAGGCTCACCCTTGTGCCTCCCTGCAGGAAGAGGTAACAAGGCTGCAGGTCATGTTTGGAGGTCCCAATCCCCACTTCACCCCCAGAATGGTGAGATGAAATCTCCTAACCCCCCCAGTCTGCTGTGGATTTTTATGGTTAGTCTCAGTAGAGTTTATTCCCATGTTTCTGCCTCTGGTAGGGCTAACCTGCTGTAGCATGGCACTGATGTGTCTGGTCACTTGGAAGAAATTTGTTCTCATCATGCTTGTCCTGACAGGATTTATGTGAGGTATGAGTCTCATTAAATTAATAACCTTCATCTTTTCAGCATAGGATATGTTTAAAAACATCTGGTTCTAAGTGCTGGGTGTCATTATCCATAAATGAAATGACAGGTTTAGGAACCTCCTTTTAGCCCCGAAGCAAGCAACAAAAATGTCAACCCCATGGTTTCCTCCATCGAAAAGTGCTGCTCCTTAGGGTGTCTCAAAAAATGCCTTCTCCTGGGTATGCAGCTTTTTCCCAAAGCTGACCATGGGGAATGTGACAGGACAATGTTTCTGACCAAAGCTTGATGGCACCCTCTGAACCTGAAGCTTTGAGAAGCAGCTGGACATAAGCACAGAGCTTCCCCTTCTCTGACTTTCCAGCAACCTCAAAAAGGTATTACTATGGCTGAAACCTAAGCACCCCCAGCCACAAAACTACCTCACAGTCCTCCCAGAAAGCTGTTTCTGTCAGTCCTACCTCAGAACCATTTGCTGTTGGTTCTGTGGCTCATACCATGCAGGAGAATTGGTTGGAGCTGATTTTCTTTAAAGAAAAAAAAAAGGTATCCTGATTGAAGGTAGGATAATGCCAACTATGGTTCAAAAGTGATGTATGTAATATTAATTTCAGAGCTAAGTTAGGAGATTACTTGAAAACAAGACATTTAAACACATGTTAACAAAGGTATTAGGAGTCTGACTAGATGAGCAGATGTTTCCTAAAGATCTTTTCCCTGATATATCACTTAAGAATATGAAGGTGAAAAGATGGTCATGATGCCACATGAATGAAAGAAAATATACTCAAACTTATTTCTGGTTTGAATTTCTTTCCCCTCCCAGTTACTCAAATCCTTTGTTTTGTATTAATGTGATTTGACTTAACATTTTAAGGTTAAAAAACTATACTCAAAAGCTTTACTAACATTTTCTAATACTTCAGGATTTCAAGTTTCATGCTGTTTGAATCCAAAGGAATTTTAGTTACAGAAGCTGACAGTTTATTTTACCTATGGTGTTGTTTATGCTGCGTGCAACATCACGTGTGTGTAAGTTTGAGTGTGATCTTGTACCTTCTCCTGGAAATTATAGTAAATGTTTCACAACATTAAGATTTTTTTTAATCAAGCCTGGATATTTTAAGTGAGGTGTTGTGCTGTAGGACATGCATCCAACAGTGTGATACTGGGCTGGAATTGGAAGGAAGCATTACAGTGCTCACAACAGAATCCTCTGTCTTTGAAATTACTGAGACTGCACTTGGTTTCCTTCTTATAAAGATTGATGTCACCTCCCAAAAAGCTTTAGTCCAGAGTTCAGATGCAGAGTTCTGGATAATTTTCTGCAGGAGAACTAGTGGAAGATACCCAGAAGATGGTTGAAACTGCTTAAACTTTCCCTTCACATTTTATTATGGTGTTTTCTTTGCACTGAGCTTGGTTTTTGCACAGAAGAAGGAGTGTGTGTAGCTGTCTCTGAGGTCACCTACGATTCACCTGCAGCTGGAGTGATCTCTGTGGAGAACACGTCTCTATTAGCTTCTGCTTCAGCTTCTAAGTAATGTACTTTTTATGTGGCTGTGTAATCTGTGGTTATTGTCCTACAAGCTACCACAAAGCATCAAAATTCAGCTCCTATGAAAGGTCAGCCTGTGCTATGAGTAGCATAGAATGGCAGGAAGAGAGGGATTCTGGAAAACGCTTACTTTAAGTGAATTACCCCTTTAGGATTTTCTTTACTGTCTTGGTGACTTTAAGTAACTCTCCCTCTGCACTTGCTCTTCATTTTTTTCCCCTCCCTCTTCATCTCTAGTCTCTGACAGTAAAATGTCAACAGAAAATATCTGAGTGCAGGTGTGATCAAGTGGGTTTGAAATATGCAAATATGATCACCCAGGCCTGGACACTAGCACTGTCCAAACTCTCTTATCTGTCTGTGTTATAGGGATTTGCTTTTGTGATTGAAGTCCCTGGAGCAAATGGAGCCTCTGACTCAGATAACCACTACTCTATCAAGTTCGTGTAATGTAGCCTATTAAAATAACATTAAATAGTTAGATGGGATGGTCCTTTTACAGTCTTCTTAACGAGGAAGAAACTGATGCCTAAGGCACTGAGCACTGCCTGCAAGTTAGACAGAGCCCTAAATCATTTTTTTGATGTGTATTTAGGGTGCTAACTTCTGTGCAGCTCAATGTCTTGCAAGGAAGGGCCCCTAAAAGAGCTGTTAAATGGACTCAGCTACAAGGGTTGTTGCAAGCATGCACCTGTCTAGTGACAGCAAGTTAAAAGATAAGTGCTTGAATAAATCAGTCGACAGGTTTTATGAAAGACTTGGGAGGAGAGAGAGGACAGCAGAAAGTAGCTGTTTTTGATGGCAATCAAGAATGAAAGATGTTCTAAAAACATGTGAGAACAGGCAAATGTTAGCAGGTGTTGTAAATGTCCAGGCTCAGAGTGGAGTTTGAGCCATGCTGGGTAAACAACTTTCTCACAGGTTAAACTGCACTGAAGGTGTTAGTTCAGCCACAGCGTCTCAGCAAAGGAAATTGTAATTTAGGGATGGATGGTGTGCTGTAGGCTCTGAAGTCCTTCTTGACTTCTTTAATATAGATTCTTCTTTCCAGGTCTGCCCTGGACTCCTTAAACTGCTTATACTTCATAGCATACTTGAGTGTTCCCTCTTCAGACAGCTAATTTTTGGTGCAAAATCCTGGTCTTTCATCACCTTTCCCAGCACTTACACTAATCTAAGTTTCTTCAGTGACAGTTTCCATTGTGTTTTAGACCATCAAGAGCAGTTTCCAAGGAGACTACCTCCTTGTGGGTTGAATCTTCAGCAGGTGCATATTAGCTCATTTCCAGTGAAGTCTGCAGGGTGAGTTGTTCCAGTTTATTTATGGGATTAAGTTTACTAATCAAACTGTTAGCTGTATCACAAATGAAAAAAAAAATAAAAAATAAGCTCCTGGTTTAATCTTCTTTGACTATTCTTGAGGGCATCATTGATGGTGATGTGGTCTTAAAATGAATAAGCTCATTTTGGCTACAGAATGTAAAGCCTATTTGCAGAGCATGCATCATGTTCCACCACGGGCTTGAGATTTTATGAAAACAGCAAATTCTGAGAAACAATATGTTCACATGTGATTTCCATAAGTCTTAATTTTCAGAGCATTAGGAGACCAGCCTGCAGCCCTTCTAGTTTCTTTGTGTAAAATCAGGAACATCAGGATTCTGATGAAAGTTTGCAGCTTTTTTCCCTCCTTTGGTGCATCACTCTCTGTGATTCTGATACAGGTGACAATTGCGAGGTAAAGTGTACTTATTTTTTCCACTGAAAGCCCAAAGTCAACATTTGCTGCACATGATTGCTGTGTCTCCCTCAGCAGGTCCCATACTAGAACCAATTGACTTTCTGTTTGGTGTGTGTGTTTCTGGGGGAGGTGTGTGCAGTTTTTACTTTAATTATCAGTACACCAGGCTAGACTTGCCTGTGTATAACATTAGAAATAGAAGAAATGCTCTAGGCAGTTTATGTCATGTTAATTTATAGCTTGGATAGGATTTGGATAACCATATGAATTACTTTACCAGTGGACTTGACCTTTACATGAGGTGGCAAATTGTGCGAAAGAGAGAACAGCAACAATGTATTTAAAGAGGGGTGGAATTTGAATCTGAATGGTCTTGATTTTGCAATAAATCAGCCACAGAATAAACATGTCTCTTCTCTCATCCCCCCCACATATGGAATGATGATTAGAACCAGGACATCAAAAAGGTCGCAGGAGTAAACAAGTCTATTTATGACACTTTTTCTTTGAGCAAGTTTAAAATGCTAGCTTTGTAATCTTTTTAAATGTGCATAAATGAACTATATATTTTAATGGTAAAAATATGGACATGTTCTGTCTCTACCCTTCATAAATATATTTTGGGCTATTTCTTAAATAGTTGTGGTCCTTAATTAAAGGTAAACATTGCATATACCTGTTAGAGTTTGTATTTCTGAGGATATTATGTGTGTATTTCTATCCAGGGAGGTCTCCTAGACCATATCCTCTCTTCTTCCAGTTGCATTTAGCAATATGGTAGTGGTACAAGTTATTACTATAATATTCTTTTATTATTACTAATGCAAGGAGTTAGCACCTCCACACTTGGTGTTCCTCAGGCTTCTCTTACAGTTTCTGACTCAGGAGGGCTTTAGCATAACATATACAGCGTCATCGACTTAGGCTGCTTGAAAAATGGCTTTGCAGATAACTCAGATGTGTCCCTGTCATTTTCATATGCAGCTTGTTGCAGCATCAAATTTCTCAAGAAAGATACAAAAGGAGGGAGGAATAATAAAAAAAAATAGGATATAGAGAGAAAAAGTGAAAACCTAGATCTAGAATTAAGTAATTTTTTTGTTGTAGGTTGACAGAAGAAACCTCACTTATGAGGTTTGATTTTTGGACTGAATTGATACAAAGACATCTGTGACATTCTGAGTTGTTTGTGCAAATTTCTAGTTCAGACTAAATTCATGGGAGCAGATCTAATAACATTCAGAATAAGTTGCTGGGTGGGATAAGTGACCTAAGAGACAATGTGAATCATCTTCTAATTACTATTTTAAATGTAGACTAACATCTCAGGAGGATGACTGTTTCTCATTAGAAGTCTGACCATACAGTTCTAGAGATAAACTCTCTGCTCTTTGTTCAAATCAGCACTAAAATCATAAAGACTGGACTGGATCCTCTCAATTTTCGAAGCAAATTTGGATTTAACACGTGTAATTAAAATCTCTCAAACATCTAAGCCACTCAGTGTTCTGATTCCATTGGACTTGGTATGGAACTGTACACATAACTGGATTCTTGTGTATTAACATGGCTTTCCCTCACCCCCATGCTATTAACTAACTGTTGAGCATCACTGCAAATACATATTATGGTGTGATAATTTCCTACTGTATTTGAGTAAATGTTGTAGAAAACATAATGCTGTAACTCTGTTTAGTCAGGCTCTGTACAGATGTAAGGTTAGTCAAGGATCAGACTTCGTTTTCATCTCTCCTTCTGCTTCATTGCCCACATATGGGGTTTTGAGCATGAATTATTAATAATTGAATCATTTTAAATGCTGGAGATGCACCAATTGTTGTCAGATTTTAAATTTGTTCCTTTTAATTACATAGTTACCATTTAATGCACAACATGAATCTAAGGAGTTATAATTGTTAAAGAACATTTTCCACCTCTCTTGATTGGTATGAGGGTATAGAAAAAGCTCTTCAGCAAATGCACAGAATTTTCTTCTAAAAATATGCTAAATTAAAGTAATATGAATGTAAGAAATGACCATAGATAAACATTTTTAATGATGTATGCTTTTTAATCTGTGCATTCCTGTACTATTGATAATACTGGGGGGCTGAAGTTTCCAGTTGTTTTACCTGATAACTGCAGATAGTATAGGTAAGATAATAAACCAGAATGAACACATACACACACCTACACAAAGTGAGGATTAATTACTTCATATGAATGAAAATCTGAAGTCACCCTGGAGATGCTATTGCATCTGTTATTGCTTTGCTTTCAGCGGTTGGTGCTGATGGTAATGTTCCATCAAGTGCCCTGGAAAAATTTGCATGCTAAATACTTGAGGCTTGGCTTAATAAAACAGATTTTTGAATATGTTAATCATGCTTATTTTGATCTTCCTGAACCCAGCAGCTGATTGGGACCTCTTGCCACCTAGATCTTGTATCAAGGAGATTCAGTTTGCAGACCACTGCCCTGAGATTTTCCACGAGAACTTCATACCAAAATGATCAAGAATTTAAGGTCATCTGTAGAAAAAGTTGACTACAAAGCAAAGTTCAAATTCCAGGGGATATAAGTACCCCCAAGAACTGGAAATATAGAGATTTCTTCTGCAACTTCCCCTCAGTTTGGACACTGTTATTTTTCTGACCTATCTGTGGGTATTTCCATGGAATAGCCTAAAGAAAGATGAACATGAGTGGGCCTTGTAGGACTCTGAGCAATGCTGTGAATAGCTAGGGAGTTTTCTTTTTTACTAGATTCACCCACAGTGGGAAATGTCATCCCTGTCCTTCTCTGTGCTTTTTAACCAGCTTCCCTTTGATGCTACAAATAAATAAATGGAGGAAAACCAAAGCCTTGGAAATCAAATAAGTTTAATTTGTAAGGGACATCTTTCTGTTGAGAAGAAGGCCTTTGAAAAAAAAAAAAAGAACTTGATTTGGATGCACCCAAAGGTAAATATGTAATTCTGGAGGGGGACTTAAAGTTTGGAAGTTGCATTTTGTCACCACAGCCTTTTAAAGCCAGATCCATTTTATTTTCCAAGATGAACCTACTGATATATCTGTAGCTATAAGGAAGTTCTCTGTTTAGGTAAAAGGAGTGTAGCAGAAATTGCTGTGCTATGACAAAGAAAAATTTAGGAGTTACCTATTAGGGCAGTGAATACATGCTTGAGCCTAGAAGTGCAAATCCAGTCTTTCAAGACAGGAATTATGTTAGAACCACTATCTTCCATATGAATGAACTTGTTCTAGAAAACCAACAGTCTGTGCTTTCTTACCTAAGTAGTGTCTCTGATAGCTCTGATAGTTTGAGGAAGAAGATACAGCCTGAATAGGGGAAGTGTTCACCAGTTGAGGCAAAAACGAAAAAAATAGACCCAAAACTCAATATCATACTCTTCTATAACTCTTGTAGCTAACAAACCATTAAAACTGCTGGTAGAGCTTTAAAACTAACTGCTTGAATGATTGATGTGAAATATTTATTCTCTGAATTGAAATGAAAATGCTGCACAGGGAAATGTCCTCTTATAGTTCTGTCATTATCACGTAACTTTGAGCCTGGAAGACAGTGTTTGGTGGCAGTGAGGTTAAATGATGGGACTGGCTTATCTGGGATTGGACTCTGTATTCCTCTAGAATGCTGTAACATTACAGATACTTTAAAAAGGCTTAGAATAAAAATATTTCTTCCTCTTTGGTAAAGAAAATGTGATAAGAGAGGACGTTACTGATTTATTTATCTTAGGCTTATGATTAGAAAGATAACCCAAAAAAAATCCAGTTTGGAAGAAAAATTCTTAAGGTAAGAAGTCTATGTGCTTGCAAAGGAGAATTTAGAGCAATATCCTTTGGTATGAACAGCCCTGCTCCAGTGTACTGTGGTGGATTCCACAGAATCACATCAGTTTTTGCTCTCAGAACCAAGCTGATGATACCTCATAGGAATTTTTATCTCTTCCTCCTCCTTTTTTTTTTCTTTTTTTTTTAATGATTTGTTGAAACTGGAGGAGTCATTTTAGCTTTACATAGTATGAATTCCAAATCTGTTCTACTGGGACTTCTTGTGGGTATAACATAATTAAACTATTTCAATACCGCAAATGATCTCACTTTTCTTTCACCTTGCCCCAGTATAATATTAACTTCTCATAATTTACATAGCTAAAATAAGTTTCTGAATACCAAAGAAGTCAGAGAGAGTATTACGAAATGCTAAGTTCCTCTTACATTTTCTTCTGGAATTGATTCTCAAATGATGTACATAACCTTTTATAATTTTAATTTTATAATGCCATTTAAATATCAATATAATAATATCTAAATTCATACTAGTGTAAGATAAGAATTTAGTCCTAGAATTTCAGCTGTAAGCTTAGCATCATTGAAGTTAAGATTCTCCAGGGTTACAGGATGCATTTGGGACCAGACCCTCTGGATTTAGCACAACTGGCCACACACAGAAGGGCTGTCTATGTAGGTAAGGATTTTCAGGCCTGGCTGTAGAATCTGTTGAGTCTTTCTGTCATAGTCTATCTGAAATTTTAGTGAGGAAACAATTTTTCATAACTTTAGATGCTAATCAATTTCAAATTTCAGTTTGAAACGGATAAATTTTGCAACCTGTTGCAGCCTTGAGATTTTATTGCTTCTTACTGCTTTCATTCACCATATGGTCTGCTATTCACAAACTCTGCCCTAATGAGAATTACTCTTGCAGGTAATTTTCTAATGATTATCTTGGGATAAACAAATTTTTCATACTTGTTTTGCTAATGTATTCAAGTAGGTTCACAGGGGAAAAGATTAATCATCTAAAAAGCAAGCCAGTGTTTTTCATTATGCTAAAGGATCCAAAGATGATCAGAGCAAAGCCACTCGTTGCTATGACAGCAGATACCTTTTTCTCTCTTTGTGAGGTAAATGGCAGCTCCCAAGCTGATTGGCTAAAATGAGCTTATCCTGGTGGCCAACCATAGGGAGTTAATTTCATCAGAAAGAGAAAATGGTGGGAAATCCTGCCGTGACCATACAAAGGAATTTTCATTACAAGCCAACAGAGTCAGGGCTTCTCTTTCATTATAATTAATATGTTCCATCTAATAAAATAATTTAGCAAAGGCAGACAATACAATTAGCCTGTCTATTATTTTGTATATCCACAAAAGCTTTAATCTGTTTTCCACTAAGACCTACACTCAAAGTAAAGCAACCCTTATTTTCCCCATAATACTTCTATTATTGAAGACTGTCATCATGTACCTGTTTATATAATTGGAGATAAGCTAATTGCAGGCAATACAAAAGGGCTGCAGGTATTCTTACAGATATTTGCTGGAAGCAGTCATGCTCTATGAAAAAAATGGATGCAATAAACTTTAAAAAGGAATATTTCCCTTTAGTTTAAGGTGGTAACTCACATCATATTTCTCACTTTCTCAGTGGAGGAGACTTTTATTTGGGTCAGATTCAAGGACAGAGGTTCCAAGTCAGTTCACAGGTGCAAAGAAGAGATTGTAATGAGGCATTAGGGTTTACAGTTCTGTAACAAGGAAAGGACCTACACTACCTTGCATGAGTTCTCACCTCCTGTGACCTTTCAGCTGTAGCCATCTCATCCAGTCTTTCAGGTAGGACTTCCCTTGAAGAGGTTGGCTCAGTTAATTCTGTGCAGTTTCCAGGCCACTATACATCACAGGCCAAAAAAGAGGTGGCAAGAGTTGTATCAAGAGCTGTAAATTACATACTAATGCTTGTATAAGTCACTGTAGAACAGGATACAAGTTGAGCCGTTTTATCTGCTGTAGGTCTGTTTTTTATTTTTACACTGTTTTTAACTGGCATTGGTCAAGCAGGGTTAAATTTAACTATGAGGCTATGTTTTGCAAGGGCTAAAAAAAGCAAATCATATCTCAGAGAAGATGTCTACTCTCTGAACCTGAGTTTCTGCTTATGGTTGCTTTACAACTTGTTTATAAGGTCATTTGGGGGGTTAATCATAAGAGGATTTAGAGCTATTGCATTATTTGATTCATGTTTTAGGAAAAATTATGTAAAATGAGGAAGTAATTGAGCTCACTGGGTACCTGGTAGATTACAACCCCTTTTTTGGTCATTACTAGATGTTTATAAGATATCTACCACCACAGGAGATAGCAAAATCTCCATCATATCAAAGTAACGTAAAAGGAAAACTGTGCCCTGAGACGTTAAATTTGAGTATGAATCATGATCCTAAAGTCATTGAATTCACTAATTTCAATTTCAGTTGTTTTTGTATAGTGTTTATGCTGAACATTTCATAAAGCTGTAGTATCCTTTGCAGTTGTCACTGTATATCTGTGGGATGAGAGGAGAAATCTAGAATCAAGTAATGTAATAAAATTACTGTTGTTGGCGCTTTAAAATGTGAAGGTCAGGCAGTAAAGTATTAGCTCTTATCTTTATTTACCCTTCTCATACGTAAAGGGGAAAATACTAGGCTGTATCTAACACCAGTAGAAAACCAAGACAGTGGAAAGTTTAATTACTTGCCTAAAACCACAGTGATTCAGTTGCACAGATGAGATTACAACTCAGGAGCTCCTGGCCCTTTGCCCAGGCTCTCTGTGTCGCGGAGCTCTTGGTTTACGTGTTGTTTTACCAGGACGCTTCCAAGACCCAATTTTCTCCACTGTGTATGTGTACACATGCAAAAACACTTATGGGTAAAACTTAAATGTGTCTTTCTATTTAACCCTTGCTAATTACGTATGCAAATCCACAGCAAACACACCGTTTCCCTTCATCTTGTGCAGTTGTGGTAACATGTCATGCAAATTGGACCAAGCAACTGGAACCCACCTTTTTGCATCTGCAAATTCTGTGGAATCCTATTCTTTGTTTTGGCTTCTAGGTTGGTGTAGTGGAGCTAGGTCACCCAATTTGTAAGCACCAGTGTGGTATTTGAAGATCAGCTCTGTGGTCAGCTAAACACTGTCCTGTACTGTATATGTTTATCAGTTAATAGGAGAACAAGATTCAGACTCAACAGTCAATCTCAATTACAAGTTCATGTGGGGCATGTAAGCAAGTGCTTGGGTTCCCTGACATGGACACAACTGACAGCCAAAAAAGGGAATCTTAAAAGGTATGTGTATCCTCTCCTAGACTAAATCTTCAACCCTTTTTACTGTCTGCAATCCCAATGTTGGTCTGTCCTAAGTTCAGGTGAAACTATATAGGAATGTAAAGATATCAAAGATGTCTCACAAGTTGTTAATGCAACTACACGTTTTCAAGGACCATTTCTAGAGGCAATGTGTGGATATTTACTTAATGGCATCCTGGGACATGATGTGTGTTTTTATATGGCTGTGCCATAGGCTTCTAGGACTTGAATTGTGCAGGAAGTCTCCTAATGTAAAAGCTGGGTGAGTAAACTCCTTTGCAGGTGATTTTGTGACTCTAACCCTGCCTCTCCACAGACTTCAATGCAGTTAACCTTACAATGAAGGCCATTAAATCCAATCCAACTGCTTCCTTAATGCTGGCATGTTTTCTTGTTACCTTCTGCAAAAGTTGGTGTTTTCAGGTGTGTTAAACCGTGCTGAAAGTGGCAAGTTTAACCACTGCCCTTAACTTCCATTAACAGTAAGAGAGTTAATCACTTGTTTCCACTCTAAACAAAGGCAAATGCTCAGGAATTCCAGACCTTTCCCAAAGAGGCCCCAGTGGTGTGTTGTTGCTTGGGAAAGGATTGGTGTGCAGAGTGGGAGAAAGGCTGAAACAGCTCCCAGGCACATGGTACAGGTCTTGGTGGGGAAGCCACAAAAAATTTCCACCCACTAGGCTGCTGCATATCCCGGCAAACTGTGACGAGGAGGCAGGAGTGAGAATGGGTGGGGAGAGGGAGGGAAGGGGGTTTCCTTGCTTAAACTTTCTGGGGCTGTGATCACACATAATTATGCCTTTCCATCAGGAAGATAACTTGGAGCCATCTGCTCAGAAAACTTTGGAATTTATGTATCTGTTCAAGTCTAAAGGAGTAAAAACTTCTTTCGCATAAAAATGAGGGGTAAACAATAAGGGTGGTTGTATCTACATCAGTTCATACACAAATTTTTCTAAATGGTTTAAAAATCTTGCAGTTCTTTGGGTCTGAGGTTTTGGTTCAGTCCCTGAGATAAGTACCCAACCACTAAGTGTGGATCAGAAACCTGGATTAAAATTTCTACAAAGGCAATAAAAATCTTATCTGTTTTATTTAGGATCTGCCTTAATCCAATGAAGGTAGAATTTTATTTATTAAAAAAGACATATAACTTCTTATATACCTTTTGATTATTATTTTCATAAGCTTCAGTAAAAAAACCCAATAGTTTATTTGAGAATGAGTGGACTTTTTTATCTGAAAAGTTAAACCAATGGTTTCTGAGGTGAGAAACAAAATTATAAAAAATGTAATCAATGAACATAATACATGTTTCAACTCTCCAGAAATCTGATATTCTACGTAACTTTCAGGTGGAAAAGGTATTTAAAAATATGCATGAGCTGGCTTTGAATGTTTTCTCAGAAAATACATTAGGGTGATGCAAATGCTGCAATGGAGCTGATATTGTTTTACTGTTTGTAATAGTCCTAGTAAACTCCTGCATGATTAAAATGATAGGACTTGGCTTAAAAATTCCAGCACCAGACTCAACACTGTGCTTTTCAATGCTTCTGAATTAGGTCAGAACCTGAAGATAAAACGTACTATTGTAGGAATAGTATCCATTTACAGCCTGTGCTGTCAAAACCTGAGTGATGACTCCCCTCCCAAAGATGGTGTTGATGATGTATGTTCTGACTCAAAACAATTTCTATTTTTGACTCTTTAATTCTATTGTTGCATTTCTGTTCAGTGCCCTTCGATTTGTATTGTCTCTCTGTACTCTGCAGCTCTAATTCCGTCGCTTGCAAAGTACACTAAGAGCTTTCCTGCAACTGTTCTGACATGCTCATAACAGGTACAGTTTTTCTTTGACAGTGCAGTATCTGTTTTTATCAGCATGTGGGCTGCTGCCAGTGATTTACAATCAAATGTTAATAAAATTTGTCTGTTCCCTGTGCTGTTTGTTTAAGCAGCTACTCTGAGTCTTTTCATGAGTTGCACCAAATAAGATCAAAGGGTTCAGAAAAATGTTTGTCAATCTGAGAAGTCACAGTGATGGTGTTCTTGTAAATGCAGAATCCTAAAAATTCATAGCTAGTAAAGTGCTCTGCACACATGATTAATGACTTAATGGGAGATGACAAGATAGAATACTTTTTGATATAGTTTCACTTTAAAAACAAAGAGTAATCTGTTTCAAGCCTAGAGAGAAAGGGGGGGAAAAAAGGGCCGGTGTCAGGCTAGATTTCCCCTATAGATACTGCTAGAGCTTCTGTCCCTGCCATTGAACACAACAGCTGGTAAGCAGCAAGCAACTGGAGAAAAAGACCTGCCTTTAATCCAGTACAATGTTTTCTTGTGCCCATTTTACTGTAAGTCTCAGTGGCAAGGGGACAAAGGCTGTTGACTGATCTATGCAATTACCTCCTCTAATATTGCTTTCAACTGTCTGCCCAGAGTGACAAGAGTGGATGAGGTTTAGTTAAAGTCTGGGAAAAATGTCCTTTTAATAAATAAATAAATAAACGTCCCTCTCTGCTATCAAGCTGCTTTTTTAGACCTTTGAATCTGTTTTGGAAGAGTACAGGTGATGTGATTGAAAGTTAAGAGTGAATCTGAACTCAAATAACAGCGATGCAATCAATGTTTTTTAACAAAATACCCTTAAGTGTTTTGTGTAGTTTGCAGTGGGAAAGAAAAGGGTGTTTTTTCTTTCCTTATTTTCCCTTTTTAATTTCCTTTCTGGTGGGGGGGGGGTATCTCTTTTACATAGTGTGACTCAGAAGCACATATATTTAAAAATAATTGTCCAGTGCACTCTTCATTTGGAGGCTTTATCTGTCCTTTTTGGCAAAAACTTGTTCCTTTAAAAATAAATAAATAAAGGTAATCCAAGCTGCTCTTTATTTCTAATGTGGAAGACACAAAGGTAAAATTGTGTTTAATGAACTGTAGATGGAAGCCTTTTCCTTTTATCTGAGGAAATAGCATGAGGTGGCACTGATTCTCTGAATCAGTGCAATGGAGTTAAGCCTGATATCGAGGCCCTTTCTGTGACACAGGTGACTGTAAGAACTGGCATCTTGGTCCTTATTTTCTTCGAGTTTCTTGTGCAAAAAGTTCCAAGTGAACGGGAGTGTGTGCTGTACGCTAGGGCTTGATGTGTGCTACGGTTATGCAGTCATGGTGATGATTGAAGCCTTAATTGATGAATAGGCAGCACTTCAATAAGTAAAGATGTTCGGTATCGTGATGACAAACATGGTGCAGGCACATAGGCATGAGTGTTGCAAGGTCTGTGTGGTACATGGCAGAGAATATCCTTGCTAGAACTGGAATCTAAGGCATTACCAAACTCAGAAGAGAAGGTGGTTGTGCTAGGCAGCTTTCTGTTCCACTAGCTAGGAGCAGGCTGGGTAGGGAAAATGCCTTGCTCTTCGCCTTTTGTGAATTCAGGAATTTCGGGAAAAAAACCCAACAGAATTGGGCTGAATGGGGCTTGTTTTTCCCTGAATGTGAAGATGCAGCATTTGGAACACAGCAGATTTCACTCCATGTCCCTACAGAGCATTGATTACCTGCTTGCAAATGTCATACCTCATGGTACTGCAAATTCTTCTCATTATATTAGGTTATTTTTTTCAGCAGGCCAGAGACCATCAATTGTCTCCTAAAATGCCTGAGAGGAAATGCCAGTGAGAATCTGATTTGGATTTCATTGTATGGTCCTTCTGATTACAGTAACAGAGTAGGAATTGGGATTGAGACTGCCAAATCCTTACACATATGGCATCAAATATCCTCAGTGTTCAGTTCATACCAGCATCTATTGAATAATGCTCATATATTATGTGATGAACCTACTTTTTCACTAATATTTAAGCTCCTGTTCAGTATGTTCCAACCATGTCTAAATCACATTGATATATGAGCTTGTATATGCATTGCTTGTCTATTAACAAGGAAAAAAGTGTACTCCACTGGATTTAATGGTAGTGGCTGTCAAGTGGCAGTCATTCCACTTCTGGGCTCCATTTTTTCCTGCTTAAATATCACCCCTGCAAAACCAAGGAATATTTAATTTAAATTTACTCTCCCATTTCTGCAAAAACTCTGAGATCTATAAGTGGGTGTTGCTAAATTAAAGCCTTCATTTTATTATGGTGCCTTAACAGGTTACTAAAAATTGGCAGTGACTGTCTTAGTGTGATCTGTAAAGATGGCTTCACCATAAGAGTTTTGCTGTGCTGTCACCTCTGACCCTGGATAGGAAATATACTGTATTTTTACCACTTAGTGAGGTTGCCCAGTTAGGGACTAAGTTTGCAGATGGTACTACTTTGCACAGGAGTACTACTCTTGTTTCTGCACTGAATAAAAATCCGTGTTTATGTCCATCCCTACTTCAAAATCTCTGACTCCTGATTTATATATCACCCTTGCTTTGGTACCTTTTAATTCTGGCTTTGTTGCTTTGTTGACTGTTGTGTTGTCTGGGAGCCTTGAGGACATGGCTTACCTGGATCAACCCACACTTTGGTATTTGTACCGGTTGAAGGCACTGTACAACACTGATATTTTAACTCCGGACTATAAAAACATCTGTGTTGAACAGTAGGAAGAAAAAGAACCTACTCGTGATGACTTCATATTCCTTTATCTCTCCAGTCTATTTGTTCTGTAAAACCACAATAAGAGAAGTAAAAGCCAGCGTTACGCATTCTTACCTATTTTTTTAATATGTAACTGTACCTTAATGCTAATTTTAAAACTTGACTAAAAAAGTCCCCAAGTCTTTCTGCTTAAAAAAAGGAAAGGAAGCAGCATTAATGAATTTGTTTTCTTTTTGTGTTTCCTTAACGATGATTCAAGAGAATTAATCTGTGTGGAAATAAAAAAGAAAAAGTTAATTCAGAAAACTGCCTGAGATGTTTCCTGCTTATTTTTTTAGGTTGAGACTGTTGAATTTACCAGATTTGTCTCAGACTCTTGAGTTTCATTTGCATGGACAAAATGTGTCAATGGCTTCTTTTATGGCCTCAGTGTGAAGAGGCTCAAGTAATGGCAGCACTGTTTATTTCAGCATAACAACGGATCATCAAGTTTGTTGTTGCTGTCTCAAGCAATATTTGGATATAAATCCCATTTTGAAGTCCATTCCCATCTCAAAGTCTGATTATTCTACCTTTCAGTCAATTTGGGTTTTGCCCTTATCTACTCTCTTTAAAAGATTCTACCAAAGCTTCTCCAGTACTGACTTTCAAGAGCACAGTTGCCCTCTTTGTTTGCCTGGTGTTACAGAGCTCTATTCTGATGCAGTTCTTGTCTGTTTACTTGCATGTTTCTTCACCCTAGAGCTGTGTCTTGCTGGGCTAGAAAGGAGTTATCAGACTCCTTTGCAGCTTCTCTCTCCAGACTGTTGAAGAATTATACTGCATGAATTTCTGTGATTTACAGAGTAGGGGAAAGTACAATTACCAAAACATACCCTCTTCTTCCTTCTCTGATCAATCACATTCCAGTTGTGGCTGTACTGGAAATGTTTTCTCTAAAAATAAGATGCCCAAATCATAAATCTGAACAGTGTATTTCAAGAGGGGAATTCCTAGGGTGTGGTGAATTTTTACAAGACATAGACTTTTAATAGAAAAGAGAGGCATTCCTTTGAAGTGTTGTATGAGGAGAGGAGGAGCCAGAAATCTCAGAGAGCCCAACTTAACCAATGCATTTAATTTGGTTTAAAAGGTTCATTACTTGTGGAATGCTAATGAATTTTTATACTAGAAAGTTCTGAAAGGGTGGTAAGATTTATCCTTTATATTCTCACCATTCCCTATTCTGTGCACACTAAATAAATAATAAAAGAAGCAAACTTACATTAGTGTGGTCTGAGACTAACACACAGGTGGGCCCCGCTAATGCTTCAGTACTTTATCATATCTGATCTTTTCTGAGAAAAGAAATCTCTTTGCTGTCACTGCTTAAGCACCTCATGTTGTGTAGGTGTGGTGTAATTAAGCCTCTTAATCTTTTTCCTCTCTATTTTTTTTTTATAAATATCTGGTGGTTATTGTAAATTTCTGTTAAGATTGGACAAAGCATTCCAATAAAATACATATTCTCCTCAGATTTAGAGAGATGGTGGCAAACAGCTGCACTAAAAGGTAGCATATAGGTTAAATAAAAAGATAAGCTCCAAGTACTGTGTAGTCTTTCTTTTTTCCCAAGGGTTTCAGATACAGTTGTATATAATAGTTTAAAAACCAGCATACCCAGTCCTGAATTTCCTTCCCAATTTCCTTCTTATTGGCTTAAAAGAAAGTTAGCTTCTTTGATTTCTTTTATTACTACTCAGGACATCTTTGATTGAAGGTGATGTTGATCCTGTTTGTTATACCTTTGGATCACTTCTAACACTGGTAATAATGAAAGAAAACCTACTCGTGACGTTTTGTATTCCACTGATTTGGAAAACTGAAAGTGACAAGAGATCAGAAAAGAACACTTTCAAAATCTGGCAGCACTAAATAGACTAAAATTCAGGCTGGGGCTCTTTACAGATATTTTGCTATTAAAAAAAAAAAAGAAGAAAAATTTAAAAAAAGTCACTCTAAGTTGAAAGCCAAGAAAAATTCCTGAGTCTCCAGAGGGAGATCATATGAAGATGCATGGACTGGTGCTTCTGCAGATGTTTGGGATGAAATGTCCTATGCATGGCTATTATAATTGCCACAGGCCTGCCCTCAGTGCCCTTTTCTGTCCTTCAAGTCACCTAATAACACTTTGTCAGTTTTCCCCTTATGTGAAGGGATTTAATACTTGTAAAGCAGAAGAACATGGAAACCTGTTGCTTTTGATTCTTTTATCCTTTAAAATCCTATGTTACCCAAATAGAAGTCACTGCTTACCAAAGGATGTTATGTGCCCAGTAAAAATGATCTTTCCAAGGCACAAAAATCTGATTTAATCTTCTCTGGGCCTGTAATGAAAAAAGCCTTCATGAAGTTCACTACCTTTTCCTGGTTCTTAAACCAGAGAAATAACAGGAAATTTCCAGTCTACATTAATCATCTGTAAGTGAATGCTGTTTGTGTTGGAGTGATTTTGAGAGTAAATAAGGAGTACTTGTTGGTATTTTTTTTCTTTTCCTTTTTTTTTTTTTTTTTTTTTTTTTTTTGAGAACTTGTCATGCCTGTTTGACCTTGATGCATCAGCTCCATTCATTATTCTTCTGCAAGGTGTTGGTTCATTTCCTACATCGTGGGGATAAGTAGAAAGGGACTAGATAGCAGAGGGCTACTGCTGGTTTCCTGTTAGCTGGTCAGATGTCAGGCTGGGCTTTCTGTTCTCTAGTTTGATTGATAAGCTTGAAGGAGTCCACGGCAGGTATGCAGGTCAGGGGGATAACAGCTGGAAAATATGCACGCAGCAGAGAGACCACACAGAGAGAGACCAAATTCTTTCTCACTTGTGGCTGAACAATTTCAGGATAACTTGGTGGTTAACACAACATGATTTGACATTTGACGCAGTGTGTAGTTTCTGGATATAGCCATATAATTATGCTCTGCATTCTACTTAGCTGATAAAATACTCTATTACAAAGTAGGATGATGCTAATTGTTTCTTACTTTAATTTTAGCTGCAAAATAATATCCAAGACTCAGCAATGACTGTCTGTGCTGTTGGATAGTCAGAGATTTTACATGTAATTTGTTATATCCAGATGGTTTGACAATTTCTGCTCCTCTCTGGTCACAGAAATAAGAGATGCTAAGCACAGGGAAAGGTGGGAGGAACTTTCTCCCTACTCAGAGTAGGGAAGTGTCAACAAGTGTGTACTTGGATGGGAGCCATGCCAATCTGGCATCACTGGTAATGCCCTGCTCCCACTAAGAGAGGAAGGAGCCCTTGGCGTGTTAGTGAGGGCTGTGTGATGCAGTGTGTCCAAGGGAACTATGCTGTTTGATTATGTTTGACTTCCTCTGTTAATGCAAGGTACTTCCTCGGTACCCTACGTGGGTACCCTGTCTGTGGGAGGTCTTGGGTGGACACTGGATACACACAGACTTTGCCAGTTGCCTCTACGTTTCCACTGTATGCATCCTCACCTCTACACACCCTGTCTGCCTCTCTGGTAGGTAAATGTTGGGGTGGTTCTAGCAAAGATTTTGGGTGCTCAGGCTGTGCTGATGTTACAAAGGTAAGTGCTGCGGCTGGTGTAAAATAAGGCTGGTTAGTCATGGAGTACAGAGCGCCCTGTAAAGCAAGTGCCCATGATCTGTCCCACAGTTGCTGAAGGTCACTGTGTTCTGTAGTCTGCCCCTTTACAAAGGAAGGAGTTGATGTCTTCTCTTCCCTGTATCCAGATTTGGTTTCTGTACTTTGTGCAGTCGTTAGAAACAAGGAGCAACACTAGAGAAGAATTGATCTCGGGGCTCAGTGCTGCCTGGAGAGGCACAGGTTACTGCTATCCCCTTCTGAGTGCTGATTTTAAACCTCAGTTCATAAGCTAGACTTAAAATTGATTTGATGTCACATCCTTACCTTTGACAAATGTGTGGTCCAGAAATAAATAACATCAGCTGAGGCCTCCGTTTTGTCAGTTTCCAGGACACGATTCCAAATAATATTGATACTGAGATAAGACCCCCTTCCTACAGTGAATTAATGTGAAATTAATTTTAAGACAGGAAATAGGCAAGGGCAAACAGCTTCTTCTGATAAAGATATTTTCTTCTACCTTTTTTCCTTTTTTTAGTACAGATTTGTTCTTCCCAAATGATGAATAGGTGGATATTTTAGGGTGCTCTCCATGTTCACAGTTAGGCAGTTGTCTGGCACAGGCATAATCCATAGGAGGATGACAGAATTTCTGTTCTCATTTCATAGAAATAATCAAAACAAAGAAAAATCAGTTGGCTAAATTTATTAAAGGTGCATATATGACAAAGTAATAGTGTAGTATTTCGTCAGTCTTTCTATGAATTTTGATAATGGAGATTTGGTGGCAAATTAAATTTAGATTCCCTAAGCAGTAGCTGTTAGGAGATCTGACCTCTTGTTTTGAAACCAGTAGACTGATTTCTATCAATGGCACCCACTCCACTGGATATTAAACAAGCAAACAACTTCACTGGGAGTGCTGGTTTCACAGTCAGGTGTTTGCTATGTACCTATGGGTAGCAGGTAACACTCCTCCCCTTCAAAACATCAACCTGGTCACTTAATTGTGTAATTCCACCTCTTCCCTTCCTCCCTCTCCTTCCTGCTCCAGCCCCTTTGCAGGTGTCTGGCCTGAGCCATCAGGTGGGTCTCTGTTTGCCTGTCAGCTCAGGAGCTGATGGCCTCACGGAGGTACGGCTGATTGCACAGGGCGGAACGCAGTTGTCTGAATTGCAGGTGTGAGCAATCGCCAGAGATCTCTGCTAATCCTGGGGATCGTGGAGCACCCTGGGCTGCAGCAGGCACAGTCAGAAAGGGCTAAATGAAGTGCAAAAGGGAAAAACAGAAAAAAGTTAAATGCTGTGGTTGCCTTCTCCCAGGTGGCTTGAGCTATTCAGGGCTTGCAAAGTGAATTGCTCTTGGTTTTTGGCAGCGCATGAGGACGGAGTTTTGGAACGTGGCTGGGGATATGTTTATATACATATATATGTGTTTATATAAATAGCTTTATTGACAAGTAATTTAAAAAAGTCAGTGGAAATTCTTATGCACTTTCAGAATTCTGGGTGTGAATTAAAAATGAAGCCCATTTATGCTTTGTCTTTCTTGGCACTTGTGGAGATCAGGTAGCTGAAAGCATGATTCAGTTTTGGGCCTTGTCATACGTGGTGCACAAGAGCTCTGCTGGCCATAGAATGCGTTTGACAGCTCTGGGAACAAAGAGGAATGGATCTTCCAAGAGACTGTCTGCTTTGGGTATCTGAAGTGGTGTAGGCCAAACACAGGAGGAAATGCTAGAGGATAGCTGGGTGTACAGTAGGCAGGGGGCATAGAGTAGAGATGGAGGTGTTGCTGAAGTAGAAAAAATGGGTTTACTAGAGCAGGGAGAAGAGAGAGCAGTAGAAAAATGTAGAGGTGACACATCCCATGTGAACTGGATGTCTTTGATCTGCTGAGTAAATACTGCCTTGCTTTATGAGTTTAAGTTTACTCAGGCTTTATCTTCAGGGTTTTCCTGAAATCTTGTGAGTTACAAGTTCATATTTTTTAATTTGTATATTGAGTTTGATTCCAGATGCTGAGATTCAGAAAAAAAAATGCTAATATATCTGTCACAATAAAATCCAATATATACATAAAAATTATTTCCTGTCCTCAACAATCAGTAAATCTAACATTTTGCTAAAATCGCTGAAGGTTAAACTTTCTCATAACAGGGAAAAATTTAAGGTAGAAATGATAT
Organism: Platyrinchus mystaceus; assembly: GCA_035041135.1. NCBI lineage: Eukaryota > Metazoa > Chordata > Aves > Passeriformes > Tyrannidae > Platyrinchus > Platyrinchus mystaceus. The sequence goes on from JAWWLV010000011.1 coordinate 7,676,736, forward strand.
ACTGCAGCTTAAGGTCCAAATTCTATAATTCAGGGAAAGGATTGCAGGATATTGCTCTTTATTTGCAAACAGGGAAGGGCACTTACACTTAGCAAAGTGTGCCTTTGGAAACCAACAAGAAATTGGAGAGGTGCAAAGAAGATTAAAGTATTCCTCTGCAAAGGAGGTTAATCCAATTTCTCAGCACCAATTTTTCTGCACTTAAGAGGAGATTGTATTCTGCATTCTTGATCCATCAAGTGTAAGTTAATTTAATGCAACAATCACCTATTGCTTGATATTTATTTGTCTCTAAGCATGTATTTTGCAGAGGATAGCGTGATACAGGGGTATGACTTGTGTTCTACCCCTCCTTCTCCACACACAAAGTCAAACTGACTCGATTAGTTTGTGTTCCCTGAGACCCAAGAGACCTTGTTTCAACTTTTATTACCCTCCTTGCTGGCCTGGTATAATGTCACTTTGTCACACTTAGTCTGCTTGCAGTATAACCTCTCCTTTGCACTGTGGAAACACTCCAGAAACACAGATGCAAACCCAGATCCCTACTTCTACCAGTGTAAACTGAGAGGACAAAAACAGTCACAGAATAAAATAAAGGTCTGTAACATGTGAGTAAAGTGACCAGAACAATGACTGGATTGTAGCTTATTGTTTGGTTTTCAAGTTAAAATCCCCAAGAAAATCCCTCCTGTCAATTAAACTGGAAGGAGGGGGGAGCTCCTCTTCTTGCTTTCTTCATACTCACAGCTCCCCCCTCCCAAGTCTAGAGGCACAGTCTGCATAGGAGATGGTGATGCAGTGTGGAGTCAACAAAAACTTGTGTCTTGACCCCAGGATGCCTGAGCTGGGCCTGTCAGTGCTGGTTTACAGAGGGGTTTGCTGAGATGAGTCCTAGGGAAGGGTGAAATGACTGAGGACAGAGGCAGGCAAAGAGCAGCATTAATGCTCAGTATCTTTAAAAGAGATTTATTTTTTTTTTATTTCCTCTTCCCCTTTATCTAATTCCTGAATGTGAAATGGATGCAGATGTGTGGAATTAATTCATCCAGGACTTAGAAACACCGTTTTGTATGTGTACCCACCCACATAATTGCTTTCCTTTGACACATTGCACTCCTGTGCACACCTGTGGGATGATGGCAAGATCTCCTGGATATTAGATCTACTGAACATATGACCGATATAGTTTTCACAGTATGGTGAAGTTACAGAATTACATCTAGGTAACCTTGCTGGGCTATGGACTACATTCTGCTTTCATCTTCTGTATCTTTTGCTTCTGTATCTTTTCCCAGTGTGATGGGAATCAGGACTAGTGTGTCCCTTGTGAATTACAATTTTGTATTTTCATTTATTCATACTGTAAGACTCATGAATAACCGTAGTATTTCAGTTTGCTGGGATTCACTTATTTCTAGAGGAAGTTCTAGGATTTTATTTATTCTCTCTATGACTAAGTGTACCTGTGAATAAAGTAGGGACAATGCTTACCTACTTGCTGATTTTCCTGTGAAGACCAAGTGCTGTTGAGAGGCTCTAGGATAAGACCAGCAAGTCTCTTGCAGGACACTGCAGAGATTTCCCTCGTGCTGGGGCAGGTGGAGTCCAGGGAGGAGGCAGCACAAGGCATCTCAGGAGTGTGTGCTGTACATGTGTATTTGTAGCTACAACAGTGTGTTGCTTGCCTTGATGCCCGCTTCTGATTCTCAGAGGAAGAACTCTAGTCCAGAAAAAAGCGTACTTAGGATCTTTTAGAGGTTGCCAAGTACTTAGGACCTGTGTTTTGTTATTTATTTATAAGAACAGTAGCTCTGCAGAACGGCACTGCAATACTGTGGGGAAGAGGTTGCCCTGTTCCTGACTTACAGGATGTCTCTTACTGATTTTACTAACACCATTTCTCAAAGTACTTAAGATTTTCCTTGGAAAAGGTCCTTCATCCAAATTCTGATAACTTCTAACCTTGTTTAGCTTTCACAGGAGCTAGTGGCACCACAGTTCAAAGTATGTTTTGGCTGCATATTAACAAAATGCTGTACAGTTCTGTTGCATAAAGAATAATTTTCCCATTTGTGGGGTGTTTTTATCCACCCTGTTCATTTTAACTGCCCCAAATATTCATTTCAAGGAAGGAAACAGTCTTTAACATGCGTGTGTTTCAGAGATTTGGGATATTGGAAAGATCATTGGAAAGATCAATCAAAATAGTTAGCTAATTTCCCACTACTGTGCAATTCACAATCTTTAAAGCATTTTCACACCAATCTGCAAGGGCTAGAAAGTGCTAGTAACCCCACAGCATGGGGTTCCTGACACATGGGGTACAAAGCTGGCTATTTCTCTTCTGGTTCTCTCTTCATTTGGGAGCAGAGAGCCTGATTCTTCCTCCTGAAGCCAATGACCGTATAGAGAGAGAGGGAAAAAAAAAAAAAGATAGACTTCCCCAGGGAGCATATGGAAGGAAATAAAACAATTTGCTTGCAAATGGGAGGTAATTGGTATGTTAATTAAAGTCAACTTTACCTCTCTTAATGTTAACCTCCTGATTTTCTCCAGTGTTTCAGGTAGGGGAAAAGAATTTATTCTTTAGTATTCTCGAGAATGAAATTGGATAACAGACACAAATGAAGTCCAAACCTAGTACAAAAAAACATGAGAAGATATGTCTCCCGGCTGCTTTCCTAATACAGCATAAGGAGGCCGAGATAGTTATCTGAGCAGTCACTCCACAGCTCAGACTTCAAATTATAGTAATTATGACAATTTGTGCCAATAGCCACGAGGTGGGTTTTTTTGATGTGGTTAAAAATAACATCTGTAAAAATCCAATAAAAAAAAATTACATTTTGCTAATTTTCTGATAAGATAATGTTTAACTGTACTCTGTGCCTTCTACTGCCGTTTTCAATTAGAGTATTTCCTTCTGGGCTTTTACCATCTCATCTCATGGATCCGATTCCATCCTGAGCAGTTCATTTGTTTTAACTTTCTTAATTAATTGTTTTGTGTAGGTTTTGCCTTTCAAACTGATATCAATCTTCCAGACTTATTAACGTGCTGATTGCTAATGTGTGATACAAAGCACGACTCAGTTAAATTGTTCTTTCTGTCATATTAAACAGAGTTCCCGTATTAGCCTGCTAAACAAAATAATTGTAGATAATTTAGAGGGTAAAAAATGACAAGAGTCCTGTACCTGGGAGAGTAAAATAAAAAGTTCTGTTTGCAGTTGCTTTGTGCTGGCTTTGGGTACAATTCAGAGCCCACAAGCACAGGCAGAGCAAGACAAAATAATTAACTGCTAAGGAACTGTAGGAGAGCTGGTGGGAAAAATTGCTTTTCCCAAGCAGTGAAGTTTCTTACCTTGAGGAATATGGGTTACAAGGAGAAGTAGGGTATCAGACACAGCTGATAGCTTCTCTCCTGTGTCTTCATGTGTGAAATGGCTCAGTTTTATATTCCTGCATTACACAATGCAGATTATGTCATTTTGAAGAAGCACTGTGTCCTTCATACCATTCTCACGTACATCTATTCCATGTAGCTTGGCTGAAAGGACACATCATTTGGAGTCATGATTGGACATTCTGATATAGTTTAACTGGTGTATAACAAGGAACACCCTTCTCTGGGCATCAAGGCCATCCTTGAAGCTGTCATGTAGGTGACCCAGTGCGAGTTCAGTGTGTGGCAGTGCAGGAGAATTGTTTCTCAGAAAAGACACTAATCCCCCAACAATTTAAATTCACTTGGGTTTATGACCAGAGCCCTCACAGCTGAGAATTTATTGTTCATGCTGTAGTATCTCTACTCTGCCTGACCAAGCTGAGGTCTCATGCTGTATATTGTACAAATGATAACTGGACATGCTCTACGATCTACAACTTTTACTGGAGATGTTGTGTCTGATGTTGGTGAGAGCAGACAGATGCTTGTGTCCTGTTCACAATCTCTGATTCATAAACATCACAGTAAGTGATAGTATAAAGAATGAAAGAGAAATGTAGACTTGGTTATGTTCTCTTTAGGCTTTAAAAGGCTGGTAGGGCCAGGAGGACTCTTCTGGCAATCATAGCCTTCAAGGTGCACTTTAGATAAGAGACTGTGAAGTGCACATTTCAGCACTTAAATTAAGATAAATTTGCCCAATATAGGGAAAATAAGGTAGTTTACATCATAAAATTAGCACACTCAGTAAAATTGAGACTTACCTGGGATTCAGAGACATGCTTTGATTTAAATTTCTTGGGTATGAGTCTCAGTGCATGAGTGGGTGTTGTGAAATGGTAAATTCTGAAATCAGTGAAAAAAACTTGTTGAGTTTTGCTTATTAGAGTACTACAGAAGTGATTTGCCACTCTTCAATATGTTCTTCTGTATTCCTCAGTGTTTACTAATGCTTTTGACATGTGCTCCTGAGTTCTCCATCAGGCCCTGCAGAATTTTGCATGCACCCAGATTTCTGCCTTTTTTTCAACTAGGGAAAATCAACCTGCTCTACTATTTGCAGCCTCCCCTTCCCCACCTACCCTGGTTTTTTCTCTACATTTTTATGTTATATACATTAAACACATTGCTGTTCTAGAAGTGCGATATCATAAGGTCAGTATTTATTTAAAACAGTTCTCTTTTAACTCATAATCCCTAGCAGGTGTGTTGCAAGGTATTGTGACATACCCATGAAAACTGGTATTTTTCTGGCAGTTTTTGTTTTCTAGAGCTGGTACAACCCCTGCCAGCCCTTCAGCACAGCATTGAGCCCCGTTGTATGAGGTGGCTGTAGGTGTGGTTACTCTCTCCTTACTTTGTGAAAACCTGGATGACTCCAGTGCACACAAACTCCAAGCTGCACCAGGCCTCGATGCTTAGGCTGCTGAAGGGAGCTCACAGGATAAGTTATGCCAATTTGACTACAGACTTCTTCAGAGCAGCTACAAAACCTACACTGGCTGTGACTCAGAGAAGATTTTTCTACTTTAAGGTAGTTCCCTCTCATTCCTTGCAGTGAGGGTTTCCTCTTTTTTTTTTTTAAACCATGCAGAAGACTGGCCTCACTAAAAACTGTATCAGAGTAATTTCCTCGTTTCTCCTTGCAGCACAAGTCCCTGTGCAGTTTCCCTGGCACTGTAGGCCTCTCCTGCTGGAGAGGGGTCAGGTTTGCAAAGTAGGAATAAGCATCTTGGAGCTGAATTGACCTTATACACAGACAAAGGTTGGCCATTGTCAGCCTGGAGCTTCTCTGAGCTTCCTGGCTTTTTATATGCCAGCCCACATGTGCTGACAGAGATTTCTCAGCTCTGGTACTAAGTTGCTCACAGAATAAGAATAATAGAAAAATGCTAAGCGTTTTGCTTGATTTAAATTTTGCAGAAAACCAAAGTGGAATGAACTTTGGCTCCTGTTCAGCTGCAATCTAGACGTGAATTAACAGTCACTTCAGACTTAAATTAGACGAGTCAACCATTGAATGTCATTCAGCAGCACACCAAAATAAATCCAGATGACATTTATGACATATTTCATTGTTTCTATAATGTAAGTAATACAAAAGGTGTAAATCACAGCACAATACTTTATTGCATTTCTTTTTGAAACACTGTCCGTGAATAAATTTAGACTGGAAATTAGAAGATTTGTTACTATCAAGGTGAGAAATGTGTGATGATGTTGCTGTGATGGCACTGGATTGCAACTGCTCATGCTGGACTGGAGCTCGTGATTCAGTTCCACTCCAGGCTGATGCTCCTTGGTACAAAAGGACGGGTTATTTAAAACATGTGTCAGCACCAAATGTTTTTAGCTTCTTTTTGGACCACTTTTGTTCTGGAATCATCTATGTGCTTAACAAAATTAGAACGCTTAAATGAAGTATTTAAAATCTAAATTTTAAAATTCGGTGAGTGGTCTAAGAAAATGTGAGTGCTGGTGATAGATTCCTTTATTTGAATATTTCTTCTGTGTCAAGTATATTTAAAACCCCAGACACACCTTTCTCAAAAAGGAAAAAAGAAAAAAGAAAGAAAGAATAGAAGAATTGGGATATTCCCCAGTGCAGTCACACAGCTGAAAGACACAAGATATGCGATGCATTTACTAATTAGACTGCAAATTTTCTCTGCCCTCTCAGCTGAAAGAATACATAATGTATTAATTCATGTAGTGCCCATGGCAGATCTAGCAAAGTACCTGTGATGTGCTGTCACTGGGCAAACTGCTTTCTGCTACTGCTGCCCTCTTCAGTCTGGGGCTGTTAGGGAGTTGAGATGTTAAGTGGATGGGGCACTTAGTGGTGAGCAGCATTGGGCCATAAGCTGCCCTTCCTGGAAGACTGTCTCTGCTCCTCATGGAAAGGTCCTTCATACTCTTGATACTCCCAAGATGACAGTAGCAATAGATTTATGCACTGTCACTGATGCAGCAGGGCCAGTAAAGGAAGGAAAACTTCAGGGAGTCATCCACATCAAAAGCATCAAAGTCAAGCTGAAAACATAAGAAAAATAGTGTATTTAAATATGGTGGACTACAAGAAACACATATGCAACAGATAAAATAAGATCTCAATGACTGATGGTTTTACAGAGTAATTTTAAGGATGAACTGTTCCTAAACAATTTTTCCAGTGTATTAAGCACTAACAGCATCAGGCATGCATGTCTTGTTCCACTCTTTCTTTTTTTTTTCTTTTCCTTGAACAAACAAGTTGAATGTGGCCAGTACAAGAAAAGAGCCCACTCCCCACTTATGTGTGCACGTTCCTTTGTCCTCTTTCCAATATCCCCCAGTAATGATGGAGCACAGGATCGTGTTCTGCTCTAATGTCTTTCTTGTAAGATTCGGAGGGTAGTGCCGTCGTGACCTTCGGGAGCAGTTTTTTCCATTTGGAAGGAGGAGGGGGAGAGAGCATTGAATTTGAGATTGATTTTGTTCCTTTTAGCATGTGGAAATTCAAAGGAAGCTCCTTGATTCACCAACAATGGCTGCATCTCCAGCCTTAGAGAATGCAAAGGCATCAGTAGGAGCAGACTGATGAAGTTAATACCCTCGGACTGCATTGTGAATGTGACCAGAGTCCAGTATGTTGTATACTATAGAAAAATGCTGATGTTATTCCTTGCAGAGAATTTTTATCTGAGGATTAAAACTCTCAAGCTCCACATTTCTTTATACATAATAGTATGTCTGCAGTTTCTTGTTGGGGCACTTATGGGCTCTACACATGTGGTGTGTGTTTTGGAGACTTCCAAGGAATGCATCCAGCTAGAGGCCAAAATGCAGAATAAAATTATCTGTGGAGATTTTAAAGATGATGGTTTTCCTTGTTACCCTTCCCTGCAAAGCGCCAGTCTATTCAACTGAAGTTCTGGGACATGTCAGAGGTGAACAGTTATTCAGTGTGAGCTTCATTTTCAGTGAAGAGCAGATTGACTATATGAGTAGCAAGTTTTTTGGAGAACTTCACTGGACACAGGCCGTTGGGTTCTTCGAATTCTTGCATCTTCTAATCTGAGCTGGCCAGTCCCTTCTGTCTGGGTTTCAGATTTAGCTTTGCTGATCCGAGAGAAAAGGATTGATTGCCCAACTAAAATTTCAGCAAGACTTGAAACAACCTATCTTTCTTTAAGTTTTGTAGAAACAACTGAGTGAACCACTCATTTCTTAGAGGTGGCGTTTCTGCATCAAGCCGGAGTTGCATGGGCACCATCAAGGGAGGAAGAGGTTATGTTCCTGCACATGCTTCCTCTTGATAAAATGGTGTTTTCACTGTTTGATTTTTGTGACGAGAAAGGTTTCTCCGTGGTACACCAGCTATAAACTGAATTGTTGGCTCTGCAGGAGCATGTAAACTTTGTGGTAAACCACTAGCAGGAAATTAAATCTGATAAAGTTATATGTTTATTGTGAAACAGGCATCCATAACCCACGAGGTGTTCTACTGTATTGTGAAAAGTTTTGGTCACTGAGAACAATTAATGTAGACGTTTGTACTTAGGAATAAATATACAGCCAAATTGTCATGCATGTGTTCTGTCTTAAGGCTGTTGTACTGTATATATATTAAACACTGATAACTTCCAGTTATTCATCCTATTGTTTTTGTGCTACCTTTGGCTGGGTGGAGCTAGTGGTTGTACTGTAGGAACAAACCCACATACACTAGTGAGAGCACTAGTACTTTGAGTAGTGAACATTAATTTACTTCCAAAAATTGACAGAGAAAAATTTATAGGGAGCTGTTAAAATTTCTTTTAAAAAGGTTTTAATTTAGGTGTATCTGAGAATCAATTAATGAAGTTGGCCCTATTCTGATTGCTGGTTTGAGTACAGTCATAGGCACGTGTGGATGTTTGTTTATCCAGAGAACACCTACAACTGGGTGAGCATGAGTTAACAGTGTGGTGGAATTCAGGTTGCTGGTAAAAGGAATTATTTTATCAATAAGATCCAACTTCGTTACAATTGCTGCTGATGAAACTCAAAATGCAATTTAGCGCCTCAGGTTGCTGTATCCATTCTGCTACAAAATTACTTTCTCTTGCTATCAGTAAATTACAACTGTTTGAGTTTAGACCCAGAAAGACTCCTTTATTGTGCCTCTTATTGCTTATGAAATCTCTTTCAACTGTGTTGTTTACTTGTTGGACAGAGGATCTGAACCCATCCTGTTATTTTAACGTAAAGAACAGATTAGTTACTTGCATTCTTCCCTTATACCTATGTAGCTGCAGAGGGAAAGGAATGCATTTTGTTGTTTGTCTACATAGATGAAGAATTCTTTTCAAGAATATATTAATTAATACCTATTTATAGGTCATTTTTTATACCTGAAGTCTAAGCTGGAAATGGAGCATGTTCCAACGCTTCCAAGTATGTTCTTGCAGTCCTCTTCTATTACCCAGTTAATATTGTATGCAAGAGATGGAAATAAAACATTCACAGAAGACTCTCTGGAGACATTGTGCTGTCATCATAAAAAGCAAATCTTGAGCTTCCTAATGAGTTCAAGTTATTTGTAACTTAAATTGAAATAACTACTTTGCTTAGCAATTAATAGTAGGAGAATCTTTACTGAGACTCAGGTGATATTACTTAGACATATAATCAGCGCAAAGCTTCTGGGTTATCTGGTTTTATTTCCATTGAATTTTAGGCCATGTAAATGTTAATTCTTTCAATCAAGAACACGGTGTGTATGTATTATACATGAATGTGCTGGGGTTCAGAATTATCCTTCATATGGATAATCTTCTTCTGAAATGATGATAATTTAATAAGTAGTTCACATATAAAATAACTAGCCTTACTTCAAAGCACTATGCAAGGCCAGAAAAACTGAAAAAATTCAAACAATGCAGTGAAGCAGTGTTTTTCTTGTTTGTGAATCTCCATGGAGAATATGGAGACTTGTGTAACTAGAAATAAAGGACAGTGCAAGTACCTTATGAGGTTTTGGATTAGTTAGGACACACTAACTGGTTTTGTAATCTTCATCTTTAACCTGTGCTGCAAAATCTGTATGGCTCTCTGCATGTTGAAAGAGAATTTGCTTTTAGGATGTTTGAGAACTTTGGAAAAACGAGTGTGTTTTTCAAATTCCTCCACCTGCAGAGTCATGTGCGTTGCTTGCTGTAGCCTAAGTGAGGAAGTCTCAGGATTCGTTTAAGCTCTTTGTAAGCAGCTTAGAATAGCTATTGTAGAGGTGAAAATATTGTAGCTTTAAATCTCAGCTTCCCACAATCTGCCAGGTCTAGGAGCCAAGTTTATGGTCCCACTGGGAGAGGGAATCTCCCATTTCTGGTAGAATACTGTTCCAATTTCTTACCTTTTAGTGGTACTACTTCTAAATGAAGAAATTATTTCTGAAATGGGGACCAAGAGTGCCAGGAAAGCTGCTGAAGGCAGGTTTAATTCTTGTAAAAAATGTGATGTTTGGAAGGAACCCCTCTCTCACCACTGCCACCATTTCTGAAGCAATTTTTTTTTTTATTTTTCAGCCTGACTCTGTTGGGGAAGATGTTTAGGAAATTGACATACTAATAGTAGTCTTAAGGAATATAAATCAGTGAACACAGGACCCATAAGCAGTCAAAGATGTATCATAATGGTTCCACAAAGTGTCTTATAAATCTGCAACTTAACAAAGATGCGTTGTCTTATTTTCACCAGGTATTTACAGTATCAATGTACTAATTCTGTGCTGGTATATAGTTAGTTCCTGCTGTTAAAGTTGCTATTTATTCTTCTCGTTATGCTTGTTGCACTTAATGCCACATATCAAGCTGTGCATCTCAAAATCAAATGGCAATTCATTGCAGACAAATCCCCTAGGGAGGGGTCTGTATTTTGGGCAACAGAAGCATGAAGCCTCTACAAGCTCAGACTTTTATCCACACACAAATGAGCCATGTTTTCCCTTTATCTCATTGAGATCTGACTAACTACTTCTATGTCATTTTTTTTCTTTGAAAGTTCAGGATTTTTGAAAATTAGATTTGGCTTTTTAGGTCCAGGGGTCAAGTTCTAAAATTTAAGTGCTCTGAATCTTTTGACTCATAGGAATATTTAGATCTTAACTATGGAGATTTTATTTTCTCTTTATTTATAAATCTATTTCTTTACTTGTGAAGACTTATGAGTGTGGGGCTTTTTAACACTAGATAAGGTTAAGCTACTAATTTTGTTTTTAAATGTGAGCTTTAATAAAATAAAGGGATAGGATTGTCTGGTCTTTTAGTCATTCATGCCCAAGCCGTGATGCCTCAGTGTGGTCAGCATTAGCCAAATTCTGCTCTAACTGAAGACAGTGATTGTTTTCTTTGGGTGAAATATTAGGTGAAAACCTGGGTGTTTTTAAAAATGTTATCCTTTAATCTTCTTCTTTCCTTAGCTTTTAATATATGCTTTTGGCTCTCATAAAGGCTTGTTTCTGAGGGCAAATGTCAGGTGGCATGAGGATTACCTTGTTTTGCTCTGTTGGAATGTACTCAGAAAGCTCAAGTTATCAGATTAGGGATTGCTGTTGCAATTAATATTGTGTAGTGCATCTATCATCAGCCTGCACAAAGCCTGATGCTGTGGACAGAGATCCTTTTCTAGGTCTGGCCCTGTGAGGGAAAAGAGCTTTTCATCTGCAACTGCTCCTCCCTCTGGCAGGATTCATGGGGTGATTCTGTACTTCATCCTTAAGACATTTCCTCTAGACTGAGCAGACTGAGCTGGGTTGGTGGGGACAAGTCCAGCAGATCTCTGCTTTCTGAGGATTGCCCTGGGAAGTGGTCGAGTTCCTGGGTACTGCAGCACTGATTGGGCTGCAGGAACGGCAGCCCTAGCAGGAGCGATGACAAAGACCTGGAGGCAAACTGGTCACTGAAAATCTCCTAATTAGTGCTCTTTGCAGAGGACTCAGCTGTCTGTACCCAGAGACTTTTTCCTTCCATGAAGTCTGATGAAAAGTTAACACCAGTACTTCTGAAGTTTGCTGAAAATGGTCACTGGAGAGCTGGGGATGTGTCCATTGATCACGAGAACTGAATTCACTTTCTTGGCACTAGCTATAATCAAGGTGGCCTCTTTCACCTTTAAGAAAAACCAAATGTTTCCCTTTGGAACCATTTCCTCCTTTTCTTTCATCCCCAGCCTATTCCATGTGGCACAAAAAGTGAGCCATCAGGCCCCCACAGCAGCTGTTACCGCATAACTCGTACGGTTGTGTCACGCAACGACTGAAGAGGAATGGAACTAAATCAACAAAGTCTGATTTGTTGGTTCAACTGAGTACAAACTAGCTAAGGAAAAACCAAGTTGGAAATGGAAAGCAAATATATGTGAGAGGCAAGCCACAGCTTGCAGCAAAGAAAATGTTTGCAGAAAACGCCAGCATTACAGGTTTATCTAAGGTGTGGTCTAGCTTAAGCTGCAGTAATTACCCAAGGTACCATAGCTGTGGCTGGAAAATGAAGTGCTTTATAAACTTAACCCATTCATGCCTTCTAAGACCAACCACAGTGTTATACCTAGGCCAAGCCAGGGCTTTTCCAATGCAATTGAAAATTCCTAAAATCTCATCCTCATTCATTTTCCTTCCAAGACAACTTTGAGGGTCTGCATTGTCACATCATTTCTCAGTGTTACAAACAAGCAAACAGCATAGCCAGCTCTTTTATTTTACTTTTTACAGGTGTTTGCGGTTCTATCAAGTATAGTCAAAGCAGTAAAACGAGAGGAATCCTTTGAAAATAGAGATGATTTGCGAAAAACATTTTCTAGATAGTTGCATATATGGTTGGGAATAGCTGTGTAGAAATAATGCTGGATGAGTAAGGGAGACAAATTTAAACTTGCTAAATGCTGGATGGAAGTGTCTGTTGAACTATCAGTACAGTGGGTAGAAATACTTCTGTCTTGAAGAGAGCTGCAGAGAGCTTTCCTGGTTTATTCTGTTCTGAGGAAAGAGAAGACTATTAAGGAGTATGGCAAGATATTTAAGCAAATTTGAAGGAACACCTCAAAAGATGGCCAAGATCTGAAGGGGTTTGTTAATGAGGAAAGAATTAAAAAACCCTGAGTAGGTGAAGTTTGATCAAAAAGTACATTTGTGCATTTGAACACTTAAACTGTGAGTATAATAGATTGTCTACTATGGATGTATTCCCAGGAACTGGCAGGAAAGGAAGATGCTAAAATTTATGTTCCAAAGTCTTCCTTTCACAGATATACAAAGAAATGGCTTTTAAAGAAGAGAGTTCACCTAATTTAATATCCTTTATAAACTCTGGCAAATGATCTGAGACCAATAACTAACTTCTCTTTTAGTCAAAACATTGCACATGATATTTTGATCTATAGAATCAGAGGTGAGTCTACTGCTTCCCATGCTGACATGCTCCAACATTTAACCTTCTTGAATAGTTCTTGTGGGTGGTTACCTGACTATGGTTAATCTTCTTCCCTGGCTAGAACTGGTGTCTTTAGTCTAATTCAGATTTTTTGGTTTTGACTTTCAGGGAATTAATCAGATCTATTAGTTGGGATTAGGGAGGGGGGAGGAACTTTTTCTTGACTTATCAAACACCATAATTTTTAGTAAGTTTTCTGGTTTGCCAGAATTAAGACCAACTAACTCTTGCATCTTGTGTTCTTGAAGAAAATTTGTTGCAAAGGAGGCTGTTCTGGCATGTTTTCATGTGTGCTACATTTATTTTTAAAATGT
>JAWWLV010000011.1:7690599-7704789 GCA_035041135.1 Platyrinchus mystaceus
CTGGCATCACAGCTGTGCTTAACTGGTCCTGAGGAGGAAAAGAGTGTAAAGATCTGGACTAAACTTCATGTGTTGCCCCTTGTGACATAGATTTACCTTCTCTCCCCTGCAAGTGGGAGAGCTCTGTTTCTTCTCTGGCTTTCCTGGTTCCCTCCCCCAGGCTGTGTCACTTGTTCTCCATTGATTTTCTCTGAGTGTAATTCATTTATCTCTTTATTTACTTTAAGAACCTGCTCTATATTTTCTCATTTTGTTTTTCAGTCTTGACTAAATATCTTTTTAGGTTTGGTTTTCACAGCCTTGTGTTTTCCTATATAGAAAGCTATAGAGGGAGAGGCTTGTGTAGGAAAGGACTGCAGAATCAGTGTTCATACATTGTTCCCAGTCAGTGTAAATCTTTCCCTGACATCAGTGGACTTGTGATCAGACTTGCATGTCTTATTTTTCTAGTATTCCCTCTAGAGAACTGTGGCTTCTGCTTTTTGAGTCACTTTTTAGCTGATAATATCCCTTTCATAGAGAAAACATTTATTGTGATGTTTGTTTGTAGAAGTTACTTCTAAGTATTTCCTTGTGATAATTTATTTGTTATTACTTACTACATAGAATGTGTGAGGGAAATTTGAAAACCCTAGATTGAAGAGAAATATATTATACATGAGTATTTTGAAGGAATAACCAGTTTTCCCTTTGCTGGCTAAAGTTTTGGTGTGACTATTCTTGAGAGAGTTTCCCATGTAGAAATAAAATCCATTTCACACTCATTTGTCTTGTCTCTCTGCCTCCATATCTGTCTTGAACTTGCTTTTCTAACGTTTTTGTTTGTTGTTCAAATATTTGCAGTCCTCAAAAGAGCAGAGGAACTTCAAGCATTTTGAAAACATAGAAGGGCTCCTTAAACTCAATGAAAATTACTGAGATATTGCTTTAAAGTGCCCTGCTTAAATAAATTAGAGAGTTCTACAACTCTTAAATGCCCAATAGAGATGCAAGAGGCACCTAAAATAATAGTCTAGGTCACACTTAAATGAATCTCTCTTGAGGAACATAACAGTAATAAGATAAACTGACTGCACTAAAGCACAAAAGTACAGATAATAATACAACACAACTCCCCTAAATGAATTTCTTTTAGAGAAAGTGACCAGGTGACTGGAACATGAAAAAGGAAAAAAATTAAAATTTAATTTGTTGAAAGAATCAATTTTTCTGTGTATCAGAGCAAAATGTTACCAGCCTGACAGATAAATCTTCAGAAGCTGAAAGGCTTTTTAATGCATTTCCTTTCATATAGAAGCATTTTGTTGACTTCATATACACAGTTATACGAATTTAGTTGCTACAGGTAGAGACTAATAAAGCACTGGTTTAGAGTGCTGGTCTTTTCTTTTCCTTTAACCTCTAAATCCAGGATTTAACCCCAGAGAGTGTCAGAATATTGTTGTGATCGGATTTTTGTCAACAGGCCCTGCACAAATTGAGTTTGGTGGGTTTGTCAAGGTTATGTAACAGCAGACATTTGGAAAAATTGGGCACAATTGTCAGCCTTTGCTCTGAAAGGGCACGGGATTAAATGAGCATAAAAATTTAATTGTCCTCTCACCCTGAATAAGGCTGAGGCTTCCCATATTAGGGTCGGGCTGGCTAGTTGAGCAGCAGTTTTTATCTGGCCCCTGGATAAATAGATGCATTCAGCCTTCTCGGTCCTTCAACCTTCATTAACACAGAAATTAATCACATAAATTAAACATATATATTTTGCTGGAAAAAGTTTTAACAAGCTGCATCCTCTACTGGATGAGAGAAAAGAATCAGGCATGTGTACATATTTAGCCTGACAATGCCAAGATTTCCAGAATATGTTTAGGTTTCTGTCCTTAATTTTCAAGGAGCAGATTGGCAGCTGGTGTAAATTGTCTACACTAATTACAGTGGAGTTAGGCCAATATATACCATGAGGCAGTTGATTTTCACTTTGCTTGAGGCTCTCAAACTCCCATTCTCAACATGTTTTCTTTTTTAAACTTTGTTGGTACTTTGCCGTAATTCAGTTGATTTCAGTGAAGGCACATGGGTGTGTAATTGGAATAACCAGGCAAAGAATTGGTCCTTTAGATCTTATGAGGACAAGTGTATTCCTGAATACACTTGTATTCAGGAGTGAAATGTACTGTGTGTAAGACCCCAAATTTGTGATACATTTGTGTTACATTTAGATGATCTCTTTCATTCTGTGTGATCCCACAGAGATCCACAAGTACCTTAACGGTATCAAACTGTGTCTGATTTTCTGCCATGGGAGCAGTTGGTCAGTAAAATAAATGATGTTACATAGCAGAGAAACTGCTGATAACCTGGGTGCTTCCTGGAGTGGTAGGGGGAGTTATTCTTCTCAGCCTTCCACCGTAAATGGCAATGTGTTATGTGATAATGTTGACCACAAGCCGTTAAAATATGGTGGGATTTGCTTAAAAGCAAATGCTTTGTATTGAAGGTTTATTTTTCTCACGTTTAAAATATGAAATTACAGAGCAAAAGGAAGTGGTAAAACCTCCATCATTTAAAGCCATGGGAATGTATCTGCTTGTTCACACATGCTCCATAGTTATTGAAAGTGTGATTCTCATTTTACCAACTAATCCAACACTTGGATGTGTTCAGAGGACAGCTTAGTCCTAGCCCAATGTTTTGATTTCCAGGTAATTATAAAGAAGAATGTGCCACATCATTCCTATCTTTTATTTGTGTGTCAGTGTCGAATAAAATATTCAAAGTGCAATTACAGATAGGCAAGACACTTGTGTGCAAGACACTGAGTGTCTTTAGATAACTTAAGTGCCTCCTGTGAAAGGTGTGTATGGAATTTGGTGGATCTGCTGGGATGCACTGATGTACAATCTGACTTCTTCAGTGCAAGTTAATTGTTTCATGTTATGGCTACCAGACCCTACAGCTTCTTTGTTGGCTTGCTCCTCTCTCCCACTGCTTGTTTGCTCTGTGATGCACAGTCTGATGGCAGCTGCTGATGAAGTGGGAAGAAAAGGGATTCAGGGACCTCTGGTTCTGTGTGTGTCCCAGTGTTACACAGAGCAGGAGATGCTGCACAGAGCTCTGCAGTGCCTCCAGTGCTGCTGAATTTCACAGACTGTCTGCATTTCCTAAATCCGGCATTTTCAGCTCCAGAAGAGCTGGCAACTTTCTACCTTAAACTGGCTGGGAATTAGACATCTCTTCCTATGGAAAAATAGTCAAGGTTTTAAAATAGCTTAAATGATGAATGAGAATGAAACGTTAGGCAAAAAAATCCAACCTTTTACATGTGTCATTGTGTACGCAAGTGGGTGGCCAGGAGCTTCTTTGAGAATCCAGGTTTTAGGAGAGCAAACAATAGAACATATTTATGGGATATTAGCTGGCTGTCTGGAAATTCCTGACCCACTTTGAATTTTGCAAAATGAAGATGGGAGAGAGACAAGGAAGCAGAAAGGTAAGGGACAGTGAAAACCCAGGGAAGTTGTTTCTGGCACACTGCTCTTACCCTTACTGCTTCTTGTTTCTCCTCTCCTTTGGAAGACTCCTATCATTTTAGTAAGGAGAAAGATTGTATCTAGGGAATATTTTTTTCTATTAAATACTGTAGGAAACATTTATATTTTTAATTTGTGCAAGAACAACACTTTTGATTAGAAAAGTATCACAGGAAACAATTTTTAACTCTGTTTTGACTATCTACTGGTGAATTCAATGTAATTCACAGTGACACGTGTAGCCATTCTGGTCATTGTTAGTAAGATAAAGTCTTTTTCTCTGAGGTGTTTTGGTTGAAATGCAAGGGGATTTGAGCAGTAGAAAAGTATGCTCAGTACCTAGACTTATTGTACCAAATATGCCTTCATTTCCAAGGAAAGCCTTGTTCTCAATAACTAGTCCTTCAAAATACATGCTTCAAGTTCTCAAAAGCCTTCCCATTTCTCTTTTTTGATGAGCTTCGTTATTGCATGGTCAGTTTGTGACACTCCAGGTCTCATTTTTCATGACAGATTTGAGGCACCTCAAAAAAAAAAAAAGTTTTTGATTTGAAATTAGAATTAAAAAACACTATGAGATGAAAATATACTCAGAAATACTAGTACTGATTTACAAGTTAGAGTACACAGAGGCATTTCGTTGCTCCTGTGTTAGACATGGCAAAAAATTCAAATCTCTGGGAGACTTTGAGGAAGTAATTTAAGAATTCATATTATGCTGCTGTTTGGCATTATTAATAGTATCAGGCCTATTTATTGAATCTATAATATTAGATATTATCACAGTGGATTATATTGCATTGCCTCAGAATACTAATCTTAACACTAGTTTTTTTCTTATTGTTAATGTGAGTTTTGTTACTGGAATATTAAATGTGAGCAGAGAATATAAACTGAAAATTGGCATTAGAAAATGTTTGATAAAAGATTTAATTAGCAGAATGAGACTTTTTAAAGAAAATAGTTCATAGTTTTTTGTTACTACTATACATGTACCTCCATCAACCTTTTCTGTTTAAGCTTAATAGTGGTAGGACACATCATTAGAATTTAGCTGTAAGAATCTTAAACAGTAACTGCTTTGATTAAAGCTAATTAATTTTGTTGTTAAGTGTTAATTTTGTTTCTTGGTACATTGTGCTTGCAAAATCCAGTGGCCAAGTGAGTTGGTTTAGAAGGCTTTTCTCTCCCTTGAGAAGAAGGGAGTATTATCTATGCAGCAATATATTGTGGCTCAGAAGCATAAGTTGGGGAAGGGAAGAAGTTGCCATCTCTCAGACCTAAAGGATTTCAAAGGCTGCAAGCTTAACAGAAACTCTTTTAATTTTGTACCACCCATCTTGTCTTCATGGTGACCCATGAAAATTGACACAAGAGAGTGGTATGCCAGCGTTTCTTAAAGGAAAAACAGTTTATTACTAGAGCTTTGAGAACTGTGAGAAAAGTCATGGGAGCAAGCTTTATTTCTCTCTTTCAGCCAGCAGAAGGTTTCCCAGGTTTGTGATCTGGTTTAAATTGGAGAAAGATCTGTGTAGTGCAGAATGCACTGAGAGATGGCTGCACCCAAGGCTTTCACTGCCCTGTTTTGGGGTAGCTCATGCTCTGGCTGGGCTCAGTACCAGTAGAATTGTGTTGCATTTGTATTCACTGTGCTTCTTCCCTGCCTGCTTAGATTTACCTGCTCAAAGTAAAACAAGCAGTATGTGATGATGGGTAGACAGTATTGAGGAGCTGGGCTGTTCTTTGGTGTCTTCCCCATGTCTAAGCACTCAGCTGAGAGCATGCAAACTGGTCCAGGTCCAGAGCTGTTTGAAATGAAACAACCTTACAACACCAGTGCAAGCTCTGCGTCACTATCTTATGCTGTGCCTGCCTCATGTCAGACCTTCTTTATTTCACTGGAGTATGGTTTTGGGTGAAGAAAGCCATTAACCTTCTGGCTAATGGGAAATAGGCATAGATGGAAGAAAATAGTAAGGGTCTTCCACCATGCTTGTACATCAATCCTCTCTTTTCTGGACTCTCACCTTGTCTATCTAGGTTGTTTCTTGTATGTGTTACTGCAAAGATATTAGGGCAGACCCTCAAACTAGATGTGTTGTTGATGCTGACTGGAGTGCAGCTCATCCTGGATGGAAAACAACATGCATTTGTTTTTGTCAGTATGTTGCCATGCCAATCCATACTAATGGCTTGCTAGGCTGGTATTGCCAGCCTAGTACAGAAACCTCCAGTGGAAACAATTCACAGATCTATGTTCTGGAGGTAGCAGGGACTCTGAACTCTGGGATGGATTTTGCTATGTGTGGAATGCAAGAATTTTCTAGCAGCTTGCAATGTTGCAGGGTGATGAGCAATCCTCAGTGCCGAATGCCCCCACTTTTCCCATCCCATCTTCAGTAATAGAGGGTGCTCAGGAGCACTCTGCACTGCAAAGAATTGAGTCTGTCATCTCTTCTGGTGTTTTCAGAAAGAAAAAAATCACCATTGAGAGCCTCTGAAAGCCTCTAGTTTTTAATGATCTGTCTGTACCTTTCCATTGTGTTCTGCTGGAAAAGACACTTAATTTATTTTAAAAGATCTGGGGGGTTCAGTGAGCCCAGTTTGCACATTTTTTGTGACATATCCAGCATTCCCAGCAAGGGCAACTTCTTAGCATGGCAAGCTACAGAACAATGAGGCTTTTTTTCTTTGCCCCTCTTTCTCCCAAGTCTTCCAGAGAAGAGAACATCTCTCATTATATAAAAAAAATGATGTGTGCCTGGTTGTGTGTATCATATAGGTGGGAAATACGAACTTTAATAAAAACGAACCATTCTAGACCTGGGTGCTGTAAGTCTGATGACAAAATTGATTGTCCTTATAGCTGAAAATGCATGAAGGAAACAAGTGTTTTAAGGTGAGAATGACAGTGTTCAGTTTAAACTGTAGAGAAATTGAAGCTTTAACACATTAAGGGCAAGAGATGGTTTGTTGTGAGGTGTGTGAACCATGCTTTTATGCAGTGGAGCCTTACTCCCTGGCACAAGCTTGTTAGTGCTGCTCCAATAGAAGAAATAACAAAATCCTCTTTGTCTCAAGTTGGTATCTACACATTCTCACAGGGAGAAACAAAACAAAACAACACAAAACCCCCAACAGTCCAACATGTCAAACCCTCACTATTTTCGCATGTGAAAATCCCCTGAGAGAAATATTGTGTATCACTACTGTAGATAGAGTACATGTACTCAAGAACAAAGAGGGCTTAAGAAGAAGACATGGTGAATATATAATAACTCTGAATAAATACGGTAAGTCCTCTCTTGTTTCTTTGCAAGTGCTTTTCAAGAAGTGAATAATAGTAAAGCTCTCCAAGTCACTTAGGGTCTGAGCCTGCAAATATCTACTCATATGAGTACTTCTTACTCATGTAAGTAGTCCCATTGAAGTCTGTAAACCTGCTCATGTGAGTAACGCTAAACAAGTTCAGGGTCTAAAACACTATGGGGGAGACAAAAGCATATACAAGTACAGCCCTAAGACTCTTCAGACATGGAGCAGCAAAAGATTTATCTGAGGCTTCCAATGTAAAGCCTTGTAAATTAGTAGGAAGATCTAAAAAATCGGGCCGCCGCTGCATTGGGAAGCAATGGAGCTCTCTTAATATGGGGATATAGGGGTAATGTGATGGAAAGACTTAGATGCAGCATGTAGTCTAGCAGTTGTATTCTGTGCTCCTCACAATCGGAGCAGTAGCTGGAAGTCTAGCAAGCAAATAATTATAGTAATCAAGTCACGATGAAACAAAGGAGAGGCTATTATTCTAGCAACTGGCCAAGGGAACAAAAGTTTGGCTGGCTGGATTCCTGAAGGAGAGCAGGATTTACTACAAAATGCAAGATATAAACTTTGATGCATTTAAATTGTTTTACAGACTTGTTTGCTTTTACTTTTTAAATAACCTTTGACCAAAAATTAACTAATAGTTGACTATGAATTTAAGCTGAATAATTTCTGGATAGCCATATATGGAAATCTGTTAAAAGTCAGGGCTTCCTTGTATTCTATACTTGACAATATAAAAATTATCTGTGATGAAATCTTTTTGCCCTGTGCTCAGTCTGATTAAGCAGGGAATACAATTCTTCGAGTTCTAAAGCTGAAACTGTAGAAGTAGCAAAATTTTCTCTTGTGGATTTTCTTGGGAGCCACAACTCTGTCTCTGTGGTCTGGAGCTGAGGGCAAGGTGAAGTGTGACCGTGTGCACGTTGCAGCCACATGGACTCAGTCTGTCTTTGTATGTCTCTTGCAGTACTTTGCAATAAGTGAGGCTTTATCCATCAATAAAAAAGCTTGGGCAGTCATGCCTAATTTATGCTGAATATGTTATGCAGTCTCAAGACATTTTGGGATAAGTAATTCAGAAGTCTGTCTGGCATCCACCCTGTCCGCTTCGCACTTAGGGTAATTTTGGGCATGTGAATATAAGATTCTCATGGGGGTGTCCCAAGGATTAATTTTCTTCTATTTAGTAAACCTGTGACTTAATTTCAAATTTTCAGGAAGGAAAAGTGAAGTTTAGATAAATGAAGGCCTAATGTAATGAAAACCAATGGTGAATAAATGGAAGATGGCATCTGGGGGGATCTGCCCCCAGAAATTTTCTTAGGATGAAACATGAAATTTCTCTGAAAGGAGGAAGCTCATGGCACCTCCTGATGGAGACTCACGTCTTGGCTTGTATCTTTCAGGTGGACTTGCCTCCTGCTTACTGGGCTGCTCCTGAACAAAGGTCTCTTAATATTTGAACATTGGTGGCAGTGTTGGGAAGTATCAGTGATCATTGTGTTCTTTTATAACTTCTATCACTTTTAGAAATTTTTAAGCAAGGCTGAGGGAGGCTCATCCTTTAGTTGAAAGTGCCAAATTACTGTCGTATTGCTTCCATCACTATTCTGTTGGCTATGTTCAAGGTTGCTTTCTCCAGATCAATAAAATTGTCCTGAATTTTCTCTTCCCAAAGGCAGATTTTTATTTAATAACCTGGATGTTTCTGTGAATTGTGACTGAACTTGAAATTCTGCGATTTGTTTGGATCAAATCCTCAAATACTAAGGAAGCCAGCCAACAAAAGACACTTGCAAAAAATTAAGGGTAATAAATATGACCATATCAGCACTGTTCCCAGGAACCCAAAGAAATTTGCCTGCCTGATGTGTAATGCTGTAGACTGGACCATTGGGAGTTTGGTTTTGCCATTTTAAAAGCAGTGATATTCATAAATAGCTAATGGAGCTTCTAGCAGTGCAAAATCTGTCCTCTACTCTTTCAATTTTTCAGAGAGATTTCATTTTTGTGTTTTTTTTCTTCCTATGGGGGGGGAAAAAAAAGAAACATTTGAGGGGGAAAATAGAGATAAGAAAGCCCATGAAGAAATACTATTTCTAAGTAATGTACTTTTTTCAATGACAGCGTAGTATTTTTGTTAAACGGCACCGCTTTCAGCTTTCTAAAAGGTTTAGCCAACAGTGCTCGCGCTGCTTTCGACAAGGCAAACCTTGCCCACCCGTTATAACCTTTAGGTCATTCCAATCATGTTATTTCTCCCATAATGCCAGAAGTAATGGAGTAGGCAGGAAGTGAAAGTAGAAGTTATACAGCACTGCTCTCCTACCTTTTGTTTGCTTGTCTATAACTACCTTAAACTACTTCCTTCTCATCATTATAACAATGGGATGAAATGGTTCTTTATAAATGGCCATGAAGTAAAGGCAGGCTGCAAAGGCTTCTGTAACCTATTATTATGACCTTTCTCTCATCAGTAATTGTTTAGCAATTTGTACCTGAAAAATCCAAGCTGTCTGTAATGTGCCACACAAGGTGTGGTGAAAGGGCTTTGGAGACAGCTGGAATAATTATTAAATACTGATGTGGTACAAGGCAGCGAGTCTAAGCAGCATGAAAAGGCATCAGAAGATTGAATAATGAACTTATCTTCAAATGCATTAGGCCCTGGATTGTTTTGGCGAAATAAATGCCCATGATTTAACACAGGGAGTGCTGATGTTGTGCCCAGATTCATTCAGTAAGAAAAAACTGAAACACAAAACAGACCTGGTGTAATTCCACCCTAAGTCAGAAACCAGGTTCCATAAAACCTTGATGTCTCACAGAAGTAGCAGCAGGATAGAGTCCTGAAATACCCTCGTACTTTACTCCTAAGCTATGGGGTCTTTTGTAAGCACCATTTCAATGTCACAACCCACTTGTTTGTTTAAATTAAAGCTGTAAGCTGCCTGGCCTTCTCCAAACTCCTTCAATTGATCTCTGGGGCAGAAGCTTTATTGGTATTTTTTCACAAACTTTTGAATATGGCAACAAATAGAGTTGTCCTTGTGACTAGTGATGACTCAGAGCCAGACACAGTAGGCATGGATAAGTGTAATGCAAGATGAATATCAGCAAGTGTCTGTGAGCTGTGAAGGCTGCTGTGTCTCCAGCAATGGAGTGGTTGTAGGGAGATCTTTTGCTTATGTTTTGGAATTGAAAAGGAAAACTTTTGAAGTGTCCAGTGTTTGCCTTGAGCTGGATCATTTGAGGTGTTTTGCCCAACTATTCCTTGTTCTGAGTCTGGCCACCCACTATCTTGTGTGATTTGTCTTTTGCTGGCCCTTTTCCCAAACCTGTTAGTGTTTGCCCAGCGAGTGCCAAAGCTTTCATTCTTCCTTCCCTGAATGGCTCCAAATTTGCATCTCATGCAAACAGCCCAGCTGCTATAGTCACACTCACAGTAAATGGCTGACACACTATTTATACACACTTCTTCTTGGGTAGCAACTTGCTGCATGGTTAGGTGGAAAAAATAATTTATTGCTTGACTTTATTTTTCACACTCTTGTGTTTGTTTGGTTGGTTTTTTTAAATTCTACCCCGTAAAATATTTTGACAGATTTTCCTAGTTCTGTGGCTTTGGCAACAGCTGATATTGGCTTATCTTTTCAGTTAGTCTTTTTTTTTTTCATTATGATTTTGAACACAGTCAGTCTGGAGGGTTCAAAAGAGACATCAGTGCAAAGAAATAACATGAAGATGGGACGAGTAAGTGAGTGCCAAGCAAAGTCTCGCAGGGAACTGCCTTGTGTGCCCTCTCCTGGCTGGAAGCAGCCAGCTCAGGCCGGCACGCCATGCTCCTTGTGCTGCTGGCTGCTCGAGCAGGTCAAGTAGCAAGAGATAATATAGGGATTTAGGCAACAAACAAGAGTAGGCTCTTCCTCTGTAGCCTCAGCTATTGTCACTGCATGTTCCTTAGTAATGCTCCAGACTTCCTGCCCTCTGGGCATGTCTTTTCCAACTTGTTTCCTCCAGCTCTGTCCCTCCAAGTTTGGCAAGAGGCTGTGAGGGCAGCTGATGGGGTGTGCTGGGCCTCCCTGGTGTTGGGCTGCTGGTTAAGGAGACCGTGGCCATGCAGGTGCTGACATCCTCCCTTGGGAACAAAGCTGCTCTGCTGCAGTTTACTGTGAAGATCTGGGAAAGGAGGTTCTGGGATCCAGCTTGTCTCTCCCAAACTGGCATCACTGTAGAGTGGTAGGTTGTGGACTTGCCACCATGAGCGTCATTCCCAGGGGCTTTGCAGAAGAACTTCATCTGGGTTCTCATGTGGCTTTTCCAGCTTGCTCCCTCCTATTGCTTCTTCAGGATGAAAAGTTTTTCAGACCTCATTGTTCAAATCCTGGCTACAATGTGGTCACACGCCTCAGCTAAAGGGCTGTCACTTTGCTTTGTTATTTGTGTTATGGTGACTGTCAGACCTCAGGGTTCTGAGTATGGCAGAAACTCAGAACAAGAATGTTGGTCCCTGCCTTAAATCTCAATGCTGTCATAGCTGGCAGGATGGGTTTGACACTTGCCCTGCATTTAGCTTACCTTAATTAACATATGACTGCAGAGCATCAGGGAATCAGACTGTGTGTTTTGCTGTATCCTGAGGAAGGAGAGGTGGCTTCATGATTGCACTTATTTGGCATTATCAGATTTCAAGGACAGTATTTAAATCTAATAGTGCACCAGTTTGGTCCTTCTGCCACCAGAGCTGATGTGGAGTGTGCACTGGAGTTTACTGTGCTCTGGGCCTTCAGGTGAGATGCCAGACCTGCTGCTGCAGGTCCCTATGTAAGGATTTTCTACTATTCATTTTACTATCATAGTTGCTGTGTTGTTTGTACATTTGTTTAATTCTTTCATGGAAAAAAAAAATCAGTATCTTTGTAAACTAGCATATTGTATAGTTATTTAACCTAGTCTGCCCAACGTTACATTACATTTGGCAAGGGACAAGTCAGATAAATGTGTAAGATGAGCGGGTATGTGTGTGAGTAGAGCAAAGCAAATGTCTTTTTTGTCTCTTTCCCCAATACGTTATTTATCAACCTTTTACATTGATTTTTTTTCTGCTTTCAAAATCCAAAATTAGTGACGATGGCGAAGGATTTTCTTATCTGCTAAAGAGAAACTGAGGCCCTAATCCTGCAAATATTCCTTCCTGGGCTTAACTTTAAAATTAATAATGTTCATCAATCTTTGCAAGATCAGAGGACAATTTATCATTCGGATGAGCCCATCAAACCACTTCTCGATAAGATAACACTCTTCCTTCCTGCTCAAATGCAGTGAGAACTGTCCATTTAACATGGCTGCTGTTTGACCTGTTTTAGTTTGTTTTCCATTCACAAATTTTAAATTTGTGTAGGCATTTTGGTGAATTCCTTGAAATTCAGCAGAAAGCTTAGTTTTTAAGTTAGGCATTATGAGTATCAAATTAAGCTGTCAGCATGTGAAGTGATACAGAAGAAGATGTGTACAAGTACAAGCGCAGGAACATGAACACACACAGGCATCTCTTTCCTCTCTGTGCTGACTGGGAAGTCTTAACAGCAGAACTAGAGGCTGGGAATTACATTTTAGTAATTCTTTTCTAGTTATGTCAGATTTCTAGCATGCTATTAGAGACATATGTGTCATCCTCACCATCACCCAACATATCATTGCTGTTTCAAACTGTTACCAGAGCTGTTGACACAGAATATTGTGTCTGTCGACAGCTCCAATTAGTTGGCGTGTCTGACTACTGACAGCACAGTCTACTTTTGTTTATGAAGACGGTGTGAGCTGTATCTCACTCTCACAACCTCCAGTGGCAGACAGATGGATAGAACTATATAATCATCAACGGAAGCGGGTGATATTCTGTCTTCACAAATCATCATGTGGAGCAGAACCAACGGCCTTTTGTCTGCTTTCAGAAATGACTGCAAGATTCCTCCCATCTGTCAAGTTATGAGGATGAATATGTATAAAATACATCAGATATATATGCGGGGTTTTGTATTGTGCAGTTTTTTTGTTTGATTGGGGGGAGAGGGGGAAGGGGGGAAAACTGCTTTTTAATTTTCACCAGATGTTAGCTATGAGACATGGAATAGTAGAGGGAGAAGCGCAAACATTTTTTCTCTCAATTTGAACTTTCTGGAGGGGTTTTTTTGTTGGGTTTCTTTTTTTTTTTTTTTTTTTTTTTAGGAAGGACCAGCTCCTCATCATTTGCAAATGTGGAACCCCATTGATTTACTAAGGTCATACAATTGCAACTGAGAGCAGAGTTTAGTCTAATGCACTCTTTACAAGTTTTTAATCCTCCCTATTGTGTGATTATAAAATCTTAGCAGCTGCCCAACCAGCGATGTTCTGATTTTCATTTAATAGCAGTTACAGATACAAAGTATTTTCAAATATACAGTTCCAAGTTGCTGAGTGTTTCCTCAAACACAGTGTACACTGAGTTCAGGGAGTGTTTGTTCTGAGAACAGACACCCACCCCATATAGGTAAGTAGTATAGATTTGACTCATTCATTCAAGCAACATACTATTTAGTATTCCTTACAAGACCTAAAATTTAAGTGTGACATTTGTTTTCTTAAGAATGTTGAGATTAATTGCTATCTGCAGATTTTTGTCGTTAAAGAAAGAAGGCTTCCTTTTCCTTAGCACATCAGAATATCAAGATTTCAATAGGACTTTTGTTGTAGCTAGCAAATTCTTATAAAGCTGACAAATGTGCACTTGAAACTGAAGGGGGAATAAGAATATGAATTGTATTTGTGCTATTTCTCTGCTTAGTTTTCCTGCTCTAAAGTGTGTAACGTTTTTCAGCTTTCCTCTGTTGTATCACATTTTCACATTTCAGTGCTGATCCTGGCTGCTGAAAGCTAATTAGTGTTTATTATTGACTGTAATGGAAGCAGGATTTGAGTTTCAGACAGGAATTAAGGAATACAGATTCACTTCTGTGCTGTATTTCATATAGCAAAAAGAAAAAAATTTTATTTCTTTACCCTTGTGAGAAAAGAACTATAATCTTGGAAAAATGTCCAAACTTTCCCTGCAAAATCAGCAGGTTCTGGTGTATAAAATGTAAGCACTGGTTGAAAGCATTTTTAGTTTCATACTTACTTCAGGATCAGACTCCTACAAAGACAATTGGAACAAAACCAGTGATAGCCAGGACAGTGTTGATTATTCCCCTCCATCTTTTTTTTTTTTTTCCCTTCCTCTGTATCCTCTGTAAAAGTAGTAACCCAAAGAGTAAAATTTAGTGGGAAGCATGAAACTGCTTATTAGATTCTGTGG
>JAWWLV010000011.1:7705602-7717485 GCA_035041135.1 Platyrinchus mystaceus
AGCTGCTGCAGAGCAGAATTGGTTTTCCTTTAATAGGAAAGTTCTTTACTACTGCCAGGACCTGCAAATTCTTCCCTCCTCCCTTGGCTTGCATGGCAGCAATAAGGCACATTTGACTTCAGGGTGAGCCCCTTCTGCATCCCCACCCGCATTCAGATGCTGGAGAGGTTAATGGGTGACCTTAGCCAGCTAACAAAGGTGAACTTTTCTCTCAAATATCACGTTCACAAGTACATCTCAAGGAAACCTGGTCAGTGTTCTGGGGCATTTTTCTGATCTCCAAACACAGCTCCTTTTCTCATAATTTCTCTATCTTCTTGTCCCTTGTACCATATCATGCAGGTTGTTGGATTGCCAGCACCAATGCTAACTTTGTTTGCTTCAATACATTATTTTTAATTTAACTTTTTTTTTTAATAATGCCTCATTAGACTCTGAAAAACAAATGATCCCTCTGTTTACTGAAATAGGGATAGTATTACTTAAGTAATGATTATTATTTGTGCCCTTGAACTAAGCTGTAGTTTGACTGGTAGCTGAGGACCCCATTGCCACTTGGGAAGCCATTGCATGGAGAAGACATACAGACAGATACAGCCCCTGCTACCAAAAAGAATAGGCCAACCAGACAAAAGAATGGTTTTTAACTTTGTTTTACATATAGGAATTGAGGCACTAGGATATTGGGTTACTTATGCAAGTATATGGTATGAAATAAGAGTCTACCTCTTGTGTTCCTGTATGTGCCTTAACCACAAATTATCCTTCAGGCAAATTTACCTGTCACTGTAGTAGTTAATTAGATTTTCTCCTGTGGTAGCTTCTGCAAGTTCAAACTTGTTCTGAGAACATATCAGAAAGGACAAGTCATTGCAGATCCATACTTAAAGTAAGGGGTACACAGGACCACCAGCTCCTGGAGAAAAGAATTTCTCCTCAAGAAAACATAAGTGTTTCCCATATTTAGACCAGTGTGATTGCACTAGGAATATTTCTTATAGAAGCAAATTCTGTATTCCAAGAACTGTTTTTGTTAACAAAATGGTTTGGTTTAAATAGAGTTTAAATTCAAAATAGAATTTTACTTCAACGTCTTCCAAATGTGGAACCAAGTCCTGGCTGCGTAGTTGGCTTGTAAACAGTGGAGTTTCAGCAAGGAAGAGTTATTGCTCATCTCTAATGGAAAACACCCCTTGTAGTTAAGTAAATGAAAAGGAATATCCCCATTTGGTAGGAGGAAACAGAGCTAAGTCTTTACAGTGCTGCACCTAAGACTCTGCAGGTTCAGAGGGTCAAACTCATTTTAAAGTGAGTGAAAAGTCAGTTCTGTACTGAGACCACTAGCCTGGGCCACTGCTTATGTGGCAAAAGCCAAAAAAAAAAGAAAAAGAAAAAAATGTAATATACAACAAGTGGGATTTTTGTCTTATTTTGCCGAGCTTGCTGTGTTGCCAGGTGCTAATTCTGTGACCTACCTTAATTGTCATAGTTCTTTTCCTATTTTTCATTGCAGGATAACAAGTATCTTGACTGTAATCTATTAATTGAATTGAATAAACTTGTTTCCCTAGCAGTGAGAGCATATTGTTTGCACACAGTGTCATCCCAGGCCCTCCAGCTATCGAAAGATTGCCAGATATGTTTATTAAACCCCCTGAGCTTGGAAAGAACACAGAAAACTGTCATCTAGAGCAATACGAAAGTGCCTATCTCAGCTGGGGATCTGGCTGTTATGAATAAACGAAGAGTTTGTGGTAGAGTTTTGAGATGTAAAGAGAAAAGGCTTCCCTATGGTGCAAATGTGTTGGAACCCTCAGGCGAGAAAAAAAAAAAAATTGAATTGTTGCTGGCAGTACAATGTAATTATTGAGTCAGGCTGCAGCAAGGTCTGAGAGCTTCCGAGGTAAAGGTCTGGAGACTTCATTTTTTCTTTTCTCTTCTTCTTCCCCCACTCAGGACAAACAAAATTTTGAATTGTAGCATTTATTTTTTTCTCCTACTTCTTACTAGTAATTGAAGCACAAACATCTGCCAAACTTCCAATGATTTCGTGGGGTGATAGGTTTCAAAGTTCTCATTTTGTGTCTGCTTCCTTTCCCTGTTTTACTGAAAGTGAAATGCAAACTAGTCAATAATGAAAAGATGTAAGAAATAACAAAACCTTGTTCCAGATCTAAACTATTCTTTACTGCAGATGGAATCTCAGATCTGAAGGCTGTGACTTGCCCTGCATGCAACAGAATCAGAGATGAGGGATCTAAATTAAATTGTCCCTGTGAAGAGGGACAATTTTTACTTCTCTTGTTATGTTTACTTCTATTAACCTGAAATCTCTCCTATCTGATGGTGTATTAGATTAAAATAAGTCTACATCAATAATTTCTAAATTTTTCTTTGTTGTCATCCCACTTAGAGGCAGATAATTTACTGTAAACTAGGAATACAAACTCAAATCACCTTATTAAAAAAGGAGATAATTAATTTCTTCTGGTTTGATGACTCCACTTGTAGTTATGATGTTTCTCTGGGAGCTGTTGGTCTAGATACTTCAAGGTATTGGAGTGTGCCTTATAATTCTTCTCCTCAATCCCCTCCATTATTCATTAGAAAGTTCTTGCTGGCCATCTTGGAAAAGAGATTTCTGCTTCCTATTAATTAAACTTATACCTTTTGTTGTTCATATGTGCTCTGGTCTTATTTTAGTGCTGAAATTTTTACTGAATATTTTCTTCATTGTTATTTAAAAGAATGAAACAAAAACCTTGTAGTTGATGATTTTGACAGCCAGTGGTGCACAGAGTATACTGGAGTATACGGTCTTAATATTTTATGGTGAGAAGACATGGAAAATGTATTGTGTGGTAAATAGCAAGTGGTGAGGTAGAGCTCAAACAGGGGCTGATACTTATCTCTGGTTCCCATAAATTGCCCAAGACAATGGGGATCTTTCCATTGACTTTGGTGAGCCCTGGACTGGGTCCCATGTGACTATATCCAAAATACATGGCTGTCATTGATTATTTATGTTGTCATCATGCCTCAAGGCTCCAGTCCAGCTCTCTGGATCCTGTTGTGCTGGCTCATTATTGGAGCAAGCAGCTAGTGCTGCTCTTAAAGCTCTTGCAATCTAAACACAAAAGATGTTTCATAGAACAGTCTTTTTCTATAAACAGTCATTTGAGTCACATGATGACACAAGAATGGCTTGCTTGTGTTTTTTTGCTACCCTGATTCTGTGTTACAATTTGTGCTGCTGTTGCCAGCAAGCCAGAACTAGATATGGTTAAGTTTTTTATTTCTTAAGCTTAAGAAAGTACTTTCTAGGCATATAACCCTTTAGTTTCTGTTGTACTGTAGTCAAGTTTTCCTTGCTTTTCCAAGGGGAATACAATTCATGTGAATTTGCAGTTGTATTTGCCTTGATCCATGAGGTTTTCATAAAATATTTTAGGTTTTATTCGACCATTATCCAAGGAGAAGAATTAAAATGTTCCTGTGGTCTGCTCTATTTCTTGCATCTTTTAGCAGAGATAGGCTTATTGCTTCACATCACTAACAGATAACTCAGAGCCTTGAACTTCTAGAGTTGTCACTGCTAACCTTGTAGATGGAAGGAGAGAAGAGATTGTGATGTTTGATTTGACTGTGGACTAAGGACTACAGCTTTAGTCATGTGTGGTCATGTAGAACTCAAAGCTTACACTGACTTCAGCAAAGCAAGGACTTGAGTTGCAAGATCTTGAATAGTAAAGGGAATATACTCATCACTCACTATGAACTGATGCAACATCCTTAAGTAGGAGGAAAACTACTGAGCTTTTGTATGCACAGTGCTCCTCACCTTTGCTCTATTTGTGGTGTTTCCTGAATGTGAGCTCTGGGACAGACACTTGTCTGGCTACCAGGAGACATAAAATGGGAATAGGTCTCCATTACAGCAAGAAACTTGGGCTAATTAACTCTGTGATGGTATTGTTTGGTAGGTAGGAGCTGTGAAGGTGTGTTGTCACTCAGAAGTGAAGTTCAACCATTTGCAACCTGACCTGTGCCTCTTGTTCGTTGTTGCCAAATTTATTTTTTTATCCGTGACGTCTCACGAGATTCTTTACTGATGTTGAAGCCGCATGGAGAGAATTAAATGGATGATTTTCTTCAGTGTTGACTCACAAGGGAGAGTGTTTGTAGCTGTTTGGTTTCATCAGAACCTCATAATAGTACCTGTTTGTCCACCAGTCAGTGTTTAACCTCCTCTCACTTGAAGGCCTCTCAGTGTCTTTTGTGAAATAGTGTTGGATTTTGTGGGTTTTCTGTAAACCACATAGACTTTCTTCTGAGCCCACTTACAGATGGGAGCATGCAGGGCCTTATTGTGCTTTTCAAGTCATACCACTAAGAATGTGTTACCTTGGAGCTAAAGCTGTTTTGTTCCACTTACAATCTGTTTGCTGGAGTTCCCCCAATTTGGAAAATCCCATCAGTTTCCTTCTTTTCTGCTAGTAAGTAGCTGCATTGTCATAATTAACATGACACATTCTGTAACTATTTCTCTGTACTCTCCACCAAGAAAGTGAATACTCAGGTAGGAGATCCAGATTTTGTTCTTAGTTTGACTGCTGACCTGATGCTGAATGCCAAACAAATGCCTACAACTTTGTGCACCACTGGTTTGTTTTTCCCATGTCTCCTGTGACCTGTACTTACATACACAGGAACTGTCTCTTATGAAACATCAGTTTTACAGTATGCTGTGGATTTTCTCTGAGCACTTGCTCACCTGCCTCCTTTCACAGTTTACTTCAGATATGTGATTCAGACTTTGTCATTTAATAAACATTGTGTTCTAAAATAACTAGTGGTTAAAATTAAGCAGCAGATTACTGAGGATGTTTTAATGATGTTTACACAATAGTAAGGGCTCTGAAAATGCTACAAGACAGCTTCACTAGGAAAGTCTTAGTAGTCCTTGTGGTTCCAGATGAATATCTGAGATGCATTTATTTTCCTAACAGAGAATTAAGGAGAACTTCTGTATCTAGGGGGTTTGCCTATAATTTCAGTTGCATATTATGGTGTAAAACAATTTTCACTGTAAATAGATGTCATCCTGAATGCTTAAAATGATCTTTAGTTTTTACATATGTATAAGTTTATATATGTATAAACTTTGCTCAGCTGAAGTTGGTGGCAAAACTCCCAGAGGTTTCAGTGGGTCCCCTTTTAAACAGGAGATTCTGAGATTTCAGCTTGACTTTTGGGTCCTGAACTGCCTGATTTAAAACTCCTGAAGAAGGAGTCTTGTAGGAAAAATATTTTTCAACTAATTTTTTTCTTTAATATTTGAAAGTAAACAAAACAGATAAACGATACTTTATTTTGAAAATACAGATATAGAAAGTTTTCACATTGTTGAAAAAAGGAAAAAAATCTGTAACAATAATGAAGTTGCTGTGAAACTGATCCAACTTTTTTAGGTATTCTTGTAGAATGAAGATATAGGACTGTCAAAATATTTTGTTCCCAGACCTAGACTTCATTCCAGAAATTACATTAATTTTGCTTCATAGGGTTTTTCAGTTTTACTTTCAGATCACGGAAAATGAAAAAATAGCACACTATGTCTTTGTTAATGCAAAGATACCTGCACAACACCTGAAAACTATTCAAATATTTTAGGTCACAGAGAGCAAAATGATTGCTTGTTGTTCTTTAAAACACTTAGCTTTCCTTCCAAAACTCCCTACACTATTTTAGGGTTTTTGCTTTTTCTATTATGA
This sequence comes from Platyrinchus mystaceus, assembly GCA_035041135.1. Lineage (NCBI taxonomy): Eukaryota > Metazoa > Chordata > Aves > Passeriformes > Tyrannidae > Platyrinchus > Platyrinchus mystaceus. The sequence goes on from JAWWLV010000011.1 coordinate 7,711,377, forward strand.
CTTTTTTATCTTGCTGGGGAAGGAAGCAACCCTGGATTTCCTTTGCAGCAGAAAGATAACCAAACGAGCTTGGATGACTTTACTATAAAGTAATTTTTTCACAGGTCTTTTACCCAGAATGACAGACTGTGTTCCCTTTTACCCCTTAACACAATATTCAGTTGTTATGATATTGTATATATGCATTAACAAATAAAGGAATGCATCCACAACAATTATGTTCCTCTTCTGCTTGATTTAGTTGTCAGCACGCATTCACGACTCTGTAAAGTATCTCCTTCACAGCCTTGTCAGGCGTACCTTTTTCTCCCCATAATGTCAACTTAGTACAGCAGGCAGGCCAGGTGAGCTTGGCTCACTTTCAGGTTTTGTCTGTCTCTTTATCTGAAATTTTAAAGGGGGATGTCAGAAGAGGTAATTGCCATAAATTACACACTGTCTGTTGTAAATTGTGATGAGAACATAATTGAAAATTGAGCTGAGAGGCACTTCCTGCATTCGAGCCGTGCGAGAGCCAGAGGACAGCCTTAGCAATTTGCGGTGGGCCTGCAAAGTCATTTTTTCCACGCCTCTCTCCAAAAGTGTAATTGATTCCGGTGCCATACGATTACACTCCTGTGTCAAGGGTTGGCCTGAGGGTCCTGGAGAGGGTTATGGAGATGATTCTGTGGGGCTCACACAAATAATTGACTTGTTTCATTTGAGTACTGAGGAGAAGTGGAGCTTGACTGCTTGTGCAGAGATGTCACCGTTCAGAAAGGGACATTGTTCAAGGTTCCCAGGCATTGTGTATGTCTGTGTGAGCCCTGGTATATTTGTGCCTCTCTCAGGCATTGCTAGGGTGGAGATAAGTAGTAGGGTTGAGGGAGGGGGAAGAGTTAATTTTACTCTCTTTTCCACCCACTTGTCCCTCCTGTTTGCCTCTTGACTAAATAAAAATGTGAAACACTAATGAACAAATCAACTTAAGTAGGTATTATTATTCAGTGCAGAGACTCATACCTAGAAGAGTTAAGTGTCTGAAATGGTAGGTAAAGAAATCCCTGCCAGGAGAGGACTAAGTGTTGAAATTTTCTTTGACCACTAAACTTTGCTGATGCTGACCCAGTTCGGCATCCTTTCCTTGCACTCCAGGGTCACACCAACTGGCAAGAGAAGAGCTTGTGGATCTGAAGGATCTGTTAAGAGGAATTCAGTACAGCAACCTTGGCAGGAAAGTGACCTACCCAGAATTCACTAAAAAACACAACGACTTTGTTTATGACAAATTCAAGCTCAGTTCCAAGCTATGAATGTGAAAGTTTGGCCCCATTTCATGGAAGCACTTCAGTCTCACACACATTTAGACTTTTAAGTCCACTTGCATTCTTTTAGATCTGTGCATATATACAATACCATCCCAGGACAACTGAATCTGTGAAAAACAAAACACTCTCTTATGAGGGAATGTTAGTTGTCATATTGCATAAAAGACCTGTGATAAAATGGATTTACTACAGTCTCTCAACGGACAGAAAAACGCAAAGCTGAGACTACTTCTTTCATACTCATGGCCCATGTGAAAATAAATTGTGTATGTGTGTTCACATACACATGCATATTTGCTTATAGCCAGAGGCTTTCAGCCTCTAGGTCTAAGGAGATTTAAATAAATGTTTTCATTGCCATGGGGAAATAGCCTTTGAGCCTCTGAATCCAATTCCTCTTTTGAGTACTTCTCGCCCTATTGTAACATTTATAGTGCTACACCAGCCTTTTGCAGGTACAGTTTGTTGATGGTATTTCCCAAGAGGGATGACCTTTTTTGCAAAAACCTCAGTAACTCACAGATAGCGAATAAGGAGTAGCAAAACAAACAGCCCCCTATGCCTGACACCCTTGGCCCCACACCCCTGGGGTGGTCTTTACCTAACGGGCTCTTCCAGAATTCCCCTGGAAGCTGGCTTAGGAGAAGACTGAAACAGGGAGGCAAGGCACAGCATGAGGGCATTGAGTTTTGGACCTGTGCATTTCTACTCCTTTCTCTCTTTTCCTGCAGAACTAGAATTTGAGAGACCTGATGTCTCTCACAAGCAATTAGGAACACCAAGTTTATGTATTAGCCCTTCATATAAAGCACATGATGAGGTGTTTTGCATACTTAGAAACAGATAGTGTATTTAAAGTATTGTATTCAATGTCAAAGTTCAGTTTATGATGGAAAAGGGATGGTTTTATCAGATTCCTTCCTCAAACTAAAATAAAGCTCTGCGTGGCTAACCTAGGAGTGGGAATGCTGAGTTAGCGAAGATGAAGGGATTTCAAGTATCTGTAGTTTCTGGTGATTCTCAAACTCTTTGTTGGCTACTGCAAGGATGCAAGAAGTGATGCTGGTGGGTTACATTACAGACCTGATAAAATTGTTGCCTTGGCTGAAAAGTGCTGCTTGTGGGAGAGCTTGGGAACTGAATGAGTTTAAAAAAAAAAAAAAAAAAAAAAAAAGGCAGCAATTTTAATGAGTGTTTTGGGTTTGCTGGTTGGTTGGTTTGTTTTTTAAAGCTAGAATTTTTTTTTTTAATTCTGACCTTTACATTCTAACTCTAAAATGAACAAAAGGTACCTGACACATACTTCGATGGTTTTATGTGGGCTGTTGCAAAGAGGGCATGGCCTTGGCCAGCAATGATATGAGCAGCATTCCACACTTGTTAGACCTCATGATACCAAGATTTGTTCATCCTGTCTGTTTGATAGTTTTTTACAGTTGTTGGATTTTGTCATGAATTACAATATAGCCCTCCAGGACAAGTGCCAATGCACAGGTTGGAGTTCTTGGAGAATTTTTGAGACACAAGTGAGACAAGTCTTTGGATCTCAAAGGACACTGATTTTTGTTGTGACTTTCAGACGTGGTCCATAAGCACTGGTGTTGCAAGTTTTTGTGCAAATAACTATCACAAATCTGGCACATCGCCGGTTCTCAATTGGAGAGTGGGAATAGCAGGTGAATAATTGTGACACTGAGGTACAAACAGGAAAGCACCACCATGTTATCCTCAGAACATGAAATTCTTGGGGAAGAGTTGCACTGATGGGTAAGTAATGACCTGATATTGAGTCAAAGACTTAACAAAGGGATTTTATGGTTAAAGTGCTGGTCAGCATGGTATCTTTTCTGCAAAGTTTCTCTGGAGCTGTGCACTGGTGACATAAATGACTTGTTCTGTATTTTATATCACAGCAGGTCTGACTAGTTGTTTCATTTAATTTGATTGAACTCATTTAGCTTAACAGACAAAGGAGGAGTTAAACTGCCGTACTGGAAAATGTGGAAATTACAGTCTTTTGTTTCAGTAAACCAGTCGGTTTTCTGAACAGACAATCCCAGCCATCATGTCTTGAAAGTAATACAAAGCAGATTGGATTGTGGAGAAACCTTCATGTCAAATAACCTGCAAAGAAAAAAAATCTTCCAAGGGCAACTAGAAAATACTCAAGAGGATTTTTTTACTTCAAATGAGAGTCATCAAAAAAACTTGTGTTGTGGAGGAAAGAATATTTAAACATGGGGTTTTTTGAATGCATGTTTATGAATTTCAATCATATTTGGACAAAAAATCTTCCAAGAAGCTGAGGTTGATGGCAAGGGATACAGAAGGTCTCTTCATTCACAAAGGAAAGAACGTTTGCTGATGCTGGAATGCTGAGTAAATTAATCTTTTCAATACTGAAGTTTCAACAAATAGATACAAACAAAACGGATATAAAGCTCAAGGAAAAAAAAAAAGTGGAACTAAAAGAGGGCATGCAGCTTCCCCCAATCAATCAGTTATGAATGAAGTGGTAAAACTGTTTTTCAGAGACAGGCTCAGCAAGTAATATTTGAAAGCACAATATGGAAGATGAATTACTAAACTATCTTAAAGAAATACGTTTCAATACATGGGTAGACACTGTATGACTGCAGGTTTTAGTGTCTGGGTTCTTGAAAATTGAAGAGAGAGCAGGAAAAAAAGTTATCAAAATGTCCCTGCCCTCAGGATACTGTCTATTTAACTTATTAGGAAGATGATCAAGATGAAATTGGATGTGTAGTCACCTTTTTGGGGGTGGGAGAACTGCATATTAGAGCTTGGCTGAAAGGATCTCTCTGCCAAACCCCAACTGGAGTACAACATTTAACTTTATAATGTGCGCATCATACAAAAACTGTGTCAGGTTGGTAAAAAAAAGCAGACCCTTGTTTGTAGTTCAGGTAACACTTACTGTTCTGGGAATAATTCAGATTTGGACTATTTAGCAAGAAACTTTGTTACAAGAATCAACAGAAAAAAGTTGTAGTGTAACAAATACTTGTGTCAGAAACAAGTCTTCTGTTTTTTTAGTAGCATGAGCAGTTAACTGTCGGCGTAAACTCTCAAGAGAAAGCCTGGATTTTCCACCTGGGAAAAATGTGTAATCTGTTGGTCTCAGTACAGGATTAGCTGGACACAATTATGTAGTCTGTGGTGTACCGAGTTTATCTTACAAAATGGTATGTTTTGGCTTTCAAGAGATTCGATTCTTCTCAAAACTGGGCTTAGAAACTCGGGTAGTGTGATGAATACTCCATAATGCTGTTGGTTATCCAAGCTATAACGGCAAAATCTGCTTCTAAAACCAGGAAGAGCTGCTGTGCCTGGCCCTTCTCTCAGCAGGTTCATGGCGAAGGTAGCACTTTGTCTTTCAGATCACATACATAACTGGGATCTACAGTTTCAACTCTAATACAAGTATAATCAGATTGTATAGGACATATGTTCTGGGTTTTGGTTTATATTTGTCCAAGGTTTTTTAGAGCAACTTTTAAATCCTTTTGTTCCAAAAGCAAGAGGCCTAACTTGTCTTTTTGATCTAGAACAGAAACACTATGCATTGCCCTAAGTGGTCCTGATTTTTGACAGAGGTTACATGTCAGTTGGATAGGTCTGTATTGCCATATTCTGGGATCACTGCTTCATGCTGCATTTTCCCATAACACACTTTTAAAACCTTTTAAGTATTCAGCTATGCTTGTGGCATATAGTGTTCACCTTATTGTCTCTTTTAATTCAGGGCACAGAAATCGTTCTCATTTATTCAGGGAGTTTCCCTCTTTAATGATGGAAAAAGTAGAAATGGGTTACAGGTGAAAACAAACCCTGAGTCTGACTGTGCTAATTGTGTGCTTGTTTGTGCTTACTACTCCTTAATCAGTTGCAATTAACACTAGATGAGTGTTTACTCTCAGCTCACTTAATACTCCTGTAATTGACCACAATAACAAGTTTACATCTATGTATATGCTGAGGTTTGTTGTTTGTTTTTTTTTTCTATTCAGAAGTGCACTGAGATTTATAAAACATTTTTTGTACTGTGCAGATATTTCAAATGATAAAGCATGAAATAAAATGCAATAGCTTCAGTATAGAAAGAATGGTTTCCTTCATGTCAATGAGAAAGTCTTCAGCATATTTGCCTTCTTTCCTGTCTGTTTGCTGAGGGACAATTGTAGCTCACTAGTTATAAGGGGATTCAATAGTGCCTGGGAGGCACTTCTGGGACTGTGAAATCCAAATGCTGTGGGTTATATCTGCCATAGCAATATGAGACTGGTTGGTGCTGGGGACCTGACATCCACACTGTGTAGTTTGGAGTAGACTTAGTTCAAAACTCCCTCCAGCCTGGCCATATTTACATAAATTTCTATCAACAGTGTGATAAATTAGCATAAGAAATTAGAAATGGAATTAGGTGCAATTGAGGACCACCCCTTCCAGTTCAATTTAATGTGAAAGTAAGTTTGTGTGCATTAAAGTCAATATGTTGGGAACTAAAGCACAGCAAATGAGGACATCAGGAGTTTTGCTTCAAAAGCACACTATTGACCTTAAATGCTAATGTAGATACTCCCACTGAGGTATTTAAGCTGGAAAGAAGTGATAATACACAGTTAAGGTAATCCTGCCAAAGTTTGTGGGTTTTTTAATATAAACACTGAAACCAGTGTATTCCAATACATTACAATAGCACCAAGAAGCAATGAAAAAATATCAGACCACTGAGCTGCACACTAAAAAGGTAGCCTACCCCAAAATGTGCCTGCCCCAAA
>JAWWLV010000011.1:7717585-7763029 GCA_035041135.1 Platyrinchus mystaceus
AGAAGCAATGAAAAAATATCAGACCACTGAGCTGCACACTAAAAAGGTAGCCTACCCCAAAATGTGCCTGCCCCAAAGGCTTTCCAATTTGAGAGGCTGAAGGGGCTGATTTAGTGGAATGATGCAAGCATTTACAATTCCTAGCCTAGAAGATTACCTTCCCTGCAGCTCTGGTACTTTTAGTTCAGGTCAATGCTGGTGGGTTTAAATGAAACATGAATAAAAGTTCAACAGCAGAGCTCTACCCTCAAGTCCCTTAGCTTCTAGTCTTGTGAACTAGCTACAACACTGCAGTGAATAAATTAACTTGTGTTTCTCTCTTTATGATCTATACTTACTTTTTTAATCCTTGGCTTTGTATTTTATACCTGTAAATGTATGCATAAAAATGGTGTGCAACAGTGTTTTTAATATTTGGCATGATCATCAGCAAGTAATGGTCATACTGTGAATCTTGTCACTGTTTGTGTGAATGCCTCCATCACCATCTGCACGCACTACAACAGCATTAAAAAAGGAGGTTTCAGCAAGGCAAACAGCAGCAATTCAGAGGGGAAGTAGCAAACAAACACTACCCCTAAGAATTGCCAAGTATAATGCTGTTAGTTTAAGTGTTGCATGGGAGGCCAGGGGTCAGAACCCAACTCCTTTTCGTGCATAGTGTTCACAGAGGTGACCTGCGACTGCCAAGGTTCAGGTGGAAATTGCAAATTTCATCATCTGAAGAGGGAGCTTCAAGCTTTTCTTGATCTTCCCGGGCAAAAAAATCTGCTTGATAATTTAAAAAGGGAACTTTTCTCAATTCTGCAAAGATGGCCTGTATCCATAAAATACAGGTGAGAGCCTGGAAGTTCACTTCAGCAGAAAATCAGACCTTGTGTCCTCCAGAAACAGCTGGTTTAAAAGGATTAGAGTGTCCGTGCAGAGAAAGGGAATGGTTACAGTGTACCTGGAGAGGGAAAGGGTCTTTTAAAATGGTGATGATTAGATTGTGGGTTTTTATATCAATTATATATATTATTAATTTTATATATATATTATTAATTTTTATATCAATTTTCTTCCTGTGCACACTGAAGAATTATAACCCAAATAATCCAGCTTTCATTACACAGAAGCTACCACTTAGGTTATTGTATATTTTGGCTACTCACATTTCTTGTTGGGTGGTAGTAAATGGCCAAAATATCCAGCATTGCTCTTGAGTGGGGATTGATAGGCACAATCCTTCAGAACAGCTGTAGTACAGGGCTGTTGTTCTGGCTCTACATAAGGTGGCAGATTTTCCCATTTACTTTTTTTAAATTATTTTAAATTTATTTGTAACCAGATGCATAAGCAAGTTCACAACATCCCCTAATTGCCCCTCTCTTTAAAGTCAGCGGTGTATTGAAAACAGCAGAAGGTGTTTTACCTTCCATACCAAAACACAAACAAAATTATAGATCTGTTTTTCAAATTAGTTAAATGTTCAGTTTTAATAGGCCCTTTGGTAACTCCTCATGAAAGGCATTTGCTCCACACAGCCTGGAGTGTGTTCTGCAGTGCTCTGTAATTTGTGGAAGTGTACATTAGTGGAAAATAATAGCGAAAGGCTGCCAGAAGACCTTTTGTCTGTACATATTGTCTTGTTTCCATAAGAATGGCTCCCCCCACACTTATTTTTTGAATGCACGTTTGGTGTTTATAAAGGGAGTGCTTTCTTGTCTTGTTTCGTTTAAGAAATTAAATTGTGTAAATTGTTTCTGGTGACATGGGGTTTTTTGAGTTAAAAAACGCTTCAGGACCTACTACAAACTGTTGGGAAAACACTGAAGTTAAAATGAAGATGGAAAAGAGGGAGTTTGGGGTTCATATAACTTGCATGATTGACTTTTTGAATTTCTTTGTTATCCCTTTAAACATTCAGTTCTGATCCTTTCAGTATGTGCACCTAGTTTTGCCCCTGCAAAAGTCTGTTGGAGCTTTGAGACTGTAGGAAATCAGAGATTTCTTTCAGCACGTGGCTTAGGGACAATTATTATCTTCCATGTGTATTTACCCCACAGCCAGAAAGTCATGTCTGCCTACAGGACTGCCAAGTCCAAGTGCTAAAATCTCCATCACTGGGACTCTGTATCTCTATGATGGTTTAAAATACTGTGTATGTTTACTGTAGGGCCTTTTTCTTTCCACTGTGATTACAGTCTGTGGGATCATCTGGGTTTTCAAGCTTTTCCTGAAGAACTGGACCCTCTTTTAAGATGAAGATTGGAATCATTGTTTTCACTAGTTGTGGCTGTAGGAAAATGTCAATCATTCAGAAACTGTGGTAAAATTGAACAGCTTACTGAAATTCAGAAGCTTAGACAGGGTTTCTTGTAAACAAATTTTTATTTGGGGTTGAGGTATAACGGGAAAATGTAACAAGAAATGGGGTAAAATATCCCATGGTAGAACTGCCTGGGTCTTTTCTCTCCTATGCTCAGCAGTTCTCATTTAACCAACAGCAGTGGTGTCCTCCAGGCTATTAAATATTGCAGGATACACTCAGTGAACAGCAAAGTCAGATCATGGGTGTGTCAGACTGGCCATGCTGTGCCAAACAAAAGATCCATCTAAGTTGATGCATCTTATTTGTCAATTCACAATGCTGAGAGACCAGATACAAGAAATTGGATCATATAGTGGATCCTGTCCTGGAACAGTGTCTCACTGTGTGTCAATCAGCAATTGAGGGATTTCCTCAGGCATGGAAGACATCCTAGAATTGTGAAATAATACAAATTGTTTATGTTACTGTAACACCCAGAAATCCTAGTTGTGAATCAGAAATCCATTGTGTTCAGTACTCTGTAATCGTGAAACAAAGAGCCTGTCCTTGTTGCAATTTTAAATCTGTCATGTTCACCATAAAATATAATTTGTACAGTCTGATAGGAGCAGGTACAGAGCTAGGTTGTGATTTTGCAAGCCATGACCTGCACACTTAACTGTTTTTCGAGGGATTAGCCCTGCAGCTCTCACAGTTGCTTGCAGATGTCTGCACTCAGAAGTGATGTCCCTGGAATCACGTGCAGAAGGGATGTGGGCTCATCCTCTGGTCTGATCCTGCAGGAGGGGCATGAGGACCATTGGCAGGGTATCATATCAGCTTCACTAATTCTAAATCTAAACCCAGTAGCTTGATGTGAGCACACATTTGTAGTAGGGGTAGCAAATTAAGGTGAAAACTTTTAGGCATACTTAAAAAAGGAGATAAGGATTAGGCATTCTCCAGTATTTTTCTGTAGAGGAATTAGGGTTTACATTTCAAAATACACTTAAATTAATTATGAAAATGAAAACTAAAGTAATTTTAGAAATGTGTCCATTAAACTATTAAAAAATAATCAGTGGGACTATGAACAAATAATTTTTACACATACTTATATCAAGATACCATTAAAAAGCAGTAATTAAAATAGTTGTAAGCATTTCAATAATAGAAATATTTTCTTATATGGATGCTTCTTTGCACTTGAACTGTGTTGATTGAACTAGAGCTTTCTTTTTCTTCTTTTTTATTTTTTACCCTCCCCTTCAGCAGAAAGACAACTTTTTTCTTATGAGACCTCTCTTGCCACCTTCTTCCTCATTTATTCTTTCTTGGATGCTACTTTCACTGCAGGAAAAAGGTAGGAATTTTTTTTTTTAAAGCAAAAGGTTGCCATTGTAAAATGTCACAAAAATAAACTGGAAACTTCATGTGATCTTAAAATTAATAATCCCAGAGCTATGCAGTTAAAAGAAACAATTTCTGTTGCAAAGACACTATACTGTATTAGATGCTTTTTTTATATTAAATAAGGAATTCTCATCAAATAAGATAATCCTTGGTGTTACCTTGCAATCATTTAAATAGAAGTTATGTTGTTCTTACAATACTTACTGGCTGTAGCAACAATGCTGCAAATTATTAGAATGCATCAGTATCTATTAAAAATCACCTGCCTGATTGTCAGTCAATGAGGCCTTTTGTACAGGATGAGGACAGGAGCATTTGCACCGTGATGTGATTATTCAAACTACCGTGACCATAACAGAGATGACAGTGACCTTTTAACCTTGATAACATCAGCAACCATCCTTCTTTTCAGCTTCACATCATCTGTTGTTGTTTAGCTTATAGAATAAAATGTGCAAAACTGATCCACAAAAATTCTGTAGGGTTTTTATCAAAAAGCATTTTGAGTGTTGATGAATACTGTACGTTTGCAAAGTCAGAATGGAACATATTGCATGGGAAACATATAGGCCTGTGCTTTGCAGTGAGTTTCTCCTTTAAAACCTAAGACCAACTCCCTCTCATGGAGGTGTTTGAATTTCTACAAAAGCTTTATAGTTCTCTGTGCTTCACTTAATTTTCTCTCATTTCCTTTATCTTACTTTTTTTTTTTCCTTATGTTTTCTTAAGTATAGAGTCTTCACAAATAAAACCAAAACTGGTACAGGGAACCAACATCAGCTTTTTCCTGGAGAAGTCTTCTTTTTCTTTGAAGAAAAATGTACTTTTGATCATCTAAATAATAACTATTTCTCTTTGTGTAACCTTGCAAAGACTTGTGTGAATGCTTAATTTCATTCACACATTCAGCCCATGGGAGTCCTTAAAATTACTGATATACAGAGCCTGGGACAGGCTAACAGGAGAGAGGTTGTATGATTTAAGATTAGGGTGTGGATGCTGGGGTTTGATATCAGAGATGGTTTTGTCTGTCATGTTGTGTCTGTGTGGCACTTGTGTGATTTAGTGGTGATGAAAGTGTGTGGAATAAATAGGAAACAGCCGAGATTTAATTTATATGTCGGGACTTCTGAACATTTATACCTTGCTCACTTTTATAATCTGAGTTCACAGCTGAACAGAATGACATAATAGGGGAAATTCAAATATTTTTTAAAGGAAAAAGAAAAAGAAAGGAAAAACAGCAAAAAAGCACTGGGAGTAGAGAAAATATCTCTACGAATGCAACAGACATAAAAGAAAGTGATGGAAAGTTAAAAATTACCATAGGGCAGGCAGGACACCTGCTAAAGAACCTTCTGCTGCCTCTCACAGCTGGAAAGAAAAATGAAAGGGATGCAAACAACTGTTCTGGAAGCATGAAATCTGCCTTTTGTCTTTTCACCCCTCCCTTTCTGAACAGTTACAGTATGCAAAATTTAGGGGAATCTCAAAGTATGCAGAGGAAAAAAATTCAGCAGGCTCTGCATATAAAAAGCTGAGCCATGGAAGTGTGCCTCTTTGAAAACAGGAGCATGTTTGGGAGCTTCCCGGTGCATTGAAGAAAGTGGTAATTAATGCATAGTGAATGACTTCGAATGGAGGTTGAATAGGGGCATAACAATGGGAAGTTTTTTTTTAGGTTAAAGTGTTGGAAAAAGGAAAGCTGTTAAAAGATAGCTACTGTGAAGCTACAACTTCAATCCTTGTCTTCTCTGACTTTCCTTTATAGACTGTGGTGGGTTTTGTTTTGTATGGGTCTCCAAATACAATGAAGTTAATTTGCACCAATTTCATTTTGTGTATGCTTTGGGAATTTTTTTTTAAGTTTTTTTTTTTTTTCTCTTTTTGGCAAGGCTTGGTTCTTTGATGGTGCTTTTGAGCAAATGGTTTGCCCAAAGTTCAGATGATGTTAGCTCCATCCTCTTTTTCATTTACAACATCAAGGGGATTACAGAGAATAACTTTGTTGCCCAACATCAAGGCTATATCTTCAGGCTACTAGAAAGGTAGTTCTCAGAAAGTGTGTCTTCTAATATTTTAGAACCTCCACAGGCTTCAGATAAAACAAGTATTAAATACAAAAAGCTCACAAGGATCCCAAGGAAGGTTAAACTCACACAACCTCCTTCATGTTGAACACCTGAAATGTATTTTTTAGACTGTTGGAGTGTTATCATAGTGAAGACAGCAAGTGAAGTCTTATATAACTGAAGGCAGAAAGAATAAAAAACAAGACCTTGTTTAAAGACAGGCAATTTTTAATGGAACCAAGGCTAAATATAATCTACTCTTGCCATCGAAAAGGGAATTTGGAGAGTGAGGAAGTAATTTTGGAGGGGCCTTGGGGTTGATTTTTTTTTTTTTTTTTTTTTTTTGGAACATAAGCTCGTGGATCTACAGTAATGCTGTGTTTGATCCAAGGCCAGAATTTATAAGACTTGAGGAGAAATTAGATGTTTTGGAGAAACAAAATAGGGACACTTCTGTGCTCAAAATAGTTTAAAATGTGTTTCTCTTGTTGGTACCTGTTCTTAACAGAATTCTGTCCTGCAGTATTTTAAACTCAGCATCTCAATCCCTATCTACCCTGTCACATAAATATGCTTTTTTCCCATATGGAAGGTATGAAATTAAAAATATCCTACAAAATTTACAAAACATGTTGTATTTTCCATTTCTCCAGGGGTGGGCAAAACAAAACAAACAAAAAAGTATTATTCACTGCACACAGACTAGCAAAGCAGTTACCCTTTCTCTCCAGAACATCCCATTAGTACATTTTAGAAAGGAAGGTAGGTCATGCTAGTAAGAATATGAGAGTATGAGAATTTGATTGAAAAGTTATCTGTTCTTGCTGCTTCCATAGAGCCGTTGTCTGTCCTGGTCGAAGTTCAGATCCTTTGCCAGTGCTTAACTCCAGCATGTGTGTTATTGCCCTCCACTCCTTAACAATTGCAGATGGACTGTGAACTCTCATATTCTGGAACAATGCTTTAAAATTACTGTTGTCAAAAGATAATAGGTAATAATAATAATTTTGGTTTAGCTGCATTTCTGTACTGTTTTCCTTGTGCATGTAAATCAGAGTTTCTGACACCAGAAAGATACTTATCACTCCTACTGCTTTTGCTAAACTGAAAAGGCTAATATTGTGTTAATTATCTATAGGCAACTAGGTGCATCTTCTGAACTGCATGGAACAGAATGTCTGCATTTCAACATATCTTTTACTGTGCTGAAGTGTATAAGTATGATATGGACAAGTTTATTGGGAAAAAAAATCCTCAATTTAAGTATACCCATTTTTTTGGCAACAGATGTTTCAGATTCATCATGGATCAAGTCGCTGAGCTAAACTAGAGTCTTTTACTTGATCTGTAAGATTTTGCTCAACTTAGGCTGAGTTCCTCAACTTCTGGAAATCCTCACTTACCTTTTCTGGCTTTAACTCTCTCAGGAAACCCTTAACAGCCTGCCAGAGCAATGCAAAAATGCTAATGGTCCAACAAGCTGGGACTATCAGCCCTAGAGTAGGGCAAGGTATACAGGAGTCTGTGCAAGCTGCAGGCTGGAACTTGACTCCCCTTTCCCATCATATCTAAGACTTAGCACGTTGTCCATCTGCAAGAAAAACAGTAGAACCATGTGGGATGAAACTTGGGTTGGACTCTTCATCTCTCCTGTTCCTTTTTGGTAGATAGTCTAGTTGAAATGGGAGTAAAACAAGGCACATTTATTGGCGGAGGAGCAGGTGGAAGGAGCCTGAGATTGATGTTCTGTGTTAATGTGATGAAGGGGTGGTTGTGCTCCTGTATACGTCATCCCACCAAGTTTCACAACAGCTTTTAGTAAATCCTGGCAATCAGCTGTGAGGTTTGGAGTTTGAGCAATGATGTAAGGCTTGGATGTGTTATACACAAAATATGGAATGTTTGGTAATTTTACAAGCCCCTTGTTTACAAAGCTGTGAGCTGATGTCATCCAAAACAAGGTAATAAGATGAAGCTGTTTAGGTTAAGTCCAACAGTCAGAGGGTGAGGGGTACAGGATACTTGGTTGCTGAGCACTTTTGAATTGGTCCCCTTGTGAAAATCTTAAGCAGACTCTGGTGATGTGACTCTGTCCTAAATAAATCACTCCTCTCCTTCAGTGGGTGCTCATGATGGATGTAGTAGGAGCAGGATTTAGTAATGCAAATCATGAACACGCACCTGCAAACTCTGGACTTTCTGAGTTGAAAAGTCAACAGTTGGCCTGTTTCTCTAGGCTCATGTGTGTTCGTGTATCCTACACAATCTCTTCTATAGGAGAAGGAAAATCTGTGCCAGAAAACATCAGGTAAAGATGTAATGTAAGAACTCCCTCTGCTGTAAAAACTCCCAGCATCTAAAATGTGCTGTAGCACTAACCATTGTGAGCCAGAAATAAAATGTTTCCTGTGAATTAGAAGGATACAGAGTTGGATTAACTGGATGACATTTCCCCATCTGGTTTTTATTTATTGTTGCCCTTTTCCATTCACTGTAATTAGCGCACAGAGGTGACAATAGGCATATACTGCACTCTGAGCTACAAGGATGTACCAACATTTTGAGCATTTTCCATTATTTTTTTCAGTGACATCTTCGAAAACACCTAGCATCCTAACTCTGCTGAAGCCTATTATTTCTGTGAACTGAAGAGGCAATTTAAGGCACCTTTTTCTGTTTGCAAACAATTTTCAAATATAACCTCACACTTTTTGAACTTTTCCCAAGGGCCTCATAAAATCGATAATTGTCCATTTTCCTTTAAGTGACTTTAAAATTGAAGGTCTCGGGATTCAAAATTCAGATCTGGATTTCAGGGTGCCATCCATCAACACTGCTGCTCACAGGTGCTCAAAACCAGAATCCGTCTTCTTGCAGAGAAGGGAAGTGTTTGGAAACATAACCCTGAGCTCTAAAGAACCCAATTTTCCTCTGGAATTTTCTCTAACTTGAATTTAGAGATAGTTTTGCTGGATATTCCCTGTCCATGGTGGTGGGTTTGGAACTAGATGATCCTTAAGGTCCTACCCACCCAAGCTACTCTATGATACTGTAGTGATTCTGTGTCCTTTCCAATCCAGACCATTCTCTGACCCTGTAGAGTCTCATAAATACTAAAGGTGCAGAAAGAGTTTACTCTTTTTTTAGAGATCCAAGCTTGGCACTAAAGTGACTTGTTTTATTTTAAGGATCAGACATGAACAGAATATTGCCACATATATACGTGTTTACAGACAGTCCTACATTAACCTGATCTTAGTTAATCAGTGAGGTTTTGTAACAGTTTGTAAGTAAATGGGATAGTTTTGGTGGAAGAAGGGTGATACAGACACTGAGCTGGCGGCCCTGCACTGCAGATAGGTAAGAGGAACTAGTGGTACTAGTCAGGTTATTTTGAGGACGTAAAAATGACATCTCCAGAGCAACCACTCCAAGCCTGAAGCTACTTATCCATAAGAAAGGATCATATAAGGAAAACCACTAAAACCTGTGGCAAACTTTGTATACAGCAGAAAGGGGAAGAGTGTGATATAATTTCCACAAAGACATAAGAGCATGAGAAGTGTGGCTGAAAATTGAAGGTTGTTATAAAGTACAGGTACATTAGATAGTCCAAAAATCCATGACTCTACAGCCAAGAAAAAAAGCCTAAAAGCCTTTTCTGGTTCAGTGTTGAAGTGAAAGCAGAGATTAGAAATAAAAAAGCAATTTATAATGAATAGGAAAAGGGACACTAACAACAATTGATATAGTTCAGAAGTTATGAAGTGTAGAAAGTTGATAACAGCCACTAAAGCATCCAGGATAAAGTCATGTGAAAGGACAATAAGGAAGTTAAAAATGTATTTTTTTTAAATGAAGAGTGACATGGTGGCATAGCTCTGTTACTGGACAGAGACGAGGGAAAACATCTGTTGTTTGGTACACACAAAAGCAGTAATATTTTGGTCTTTGTTCAGCAGAAGAGACCCCAAAATAGGATGTGCTTGTATATTGGAATATTGACAAAGTTCTGGAAGTCAGGAAGATTGTTAACGTTTTGCCAGTGCTTGAGTCTACAATGGTAGAAACAAGCTGATACGTCACTTATCCATCCTGGGCAAAATAATGGAAGATTGGTGTTATAACCAATAGGTTGCATTGTTTGGTTTCTTTCTGAAGACAGAGCAAAAATTGTTAGGTTTCATTTCTGATGTTTCTTCATCGTTAAACTGCTTTTCTATTCTCTCCTGCCTGTGAATCCTACACAGTGGTCAGAGTGTGAGCAATTAAACACATGGTCAATGCAATGTGATAGAAAGGGGAATATAATTTCTAAAAAAGCACATAATGAATAGATTAGTTTTTGCCCTCAGTACTGATATTGGCTGGGCTGATGACAAGCTGCTACTTACTGTACAGGGTTCTGCATCCCAAAAGATATTGAAAATTGGGTAAAGAGTCCATTGTATTTAAGGCTGAATAAAATGCCATGCTGTGACTACTTTAAAGACCTCAATCAGTAAAGTGAAAGGAGACCCAATTAGATTTAAAAAAATAGTAATTATCTTTGGTTTCTGGTTTTTATGTCCAGTTCTGTGGTAACTGTATGAAATATAATGGCATGTGGTAATTGGGAAGAGACTTGGGGGCTATTCCCATGCTATTATTTACATACTGATACATGACCTTCCATTCTGTGTTAAAATAAGATGCCTCTGGCTCATGACAAATAAGACTCATCCATGAGGTCTGGAGGTGGCACAGGCTGGAAACCATTGCCAATAAGCACTTTGGACATGGCTCTTCTGTTTCAGAGGGCAGGGTAATCAATAGTGTGGATGTGGGCTGCTCTTCCCCAGTTGGCCTCTGTGCTAAAGAATTTACTAACTCACACATAGCCAATGGTCTAAGGTTCCCTTTAAACCTCAAGCTTTAGGAAATAGAAGTGATCAAATGGTGTGTCCCGGTTGGTGTGCTCTGATCCTGCCAACTGTGCTCCTCCGAAAAAAGGGATGAAATGATTAAATCTGATTTATGCTCTCTCGTAGTACTGCCCTGGCTGTCAGACTAACTGCGCCAAGGCAGTAGGATTTGTCTGCAAGTGAACTGGAGTTCATTTTCCTTTTACATATATTTGTGCTAAGTGTTCTGCAACTCGAGGTGTATTTGCCTGATTTCTTTACCATCTCCTCAGGATAGGACTGTTCTGTGTTTAGATTTTTATCTTTAAGCTGGAGGCATAACCCATTGAAATGTACTGCCACGAGGCCAATCCAGTCAACAAGCAGATGTATGCAGTTGGATCTAGAACGTGCAAATTAGAGAATGATTACACAAAGAAATGCAGAGGAAAGTTGTGATATGGCCAAAGACATATAAATACCTCTACAATTCCTATTGCTCACTTGCCATGTTACAGGAGTCTTACAATGCTTTACAGAGATGAAGGCACTACAGCTGTGAAGATCCCATAAGAGTCTTGGAAACAGCTTTCAAGCACTTTTGCAGTTTATATAGTCTGTATTGAAGAGTAGTACTGTGCCTTTTAGACCTCCTTTTCCAGTAGAAGGAAGAGGATGACTAGAAAAAAATTGAGGAACCTCTGGATGTTTTAGGACGAGTATTGCTCTCTGACTGCAACCAGATCTCAAAGTGAGGATATTGAATTAGTAGGGATCTGTAAGAATAGTCTAGATAAGTCAACATAATCTTGAGTAGTATTTACATCCAAGTAATCCAAGAACAATAGTTCTTCCCTGTCTTTATTTCTCATAAAACTCTTGTAAGTGTTGAAAATCTTTTAAGGAAGCTTGGAGTTTAGGGGAGACAGAAGAAAGGCAGTAAAAGAAAATTTCCAAAACCAGTCCAAGGCTTCTCTTCAGCTCTACAAGCAGGACATTC
Organism: Platyrinchus mystaceus; assembly: GCA_035041135.1. Lineage (NCBI taxonomy): Eukaryota > Metazoa > Chordata > Aves > Passeriformes > Tyrannidae > Platyrinchus > Platyrinchus mystaceus. Next base: position 7,729,247 of record JAWWLV010000011.1, read on the forward strand.
AATAAGAGACTTGTCTCATTTAGGTTTTGGCTGGGAGTTGTGGTGTTTTTCTCAGCTGAGTTGCCACTTATGCTCAGAGATGCTTTTTCAAGTTTCTTCAGCATGAAGCTATTGAACTGTGAATCTTAGAAAACAGGTTTTTTGCCTTTGTGAGGTTTCAGGCAGTGTCACTGCTGATCCCACTCACAGCTACTCATGAGACCAAGCTGGAGTTTGGCATTTCCAGGCCTGAATGGAAATTCAAGTGGAATAAAAAGAAATAGTCAAGTCCAAATATTTAATGTTAAGAAGTACAGAAATGCTGTTTGTTCTAGGAACATGTGAAAGTGAGAGAACATCTCTACGGTAAATAAACCATACTTTGCCCATCCTTTTTGGCAAGGGGATGAAATGCAGACTGATTGTCAGCAGGAATGCCTTTCAGGACATACAATAGGTCATTGGAGACCTACTGAGTACTTTAACAAGTGTGTCAACTGGCATCAAGTGGTCAAGCGTAAGTCCATATCCTGGGATGCAGTAATCTGTTTGGTGTGCTGCTGATACTACAGAGGTTGGAATTTGTGATAGAAATAAGCAGTTCCCCAAAGTATCTTTAATATGTTTGCTGAGAAATTAACCATCCAAACACACAGAATGCTAACTGGAACAAATGGAAAATAAAACATCTAGAAGTGATTATCTAGGGCAGAAGTGAGAGAAGACACAGTTAGGGCAGTCAACTGGTTTAATGATTTCTTTTTATTTGTTTAGGTGAGGTTCTGGAAAGTTTGTCCTTCAGTCTCTGCTCAAACACACAGTTCTGTTGAACCACTGCATTATTATACCCCTTGTTTCTTGCCATATAGGTAAAATTAGCATTTTGACTAATTAAGCAACAATTTTTGAACATTTGAAGGAAAAAAAAAAAGGAAGCTCTCAGCAGTTATTTTCATTCCATCATAGTGACCTTGTGTTGTCCTTGTTTTTCATTCTCTTTTGCTACCTTTTAAAGTCTTAGCCAAAGATGTGGAGCTAAATTCAGCCCTGATGTAAAACAGCACAGTTTTTCTAAAGCTTTTACTGTGTTCTGCTTTGATCCTAGAAGACTCACTTTTAAAAGGTGGGTATGACACAGTTTCTCCTCTGTAAGGAGCTGATTTTTTTTTCCTCCCCTGATGCTTATCATAGCAGCAAGGCAAGCACAAAATTGCCCTGGGAAGACATTTCAATAATCAAAAATCTTTCTTTTGTAAAATTATCACAAATAATATTTTACTTGACTTTAGCTTCCAGAAAAGTCAGTGGGAGGAAACTCGCTTTGTTGTTTGGAGCATTCTCTCAGAATATAGAGGACTTCTAATATTAAACACACTGGACTGATAATGAACTCAGGCAAGATGACTGCATAATATCCTCTAGTCTTCTAGAGAGATGAAGTAGTAATATTTCAAAATGTGGTAGAAGTTTGTGCAAACTGGTATTTCAGAACTGATCACTAACAGAAAGAGCAACAGAAAAATTCAGTTCCTTTCCTTTGAGCTCGTCCTTTTCTGCTTCTGTAACTTGTTAAACTGGTGTTTCATTCGAAGGCAGATGAGGATAGTGTCTGTCTCTGCACAAATAAGTTTTGACCTGAGCATAGACGCAAAACTCCTGTTGGAGTGCCCAGGGAGATTTCATGAGAAACAATGACTGGCAACAAATCACAGTTTTTAAGATGCTGGAGGAGGCTGCATATATGTAAGAATTGTTAATATACTGTTTAGATCTCATGTCAGTAGAAAATGTTTAACCCTTTAGCTCAGAAAGTTAACATGAAGATAGTTTGTGATATTAATTGCTTCACTTGTTAATTGGATTACCTCCAAATCTGCATGTCATTCAACAAAGACAGCCAGAAGTGGAATGACAAACCAATTTATGAGTAGAAAGGTATTTGGCAAGACTGCTTTCAGTCAAAATGCCCCTCTAATGAAATGCCATGGGGAATAGTTGGTTAAGAGAACAAAGTCAGGTTTGTGACAGGGCTGTCAGTAATTTGAGAGGCTGCGCATCTCTGGAGCAGAATCTTGTGGAAAGGGTAATTGCAGCAAGTGTCAATCTTAAATATCAAAAAAAGACATTGTGACCAAATGCCAGTATCATGTTCTGCGAGGTATCACAGTTCAAGAAATAGCCCTGAAGCATTGTGGTGTGTCAGATATCTAGACCCTTTGATTGGGAAGTGCTAAAATTCCCAGGAGTTCCAAAAGATGCTGCCAAGAGTTTAATTTGTTGTAATGCCCTTTGAAAAAGATCGGCATCTTGCCAAAGGAAAGACTGTTGGCATTCCTGAGTTATGGATTACATTGCCAATAGTGAGATAGTGACATTGTAAAGGAGTACAGCAAAAATCTTGGAGCTTAGTCATTTTTTTTCTGACTAATGTCACGAAATGCCACGTTCGTGAACAAAGTGGGGTACAGCATAAATTAATGGTCTGTTACAGGAAGTGGCTTCTGTTGCTGACAGTGATTAATGGAAACTTTTAACTTACCTTGTGTGAAATATTTTCAGGCTTATACAGAGAGTGATACAACTACCTATCACACTAATAGGCTTCAGTATTCTTTGCACCCTACAATAGCTATTCTTTATCAGAGTGAACTTTCAGCATTTTTGTGATTACCTGGTTTAGCAGCACCAAATTTTAGGATCCTTTAAGGCACAGAAAAAAAATTGTGGAAAGAATCTAATGGCTGGGAAATATTTGTATTATCCATTCACTTCTTGATAGCAAATTTTATTTTTTACTTTAATGTGAGAAATGTACCATGTATAGTTTAGTTAGCATATACTGATGGTATATTTATGAAATAAGTATGAATTCTTAACCTCTGAATAATGACAAATATGCCTAGAGTTAAAGATGAAGCTGCATTACATAGTCAAGTACTAAGTGTACTTTTTTGCCTGTTGACATATCTTCAGAGTAGGAAGAGGGTAAAGTGCTGAAAATAGAAAGCATTAATATTGTTGACAAGTAAACAAAAAGGAAGATTATATCCACAGAGCTCAGAAAATTACAGTGAATGCAGCCCTCAAGTTACAGTGCAGATACAGTAGAAATGCATGTTTTCTACAGGGAAAGCTTAGAAAATGACCATGACCTTTTAATGCACAATCACAATGTTTTTAATAGTGGCACAGTATTAAGGTCCACTACTAAATTTGTTGTAAAGGATGAAGGTTCATCATATTTAGGGATTTCTCTTGTCTGAGACAGTAAGTGTTGAAATGAGCATTTCTGTCAAAGGAACTTAGGCAGTCACAGAGAGCATTTTAAAAATGAAGTGTAGCAGAAGTAACATAATTTTGAATATTTCTCTAAACATTCTTTTTCTGTTCATTCTGAGAGAAAATGTTTTAGTAATGTGTTTAATTCCTTTTCTTACCCCATTTTTTCATGGATTTTGGGTCAGGTGGGTATTATTTTTGGTTTTTTGTTTTTTACATTTCTGGGGTTTTATAGATCACTACATCTGTAAACTGAATATAGATGAGTGATGACACTTATTCAGTGGATTTTTACAGTAAAAGTATTACTTCTACACTTAGATAATATTAATTCTCATTCCAGACAACAGGCACTGTCTGGAAGGAGATCAAAGGAAGTGTTTACTTAAACTTAAAATTTATTTGCATTTTTATTCTAAAAGGGGGTGGTTTTAATAACAGAGATATATTAAAATAAATATATTATTTATCAGATTCTCTTGGCCTGTGACTTATTGTAGCTACAAATACTGAAGTAAAAGGAAGATAGTGCTGGTCTGTGTTTTTGACATTATCAAGATAGACAATTCTGGAATCTGTGGAGCTTCACAAATTTGTTGTTCTGTATCCACAATCTCATCAGTTCTAACACATAAAAAGGTTATTAAATATCTCCCTTTTTTTTTTTTAGAGGATGAGTATTTGCATAAAATTTTGTCACCCACATATTAATTCAATTTTCAATTACAAATTGGATAAACCCAAACCATGTCTCCAGTAGATTGAATTCCCTGCATTCACACGTGCCGTCATCTTCTGCTCATTGAGGAAGAGAAAAATCCCTTGGAACTTATTTTGAAATAAAGCAATGATGGTTTACTCTTACTTATGGAAGGAGCCAAACTGGTAAAGAGAAACCTTGTTCTCAGATGCCAAATGGCATTTTTCTGCTGGAAAAAAGCCAAAGCTAAAGGCTCCCAGCCAAAACCTTCTATTAACAAAAATCCGTCCCCCATCCAGTCCCTCTCTGCAAAAACAAGCCCCCACAGTCTATTCTTACTGTGATGCCACTGAAGAAGCAGCGTGATTGCTAAATTCTGTAACCAACAAGCAAACTGGAAAACAATCTTTGTGGATACATGAGAGACCTGACAGAACTGGAGAACGTGCCAAAAGTTTGAATAGACCTCAGAAGAACTTTTTAGATCAAACCGTCACAAGAGCAGGATCTTCTTGGTAAAAATGTTTCACTTTATCAGGCCAATGTTAAACACTAGGATTGAAAAAAAGCCAACACACAACAAGAAAATGGGGATATGGGGCTTTTGGCCGTGTGGATTATGTTTGAACATGGAGATTATGGTACTGAGGCAGTTTCCAGGCTTTCCTACTTTTGATACCGTTGTAGATTTTTATCCTATTTTTTCCTATTTCTTTTTCCATTGCATTTTCATCCTATGGGTGACCCTCTTTGAGTCATGATGCTTAATCTCAGAATTACTGTACTAGATATTTTAATTTTTAATATTTTTTTTTAATTTTAACGTTGGCACACCTGAGCAAACTGCAAATGTTTAAAAAGAAGATTGAGTAATTAAAGCCCGAATTACTGGATATTTAGAAAATTGTTATCACTAGTAGATGGTACCAGGTGGGGGAAAAAAAGCAAGTTATTGAGCAAGAAAGGGCTTGTCAGGGAGAGTAATGAGTTAGGAGATGGATAAACACAAGGTGAGTGATGAAAACAGTGACTGGTAACAGCCCTGGCAAGAAACAAGCAATACATGGCAGAAAATGTTTCACACAGTGGGATGGACTGATTGCTCAAGTTTCTATGACTATGTGACCTGTCACCCCAGGTATCCTCCAGACCACAGAAAGCAGCCAGAATAAAAATTTTTCTTTTGTGTTTCATATACTTTTTAAAAGCAAAAGGTTTTTTTGTTATTATTTAAATATTTAATAAATGTTATTTAATAATTATCTGTCACTTTATCTGAAGAACTAAAAATGCTTCATGCTTGAGCTGTTGGTGTGTCATCACTTTTTCAAATTATATCAAGTATAAATAAATTATATTACTTACAATAAGATGCAGTTTTTGTTTTGATGCAAAATATTAAAATGAAAATTAAAGGGATGTTGCTTGATGGAAAATGTGGGGGTGCATCTTATTCTGAAGAAGGCACTTGAGACTTTAACGCAGAAAGCGATAGTGAAGCAGAGCAATGGATGTTAATGCTCCCTTTGAGAGAGCTCTAATAGAAAAGCACATCCCTTCCCCTCTTTTCTATTTCAAAAGTTTGTCATTTAAATATCACATAATAAGCATCAGCGTTTGAATATATCTCATCCTACTTAACTAACACACAGCTGTTTTGGAAATCTGTCTGTAATAGTCATAGTAAAAGATCTGGAAATTTGAGCCTTATTGTGGTGGCAGCATGGTAAAGAAATGCAGTTTACCTGGTATAAAACTATATACCTTCTTTTTTTCTTTTGAGGACAATATTGGTTAATTGAAGAAATATTCTTAACTTTGGGGTAATATTTTCATGGTAGTGGTATACTTCAACTCATCATTTTGACTTATAAGAGCTGGAGCAGTGATTGTGTTGCAACTTCTTGTGCAGCTCAATTTTATTTCCTATTATTTTCATTCATTGTTCTCTACCTCAACTTTCTGAACTCAGAGTATTTGTACTGTCAGTTTTTTGCCTGTAAAACATTATCAATCAGGTTGAAGCTGAATCTCATGAAGCTCTCTGAATCTCATCACCTTATTGTTGATTTAAGAGAAATTACATAATCTATTGTCTGGTAAATGACTGAGATGCAACTGTTCTCAAGGAGGCAAAATAATCCAAGGGATTGATTGTTGTATAGAAATCGCAGTCACAGCACACTGACAAATATCTTTCTCCTGGAATGAGTTATTTAAGAAGTCTCCTGCTAACATCAAAATATTTAAAGCAATTAAAGGTTTTGTATCTTGCTTTCCCTGAGACCCAGGTGGCTGCACTAGGTTAAATTTCTCTAGGTTAGCAGTGTGTCTTGGTGAGCCTGGGTAGCCTTGGATATGTTACTTGATGGAAAGCAAGGAAGTGAATCTAGAGGTGTGATGATGGTGAGTGGTAGTGTTGTGGTGTCGAAAACATCTGGTTTGTCCATCAGCCTCAAAGGAGACATCCCTATTTATGTTGTTCCTGGCTGCTGTTTGTCCAGACTCCTCTGGCAGCCCTTTTGTAGTGAAGGATCTTCAACATACAGTCTCACCAGCAGGTTTTGTTCCCTCAGGTTTAACCTATCCCTTTCCTTACTCCACCTGCCATTGCTACGTGGTCTGTCTGCCTTATCCTGGACAACAGGCCATCCTTTCCTGGTCTGCAGCGACTTCCTTTCATTTTAAGGAAAACTTCTCTATCGGTTTCCTCTCTTGGAAAACAACTTCAGTTCTACCTTTCCACATGTTTTTCAGACCTCTGATAGTATTATATGACTCTGAAATCAATAATCACCACTTTCTTGTATTCATACATTGAATTTCAGTGCTAGGGAAAACCATACACTCATTTTTACTCTCTGGTCTACGATGATGCAGTCTCCTGGAATGTTGTTTTTGGAAATCACAGGTACTGCAGGCTTGTGTAATAGAGCTGAGTGACAAGTGATGTGTAGGGAAAAACAATGGAAGAATGTCCTGTTGGTGTATCCCTGCGAAAATCCCCTTTTATGTCTGGGCAGCTGCAGTGTCTTCCCTCCTGCTTGTCAGTTTGTAAGCAGCAGAACAAGAGAAGTCTGTCAGTGGCTCTCAAACCACGACAGCACAGTAGCTCAGATACTTTGATAAGCATATATCTACCTTGTCTAAGTAACAACTACATCCTAAGCATCCTGGTGACATCGACAAGAGGTGTCTTATGACAGCAGAGTAGAGGAATGAGGCCCTAACACTGAGGTTGCTGTTATGGAGCTGTTGTGGGGCACCAGCTGAGCCCTCCTCAGGCTCTGTGCAAGCACAGGATGGTGAACAGCCTGCCCTGAAGGACTTAGGGTCTACCCAGGGGGCAACAGACTACAGTGGAGAAGAAAAGGGCAAGAAGAGCAAAACTGAAGCTCTGTGTCTTGTCCTTTTATTGAGGAAGCAGACAAAAAAAGTTGCTGCTCTTTGCAACCTCCTGTCTACCTGTGTAATATTTTTCTCAGATCACCAGCCTCCTTATGCATGCGATTGCTCCCAGGTCCACTTATTCCTCTATGAAACTAGTTAATAAAAATGCTTTTGGTTAATAGCTTTCTCTAACCCAGACTTTTCAGGCTCGGAGGCACTGTGGGAGAGGAGCAGGGTGGTGGTTCCCTGGGCTTCAGCCTGGCCACAGCACCTAAATGACTCTCCTCAGCTAAACTAATCCGACCCACCGAAGTGGAGAGCAAAGCCCAGCTTACCTGTCCCAGTGCTCTTTTACTGATGGCCATTATATTAGCATGAGGGCAGAACTCTTTCCTGTGCATTAAAAAAAACCCTTCCCCCTACATGCCTCTCTCCTATTTAATTTCTTTCTATAAAAACCTCTGCAGTAAAATGAATGCGGCAGATGTCTACTCCTCTGAAAAAAGATTATGCTTTGAAGCCACACAGTAGCCTCACTTTTCACAGCATTAATGATGTGGACTAAGCTTTGGGAATTGTATTTAAAAAATACTCCAAATAGAAGAGGTCTATTCAGCAGCTAAGCACACCCATATTTTTAATAACTAACCTGTGTGTGTATGTACACACATATAAGAGAGTTTCTTTTCAATTCTTCTTTTTTCTAGATGTGAGTGCAGGTGTGAGTACAGGCCGATTTTTTTCTTCTTCTTCTTCTTTTTACTGCTTGAAATAACAAGAAAATTTTTTTCTTGTTTGATACATGCAAGCAATTTCCAGTGGTGTGGCTCCCTGGTTGCTCACTGAGGGGATCTCCCTGTGGTGAAAAAAAGTGCACTGCTTTTGCTGGGAGTTGCTTGATGCAGACTCTTATCAGGGACAAGGTGTTTACGAGAAGCACTCTAACACCAACATTATCTTCACTAAACCTGCACATTTGTGACTTTTTTCTAAGAAATTGTTTTCACAGGATTTCAGCCTTTGACGGTAGAAGCCTTCTATTTTCAAGCAGCATTTGGAAATCAAACACTTTCCAAGCAAATGATAGAGATGGGTCAATGACTCCAATTGTAGAATCTTCCCAATGCTTGGACTGATCTTGCAGTGTTTCTTTAACTTCTGTTAGCCTGCATTTGGCAAGTGGCTTCCTTTACTCAGGGTCCTGTATAGTGCTTTATTTTGCTCTCATGGAAGTTGGTGCATTTTCACACCGTCAAGATGATGAGCTTCAGAGGTGGATGAAGTCATCTCTTAAGTCAGCTACTGTATCCTTTCTGAAGATGGTTTGGTGTCCCTGAGGTTGGAAGAAGCGCAGGGAGCTGGATAACGAGGGTCTGCTAAAGTGAACTGCAAGAACTTTTTTTACTTACATTTGGAGAAATAAAAAACAAAAATAAAATTAAAAAACCCCAACAAACAAAAAACCACACCACAAATCCCAAATTGAAAAATTTACGTTTGAAAAATGATAAAAGTTCAGTTTCCAGTGGGATAAAAATTTCCGTGGGTCTCTTGTCGTAACTGAGAACCCAGTTACAGATATCTGTGTTCCTCAGGGGGGTGGTTTCACCATATGTGTCCTTGCTAAGAGAAAGAGCAGAGAGATTCAGTTCATTCATAACTCCTTGCTGTAAACATGTACTACATAAGAGAAAAATAAATGTAATAAACTCACAGACAATGCAATTTATCTTCATATCGGTCCATTTATATGAAATAGAGGAAAGCCAAGATTGTTCATGCTGTAGTGTCTTTGTAATTCTGCAGCAATTTGCCTAATTTTCATACAGAATAGATGAAGTTAAATTTAAAAGCAAATAATTTTCTTATGTATTGGTTTGTTTCTCTTTATAAGGCAATGTTTTAATGCCCAATAAAACAGTTGGGTCTGAATTTTAATTTAGTATTTACAGGTGCTCTAGTCTTTTGTGTTTGTGTCTTACTTTCTTGGCTCTGTTTTCTTTTCTTTTTGTTTTACTTGTTGACAGTGTCTCTGTAAATAAATTCATGCATTTTATTTTTTGAATTTTTTTTTAAATCTGACCTAGGCAGGAGGCTGGATGACCCTGAAATGTGAAAACTAAATTGTGAACCTTTAATATATTAGATATAGACTACACAATCTCAGGCTAAGCAAACAAAAAATATTAAAAAAATGAGTGAAGTTTATTCTTTTTAATAAACAAGGAAATCCACCAGGCTGTGGACTTTTGAAAATTTTGGACATTTGAAATATTTTTACATATTTGCATTTTTGCATTTTATGACAGATTGTACTGTTCTGCTATGAACAGCTAATAGAATTACATACTTTATTATGTTTTATTTTTAGAGGCAATAAATTAATCATTTTATGTAGACTGAAATTAATCCAGGAGAACACTAGTGAATGGTGTGAATGAATGATAGCATCAATAAATGTTTTAAACCACTTGTGATATTTTTGTATGTTGTAGAGACCCGTGCTCTGCAAGTATCCAATGTTATGTGGTTGTTAGACTAGAGAATGCAGTCCCACATGTTACTGTAGCTAACTAAAAGCATACAGCACTGATATAGTACACAAACGGCAAACAGCATTAATGGTTCCATAGTTTTTTCAAAAATATTCTAGAATTTCTAGTCAAATGTATGTTACAAAAACTTGCAGTACCATTTTTCACAGCAGTGAACATTTATGAAGAGACCAAAGAAATTCAAAAAGTAAAGGAAGCTCTAACATCTGAATAAAGATATAATTGATTTACTATGTGGGGCATATGAGTGGCAGAATGTTTTATCAGAATTTTGACATACTGGATTGTTTGCCTGTAGAACTCTTTGCCTTGTTACCACAGGTTCTGCTGGTAAGACCATTTTAACTGCAGAGGGCTAAAGGCTGACCTGATAGATTTTTAGAAGCGTATTTATGCAAGTCATCATTTCACTTCTTCAAAGCCAAATAATCTGAAGTGCTTTTGCCATGCAAAGTCTGGGACAGAAGTTACTAAAGGCAGTCAGAAAGTCCTTTAGGAGAAATTGTTTTTGGTGGTCTGGAAAAGGATGGTTGGGAAGCAGCATTTGCATGTACCGTGTCATTGCCTCCACTTGAAAGAGATGAACTTGTTTGCGAGAGATCTGCTGTGCCAAGCTGAGTTCTAGGTAACACAGGGAGACTTCCCAGAAAGTTGAGAGTGTGTTTCTTTGTTCCAGGGTATTATAAAAGGGAATCAGCAAGAGCCTCTGGCTAAAAAATGTAAGCTGACCTGCAGTATGCAAGTGCAGGAGGTCAGCCATTTGATGTGGGTATATCTTCAGGCCATTCGAATAACTTCATAGCTGGGTCTCAAAATGTGACTTCCTGCGGTTGTGACCCACGGACCTTTCAAGTACAGTGGAAGTCTTGATAGATCAGTCATGTAGTTTCCAGGACTCTCAAAAATCATTTGCTTCTCAGCTGGCTTTCTGGTGGTTGAAACATTAAGACAATCATCCAGCACTTTTCCTTCTCTTGTGAAGTGAAGTACATTTTATTAAAATATATATTTTGTAAAAATTTAATAAAGCAGCTCATACTTTTTCAAGGCTAGACAATACTTTGAAAACTGGTTCCAAATCTCTGGCCTCAATATATGAATACTAATTGTATCTTATCTACTGTCGGTTATTGAAATCCCAACCAGTAGGAAAGCTAATCTGACATCTCCATTCACATACACCTTCTTTTGAGCCTCTTTACAATTCAGTCAGTGTTATCAATGATTAAATATCCCAGTCCCTACAGTTTCAACCTTTTTTTTTTTCATCCCTTAACTTTTCTTTTTGGTTGTTACTTTCAGTTAGTGAACAGCTCATTTTTGAGTAAAGACATTGTGAAATTCACTTTAAATGGCTGTTTGAAGATTTTATTACAAATATATCTCTGTGGACAGACTCTGTCCTTCATTACAACAATAGAAATCCCCATTGTCTTCAGCAGTATCACTCCAAATTTGCAGGAAGGTTAGACTCCAAACTGAAAGATGTAAAATACATTTGAATGTGTGAGCCATGAATTGAGAATAGTACAGGTGTTTGTTTTCACTGTGACTGATTCTGCTCACAGCTACCACATAATTATTGAGACCATTCTTAGGCAGAAGCCTACAACACTTTGAGAGATTAAAGGAGATGGACCCAGGTCACTGAGATTAGAATTTTACCCTGTAAGTACCAGAATGTTTAAAATTATATGCAATTTGTTTGCGTTTTGCAGAGCTTGCATTTAAATGGGTTTGGACAAGTTATTTCTAAATTGAATAATTCTTGTCTAATTTCACTTTCCGTGTTCAGCTTTAAGAATACATTTTAAACTGTGAGTGCAAGGCCCTCTCCATTATATACTTAAATCACAGATCCAGGCCTAGGACAATATCAAAGTACATGTTCGTATATTTGAAAAAATTGCTAATGTCCTTGAACCCTGGACCAGCTGGTGTGGACTTTGCCATGAAAAATTCCACTACTGTATATTTTCTGTTTATGTGACTTCTGTTGTATTTCGTGCAACCTCTATTTATTTACTAATTTTCAGACGCCCCTATTTTTATAACATGGCATTAAAGAGAGGAATTAAGTTGAACAGAGAGCTTTTTGCTGAGACCTCACAAAGGAGCAGGTACTTGACTCCTGCATAGGAAAGCAAGGTTTTCCGTTTCTTTGTGATGACTCACTATGTGTCAGATAATGGAATCCTATTAGTGCCACCACAGGAGTATTAAGAAGGTTTGAGTGGAAAGAAAAAAAAAAATAGGGCAAAGAGATTTTTTTAATTATTTTTAAAGAAAAATCAACTTTTGAGAAATACTAGAAGAAGCCTTTGTCTTGTTAATTAAAGCTAACAGTGAAGATGGAGACTGGCAAATGGTTGAATTTGGACTCAGTCCACTCTGTGTGTACAGTCTGCTTGGAACATGGAAGAACCCTGGCGCTTACAAGCAATTTGAAATGTGTTAACTTACAGCAGTCCTGCTAATCTATAGGGGGTTGTTTGGTTATTTTTTCAGTGTTTTCACTTCTTAACCAGGAAGCATCAAAGTCTGGGCTCCAGCCCAGTGTTTCAGGAGCCAGGCTGAAAGAGTTTGCTTTGTCTTTCATCAGATACAACCCTGCTCTGTTTCTGCAGGATTTCTCTCATATGTCTGCATGAGACTTGAGTCAGATTTTTGCCTGTGTGAGGCCTGCAGTGGGTGCACAGTCAGTGTCATCAGCTGTAGCTATTTTTCTCTCTGAGTTTATAGAAATACCTAATGTTTCTTTTCAAGTCATAACTTCTGGAGTCGTGTGTTAACATGACAGTGTGAGTTTTCATTTAATGAAAATGGTAAATTTTTACCTTTGTAGTACCAAGTGGACATTAACCATAAAGAATCTATCACTGTAAATCTTATCACAGAATCACAGAATATGCTGAGTTAGAAGAGACTCACAAGGATCATCAAGTCCAACTCTTAAGCCTGCACAGGACCATCCCCAATGAGTAGTAAGAGAATTTTTTGATTTATGATTGATCTAGGTTATGATATTTAAATATTGAGGCAAGTGGTTCTATGTAAGACAAACTAGTCACCCACAGTCAGAAGCCTTAGCTGGTATAAAGTGTTGTAAATCCATGTAGCTGTGCCAGTTGGGTGAATAGGATCTAAATTTAGGATACTGAGAAGAGGATCCAGATTTGCATTTCGGTATCTGATACATGTGTATACTTTCAAACTGCAGCATACCATATATATTTGCATTTTACATTCATAAGAAGCATACCTAAAGACAGGCTTCAGCAGTCAGATCTGAACTCAGACATCTTACAGCTGAACAGGAGATTCATGTGCATTGCTCTTTTTTATCTTCTTATTTTTCTTTCTTTTTGCCCTTCATCTGTGACTGTATGTTCTGCTCTTTGTTTAAATATAATGATCACTGCCACAGATTACAGGGCCAGGGCTCAGAGAAATATTTTTACCCATTCCAAGATAACAAGGAAAAAAAATACATTTATTTTAGAACAAGTAACAATTTACGATGTTTTGTGGAAACCGATGATTTGAAAATGGCTGATCACTACAAAATATGAAAATTAAGATTATCCCCCTCCCCTGAAATGTATAGAAATTTTTCATTTAGTTGTGCCTTGACACATATTCAAAAGTGTGCAATTCAGACACTGGCTCGAAACATCACTGGAAGCAGATCTGGGTTGTCATGTTTCATTATAGCTATTGAACTATTGCAAGGATGCTATTATGCTGTAATGAAAGGGGTCTTCTCCTTCTCTTTTCAACTTGCAAATCTAGGAAAGATACTATATGTCATTAGTCCCTGGCACAGATTCTGGCAAAAGGAGTTCTCCAAAGCACTAAAATATACGCAAGGCTTTTTCCCTTGAAAAAGACAAAGGAACCGCATTTTTGTCCGGCCGAACCTCAGTCTTTCACTGAAGTATATAATGGTTACAGATCAGGTAGAATAGAATTTCAATCACAGTGCACATTTTGGAGGATGATTTGGATTAAGTTTGTGTTGACCCATGAGGACAGGATTTGGCCCTATGGCACCTGCAGAAACAGTAATGCAAATGCTTCCCATCACCCTGGGAGTGTAACGTTCGTTCCCTGATGAGCACCTCTAGGCCAGGGATGCCCGACTGTGGGAAACACCTGGCTGGGATCTTAGGCAGAAATTAGGTTCTCTGAAATTTGAGCTTTACTGATGCTTTATTTGTTGTTGGTTTATATGGGAAAAAAAAAATCTCTGCTTGTAAAAGTAACAAGTGAATCACAGGGGTGGTATATTGGGCCTCTGAGACTGAGGTCTGAACCACCCGCCTTCCTTTAGCCTTGCTGGTAATTCTGCACTTGCTTCAACTTGCCAGGGTAATGCCTTCAATAATGTCTGTGAATCAAGCATTAAAATCTCTAATCTTCTTCTTGAGAAATCATTTAAACAGCCAGATACTGCAAGGTTGTTTAGAAAAGATTTATATGGCATTTATTTAATTGGTAAAATATGCATGAAATAGATCAAAAGTCCTGACATTCTGTACAAAGAACTTTCAAAAAGTAGATGTCTAATCAGCGATATGGATACACTTGTCCCTTCTCTTTTTCTTTCAGTTCTGTGCTATAAAATTCACTTCTGCAGGAAACATATCCCTTGACTATCTTTTCCATATGACAAAGCAATATCTTCCTGATGGTAAGGACCTGTTAATGATGTATTAATCTCTATTTAAGTTTTTGGGTGAAGATGGCAGTGCCTTCAAGTTGCTTGGTGGCTTCTCTCACCTGCAAAAGCATTGAAAATTTTCTACCTACCTACCCACAGAATGTGTAACATCTGTAAGTGCACTGGGTAGATCCAGTAAAGTGGGAATGCATCCTGAAGAAACATCACATTGTTTCAGCCACTTGAAACCCATCCAATCCAGATGGAATTTGGAAAAGTACCATAAAAAACATGCATTGAAATCTTAACTGATAATGAGATAATGAGAGATGATTTTGTGGCCATGACCAATGAGATTTTATGTTGAGCTTGCTAGAAATGCTGCTTTTATTGCTGATGGGCTGCAATTTCAGAAATGGGCAAATGCTGAGTTCTTCATGCAGGCTCTCTAGTAAGAACAACAACAACAACAAAAATAGAAAAGTGTTTGTAGTTTTACAGCCTTTTTGTTTCTTGCTTTTTGGATTTTGGTTGGGGGTTTTTTTGTTTGTTTTGGGTTGGGTTTTTTTTTTTTGAAGAGAGAGGAAGAAAGCAGGGATTGGGGGTTTTTTTGTTTGTTAGGTTTGGTTTTGGGTTTTTATTTTTTTTTAACTAGAATTAAAATTCCCTATAGGAAGCAGCAGGAGCCTATATGAGTCTGTTTTTACAAAAAGCTCATTTTCCCTGATAATTGCCCTGAGTGAGGATGGCAAGTAGTGGATTTTCAGGGAAGACACATTCTGGAAGCCAAGGATTTAAAGAATTCCTGAGGTGCAGGTGGCCACTGATCCAGTATGTCATTCATACTGGATAGGCCTTTCTTTGTATTAATTTGTTTAATTACTGTTGGAGCTAACTCATGTTCTGGCTTCAAGAGCATCCCATAACACTGCCTTGCACAACTGAGTTCTCCATATCCATGCGTTGTACATACGCACTTGTCTTACAGAGATCTGTATGGGTTCCAAATCCACAGGAAAAGATAAGGACAGTTCACAGGCTGGATGCAGAAATGGGGATGAAAGGAATTTAGAGGATCAAACACTGAAAAAATTATGAATATCTCATGGTCTAGATCACCAATCATCATCTGAAAGAATACTAAGGAGTGAGTTGAAGCATTTGCAAGGCAAAGACAGGATTCATTTTTTGTCAGTGGTAGCCCAGAATGGATACAGGACCACAGTGCATCCTTATATTTCTTTAGGAACTGGATACTTCTAACGTTAGTTAAAAAAAAAAAAAAAAAAAAAAAGAGAGAGAAAGTAAAAGAAAAAAAAAGGAGAAGAAAAAAAAAGAAGAAAAAACAGAAGGGGAAAGGAAGAGAGGCAATTTATCCTTGTTAGTAACACTTTAATTAACAATGTGTCATGTTGTCTGATATTCATTTTCAGAAACATTAGAGAATTCAGTGCTATAGTACTATATCGTGGGGATTTGTTTGACTCATGTGTTAGGATAAGAGGGAGTGCCTCTATTTGTATTACCTGGAGGAGGATTGTGAACTATTATCTTACTTTGTTATCTGAGCTAGGAGTGTACAAGGAAGTTTCTTCCACTAATGGTTGAGCCGCTCTTCAGATAAAGCTCTCCACAGGATCCCTGTAGCCCTAATTAATCAGCTGTTAAAACAGTAGTTGATAGACAGCTTGCTTTAAGTTCCAATTGCCTGCAATCAGAGATAACAGGTGAGTCCCATTTGGCAGTGAGATATGAAAGTAGAAGAGTGATCTGTTATCAAAATGAATATGGCACTCAAAATTGAAGTTTGCAGAAGGAATCAGAAAAGTAAACCAAAAGGGAATCTTTTTTTACTTTGAATGGTCAAAATACTTTCACTTCAGTGATTGTTTTAGACAGGTCTGAATCCATTTTGTAAATTTTTATGCTAAATATATGCATTTCCAAGGTAAATTTAGGCTGCTGGGGAACGCTTGCTACTCCAGTAAATTGCTGAAGCCAATGGCAGGTAACACTACCAGGCAGCTCCTGTAGCAGTTGCTGCTCCCACACGACAGGCTGCTGGCCAGCACACCCAGCCAGCATGAGGCAGCTGCAGGTTACATGGCTGTGTTTTGAGTCAAGGATTAATTTCTGTGTCACTGCCCTAAACATCAGACTGTAGAGTAACTTCTTTCCTTACTCAGTTCATATTTAATAAACTACGCGGAATAGTAGAGCGCCAGTGGAGCGGTGGGAATATTATATCCCAGAAGGTGTGTCACTTACCTGGGTGTTATGGCAGGTCTTGGCTCGAGTCCCAACTCTGCTGGGTTTAGAGGCACAAAGAATGACCTTTCCTCACTTTCAGCAGGAAAAGACAGACAAACTGGAGGGACAATGACAAACTTTTCAGGCAGTAGGTACCTGATTTATTTTGACACATTTCATTTTTTACTTGTTTGTATCATACGAACCATCAGAAGCATCTCTCAGGACTGATGGCACTGCTAGTTTCTGCACAAACAGAGGTAAAATCATTTTCTTAGTCTAGATTCAATTTACATTTTAAAGTCTGTGGACTTGCTTCAGAGCAGCCTTTAGAGAGCCTGAAAGGGAGACAGACCTCTCTATAAGTGACCAAATGTCTTTCACATCTTTCAGCCTGGGCATTGCTTGATAGTCCCATATCCACAGGTGGGACAGAAGTCCCTCTAAACAAGAAATACTGTTGCTTTTCTTTGACTTCTCTGTCTACAGGTGAATATTCTTCTGTTGACCCTATTGTTTGGTCTCAAGATGGATGCTTATCAGTGCTTCAGGAAATAAATTACCACTGGGTTCATACAGATGAAAGCAAGTTGGTCACTGATCATGTAATAGTCATTAATAGGACAGGAGCATGGGCAATAGTCTTTCCATCAGGTCACATACCCTGCTATTTTTTGTTAAATGGGCTACAGACCTCAGTAGATGTCTTAATTATCATTGGAAACCTCTGTAACCATTGTAAGTGCATGCACATTTGCATATTCTTTCTTGGATGCTGCTGTCACTGGGACACAGAGTTCTGTTTTCCACAATCACTATGGGCATATGTTGTCTTTCTTTTGCTTTCCACATTCTATGTCTTAGGTCATGAACGCTGTATTAATTGGCCCTTATCTCTGCTAGAAACTATGTCCTCCTCATGCTCTAGTACTTGTCATTGCTTTCCAAATTTGGGGGCCTGGTCAGCTGGATTCCTGTTTCCACTGGATAACACTTCTTTCTCTTGTGAATCTTGTAAGCTCAAAAGCCATGCTCCACTCTTAAACCACTGCCATGGTTTAACCCCAGCCCCATAAAGCCCCTTGCTCACTCTCCCCTGGTGGGATGGGAGAGAGAAATATGAAAAAGTAAGGTTGAGAAAACTTGTGGCTTAAGGTAAAGACAGTTTAAAAGGTAAAGCAAAAGCAGTTCACTCAAGCAATGCAAAACAAGGAATTAATTCCCCACTTCCCATGGCCAGGCAGGTGTTTGGCCATCTCCAGGAGAGCAGGGCCCCATCACTCCTAACAGTGACCGGGGGGACAAAGGGCATCACTTCCTTCTTCCCCCATATAATATGCTGAGTATGACAGCAAATGGCACAGAATATCCCTTGGGTCAATTGGGATCAGCTGTCACAGAACCACAGAATATGCTGAGTTGGAAGGGTCCCACAAGCATGAATGAGTCTAACTCCTGACCCTGTCCCAGCTGTGTCCCGACTCCCTGTGCTCCCCAGACTCCTCACTGGTGGAATGGGGTGAGGAGCAGGAAAGGCCTTGGCTCTGTGTAAGCACTGCTCAGCTCTAACAGAAACAACCCTGTACTATCAACACAGCCCCATGCTAGTTACTACGAAGAAAATTTACTCCACTCCTGCCAAAATCAGCACAGCCACTCAGTATCTAAAGGTTCATATATGTCTCCAAGATTACAAGTGCACACCACTGCTTTCAGCCTGGAGTTTAAAATTTCTGCTCTCTTTTTTTTTTTTTCACCTGTAAGCCCTATCCTCTCTGCATAGTGTCATTCTGTTTTGGTTGATGCTTCTCATCAAATACCTCTATCTGGTGCTCCAGTGTTTTAGATGTTATTTTTGACACCTGAGTTTTACTTGCTCCTAATTCTTTCTCACTGATTAAATGGTAAGGAAAAAAAAAAAGTTTTAACTTTCTGTTTTTCTTTTCATCCCTCAATGTTCAGCTCTCTGTACCGATTCAAGTCTCAGTTCTGCTGTGCCCTCAGGTGTACTTCTGAAAATCCAGCATCCTGGTGGTCACTCCTTTTGATGCAGTGTGTTTGCTCTGTTTCAAGGTGCTGCTTGGTCCCTCAGATAATCATGCTTCTTTTCTTGTGGTGTCTCTTTTAGGTTGGCTGCTTCCTGCATGTACCGCCCACCACCTGGTGGGTAATAATATGAGAGTACTTCATATTTCTAAAATTAAACCCTCTCTTTTATTCAGAAAACTCTTTACAGAGCTGTTGCACTTCATTTGCTGCTGCTGCTGTAGTAGCCATGTGCATGTAGCTCTCCAGTGTAATGGCCAAGCTTTCTCCCAGTAGCAATTCAAGTTCCACATAGATCCTACCTAAGGAGCCCGCAGCTGGTCAGCACCAGATCAGCAGGGCATCCAGCCATTTCTCAGATTTCCTCTCTAGTTCAATATCAATTGCCCCCAGATGTCATTGACCAGATTTGCAATAGCTCTCCTTTGCCATAAATCCAGTTGGAATTAGAAGAGTGACTATTCAAAAGTTGACCCTGTCTTAAGACACAGCAAAGGGCATGAGGGATGCAGACCTCACTCCTATGAGCCCACAGGTGTGCAACTGATGTGATGTCCCTGTTCCTGCCAAACCTTCAGGGCAGATTTACCCACTTCTGTCAAAAAAATCACACTTTCAAGACCTGTATTTTGCTTCCATTTTAGTTATACATCATGGAATGAAAAGTAACACTTGGAAGTCTAAAGTTCCTATTTATACATTTAACCGTTAACTAGACACGCACATACATGTGTGCACACACACAGAGGCTGTATTAAAGACATATTAGAAGAAACATTTCCAGCTCAGGGATTTAGCTGTGTGAATCCCATTAACAATAATGGGAGTTGTTCCCCTAAATCCCCATGTATCTCGTTAAAATATACCTATTAGCAACAGGCTGAAGCCTACAAAACCCAGCAGTTTCCCAGTTAAAACTGAAACTTCATCATTAACTTATCCTATTGTGCCTAGGTAATGCAACACCCTTTAACTTCTCAAATTCAAAGGTGTCTTTTCTCTATTGAACTTAAAACAAATCTTGTCTTGTTAATACAATAGGTTCTGCTATAGATAGCCCACTCTGTAACTCTTGATCTTGATGTTGGAAATGTTTTCTCTCTCAAGCAATACCATCTATGAAGGGACAGTGTTACCAAAATATATATGAAAACCTTATGAGAAGTAGAATATAAAATATAAATGGACTAATGCATTCACTAATTACAGATTAAAGTATGACAGTGATGAAATGTCAGGTACTGAATTATTGTTCTTCCGTTTTTTTTTTAAATAAAGACTTCTTGATGTATAACACACAAGTCACTCTGTGTGAATGAATACCTCAAGAAACCCGATACATGAAGGAAACTTTATTTACAGTAAACTCACTTATCAATGTCATTTTGACAAAAAGAAACCTTAAAATGTGCACTCCAAATGTTCACAGTGTAGTTATGTGCATTCTAGACAAGGTGAGGTTGTATTTGTGTGTGATGAAGCAGATCTGTACTGCAGATGGTGTAGTGCAGCATAGAGATGGTGAAGCTAAGAGTACATGAGCTGGCTTGACTGTCCACTGTAGAGTTGCCTTTCTTGAGAGCTATTCCTGAGCTACTGGAGAGGGTGAATTTAAAGTTAGATTAGTGTGTGGAAGTCTGTACTAATGCTGTTGTGTTATTTCTGATACATGAAGTAGCTCACTTGCTGTTGGCTCAGGTAACTGCCCTGTAGATGAAATAGAAAACTATGCTTTTATGGCTCTGCTTATGGCATAACTTTTTCAGCTTTTGATAGGAAGCTGAAATAAGGAGTGCCAGCAAAAGCAGGATCCACAGTGATATACTGGTGAAATATTTGGAACATAGACTTGCATCAAATATAATTTCCTCCCAGTTTAGCAGTAGAGACAAAGGGTTACAGTGAAAGTGGATATCAGATCCAGTAAGTCTTCCTCCTTTTGAATTGAGCGTGGCACAAAAATAGACGTCTATCAAACCCCACCGATGTTGCTTTCATTTTCACTGCAATGGAAACAGTCCTTCACATCTGGGCTGGAAGCAGTGGGTGAAAATATCATCCTATTCAAGAAGAAATGACTGTAATTACACTGTATATGTGTGTTTATTTTGCCCTTTCCTCCCCCAGTGTAGATCTCTGTTCTAACATATTTTCTGCTATGGGTCCCTAAATGGTTCTTTTTAACCTGGGACCAGTACTCCTGTTCTCAACAAAACATGCTTCCTGCCAGACCAGCACAGGAGTTTGTTCGGTCAGGAGGAGCTCTGGTAGGGCTTCTTCCAGTAGCTTAACCATTAACAATAAGCAGTGAAATGAGTCATCTGTACTTTATTTTTAATTAGAGCTGCAGCGAGCTCAAGCTTGAGATTTTGGGGTTTTTTTCCTGCAGAGCTCAGATGCTGAAACCAGGAGCACTCCCCTGGCCCTGGCTGTGCAGGGAGTTCTGTAAAGCAACATCCTCGTGTCGTGGATACAAACAGTAGAACAAAACAAACACAACATACAGATCCACAGGGGTGAGTTAGTATAATTCCTGTTGCTTAGTCTGGCTGGAGATCTTCTGCTTGCTCTGTTTCTGGTTTCCCTCTCTTACAGATGTACCACACTCCTACCCCTCTGCTACCCCCAAACAGAAGCCCAAATAATGAACACTGGATAAAGGGGAAATTATTTAGATTTGAGAGTTGTCTAAGTATATTTAATTGATCATATTTTACATAAGCTTAACAAGCTATGAAGTTTTCAAGCCACAAGTTGACTGGGAAAATATCTCCACTGACTTCTGGAGTTAAATGATTCATTTTCATTTTAAACACCTTTTGAATTCATTTCACATTCAGCCCATGAACAAGCCTAAAACTTCCTGTATGAAACAAAGTTTGATGAGCCATCCCTGATAGGTCCCATGACCCCCTCAAAAAACTTTAATGCCTTTAAAATGGGGGGGGAAACCAGTGTTCACCTGAACTGCAGTGCCAGCGCTTGCTGAAACAACACTGCAGCCAATCTGCTGTGCTCATACATATGGTGGCTTTAAATGAACATATTTCTTGGAATGTATTGGAAAGCAGTGTGAAAACTTACTGTTTGGTATATTGTTAATCTTGGTGGACTAAAATCCTCACTAGTGAGTTAGTTCCATATTTTTTATCTGGGTTGCTGTTATCTGTAGAGGAAAATCCAACTTGTTAAGCCTGTGTGCTTTGTGAGGTCAGCGCCAAGCAGTTGGGAGCTGGCTGTCAGAGCTCTGAACCCGGTTCTGGTGGCTTCCATCAGCATGGCCACAGCACCTCTTTGCTCTCCTTCTTCCTCACCCATGTTTTATTTTGGCTCTTGTTTTGGAAGTTTGTTTGAGCAGAAAATGTTGTAAGATTTCTGAGATGGTATCCCTAATTTCAGCAAGCAGGACCATAGTGAAGGTCATGCTGTTCGTTATGTAAACGTGATACTTATTTTTCAGATCCTACAACTGTTCCTTTCTACAAATGCATCAGGCAGGTAATGATTTAAGCTTCTTCTTATGATGGGCACGTTCATTTTTAGCCTGGGTTGCTCTAGGATTTCTTTTGCATCCTTAGTTAATGGGTGGGAGGTCAGGTTGTGATGGAACAACCGGTGCTGCAATGTTGAAAGGGTAGGAAGCAAGCTGTGCTGGGCCAAGGACCAGGGCTCTGCAGAGTGCTTCAAAGCAGCACACAAAATATTAATCAAACAGTCAGGTGCTTCTTTCTGCACAGCCTAAATGCAGAATCCCTTGTTCTGGGGTGCAGGCAGAGTCACGCTCATCATGAGGTTTCTGTGGCTCGGGTTTAGATGGCTCTTGCAGTACTTTTGCTTAGAGGGCAGAGACAGACTTTGGTGAGAAGAGGAGCAGAGGAAGAGCCCTGAACCCAGGCTGTCTGCCTTGCTCCTTCTCATCGCTGCAGCTGTGCTGGGTGGCCTGGGAGAGAAGCAGGGGTGATGTACATGTTGTGTGTCACTGCTGATGGCTGGATTCAGGCAGGAAAAGTGGTGTGCAGACCCGCAGCAGGAAAGGGTATATGGATATAGGCAAGAAGAAGCAGCTCACCCAACTTATACTGGGGTGGTATTTTGGCAGCCTGCTGTTGTCCAGACCCCTCACTGAAATGGTGCAGTGGAGTACCAATGGGGCACATCAGCTGGGACCATGCATCTTCATGCTGGATTTGCTAGTTTAGGCTGCAGGAAATCTGATATTTCCCCTTATGAAGAACAGCCTTGATAAAAGGCCTCTGTAGCATTTTTCATGCAGAGAGATGCATTAAATAACACAGCCACAAAGGTAAATGCAAATAAGAGCAGAACGGGGGGAGGGGAGATTAACTGATACAGAAACTGGAGAAGAATGGACACGAGGATGGATAAGACAAGGAGTTAGAGCTCAAGATATCAGACTTGGTGGAAAATACTTGAAAATGAGGACCTTTATACTGTGTAAAAAGACAGTGAGGAGGACAGTGCAGTGGAGAAAGAAGTACAGGAGAAAAGGTCAGTGAGGTGGGTGGGTTACAAGTCCAACAGTAATGTAGAGATTTAAAGCTAAGTGGCATAAGCATATGCACAAAGAGGACTGTCTTTGTGTAGGAAGCAGACAATATCTGGTTCTGATCTGGGGTCACATCTTTCTCCTCTTTCTCTTTCTCTTTCTCTCTCTCTCTGCACCTTATTGTGATTATTGCAAGTTTTGGTAGTAAAATCCAAATTGCTGAATAGCTGAAAAATTAAATTCAAGAGCATCTTTATAGTGACTTATCATTACCATAGAATTTTATGTCTTCATGTAGTTAATATAACCTTTTTTGGAGAGAGCTAGAAGGCAGTATTCAAAAAATCAGTTGGTTTCCTCACTTCATCACTGTTTTGAATTGCTCTAATTGAAACCAGCATTATTATATTTGATCTTGTAATTAAACAATGTAATTTATATTAATCCATTAAATAATTTGGCTAATTGCTTTTATACTGATTGTATCTTAGCCTTTTTTCTTTTTAATTAGTGTTGGAACCAAGCAGTTATCTACTGAAAACCAATAAGCCACAAGTGAAGGAAAGATCATTTTTTACTTGTGGGGATTTTATTTTTAGGTTCTTTGATAAAACCTATGTTACAATGTAGACACAGAAACCCTGATTCTGCCAGATGTTTAAGCATATCATTCCACTGTTGCTCAGTAAACTTTGGGGCTTTCTTGAATCAGAGTCTAAATGATGAAGAGTCAAACTTTGGTTGGAAACTAAAGCTTTCCATCCCAGGGAGGAAAAAAGTGGCTTCATACTAGCAAAAGACGTTGGCTTTATTCATATTTCTGTATCACTGACCTACAGAGAGCAACCTTGGTTAGTTGCTCATCCTAAGCCCCACCTGCTTGCTGTGTATGGCTGGGAATGCTCACCACTTTCTGGGGAATGTCGTGAGGCAGTAGCAGCTGTAAACTATGTTCAGATTCAAAGGGCTTAGGTGACTAATGAAGTACAACAAATAATGCAGAGCAAATAGTCAGCTTTACAATCTCTCTTTAAGTTGAAATCTATTTATATGCACTGAGATAACATTCATTCCTAGGAATACGTTTGCAGAGATTGTGAACGATTTGAAAACCTGAAAGAGTCTCTTTTGCTTCAAAAAATTTGTTCTCAGTTCAAATGCTTGAGCACACCTTGTCTTGCTGAGGTTGAGATCACTGTGGGGGAATACCCACGATGCATATGCCCTAGTGAGATGTTCAAAAAGGACTCACCTATTGCAGGGAATTCTTGCTTCTGTGCTTGTGGTCCCTAATTATTGCCTTGCCATATGCAATTCAAACTGAGAACCTGCTTGACCATACAGGAAAGCATATATCAAAATAAGCAATGGTCTGATAAATCAAAATGGATGAGAATGTAAAAGGTAATTATTCAGGCTAAAATAATTTTCTTCTACATCTGCCAGAGTTCAGATTTTTTCTTGAAAGCTCACCTCCAGTGTTTGTCAGTAACAGGCCTGTCAGCTTAAAGACGGTGAAGAAGAGACAAGATACAACAGAACGCTTGACAAAGGTAGAAGCAAACATCAGAAAACAGAAGATATAAATAGGCAATAGATTTCCATCTGAGGGAGATCCACCAACATGATATTGTTCTGCAGATGCTCAAACTTTACCTTCTGGGCACAAACTTGATTGCTTTACATCCATTTCAACCACTACCAGTCCTGGGTCCCTGTGGGCCTGCTCAGTACTTTGCTGTGTTACTGATCTTGTCATGTCTAAGGCCTTGTCATAACCTAAGGACTGCATGAGTTAAAATTTGCCGTGTACTTAAAGGTGTAAATTGCTGCTCTGATACCTCTATGTTGGTGTTATCACAATGTAGTTGAATCACACATATTGCAATTTTCCCACCAATTAATGTTGTTTTTCTCAAGCATTCTTATTCAGCTGGCCCAGACAGCCAGCTTTTCCCTACTCAACATTTTATTCATTTAAAAAATGTGACTGCATAGTTTCAAGCTTACTTGTTACATATTTCTGGTAAATTGTAGTTGGATTAGACTAATTTCTTATGGCCTCATTTTGTCTTTTTATTTCTGTATTCTAGCACTAATTACTAGTGATGTGATTAATGTTCCACATACCTAGTAGCTTTGTTCTTCCTGGTTTTGAGATGATGTTAATTAATCCAACTTTGAAAAAATACTTGCAGTCCTGATCATATGTCACATTTCTAATTCTTTCTGAAAACTGGAGGCTACATAAAAGCTGAGTAATTATTTGTGATGAAACATATTTATGCAACTATACTTGCAGAAACTTTTGGTCTAGGTATCACTGTCAGAAGTACCAACTGCAATTAAGAGGATGACTATAAGTAATTCTTTTTTATATTTATGTTAGATAGGATTAAAGCAAAGACTATAATATCATTCCAGTGTCTTTTCACAGAACTATAGTGAGGTGTGTTCAGTTTGAAGAAACAAAACCCACAACACAAACCACAAAAAACTCTACTCTTTAAAAATGTCAGGTTCGTTCAGATACTTTTTAAAAATATCTAATAAACATACGCAGTAGTTTTGGGGTTTCCTGTATTAATAACCCTGTGCATATTAAATTGTATCAAATTGCCATGCTTTTGTTGATTCTCGACAGGGTGAGATCATCACATAATAGCAGTTTGGGAGAAAATAAAGTACAAGTACTCTAGATGCAATATATGTAGTCACATCCCTTACTATGCTGCTGGAAGGTATCAGATATGACAAGGATGGAGTAGTTGAGGAACACAGAGAAGAAAGAATAGCAGTTACTTTCAGAGCACTTTGGTTTATCTTGCAATGTCTGTTTTCTTTGCAGAATCACTAATGGTCACTATTACTGGAATTGTTAAAGTGACCTTCAAATTGCCTTACAAATATCAAGTTGTGGATGCAATCTACCTCTGCACAATAGTCAATTGTCCATCCCAAGTTAAACAAAACAAAAAAACAGAATGCATTTCAAAGTATTTCAAGCAAACCCCTTCAAGTATTTTTAAGTGTGTCCTTAGCTTTGCAATAATGTCACCTTTTAGACTGTTAGGAGTGATTTTTGTCCTGGAGAATGGCTAAAATCTTGGAAGATGATAAAAGCTTTCCCCACCCTGCCCCCCAGGATTATGGTACTGTATGACTGAGACAGCATATAATTTTTATTGAATTTCATGTGTATGTCTGTACACACTTAGGTACATAAATGTATACATGTAAACGAACATCATTTGGAAGAAAATCTAACAAGAATTTATACAATTGGGTGCAAATCTTTTTCTCTACCCATAATACTAATGCAACAGCTGTGTATCCACAGCTGTATGGGTATTTTCACTCTCTCATCTCCATATGTTGGTGTGACTCTCTATAAAATTTTTGCTTGTAATATCATTTCAAGGGAAGAGGTTTGGTTCTAAATGGCTTCACATATTTCTTACATCCTGTGCAACATTACAGTTCTGTTTTTTTGTGGCACCAATATCCTAGGTGATGTGACTGATATTTCAATGATGATCTGACTTCCAGTTTACAGATATTAACCCAGATGTATGATTCTGGTCAATCTTTCCCCAGCCTGAAGTTAGTTGCATTGTCTGCACCAACAGAGCTGATGTTAAGATCTTCCAGTGGACTCCCAACACCACTTATGCTATGAGTTGTTAAAGCTGATGCTTATTTGTTATAGAATCACTGTTGCTGTTATTTATTATTGATACAGCTCTATTGCTATTTGTGAGGCTCTGCAGAAAACACAGGTCCCTGACCTTGAGGGGCCTCAGTGTTGCTGCTGGTGGAGGGTAGGAGAGGTGTCAAAAGAAAGGCTTAAGTGAGGGAAGGGATGATGTTTGTGGGAAGGATGAGCATGAGTGTGGGTGAAGAACTGAGATAAATTTGCTTATATAAAGCTCATTTTATGGGCCAGATTCTCAGCCTTGTTCATTAATCTGAGTGCTGGCCTGAGTGTTAAGTGAGGCTTCCTTTGCAGAGGAAACTCCTGATGCTGGAAGGCAGTGTGAGCTCAGTTGATCCCTCCTTTGGAGGATATACAGGTGTGCTGTGTGTCTTGGCACATGATGGAATGCGCTGCCACCCACCAGCCCTGCTGCTGAGAAGGTATCCTGGGACAGTGGAAGCCTCAGGGTGGCACACAAAAGTGATTGAGCTGCTTACTGGCTCAAGCACTCTTTCATGAAGTTTGGGAATTCCTCAACTTTCCCCAGTCTTGTGCTGAAGCCAATCTAATGGGACAAAAGTTAACCCCCAGAAAAAGTTGCCACATCCCAGAGACAGTGACATTCCAGCATCCCCTGAAGGCAAGGGGCAGAAACTCTTTTAATGAGGGGAAAAAAATATACTGGATGAGACTTAGGAACTGTAAAGCACAGAGACTAGAAGCCGCCTGTTATGTAGCTACTTGAAAGATAATTTTTCTCTATACAGAAATTGAGAGAAAAACAGAGTTTTGATGTGAACATCCAAATATAGAGAGAATAACTTTCCTCATGTGCTATGGCAGAGGCAAAATATTTGGTGCAGGGAGGGACAGGATGCTGTTTGTTGCACTGGATCTTCAGCACTGGACACAGCTAAGGGTTCAGGTAGCCAGTCAGGTTCCTGTATGTCAATATAACAATATTCAGGTGCCTTGATCCAAAGAAAATGTAAGATAATTTAACATAGCTTGGTCAAGACATAAGGATAGAATCAGCTGCAATCTTGCCCATATTTTGTGAATACAAAACCAATATTTAATATTTTAAAATCTCCTCTGTACACTGGAAATCTGAAATATTCCTTGAAGCAAAAGGCAGAATTAAGGCCCAAGTTTAAGTGTATTGAATTCTGTTGAAATCTTTACATTCACGGTTGTTTTCACTCAGGCCTGATTTTGACCAGAAATTAATCTTAAGGAACTAAATTTAACTTAACATAAATGTACTTGTGTATGCGTGTGTACATAAAAAGGCACAAAAAGGTGCAGTTAGCATAGAAAATAAAATGCAGCTAATTATTGCAGATCTTTTTAGGGTATGTTTGGAAGTGATGTGTTTTCAAAACAAGCTAAACAATAATTCATCAGCTTGTGTACCACATGCTGGCTGATGAATAAAGTCAGGAATCAGGAAGCAAATGTAAATATGGGGTCTAATTCCCAACTGCCAAATTAGAAGTATTTTGTGCCCACTTTGCACAGGTGCAAGTGACAACATAAGTTACAAAACAGCTGGGAATCTGGTCTCACAGTCTGTTGTACTGTTCAAATAATTGAATTCAAAGTGTAGTTACTGACTAACTAAAGCCTCTCCAACTGTATTGGTCCTCATTTCCCAACCCCGGGCCTGAGAGAAGACCAGGCCATTTGAGAAGATTGCCATTCAAGCTTATCCTTTCAATCAGAATCCACAGGGGAAAAAAAAAAAAAGGAAGCCAGTTTCTTTTATGGTGGCAGTTAATCTGTCAGGAGCAGATTCAAGTTTTGGCAAAGATCTGTGGTGAGATAAAGTGAAAAAGCTGCCAAACAGCATTGTTAGCATGGGGAGGAGGAAGGGAGGGGAGCTGACACGACTTCCCCAAGTTAAATGCCAAGCACACCTTCATCGTTTTCAATCAGGCCATGTGAAACCAGGATATTTATAGCTATAGTAAGTTTTAGTGCTCCTTTACCCTGGGGGCAGTGTGTTCACAGCAGAAATGGATTCATAATAGCTAATGCTAGTTTTGAGAATAGTTTTATAGTTTACTTGGGTAAGTATAGCGTAACATGCTAATAGTTTTTAAATAAAGCACATCTAAACAGTTGGTTTGCAGTGCTATGTGATTTACAGCTTAGCACAGTGTTCTCAGAATTTTAGCTTCACACTTTGTTTTGAGATGTACTTGTTTCCTCTCTTGCCATTGTCATCTACAGTTAAGAACTGGAAAGAATTTGATGACAATTTTAGGATGGCAACTTGATTAAGAAACTGTCTCTTCCTAATAGGATTTAAAAATCTGTCTTCAGCTGTATTTTTAGATAGTTGCTGCTGAGTACAAATGGGTATTTATGCAGTCATTGTCTTGGTGGGATGTTGTTTTATCTGCTAAGTCAGAAACAAGATATGTTTAAGGGGAGATGTTAATAAACATGACTGTGAGCCTGCATCATATTGAGTACCTGCCTCATCTGATTGTTATGTTTTTTGTGGGGTCTGGAACATAAACTACTAAAGTAATACATAAATAAAGACCAGGTAGATGTACAGTGTCTTCACACCTCTATTACACCCTGTAATGCAGGATCCCTAGAGGCACTCTCTCTTTGCACTTTCCTTCCTGCTGGGACAGAGGAGCTCCCACACACCTGGATTAGCTGTGACAACACTGTTTGTTGCCAAGGAGGAGAGCTGGAGCCTTTCCTTCCCTGGATTTCCCCTTGGTAACTCAAACACTCGTAATTTAGTCCAGGAAACTTTGTGCTACCCAGAGCACAATCTGGCTGGTGCCGCAGAGCCTGGTGGTGCCTGGTGAGGGGTGCTGAGCCTCCTGCTGTGACATCCTGCCACCAGGCAGCCTCCATCTGTCCCTGCCAACTGTCATCCCTGCTCTTTGCTGGTCACCCGGTGCTTTAGGGCACAGTTTGTTCTTTGGGGAGTGGAGGATTGGAAAGGACCATCAGGGTTACCAAGACTGCTCTGCTGTAACTGCAAGTGTTTGTGGAGTTTCTTTCATGTGTAGATGACACCCACTAGGATCCTTGGCCAGAATAATCCAGCTAGATTTATTAATAAACACTACATGGCCATTCTTGTGTTGAGATATTCTGAATCCAGAGAGATTCCCTGGACTTCATGTGCTGTTTCAGTGTGAGCATGCAGAACAGTACATTGGGTTTCTGGGATGAGCTCAGAATATATGTTTCAAGTGTCTCTTTTCTCACAAGCTTGCATTTTTTACCTCCATTACTTTCTAAAGATCATAGTTCAGGTAGAGAAGTGTTTCAGAGGCTAAAAGTGCATCCTTAAGGAAGCATGTCACTGATACAGTCATGCACTGAGTGCATAGCTGGCATAGTACTCTGTTCTCTGGTTAGGTAGCCTCTAATGAGATCTTTTGAAGATGTCAGCTGTTTGCATAGAATGTAGAGGAAATCTGGGAGAAACAGAACTTTCAGCTTTTGTGGGTCTCTTAGCTCCATTTTCTCTTCATAGGGTTCAATCTTTAACCAGCATTTTACTCCCCTACAACTGGTCAAGCTTATTTGAGGGAAAATTAGGTCTTAATATCTGTACTTCTACTGAGTATCAGACAACTTGATCAATTTTAATTACTGGAATGAGCTGACTTTGTTGTAACCTGTTAATGGTTTTGTACCAGAGAGAAAATCCTACCAGGATTTCCAGAATCTTTTGGGTATGGTAAGTATGCAAAACATAATCTACAAGGTAAAATAATGAAAAGGCAAGGAAATGGTTTTCTCTGACCATAGGGGAAAAGTGTCTACATCTAAGACAAATAATTCATGTAAATAGAAACATTTGGGAGTTCATGCTGCCTGGAGGTCACTTATAGTACAGCACAGGTCAAGGATCAGTCCTGGGAGACTTGATTTTGTTCACTTTATACGCTAATAGCCTTTATGTAGGACCATGAAGTCAAGTGATAACTGCCAATGACACAATCTTGTGGGGAGCAAATTAACATGAGATCAAAAGATAGTAAAATTCAAAATGACTGAAATAAACTAGTAAAATGGGTAAATAAGTGGCTTATGGAACCTAGTTCAGAGAAATTGAAGGTAGGGAGGTTCACAGAGCTACCTGGTGTCCTGCACATAGGAATTTTCTCCTACCTATGGCAGGTGGACCATTGACAAACTTGAAATGTAAGACGCGGCTTGAGAGTTTAATCTCCAGCCACACCAGAAGCAGTAGTGGGAAATGCCATCGTAAATCCCAAGTGACTGCTCTTACACATGCAAAGGCTTGTTGTGAAATACCTGGACACTTGGAGGAAGCTCTTGAATTAGTTCCTAAGTAGAGACATGATTGTAAGTTTTCTTACGGCAAATGCGTCTTCAGTGGATAGAGATCCGAATACATGCACGGTTCAGAGACCATTCCTTGTGCAGGGTGTACTGCTCTGGAAAAGGATATAATAATTATATCCTTTACTGTTATGGTAAAGAGCCTAATAGAACTAATACTGGATACACTTTAAAATATTTCATAATGTGTGTTTAATGACAGCTACATGTAAATCCATTCACGTTCCATCATTGCTCAGATTTTCTAATTACAAATTGACGGTTGGTTTTGCGTTTTTAATTTCAAAGCTGCTATCTACTCTCTTTTTTTCTTTTTTTTAAACTACCATACAGTAAGATTGAGAAATTGAGTTGGCTAGGACTGCTGAGTAACCCCATGAACTAATGAAGTAAACATTTGCAACCACTGTGACATGGAAATCATCCAGCTCTCCCTGGTGTACACCTGCAGAAACCTGTGATTCACCTCTGAGTCACTCTGCAAATGTTAGCAGGGCAAAGCTGACAGTCGTGTAGAGGGCTCACTCTGCTGCCAGTTCTCTCCTTCTCCCCTGGAATAATGACATTAATGATGCTTCCAAATGGCTCACGGGGTTGCAAAATGAGAGATCTAAAAATCCATGCAGCAGCTTGATTTCCTAATAGGGTACATTAAGTAGGACATTGCATGTTTTACAGGCTGAAGTTGATTAGACAATAAGACTTAAAATATGTAGCTAAAGTGGTTAGAAAAATAGGTTTTGGAAGCTCAGATCAAAGCTTTACAGGGGGGTGATTAGATAAATAAAAAGTTTAAGCCTAACTGAGCAAATAATTGCACATCCCCTGAAAAGAACAGTTCATAGGGATTGATCAAATGTGAGTCACCCCAGGCACAGATGTCTTTCTAAGAATATTCCATTTAATTTTTTTAATGTATACCAAAAGTAAAGAGGTACTGGTGCTAATCAACGAATGCTGGTTTGAATAAGGAAAGGGTCTTTAAAAATAACGGAGAATGTAAAAAAAAAAACCAAAACAAGTAATCACAAAAAGAACTTATTTTATTCCTGTTGTCTAGCAGGGATAATTTCCTCTTTAGCAGTGATTTACCCAACTCATTACAAAATGTGGGCTTTCTGTTCCTTGAAGTATACTAGAAACCCATAGAACACGCTCAAATCTTAAGAGAAATGCAACTCTTATTGCAGACTTCATTCCTTTGTGCTTTTCTTTGAAAACATCAGTCTTGGGAGACAGGTAAGAATCTTAGAAGCCCAAAATAAACACTAAAAGTTCATGAGGTTCTTACTGTGCAGGACTGTCTGCTTAGGTAAGGAAAGAAGTTTCAGGACAAATTATAACAGACTGGAGGTGAAGAGGGCGTCTCTAGAGGGGAATCCCATTCCCTGGAATGTTTTGGAAAGCCTTTCCCCTTCCTGCCTTTGGCATTGTTTTTTGATAATCCACCTGCAAGCCCCTCTCCTCTGAAGGGTTTGTGTATAGGAAGGCTGCATTAATGCTACAGATAACAGCCTGACAGTGAAATTCTGCCCTTAAAGATTTTGGTGTGTGTTCCATTTATTGCAACAAAGCCAGAATTTCACCTTTGTTGTTTCTGAAGGAGAAAGAGTAATAGCAGGGAGCTTGGCTTCTTCAATCCAGTCCTCAGACCTCCTCCTCATACAGGCAGTGCTGATGGAGTGAAGCTGGGTAACAAGTAAGAAATAAAACAGAATTAAAAAAAAAAAAAAGAGGTTATGCAAAAAGATCCCAAGATCTTTTAGAAATGAGCTCTGTGCACAATTCTGAGACATGCAGCACTGTCATATTAAAGGTGCCATACAGATGCTGGATATCTCACTGACTGGAATGTATTCCTTCTTCAAACATTTGTGTTTTGCTTTACTTCACTCTTTGAATACTAAGCTGTTAAATAAGGGAAATACAGCCTGCTCCTGTGTTCCCCTCTATGATGCCTTTTACGTCTCTGTGGATGGCAGCAAGCATCTTCTCAATGCTTCCAACAAACTGACAGTGGTAGGACTGGCGTATCCATTGGAGGGTTAGAGCTGGTAATAAAATAATGGCTATTGAATTTCACTTTGATGAGTGCCTTGGAACCATGACTAAATCTGCTTGTTCTTAATACCTGACCTTCTGTCATGTGCTCTTTTATTTCATGTAATACCTCATTTCTGAAGGCAGCTGATATTTTCTCATTGCTCCCTCTCTTCTCTCTCCCTCTTCCACCTTCATGTCAAGCATTCATATACTTGAATTTGGCATTAACTGAAATGTGAGGGAAGCAGTTCAGAAATTGTCTTGCTGAGGTGCTGCATAGGTTTTGGTATGTCTCTGGCATCGGTGTCATGATCACTAACTCTA